>LR999893.1:4931428-6164285 GCA_905220335.1 Noctua pronuba | reverse complement strand
GGTGTGGGGAGTGATCGCAACTTTATTGCTTTAATACTGAAGGTAATAGCTTTTGCCCGCGGCTTCGCTGCCGTTATGTAAGTACGGAATTTAACCCACGGGAACGTTTTAAATGTAGCCTATGACACTTGGGGATAATGTAACTTCCCGTAACTGAGAATTTTCGGAATCAGATGAGTGGTTCCGAAGATTACCCCCACATACACACAAACTAAAAAACACAAAAAAAATGACCTCTTTATACTATAAGTATAGATATTCTGTTATTTAGGTCCAGATCCAGTTAATTAGGGTCTTCGAAATTAATATTCATGAAACCTACCTGGTATTGAGGTTTGCTGTGCTCTTGACCGCCCCACGGGATGAAAGCGCATCCATGGGAAGAGCAAAGTTTTCCGGGAATCACAGCGCCCTCGTGTTGTGCCCTGGCGACGTACAGGGGTTCGCCACTGCAGTCCTGTCCACCGACGACGGCGCCGGGAGGGATCTGTCCAGCACTGGCGTCTACCCAGTTGCCGGGACCAGCCATCACGTGGGGAGGCGCGTTGTAGGCGGGCATGGCACCGGGGTAGCCGGGCGGCGCGGCGTACAGAGGTGCAGCCACGGGCGCCGATGGAGGAACTACAAAGTTATGCACAAAACAATGATAAACACCACATTTGTAAAATACATAGATGGATAAGCAGAATGTGCATAAAGTAATAAATGTTATGCATGAGCTGGCGATCTGACAGTTTATCCATAGCAGGCAGCAGGCAATTAACACGCAATAAGATGCAATTAAATAAAAAGGTACCCTGTGAACAATTTTATAATCATTTCAATGGTACAATTATTATTTTATTACCTCATTACTTACACAAAGACGGATGTTCACAACGACAATTTTAGTGCCACTATCACCAGGTTTTTTTTTAGAAAATTTAGTTAATACATTATTATGTAGGTTATTGAGTCAGTATCAGTTATCAATGCATGAATACACTGACTTAGCCTAAATATGGCTAAATCAGTGCTTCGAGAATTCAGTGAACATGACATGCACGTTGCGTTAGCAATGTTGTGTAGTATTAAAAAGTTGCCTATAATCGATTTATTTAGGTATCTGTGGAACTGAAAATCATAACAAGCTTCTACCCATGGTCGAAGTGAAGGATGTTATCAAAGTGGGTAGAAGAACTGAGTTATGTTTATGCTAATCAAATACCTAAACGAATGGCTATAGTGCTAGAAAAGGTAGTACATGTCCAGGTATACAGGAAGAAAAGGCGTGTAAATAAAAATAAAAACAAACACAAGAAGAGAAAAAAAAAGAAAGCTTGGCCACAAAATGTACCCAACGTACCAAACGCCAATTGGAAAGGAAACATCAGGATGCAGACTTCAGGTTACAACGTTACCATACGTGAGGATCCCGTAAACACACGCAATTTTCTTTTGGACACAATATTTATTGTTAGTCTAACGGTGGTGACGATTAAACATTTAGTTCATCTATCGATTAAAACATTAAGAAGTAATACGCATTAAATGCGGATTAGAAGTCAGCAATTAACATCCAAGCATTCTGTAATAAAAGATAACTCAACGAGGCTGAGCGCCGGGATTGTTGAAGTGAGTGATACGCCACTGTCCGCGCGCTCCCCAGCCGGTCCGCACCCCGAAGTGTGTGATGCCGAACGGCGCGGGGTCCACCCACTCCATGATAACCATGCCTGTCTGGCCGTCCCGAACCATCACTCTGCCGCTCTTCCATTCGATCAAAAATTGCCTGAACTCGTTAGGGTGCATAATCCCAGGAGTTTCAACTTCAACCTATGGGCCAACAGTGAATTTTAAACGAAAGTTCCAACAAAACAACACAACAACGATGTCGACATTCTATCCTACCTTATCTGGCTTCTGCCTGCAGTGTCTAATAACCGACTTGGTGTTCTCCCAACCACCGAGCAGAATTTCGTACATAGGATCCACTTCAGCGGGAGCTGGCGTCAGGGCTACATGGCAGTTGTGGGGACCGCGATATTCGAATTTCAGAGAACCCGCGAGGACAGGTCCGAATCTATACTCTAACTGGTCCGGAGTATTGAATTCAGCCCCATCTGTACCGATAAAGGGCATATTTTTAAATTGTTGGGTACATTTTATGTGATGATGAGTGTAAGCGGTGATTTAAGAGCATTTACCTTCAATCTTCCATGTGCCGGTCGCGCCCCATCCGGTGCACACTCCGACGAAGGCAATTGGGAATGGTTCGGGGTCTGCCCAAGAGAGGAAGGGGATAGCTTCGCCTTCACGTCCCACTGAGATGATGCCGCCGTCCCAACGAACCCAGAAACCACGGAATTCACCGCCGTTCAAAATGTTAGGGGTCTCGATTTCAACTTTGTCGGGCTTGGTTCTGTTCTTCCTGATTACACTCTTAGTGTTACCCCAGCCTCCAAGGAAGATCTAACAATTCATAAGAAAACAATTAGATAGGAAGTTATCGATTACTACTACAAAATTACTTTGTCACATTGATATTAATAGCAAAGTGGTCTCTTATATATTAGGTACCCACCTCAACCATAGGATCGCTCTGCTGGGGTCCCATGGTAAGGGCAAGATGTGCATCATTGGCAGTCCTGACTTTGAACTGCACGGAGCCGCTCGATACCGGGAAGAAGTGGTATTCGAGTTTATCCTCGGTATTCAAATCTGTAAACAACAGTAACTTGAATAAGTATTCAAGCCGTTTATCGATTTATCTAACATAAATGCCAATCAATTTATTATGTTGATTGTTTTCCATCAGATATTTCTCAGTACCTAACAGCCGCGGAATCTGCATTTGTGTCCAGTTGATGGCAATCGGCTCGCCCGCTATTACATGGGACTTCAACATAACTAGCGGAACGTGGGTGTATTAGGTTCATATCTGCCTAACCCTTCGGAGATTACAGGCGTGATGATATGTAAATTTATGATAATTATTCTAATCTCACTAAAATTAAACAGATTTTTCATGATGATAAATTTATTTCTGAGTGATTTAAACATCAATCAGTATTTGCTTATAATTATTTAAAATCTCGCCTATTTTTGCTTCTGTCTAACTAGATCCTTGCATTCTAAACGCGGGGTCGACGGCATAAGAGCTATTTAAAATTCCGTAAACACCTCTTAGCGCTTTCCTCAATTCCTATTTAGTCTAACGATATACGGCCATTGCCTTCCATTCGAGGCATGTCTCCTTACTCAACTCTAAATATAGGCCGGTGTATTGGTATGCGTGTATGCGAACTAGGTGTCCCGGCACTAGTCGGCAGAGTCGGCAGTCGGCACCCACGAATTCATAACTTGATTATGTCATAACGTTAGTGGAAGCTTTCCATTGCTGTCTATACAGAGCTTGTTTTTTCGCTGGACGGTAGTAACATGGCCGTGGCGCCTGCGCTGTGGGACTCTGTCGCGTCGCTTATTATGAAAGTAGTCCACGATGATGTCATCCTATCAAATCAATTCTGTTTCAACCTCTACCTATCTGTAGCTGAGTTTATCTGTGAATTGAGTCAGCTTGGAATGTACTATGTACAGTGAGCTGTAAAAACAATTAAATTCTAATGTTTTCGTAACTTCTGTTTTAAGTAGTATTCGGTTTTAGATCAATCATCGCTAAAAGTTTTACTTTGTTTTTCATGCCAGACATAAACCATGACGGATCTGTTGAATATACCAACCTATTATTAGATAGCTACTTTAATAAAAATGTAATTTATTCTATTCAACGTTGTAGCTATGCTGAGTACTCTATGGCTGGTACCGTTTAGCCACACCCTGACCATTTGCAAGGTATTCCAATTCGCGTGTTAACGAGCACGTTCGAAACAAATGACTGCAGGACGGGAGTAAGTCATAATATAAAACCTTTCCTTCCTGTTGGAATGTTAAACTATGTTAGTAGATAGGTGTAAATAGCTAGACAGTTACCTGACTGTAAATACTTATTGTAGGTAGGTCTCTATCTAGAGTTCCACAAAAGTCTAGAACAGACATGACTTTGGATGCTAATTAGTAATTAACGAGCAATTTACCGTGACGATTGCTCCGCTGCCGATACCTGGCTATTCTTTATAAGTATAACATTGAAAACGTTATTCATTTACCTAGGCACTTACATAGATTAGCGCGAAGGTGATAAGTTGTAACTGACATAATGTTTACATTTACTTGTTTTGAAACAATGTTTGAACGTTATCAGTGAATACGACAGTCGTCAGTTCGGCACTATGCGCAGACATTTTCGCGGTATGCATAAGATCTATTAGGTCAATTAGGCCAATCTAACAGTCTGACCTAAGACACTATGAATGCATGCCTACATTTTATGGACTAGGCGATACATTTCAGGCGATATTAGGTATTCATTTTAGACATGTTTGACTTTCAGGAATGACCCACAACGCTTTGGGGATAACACACGAAAAAAACAAATGCAAACCTATGTAATACAGTTTCCCTTGATTCACCTACTTGTATGAACAACATTATCGTGATAATATGACTCATTTAGGCTTTAATTTGCATATTTTCAATGTAGTTTATCAATTATCTACACATTTGTAGGAAAACAAATATTTTACATAAACAGCCTCGCACCTAGAACCAGTATGGTAACCTTCGATGGTGACGGAATTGAGGATGATCTCATACACTACGTTTACTAAGTGCTATCAAACAATGTGACCTAACTAACATAAATAATAAAAACCAGTTAATTGTGGGAGATTACCAAGCCAGGCATTCTTGTTGAAAAATATCTACATCTGTAATTGAGTATGGCTACGTGACCACATATTGCAGCCGTATGGTTCACATCATAACGATAGTTGATCGTATATTTATAAGTTAGGCGCCTAGAATGTTTGTTGTATTGATTGTTTCTAACCGATTTTCTATTCCGCATCACCACGCCCGAGGTTGGCCTTGTGCCAAGAAAACGCCGGTCCGGTATTTGCGGCACCGGCTTCTCAAAAAACAACACTAGGTTATAGAATGTGTGAATGCCTGTGGAACTAGAAAAATCCTATAAAATATAGACTGTCTACATTACCTAAAATGTTAGAGAACTTGGCGTCTGTCGGCTGCCGGCATCAAGGATGCGATAAAACTACGGAAATTACACGCAAAATTCGCCGGTAAAATTACAATGAATTATTAAATAAAAGATAGTTTACTCACCCATTATATTCGCCATGATTAATGAAGTGCTTGATTATTTTTCTCACTGAATTTGTAACGTACGTGGTGTCAGCCTCGAACGCTATTTCAAACTGGGCCCTGCGCTGCGAAGTTGGTGCGACCACGTCTTGCGGCCTCGACGCCGACGCGACGCGACGTAACTCTAGATGATGTCATACTATACTTTTGAAATAAAGTTCTCTTATAATAAAAGTTTTAAGTACAATTTCTACTATGCTATATGCACGGCACTTCTTACGTTTTAAATGTTGGACAAAATTATAGCTCTTTGACTCAGTCGGTTTGGTGTTGGTGTTCGAAATATGGGATTGTTTTTACGAACATATTAAACAGTATGCAGGATTATCTATAAAGAATAACACTGTTGTTATGATGCCCAGGTACCTTAGATAAATAAATAAAACAATAGGTGACCTTCGCGGGCCCTTGCTTTGGTGGTCAAGGTTAGTCTCATAATGGCTGCGCAGTGTTGGACCGAGAATGATGCACGTACAAATACAAATTAAATAAAACTACACCGAAATTCCACTACACGTTTTTTTGTCAACCCGTGTAGACTCTGCATTTACATTCGTGTCATACACACTTTAGTTTTGTTCAAATTCCTCGTACCTAGAAATTTTCTAGTTAGTAGATGTACGAAGACCACAGACTCAGGGTTTGAAATCAGTCATGTGTATCATACAAATGGCATTTAAATTATCTGATTATATTTATGAATCATGATCTACGAACATTATGCTACTTGTTATGTCTAGTTGACCCGACGCTACTTACAGTTATTTGCTTACGTGTTTATTTTTTTATTTGCTATTTTGGTAGTTGCTGATAATATCCGTCTGATATTTATACCTAGGTACTCTAAGCCGTTCGAAAATTGTTGTTGTGGAATAGTCTAGAAAATCACTTGATTTGTGGAAATCTACGCTCTAAGATTTATTCATGTTTGTATATCATGATTTAAAAACAGGCCAAGTGCGAGTCGTACTCACACGCACACAGGGTTCCGTAGCACCAAACAATATAATAAAAATATTTTGAAGGCTCATTCATATGTGGTATTGTATTACATTCAACAGCAAAACTAAATTTGTTTTTCATAGTTGAAAAACAAAGCTACTGCTGCAGTTTGATGAAAAATCCCATATCTCAAAAACTAAACATCAAATCTTATTCAAACTAATTTTCGTTGAATTTTTTTTTACGTTCTACAATCCTACATTTTTTCAGAATTTTCCTCGTCTTACTTTAGAAATTAGAGGGGGGAGGGACACACTTTACCACTTTGGAAGTGTCTATCTTTCACACGACTGACTTTGAGAAAAAATGGTTTTAGGAACCTCAATGTCATTTTCAAAGACCTATCTACAGACCCCGCACGTATAGGTTTGATGACATTTTTTTTTCAATTTCAGTTCCATGTATCGGGAGCCCCCCCCTTAATCTTTTATTTTTGTATCAAAATCGTAAAGCGATTCACAGAATATATCTACCTACCAAGTTTCAACTGTGTAGTCTTAATAGTTTCGGAATAAAGTGTCTGTGACATACAGACGGACGGACAGACAGACATGACGAATCTATAAGGGTTCCGTTATTTGCCATTCGGCTACGGAGCCCTAAAAAGAATAGAATTATGAACCTGTGAACTAGTCTAGAAAGTCACGCCTATCTTCAATTATTGTAGATCGTTTTAAATTGTAGTAACCGCAACCATTTCCTAAGTTGTTCAAGAACCCCTAAGAGAGCTAAACTCATTATCATCATCAAAAACACCTTGAACTCGTCATGAGCAGTCATCACAGCTTACAGTCACGTCATGGTTCTGTCATAGTCCAGAATAATGACGAAAAAGGTTCCATATTTATCGACCGTAATCTTTGGCTCACCTAGATTAATATGAGGTAGTCGAGGCGACGACCATTACTATTTGATCACAACACGGAAAGGGCAAGGTTTCAGCAGTATGACGTAAGCTTACGGGTCACCTAAATACCTCAGTGGGTAGACAGGTTTTCACACAGGCACGGTACGGTATGGAAACTTCTAGAACGACTCTTAGCACTGTGGTAGCTTATTTTAAAATGTCTATGATTTTCTGTTACTGAGATTAGATTTAATGCATTATTTTTTATTTATTATACTCTTTTCGATATTTGAGATTCGTAAGCCAGTTGTAAACGTCGTACAAACAACGTCATTAAAATGCTAATTAATAAATTAATCTCTGCCTTGAACTCAAATCATCCTCAAGGTCAGATTTTATTTTTCATAGACAATTTTCCTTCTTATTTGAATACTAAGATTTGTTTGTTTATTACTGGTTTCAACTACTACCACACTTTCTTACACTTGACGACATAATGGATAGTAATGGAGGCATACAGGTACTTATATGAAATAGTAGGGCTTTTTTTTTTGGGATGGGAAATCATCAAATAACCCCCCCCCCCCGCTCTGGGTGGAGTGGGAGGGAGTGTCAGACTTTTACTGACGAACACGTAGAAACGTAAGAGTGCAAATAGTTGTTTGAATAACCAGTGAGCTCGAAAAAAAATACTGCATTGTTATGTGGATTCTATTTTTAGACTCTTCGCTCCTTTGCTGTGGCCTCCAAAATCTCGAAATGACCGCTGCAATAAACGAACAATTACGCTAATCACCACCATATCACAACACTTAGCTGACGGACCGGTGACCACAGCTATTAAAACTACATACCATGATATCACACGTATAATCCTCAAAGGTTTAGGCAAAGCCTTACCTTATACATATAGTACACCCGCATTTGGCCAGTTAGGTTTAAGTCCCTTGTAATAGAGAGCGAGTCTATTGCCAACAACCGAGCACAAATCCAAAACGGAGTCTGGATTTGGCTGTAACTTAGTAATTAATGATAGAAAAACCTAATACAAAGTGTAGTAGCCCGATCTGGAAATCGAATCCAGGGTCTCATCAGCAGAAGCGCCTGCGCCAACTACACCTTACTAGAAAAAAAAAAACTTATATTGTATTTGTCAGTTCTGTGACTCAATCTAATGGAAATCAATGGAATTAGCTATCCTTGCAAAATAACAAGCAACTATTATGAACAGCTCAAAAAATAGCTAGATACAACATTACGTTAGGTATCCAATGTGTAACAATAGTAAAGTAGAGATGGTAAAATTATTGGTTACGTTAGTTATTTATTGACGTCTAGTGCTTCTTCTGACCACGGAGGTCCAATTCGCAGGTCAGAAAATCATTCTTGGGTTGTTCCACTAAGGATTTGTCTAAAGTAGTTTGGAGTCTAGATTTGTACCCAGTTGAGGGCTATGGGCTCGCCCCCTGTGATTACAAACTTAACAGCAATACCTCTGCCTCACCCTTCCGGAAAAAAACAAGCGTGAGTTTGGGTCAATTTCAAGAAAAGTTCTTAGAATATCACCTGTATTGACATTCATCTCTTCATCATTACCTACTATCTATCAGAATCAGAATCAGAACTTCATTTGCTTTGAATGTAAGTACAGGTATAAGATGTTGTACATTAATTAATGAGATCGCCTACAGTCTACCTTACGGTCACAGTCGGTACAGTGTATTGTATACTAATTTCAGAACTTCTTAGAAAAGACATCATGACATCTCTAGACTTGGTTTACGACCAATAAACTGATGTCACCAACTATATAAAACTAATCAAACGCACAGTCCCAGGTCGCCTGACACGAGCTAACAGCATTATGACGTCACTGGCTGTATAGGTATTATATTTTATTAGTGTACAATGAGTGAGGTGCGGACAACCTTGATCTGGCCTGCTCCGACTGACTGACTGACTTACTACAATACTCTGAATCATCCTATTGTAGTTTGTGACATGCAATAGCGCGTAATTTTGTTGTCTCGGTACTGAATAGTGTAAATGTAATGATTGTTGCTTTATTAGCTAAGTGCTAATTTACTGGTTACAGTTAACATTGACGAGAATAGAAGGTTCATCTCTGTTCTCAATAAATATCAAGATGGTGAAACATGCGCCTGAGAATAAAAAAATCTGTCTCACACTCGGATCTTTTTACTTTTTGTTTGGTTCACCAAGTCTACCATGTCGCTACGGGTACGCCGCGCAGTCGCACCGTTTCTGGCGCAATCGTGCTGCGTAGGCTCTCGTAGTCGCAGTTGCTACTCTGCGTAGACTGTCATAGATTTAGTGGCTACGACGCGTCGGAGCTGTATAGGCTGTCGTAGACTTAGCGGCTACATCGCGTAGAAGCTGCGTAGGCCAGGCTCTTATAGACGCCGCTGCTACGCCGCGTAGGCTTTCTTTCGTAGACTAGAAGCCTGTGTTTATTTTTATTTATGTAAATAATTAGCTTACATGTCGCGCAGAAGTCGCGTAGATTCTGTTTAGATTGGTAGTGTAGAAAATAATCCTGGAAATTTCCGCATGATTACACGTACAATACTTACTCTACATTCAATGTCGGTGGAACGTGGTGTAGTCGAAGAAAAAAGCTGTGTGGGTTGATGATGAACGGTATTATGCCACAGTGTAATTTTCAGATTACAGTTGACTACCCGCATGAAAGTTCTAAATGTATCGTGAACGCAAATTACTTTTTATCTAGATTTAAAAATAAACGTAAAGAGTAGAGGACATCTTCTTTATATTCTTTGTATAGCTGTATCCGTTTTTGTTTGACAACCTCTAAACACACCTGCAATTATAATTACGAGAAACGACTCATATTTTTCCTCTACGCAATATTTATTTTAAACTGTGACGTGGCATAGAACGTCGTCATTATTCATATTTTATGAATGATTAGTATTACAGATGTTGACTGTTGAGCAATCAGGAATTTATATGGTGCAACGTACCATAACGAGAAGCTACAGTATCCTCCTAATATGACTTTTCGAGGTACGCACGACGACCAATCAAGCTATGCAAAACCAGTATACGCTGATCTGTCATTGTATGGAAAGTTCATACAAATCGAGGTCAGGTTATTTTGGATATACTGGTTCAGTTTATCATGATGTGTCGCCGTGTGTACGTAGTGTACGTATCGTGATAAAAAACGTCCTTCATTTGTTTTACCAAACGTATTCAATGCAATACCTAGGTACTTACAGTGCTAAAAATAAAATTAATTAATAGCAAAATATTTGCCGATAAGCTACACATTACACAAAAAATTTTTCAACAACTTCCAACTGGGTACATTTAAATTTTCGCCGATAGCAGCGACATCTACTTATGTACTCAAGAACTATACAGTCCTCCGAGTTCTCTCTGTATTATTGTAACGGTTCGTGAATAGAATAGCTTGGTGTACCGAGCGGAGAGTGGTTAGTTAGTCTGTAAATGTAACAGTAGATGGCGTAGTAGTCGAAGGCGCTGCGGAATGAACTTATTTCAGGTTTTTTTTTTTTCAAACGCTATCTTTCAGGGACGCACGACGGCCAATCAAGCTTTACAAAACCAGTTTATGCGGATCTCTCGTTGTAAAGGAAATCCATAAAAAAACGATGCCAAGTTATACTGGAAATGTACAGCTTCATGTACTGCCGTGTGTACTTTAAAAAGAAAAATAATTATTATCAATATTGCAACGAAAGAGTTTCCAGTCTAACGAACGATTGCTATAACATTACTACGGGTTTCTTTTTTGCGTAGCGGGTCGATTGGTACTTGGAATCTGATTTTATTAGCAAGTACAACGGTAATTTTGGTTCGTAATCCCTGTGACCCTAGTTATGCTCACATTTAATGCAAATAGGCACCAACAATTTGAAGAAATGCACTCAAAAATCCCAAAAAGTCGTCTACACATTTTGGTTTTATAAATTCAGTTAAATTCGCAGACCATAGTTGGAAAAGTTCGTAACCAGGAATTGACGAGTAATAAGTGTTATAACAAGTCCGAGGTGTTGGGGGACAGAACAAAATATTCGCTATAACTTTTTTAAGTAGGTGTGCGCTACCACTCGTTTTACAAAGTTCGGCCGATAGATTAGTTACAGTGCCCTTACCATGAGTTTGTAAAAAAACTGTCCTCGATATCGAAAACTATCGGATATACTTCTCGTGTCGTAAAACAGTCGATGAATATGAAAGAGACAGGGCGATAGTATTCGATAACGAATAATACATTTCAAACTCATGGTAAGCCCACAGGCTCGCAAATGTCTACGAGGATATTCTCGCAAAGTAAATGAAGGATTACAATGAGAAAGATAAGTAACCTAGGTACATTCTCATACAGTTTACATCCCAGAGTGGTGGGAATGTTTTCACGCGTTGGCTATATTATAGAACAAAGACAAAAAGTATTGTTTTGCTTTTCGAACGGCTATATACTCTTGATGTACTTATTTACGCATTGTGTCGATCCCTACCGATGTGATCAAGAGTGCGTAGTTTTCTTTATAATAATAACATGTACTTACAATCTATTCAAAGATTTTATAGGCAAGTATCTAGGTACATCACTAAAAATATCCTCTCCCAGTTCATACCTAATCGAATTTGTGGAACAATTTCTAGAGCGAAGTAATTAGAGACAAACAGACAAATAAAAAAATAAATGTGGGTTGTGTTACTTAACATTTTTTGGCACAATACCTAATGCTGATTACAAATGTTTGTCTCTAATTAAATTAGTATCGATTAGCCAAACAAACGTATGACTGTACTGATGGCTTACCTACTTACGTGAAACATTACTAGAAATATTTCAAATGTTTGTGAAAATGGAGGGGAGTAGGTACGCACTTAATGTTCTGAATAACTACCTAGATACCTTCTCGGCTCCCATGAATGGTCTATGGTCTATCTTCATACTTATTATTGGTTAATCAATCAAAAGCCCTCAATGTTCCAATGCAGGGAACACAGTCCATTTCACTACCTGTGACTAGTATTGCATTGTCGTTTGCCAGGTAAGTAGTCGTATGGGTTGTGAAATTGGGCTTTGAGTATTGTCAGATCTTGATCCTGATTTTGTACACCACAAATTAAATATATGCGTAGCAAGATTCAAAAGCGATTTTCACACGAAATATCGACTGAAACTTTGAGATAATACCTATTACCTTTACCTACGGGTGCGTAACAACATAAAATTACAATCGTTATAGTAGGAGAAAATCTAGAGAAGTATGGATGAAGAAGACATGCTGCGCCGATCCCAAATAAATTGGGATAAGGGCAGGAGAATGATGATGATGATAGCAGGAGAAAATCGCTTTTGAAAGTCACTGCGCATACGCATTTGCGTACATCATCATCTGCCTAGCCTTTTCCCAACTATATTGGGGTCGGCTTCCAGTCTAACCGGATGCAGCTGAATACCAGTATTTTACATGGAGCGACTGCCTGTCGGACCTCCACAACCCAGTTAGTACTGGGTAATACGATACCCTAAGATATTTAAGTTAATTGTACGCATTTGCGTACAATCAACTTAAATATTTTCATGCAATAAGTTCTTGCATCTAGCATTTTTATAATTGTCCATGTTATTTAAACAAATAAATCAGATATTAGATAGTTAACCAATTCATTACGTAGTACTTTGCTAGGTGCAGTGCAAACAATTTACATAAGTATATGAAATGACCGTTAGGGGCGCAGTGGCATATTACACGGTAGGTACTTTGCGGAATAGCCGCAATCATAGAATACCAAATGATAGTAGAACTAGCTTATTTACAAGGTAACTACTAAGAAATAGATACGTACATAAGTGGGTGGTACCTACACGATGGGCTTATTAATTTTGAAATATTGGACTAAGTATGTAGGCCACATTATTCATAGACGTTATTACTTAAAAAGTCATTTTAATAATATTATGGTTTTTATATCTTCCACTTCTAATCATATAGGGCCTTGGGCTTCGTTTGAAATGCATTGGAGGCGTCTGTGTATTTCTGAAAGTTATTACTTAACTAATTATTGTCGTAACCCACATTTCTAATGTCTGTACCTGTCCATAGATTAGATAGATATGGTGCTGTCATGGTATTTATTTGTAGACATACCAATATTATTGCGGCTATAGAAAAGCATTGGATAATTACTGTTCCATACTCCGGAAAAGTCAATAGGCGAATTGTCGTAACTTGCAATTTTTCTGCTGTGTTCGTATCGAAGATTCGAGATTGAAGAGCCATATTTCATGTTTAAACGCAGATACTACCATTAAGTAGTACTTAGGTAAATAAGCCGATTTTGTAGGCCAAATCCTGGAGACATTATGTAATACTAAGTACCAAATCTTGGTAATACATAATGTTTTACTATGAACTTTGAACGTGTACGTACACCTGGCAAGTCGGTGTATTAATCGTTGAAGAGTGCCTCATGTGGAGGTGATATTGGTAGCATTATGAAAAAGTTAGACACAATTAAATTAACATATAAACGAATTGCTAATAATAATTTGATTGTTTGAACTGCTGTAACTTTTTTATCTGATTAATTAGCGTCATGCCGTCGAAGAATAAAATTTTACGATTGATCAGATCTTTATTTGAATGTAGGATAGAGAGTGTAAGAGTGCTGAGCCCATTCTGCCCTATCTTCTTTGTAGTACAGCCATCAAAAACTTACTGTACCTACTTACAAAAAGGCACTTTCTGCTATAGTACAAGGTCAGAGTTTTCGTAACCTAAATAAGGCATAGGGATTTTCTAGTTCGTTTCTACAGAAAATTGGAAAATTAAGGTAAGGCTGACTACACTTTGTCATTGCAATTTATCTGCGAAGCCATAGGCAATCTTCGTCTATGTTGGAAGGCAAGAGTAATTTAAAACTCTATCATTTCGAGGAGAGAAATAAATAAAATGTAAGATACTATGTAATAAATTCTCTCTGCTTTGGATAAAGTTGCCGTTATTGACGTGCAATTGCAAGGGATGTGAGCCCCAGCCAGGGGTGCGTGAGCGTCGAGCTGAGTAACTGACCGATGCATTATGGCGCAGACTTTCTATTGATTTTATACAAAAAGGATTTCTTTTTCTTTTTGCGGATGCTGTGAGAACTTAACTATAGGTACGTTCACTGGACTTTTGGATAAAGAGTATGAACGGGATTCATGAACGTGTTTTATAGAAAGACAGCTTTATATTGAATTACCGATTCAATTACCCACTGGGAGAATTAGATGCAACGGTAGACTACATGGGTATCTCAGACATGACTCCTTTTAGGCCCTTGAGAAATAATAACGAGTTTTCTTATTTGGCGTCTTTGTATTGAAGTTCTTTAATGATACCAGTCTCTGCGTATAAGAAGCGAGACAAATATATTAAGTAGTAAAGAAGACTTGCGAAGATAGGTAGGGGTTACTACAAGATGTAGTGTTTGATGTGATTTCCTCCATATTTCACCCAAATTATTTCCATATCGCTGTACCCGTTCATCTATCACCAACTTTATTCACGTATCACGCATAATAGATATTGTTTGATGGAAAAAAAAAGTTCAATATCTACCATCTGCCTACCCCTGCGTAGGGCGGCGGGGTGCAGCTGCCGTCGCACGCGCTGGTTTGACAATAGACGCGATCAATGAACCCGGCACCCCTCACCCTTCATATCAGGTACCGTACCGTTCTTCTTTCCGACTACCTACTTTTTGGAACATTAAACAAAAAATAAATAAAAATGTGCAAAAAAAATGAACAGCTGATTCTACAGCTGATGCATCTGTACCTTCAAATCTGTAGGTAAAAATCTTCTTACCTACTGAGATTTAGGGTGAAAATATTGCGAAGGCATCTAAATTTTGATAAAGGACACGACATTACGAAGGATGCGCCGAAGCCATTGCAACTGCGAATCATCTAAACTTAATTGAAGTATTTATTTTGGCCTCTGAAATTAATTTAGATTGCATAGATTCAGAACAGGATTTTTTTTATTTTGGAGACGTCATTTTAGTTTTATACAGCCTTAGAGACCCTTACTTTCGAGTGAAGATAACTTCAGCTTTCACATAATATTTTTCAAAACTTTCTCAGCATATTCAAGAATAAATCACCCGCAATTCTGAAGCATCTAGAATTCCAACTCTGTGCTATTTACGATCACCTGAATACCTCTCAACGTACCTACACCTACCTACAGTACTGTAAAAGGAAATAGTGTGTGATTATGAATCGTAACAGTCCGCACTAGTGGCGTAGAGGAAGCGTTCGGTTCCACATAGTGTTCACAAGAACAATGCGTTTCCCACAGCAGGCGCACCGCACTTACGCTTCCGGTCGGCCGAATACGAGACCGTCCATTGATTGCGATTGACAATTATAAATATCTTGTGATAATAAACTTGTAACTTAGCTAGTGTGGTTGAGATCATTGATTTGGTACTCTTGAGGTGTCATTTGGCATAATTATCTTCATAACAGCGTATCGGCTCAAACTTCTTCTTTAGTGCCAAACCTTTTTTTTTAGGTTAGCTACATATTTTTTACCCATTTGCATACATTTATTTACAAAAGTGCAACACGGTCAAAATTTAAACAAAATTGTATGGCTGCTGGAAGGTCATCATGTACAGTCGTCAGCGCATCAAGTTACCACAAACTGTCAAATTTTCTCATTCGAATTTGAACTTAACCATCAACATTTAATGGTTTAAAATCATTTGGAGAAATTTGACAGTTTTAACTTGATGTGCTGGACTGTACAAAATCCACGGTAAAATTTTGTGTCACGATGTTCTTTCCAACGTGTCTTCTTCCAAAGTGGAAAGCATAGTTGCAAGTTAGTTACAATTTTCCTAAGATACTTTATAGGTTACAAAGGATCTGTTAATTATTGCTGAATCTCTCTGAAGTTATGTGTCTACAGAGCAGTGGTGGCCCAGACCACCAACACGCACAGGGCCCGTGTGAGCCATGTTCCTCCTGTTCTTATTAAGTGGATCATAGATAAGCATAATCCATAAACCAAGAGAAAGGGCATAAAGAAGTAACATCTTGCTAAGATCACTGATCTACCCAATTGGCTAAAACAATATTATTCTGTGGTTCCCAGATTACTGCCGTGGTAAATGAGTGATAAAATAAATTTGGTATCACAAGACAACTTCAGTACCTATTGTCATTTTTGCTGCCACAAAAGCTAGGAGATTGTTCCCGCCGCAATGCAAGACAGATTGATAGTGAAAAATGACGATTTAGACAGAGCGACTGAATAAGCGAGCTTGAACGACTGTCGCAAAGTGCAAATAACGTTTTAAAATTTTGAATTTTGACACTTGCGAGTTGAGTAAGTTGAGAAATAAAAAAAGAACGCAAATTTTAAATTTACGTACCTGGGCCATATAGATATTTTCAAAATAGACTCTCATTTCCCAAGTAAATTGTGGAGGTTTTGTTTATTTACTAGCGAAACATAAACATAAATAGATATTAAACCTGGTTTTAGCCTTAGTTCCACCATCCGGTCTATACACATTACAGAATTGTACACAACAGACACAGCCAAGTGTTGTTACTAACTCCTTGAGCAAACAAACTATATTGAAGTACATACCTAAGTACTTCATATAAATACGCCGTGTTGATCATGAGCCCTGGGTTCGATTCCCGGATTGGGAAAAGTGTTATCGGGATTCTCTATTAAGAATTTCTCAGTAGCAGCACGGAGTTCGGAAGTTTGGGGATGATAAATATCCTCGTGCCTCGGAAAGCACAGTCCTGCGCTTAAGCTCTCTCCGGTCGTCATGTCGGATTGCTGTCCCATCGGACTATGAGAGTAAGCGCATATCCTTGTGCAATACAATAGTATCTCCCGGGCCGATGGCTAATCTCCACTGAGACTGAGATTTCCCGCCGTGACCGAAAACGGTCAAGAGGTCTATCTACACTAATATTATAAAGAGGAAAGATTTGTATTTTTGTATGTTTGTAACGAATAAACTCAAAAACCACTGGACCGATTTCCAAAATTCTTTCACCATTAGAATGCTACACTATCCCTGAGTAACATAGGCATTTTTTTTTCTTTTTTTTTAAATATCCTCCAGTGCGAAGCCGGGATGGGCCGCTAGTCATAAATAAAGTCAGCCTAGTTGGCGTAGCAGTCGCAAGCACGACTACCGAGTCTTGGGTTCGATCCAAGAATGAGGCAGTATTATACAGGGTGTAAACGGACCCTTCACGAAGCCGTCAACCAAGCATTTTGTACATCAAACTAAGTCACCGTACACAAAAATTATTGCTGGGAACCGACTTTTTTTTTGGGTTGAAAAATCACGTTTTACGGTAAAACTCAATGTAACGCACTCAAAACTTGGTTCTGATGGATGCTTTGAATAGTAAACGGGTCATGGAGGTAATTACAGTAAAGTTAAAACCTTAAAAAGTAGTATTTAAAAAAAAACTTGTGAAAAAATTGGAACTTTGACCTCCAATGGTTCCTCCTCCTGTGGTTTCCCAGGTATTGTCTAGAAGAAAAAAATGATTCCAATGATGGGCCGAATATGTGGTTTTCGTTTTCGTGAAGGGACTTTTTACACCCTTTAGTTGTTTTCCAGAAGGAAGTAATTAGTAGCAGCTTTGAGTCTGAACTTGTGCCTGTTCAACTCCATTACAATAGAACTGACACTTATCTAACTGGCGAAATGATGCGCGTCTATCTATTATACCCCTTTGCCTACCCCTTCGTTGAATACTGTCGTGATGTTATGGTTAGTTTTTTTCTGCATAAAAGTTATAATTGTACTTGTTGCGTTAGGGTTCTGGAGTTACGAATATGAAAACAGCATCCGTATCGGATCACTTTATTGTTTCCGTGTTTTTATGTCAAGACCCTATTTCTAGGGAACAGGGTAGTAAGGTTTTGAACTGAAAGTTGCCACAGTTGTGTTCTTTGATGGCTCGTATTTTAACTCGAGTTATTTTCGCTTTTATTTTGTGCAACCAAGTATTCATTAATTATTAAGTTTTTTTTTAATAAAAGGCTATTCCAATCTTGGGACTTAGTATGTTAAAAGTTACCTAAATTATGGAGATAAATAAAACCTAAAATCGCAGTTACTTACAGAGATACAAGCATCTCGGTGGGATCTCTATAGAATAGATACAGTGTATTGTATACTAACTCTAAAGCCTTAAGATAAAACGTAAGTGTTTTAGTTATTGTTAACAAAATAAGTCATTTGGGGCTCAGTCAGAAAAAGAACCATCAGTGGTTCATGATGTCCCAACGAGGTTACTGCGGCTACTATTTGGCAGTACATAATTATAGAAATACCACACAAGGTCAAAAAAATATCTTGAAATGTTTATTCTCCAGCGTATTATGAGGTCTCATTGTTCAGACGTTTTGACCAATTCATTACCATTTCTAATTGTTTACGCGTGTCTACATTATTGTTTGGCTTTTGTTCTAGTTTTAAATAGATATGCACGGTTTTGGCTTTTACGAAAATACTCTCGGCCATTTAAATCTGTGCCTTGAGGAAACTTGCATAAAGCACCAGAGACAGTTAAAGTATAATGTGAGCTTTTAAGGAAGTTAATGTGTATTCACTATTATGGGGTTTAAAAATATTGTATTACATTATGTTTGAATTGATTGGGTAGGTAGGTCCCGAAAAAAATATTATACTGTCCCTTTACAGGAAAAGAAAGAGCATGTTGTCGCAATTTTTTTACAGATATTGGCAAAAGGTGCCTTAAAGTCAGTAACTTGGAGACCAACACAACTGTGATAACGAGGCATATCATTAAGCGTGAGTGGAGGGTAGCAGGCAGTAGGGCATGGTAGGGCACGCAACGCATGTGGCCGGGACGGTGCCGCTACCGACGCATCTGGTGACGAGGGGGGCGCGGCGGGGGCTAAAATTAGTACCCGAGCGCCACGTGCGCTGCGAACGAGCATCAGTCCGCGCTCAACCACCACGACGAACGGTCGCTCCCACACACTCGCCAGTGTTTACAACTGTAACTTAACCTACACACTCGTGCGACCCGTAAACTGGTAGACCGTGAAAGCGGCGGCAGTGACAGTGTTAGCAGAGTGCAACGGTGGCCGGCGCGACGGAGGCTGTGCAAGGCATGTTGATGGCGGGCGCTCTGCCGGCCGAGCCCGAGGGGCTGCTGGCACTAGGCGGGCTGCCAGGCCAGAAAGACACAACCTGGACCAAGCTGTTCGTTGGAGGACTCCCGTACCACACGACCGACAAGAGCCTTAGAGAGCACTTCGCGGTCTACGGCGACATAGAGGAGGCGGTCGTCATCACAGACAGACAGACCAGCAAAAGCAGAGGATATGGCTTTGTAAGTATTTTTAACCCATAATTGCGCATTTGACTGTAATTTTAAAACGCCACCGGAAACTACAACGTAGCTTATTTTCATGAAACGAAAGCCAAAGCATTATGTGAAACTGAATTGACACGTAAACTTTGAATGCTCGTGCGCAGTCGACTCGTGTCGCTGAAACAGCGACCGTATCGCACAGTTAGCGCGTTATCGCACCTCACTGCTACCTACATTATACCTAACCCACCGGCAGCTAAATACATACATGTACACATACGCGGTGTATCGCGAAATTACATCAAACACGGAAGTTGTTCCACGCAGGTATAAATGTCAAACAATGCAGGTACCTACTGAAAATAGAAGGCACGATGCGCAATGCTTTTAAGATGCATCATCATCGGACGATTTTCAGGGCGGCGTAGCGTCATATTGGGAAAAACATTTTCTTTGCCAAAATCAGACATGTCGATGTCACGGTCACGTGAATTAAGAATATATTACAATAATAAGTAAAAAAAATTAATGATGCATCGATACTCCTTTGCGAATCATTGTGTGACAAATGAATTGGTTTCGCGGCATAATTTGATGATTTCTTTGCAAGTTATTGGCTATTTCGCTTACACAATTATTTCTAAACAACAGATGCATTGAACGACGCTTTTTTCAATGCAGCTAGTTTAATGTAATAAAGTTGAGGCTTTTTGTTTGGTGCAGCGTGGGGCTCGTGGGAAATGAATCACAACCCCATTTTCAATTCGTACTAGGGGTGGTTGGACCCTGAGGGAACACGACGCGTAGCACCCTCGCTGTGACATCCAAATAGCTGTAATAATCGCAATTCATCGTTCGTAACACTTCACTATGTGTTATAAACTAAAATTTCATTTTGGAAAGCCATTCTTAAACTTAACAGTGCAAGTACCTAATAACTTTGTTTCGACGAAATCATTAGTGTCTGCAACATAATATTATGATTTCAATTTGACTTATTAATATTATGCAATTTCTATGAGAAACTATCAAAGATTTGATTCGGATGTAATCTTTGAATTTTGTTCAATTACTTACTCGATGATTGGTTGTTAATTGGACATAAATAATTTCAATAGGCTGTAGCATTAAGATGCATGAGGCAATACAAAATAAAGAAACCGTCTCAAACAAACAATGCTATGATTAAAAATTTGACAACACCATACACCACATACTTCTCAAGCTGATTTCAAATCTGTAGGGATAGGCACACACATAACATGCCATAATAATTCCTTATAGAGTTACTACTTCAAAACTCGTCTAAGCTGGTGCAAGTCCCTTTGCTCTACATAGCCATTGGGTCGGAGCCGCAGCCGGCTCCAGGCGGGACGTGCCGGAGTACTCGCACGAAACAAAAGACTGTCATCTGATAGCGTATGGGCTCAACTGGCATCTAACAACGACGATAACAATAAAACGCGATAGACGGTGAGAAAAAAAAAAGAAGAAAAAAAACTGTTTAACTAACACCTTCAATGCTTAAATGCCTTTAAGCATGCCAGTAATTGAATCACAAAAAAAAAAAAACTAAAAAGGTTTTTGTTTATAAATTGTAAGCGACATGAACGGTACACAATTGTAGGTAATTGTCATGTTCTGTCGTCAAACCCACAGTATGTACTATAGGTAGGTACCTAATGTACAATCAGGAAGGAAAGATCAGTAAAATCAAAATATTGTTTCAAAGTAATGCTTCCAAATCAGATTCTGAGGAAGTACCTAATCAGTAAACTTTGAAGATACGGATAACAATGTTTAACGACGTGATTATGTCTTACAGTTGCAATCTTTATCGCCTAATCATCCTACGAAATAAAAATTGTTCTTGCCTCAATTACTTTTAGGTACAATAAATGCTGTTAAAAGTCTTGTAAGTTTATAACTTAGTAATGAGAAGCTTCTAAGGAGCAGAATTGAGACAAATTAATATTTTGAAAGGATATTCAACAACTATTGACGTTAAAGAAAAAGTATTTCAAAAATCGCACGTACAATTTTTGAGCGATAGATTTTCAGTTCAGAGCGATTCAGTTACAACTTCAGGTTTTTTTTTTTAAATATTCCGACCGCTTTAATGAGTCCTCCGCCTTGCCGCATCAAAGGCACATTAAGCGTCCACAAAGTCCTATCAATATACCACAGGTTATTTGCTTTAAAATAACCATAATCCACGTAGGTATTACGATACTAATTGAACCAATATGTGATCAACTTTCAGAATATTCCATTTAAATTGATACCTTCGCGAGGAGTCTTTAAAGCGGTCGGTCTATAATTAATTTATACAACTCATTGATTGCAGAATGTACACTAAATTCGCTTGTTTAATCACTAAGCTACATATTTCCTGTGTCGCTGTCACATCTTAACTTTTACGTTTGTCTCGAGTACTTTTGCAGTAAGTTTTTTTTTCATAGTTTTATAACCTAATAATGTTCGTTAAGTTCTAATTCATATTATTTTATACATGAATTGTTTTACAAGTTTTTATATACTTATCGTTAGTTAAATTAATTAACTAACGATATAAAAAACTTAGAAAAAACGTTAAATTAATTAAGAAGGTCCGACTAGATCCTTCTTAATTACCATCAATGATGCACATTTTGGCAGTTCTTTCCTTCACGGCCAAATCGAGGTCTTAAATATCAACAATTCACTTAGGTAGTATTTTATTCATATTATTGAGAAATCTTAAGTTCAAGGGCAAAACCATTCGAAAGAGTAGCTAATAGGTAACTACTTAATAATTATTGATTTTGAACATACAAATGCATTCTATATTCATAATTAGGTACTAAGTATGTTGTAATTATAATATTTTACAACAAGTAGGTACTCGGTCACGGGACCCGGGGAAGCCTATGTCCAGCAGTGGACGTCTTTCGGCTGAAAAGATGATAATGATGAAGTGGAGTACTTCATCATCATCATCATTTCAGCCGTCAATAAAAAAGATTAAGTTGAATTACTTTTGACTCATTGTTGTAATCATCGCGAGGCTGAAATTACTTAAAAAAAAAAATAATACTGCTTGCTATATATACTTAATTAACATCAAAAATTAAATAATAATAAGTTCCAAAAACTAAAATATCCACTGAATTGGCGTTGGCGCTAACAAAAAACTGCATTACGTAGAATGACTCCTAACTTATTTGTCTTTTTATAAAAAACTTAATAACTCAATCAATTATTAAACTTGTACGACAATAACAAAACTGTCAATTTAAGTTTATTAAAGAGCGCGCGTTGATATGGGCGGACCATGGACAGTATGGACACGCCTCCTGTGGCTACGGGCTACGTCGTAGACAGTTAAGGCTTATACTACACTGCCAAAGAAATGCGTTCTCACTTCTTAACATTTTCTTTTTCTTCTGAAAACTTGGTTTCAGGCGGAAATCAATAGGTGCATTTAATTTTTTTAGTTAATAAGTATTTTAAAAAAATGGTAGGTGGGTATGTTAAATTAATACCTACACAAACTCTTTCACTATATTCCATGTTCAAATCAATTTTCAATTACTGTTATTTGAATTTTTAACAAATATCACCTTTTTCTTGAACAATAGAATAAGTCTCAAAAATATTTCAATTTGTAGCTTATATGTGATAGGATTGGTTTCAAAGTTTTTTTCTGTAAAAAACACGCGTTTGTTTACATTTTGGGTAAACACAGACTAGGTAGAACGCTAAAAGAAAGAATTAACTAAGAAAAAATACTGTAGTTACCACAAGGCGGAAGACAGTGCCCACCGAGACATCTTTGTACTCTGTGGTCGTACCACAAATTGTGATACTGAGTTTCATATTGCGAAGGTCATGACAAATATTTTACTCTGGTGCGGGAATCTAACTTGTATCTAGTTGACGAATATTAAAATAATGACTGTCTTTATCTAGACAATGGAGTGTTATTTATTTATGGTTCCGCGATTCTGAGGAATATGTCACTGTGGCGCTAGACCTTCACAGTGCATTTTTGTTTTCAATGCATATGATATTTTTTGCCATAACATGCTCGACAAATGGAAATAATGTTACTGAAGGTTGAGGTGCCCGCAGACTAGCTCGATTATTCCGATCGATAATTTGGCCGGGTAACTCCACTTCATTCTATTGTCAGAAGGTTATTGTGGTCAGACTTTTACAAAGTCTAATCTGACAAGTCTGTACACACCTTAGCTTGAGAACTGAAGGAATAGTAACACGTTCTTGAACACGTTTTGCTAATGCTGAAGTATTAAATTATGGCTTCACAGACGATGTCGGAAAAGTAAAAATTTAAATAAGCTGTGCATTCCTGTAATGTTTCACGTAAAATGCATGACGCTCAAATAATTATGCATATACAGTTGATAAGTCGAACCGTTGAACGGTTAATGGATAAGTTGGTGATGTACCTGTTTCAATGTTTGACAAACAATTTTTTACTATTGAACTGAAATCACAAGCATTTTTTAGAGACTGAATCTTATGCTACCTAAAAATCAACCATGTTTTATACTAAGTGTTAATTGTTGTAACATCATCATTTCTTGTAGTTATTCGAGTAGGAGTTTATTGAAGATTCTAAACTAGGTATAATTATTAGCACTTCTACTACGCTAAACGCTACGAAGAAACTACATTAGCCACATTACGTGTAGTCGTGTAGGTCATTTTTGTGTGAAATCTAGTCTATTTTAATTTAATTTGTTGATCAGAGCCTACTAATCGTAATTCCGCGAAAACGTTGCTCACGGACGCTTTGTTTTGAGTAAACCGCTCTATTTACGAGCTGCAGTATCTTTCACTGTTATAATTCATTGTAGGAAACTTGCTATGGAAATGATCATCGCCTGAAATTCAGGCCTTCCATACACTGAAGCTGAATTAACTTAAACACTGGGAAGTCGAACTGTTGTAGTTTTTTAAAAACTAGCAATCAACTTTCCAAATCAAAGTTTATTGAGTGTATCTAATCGTATTCATTTTAAAAACACAAGCAATTATAATACGACACGTGCTGAAAAACTCTTGTGTTGCGTAGGAGTTACTTAAAGATCAGTTCGGCAGAACAAACATACAACCAATCAACTAACTGGCAGTTAGCTGTTCGCTGATAGTATTCGTTATCGCACACCGCGCCTAACTACGATTTGTACGGTTTACCAACGTTATAAAGTCTGAACCTAACCGATTCACTTATTTAATTTATACTTGTTCCTTGATACCGGGGAAATTTACATACAATACAACCTACTGATTTTCAGACTTCACTGGGTATTTCTTGTTAGTGAGTGATCATCGTATAAATTACCAGCTTTGAAAATGGTTTTTGGTGCCGTATGAACTAACTATTCTTTACAAAGTGATGAAAGGCAAAAAATATTTGAACCTATTTCAACGGTATGTTGATCTCCCATGCAAAGGACGGAAATCCAAAAAAAACCTAAATTCATTTGAATTTTGAATTATTCCAGGCTTTCGATATTTGGAGGTCATCAAGACAAACGCTCCAATTTATATTGAACCCTCGGTGTTATATTGTGTGACGCTCACTATTCAAACCTTAAACTAAAGCGGGGGACAAGGAATGTCAATTCGAATTGGTCGATTCAATAGTCGAACCGACGAAGTGGCGACCTGCGGATCACGCATGCATTACAATAGGTAATGCTGGCTCGACGTCATCCTACGACGTATTTGTTAGTAAAATGGATTCAGTATAAAATTACGTTTAAAAAGATAGAACTAAGTTGGATATTTTGTTTGCAGGTAATAATGGGTGACCGAGCGGCGGCGGAGAGAGCGTGCAAGGACCCGAATCCTATCATAGATGGGAGGAAAGCAAACGTGAATCTCGCCATTCTCGGAGCCAAACCCAGAGGGAACCTGGCGCCAGGTTAGTGACACGCTTGCCTTATCGATATTAAAGATAAGTAACAGCCGGCTGCGGGAAATAGGTCGACATAGAGAAGGAAACTGGTATTGTTAACGCCACTTGAGTATTTCATGTTTAAATGTAGTATTTTGTACAAAATAGTGTTACGCGTTATACTTGCTACAACCTATTTTGGCACCAATTACCCACAAAGTGTGGTGTGAACAGTTTTACAACACATTCTCCGATTTGTAGCAAGCAAGGAACAAAATAATAACAGTATTTATTATCAAGTAATACCGAGAACAATTGGGTAATATCCGAATATGAACAACCGATGGCGATATACCTACCGCCGACTTGATGAATTAAAAGAACAGGAAATTGCGGTCTAAACAATTCAAATATTGGATAAATTATAATGAGTGCTAAAAGAGCGTTAGGTAATCGTGTTCTTCTACAGAAAGTTGTCCCGTTCTACGTAAACTCGAACCGTTGCTACACGGGATTGCCAAAAAAACACCATGGTGTCGCTATTCTCATGTAAATTGCTCTAAGTGACCAGTACTTGTGGCAGAAATGAAAGGATTTAAAACTCGTTCACAAAGACACGTTAAAGGACGAATAATAATAAAATAACTGATCATCTTCACTGGTTGTTTAACTAAGGAGTAAGGGTTGTTTAACCCCAGCAACTCCGGAGCAAAGCTTATCAACGCTCAGCTGTTTGTAAAAGGAGCATTTTTTGTTCGTACATACGTACACATGATTCTTTTTTGTGCTTTGCCTTCATTTTCGAAGCCAGCGTGTTGTCAACGGACAAAAAAATGGTGAGATCGCGTCGTGTGTGATACAATGCCTTCGTGGGGGTCAGTTATACATGTGTGCTGTGCCGCATTACAATTTATAATATTATCTAATGATAATCGAAACTGTATAAAATGTTAAAAATAAATATAGCTAGGAATACCTAGATTTATTTGTGATTTATTGTGACTTAGTTTTGAAGTTGAAGAATGAGTAACTCTCAACAAAACTGTTCTGCGGTGAAAATACCACGTGTGGTTGTGACAAAAATATTAATAAGTAATCTTGTAAGACAAAATGAATTCCATATTTACTGTTATCATCATACTCTTGCCCTTTTCTCAATCTATTTGGGGTGGGCGCCGTAAGTTTTCTTCTTCCATATTTCTCTATAAGTCGTCACCCCCTTTCTAACTATATCATCTTTCAAGAGCATCCACAGTTTCTTCGGTTTCTTCTTACTCTTAGGTATAGCCATACACAATTCATACTCGACATTTTCCTCACGTCAGTTCCGGGTTCCCCCAATAGCAATGAAAAATTAATTAGAATACAATAAGTACCTATTCTATAATTTCCACCATGTCATTCTTTACTGCTTCGTTTTAGTATGCACTATCATTCAGTTGCATCATCATCTGCCTAGCCTCTTCTCAACCTTTTTTTATTGGGGTCGGCTTCCAGTATTACCGGATGCAGCTGAATACCAGTAGATTTACATGGAGCGACTGCCTATCTTACCTCCACAACCCAGTTACTACTGGGTAATACGATACCCCTTGGTAAGACTGGTTGTCACACTTTCGGGCCACTGACTACCTGTAACAAATGTCAAAGATCTGCAATTGAGCCGGGATCAATGGCTTAACGTGCTTTCCGAGGCACGGAGGCAACTCGGTATGTAATGGGTGGTCACCTATCCACGGAGCAACCTAGGCAAGCGCAGCTTAACTTGAAGATCGAGCCGAGCGGCTATTATTTAACCACGAGCTCTTCAGTTACATTCTCATCAATCCTGAAAGGACTTTTCCAATTATGTAAATACGTAAAAAGATGTATTTAATTATCACTAAGGCACAAGTGGGTCGTTTTATTTAGATGGTTTGATTAGTTCACGATAGCGAACCGATAGCGAGTGCTCTGATATCAATTTATTTAATGTTATCTTTGAGTGTAGTGAGGTTGGTATTCATAAAGTGCCATTCAATTACAACATTAGCAGGAAGAGTTTGCTTACTTAGAAGGTTACTTTAACAAGTGATTCCTTAGAAAGGATAACTTCTTTCCCAAAGAAGGTACATCTACAGCATATATCAGAAAGGTACGGTCATGTAAGGATGTGGTATAGACCATTAAACTTAACAGTTTTCTCCTTGGGACTATCGTCGTAGTCGCCAAAAAATATGTATTTCAATCTCGACCAAATGTATGGAACTGCAGTTTTTTTTTCGCAAAACATGCTGTATTATATTTATCTGAAAGCAAAAAATTAAAAGATACTCGCCATCGACTAAAGACAACGTTTCTAAAGAAATTAATTTAACTTCATACATGAGCTAGGCATTCTGAAAACAATCAATTGGATGATTGCAATTCACTGAAATAAAACTCGCCTGAAATAATTCATGTTTGTATAAAGTCTATCACAATCACATCAAGCAACCTAACTTTAATCGTCTGTAAACCAATAAGCAACGATGGCATTAATTACAATTTATTGCTACTGCCGCGGTGACGTGTCGAACACAATAGTGATTAGTACAGTAAACCTCACAGGACATACTAAAAAGAAATAAAACGCAACAAATTGAACTTTAACTCGACACTTTAAAGTTTTAATTTCGAAAGCTTTAAACTGTATCGCTGACGGTTGTACCGTGGAATATGGGGAGCGATCAGCGTTCCGCCCCCACCGGAAGTCCCTAAACGCTCGGAAACGGAAGTGCTCGGTATACCCGGCCTGCTAATTGATTGCGCCCCACGGACACGCACCGCAACCCTTGCAAGGTGACATACTGTAACCTTTGCCTAATCTCAGCATCTACATTTCTGGTACAAGGAAAAAGTGTCCGGTAAAATGATGAAAAAGCTACGTAATTCACGTAATTACAATACATTTACCGAACGCCATGTTTGATCGATCGATACGTAATTTATCATGGTCCGTAATTCAGTCAGCAATTTAGACTAATGAGGGTACATCAATTCGTAGGTGAAGCATACCTACCTACCGTATTGTCCTCACAATAACCATACAAAAAGCATTCAGAATAAGTTTTGCTGTCACGCTAGCATATTTAAAAGAATTGTTACGATTGCTATTAATGGACCTATCGTTCTGCATCATAGCACTGGATATGAAATATTATCTTCGATATGAACTGATAATAGTTACGTATTACTTATTTTTATATGCAATCATTTTAATTGATTACAGTAGCTCCATATTGCTGTTGTAAGCAGAATCAAACATTTTGATCACTTTTAACCAGCGGTGCTGGTATGAGGATTCGTTTTTATATTTTAAAATTCGTAGATATCCATACCTATCTAGAGAACACACGATTTAAATTTGCAAGAGTACAAAATATTGGAGATACGACTCTCAGAGACGTCTAATCTTTTGGGCGCCACAAACTTTACATGAATGATACAGTTTCATTCATATTATCAAACCTAATTACAATTTCTCTAATCAATTCGTTCGGGCCGAGTGCAGAGCACATTGGCAGAGATTCAAACGATTCAGCACATAAACCAATTTACTATAACTGACCATCACATGGCCAGGAGGCGACTAACATGAATGACATAGCATAATGAAACTTCCGCGCGTACGCAATCAACAATACCTTGATAGCAATTCATGCCACATATAATTTTATGCAAAAGAACCATTACAGTTACCAAGTGATTGCAGGGCAAATTGTACCTACACATGATCATGTTGTAGTTTATGTGATTTATAAAACGAACGTCACATCTCGTCAACGTCTAAACCTATTCTGAATTGCCTTAATTGTGTACCTACTCCTTAGTCTTACCTAAAAACAATTCAGATAGGAATTAATTTCATGCACATGAATAAAACCTGAAAATTAGAACGACCTCTAGCCAAACCACAGCTGATTTATGCATAGACCGTCCAGATTTTTAATATTTAACGGCCGTTACAAAAACCAGTTCATTGACGGCGGGAACAGCTGATCGTCGAGTCTTTGTCAGATGTCTGAGAAAATTAAACAGCGAATGAATGGATCCGCATCCTTGCTACAGCAACGTTTACTGGAGGTCGCGGTATTGTTCGATGTGTCGGGTAGTGCACACATTGAAAACAGTTGCGCGGACGCCGCAGGGAGCGGGGAGGGGGGAGGGGTGGAGGGGTGCCACACAATGGGTGCGGGCGCGCATGACGAGACACCTGGTTCGCTGTACCGGCTACGCCATATGCCACGCTCCTGTGATATGCGCGCGCACTATGAGTGCGTTCGACACGCGTGGCAATCGCAGCCCTGCGTCATCAGCACAAGAATCTTCAATTTGTTGGATTTCATCCGCATGTTTACGGCTGTCTACGTTTCGTGATCGCACTTTACATAAACTATAAGACAAACGGAACTATAATAAAATAAACATGTAAATGCTCCAATAAGTTGATCTGGTGAAACTTTCATAGGGTGTTTCTTGAGATAAGCGGTTGTAAAACTGTCTGTTTTACGGGATCGATACAAATCAAGAGTTTTTCTAGTAGATATTTCTATAAACATAATTCAGTTTTTTTACGTTACTTTTTAAAAGCGCGCTCATAATGTTCTTTGGAATTCTGCTAAAGTTCAGAAGTTTTTAGGTAGTAGTAACCAAAATAATTCTCCTGCTCCTGAAATCGCAGTAAAAATCTTTGGGTTGACAACAACTTCCATTATTTCGACGACAATTTTGAAAGCATGTGCGCTCAAATATTTGCTTCAAACAGTTTTAGCTCACCACTGGAAACAGTGCGGGAAACGCATTAAATCTGCCGCCGCAGAGCCTGTTTAGTCTACATTCTGTGTCTTGTAAAATTGGTTTATACACAACGCCTGAGGCACACAGTGTTTGTTTACGAAGCCCTTCAAACGTGCACCTTTATACTGATACCTTGAAATAATATTCACAGAGTCTGTTCACCGTACGCACATTCGAAACAGTCGTTGCGAATTCTGATCCCCTTAATCTAGATTCGGTTGATGTTCTTTGAAAAGAAAATGACCGTTAGCTAGGCCGGTTTTAGGGAGACCGTTTTGTCCTCGAATAATGCGAGTGCAACGTTTGGCCGTTACCGTTGCAGAGGGGCTGCGATTTACACAAAATGATATGCCGTCTATAAAAACTGGCTAAAAAAACGACGAACTTTTTTGTTATACTATTTACCTATTCACAGGTTGAAAAGGACAGAATTTAAATTTATTACAGTAGGAACTTAAACATTATATCTCCTCCATTGTACGAACTGTATTACAAATTAATTAGTTGGTTTTTGATGTTCATGAGGTTAAAAAACTTTTCTTTCAATAAACCAAGTTTGCTTCAAATAGGCAGAAATCTGGTTTGGATTAGGCCGGAATAATATTTTTTATGGAAATCCATTCACGGGGTTTGATGGAGGCGTAACGGCTTGTCTGTCTTCGGCGCCCGCGCATCGTGGCTCGCGCCAAAATAAATAAGCGAGCTGAACGCATATGTAGGAGTTAAAGGAAATAGAATATAGTTAGTTCCATTTTTTTTTTCAATATTCATATTCGTTTAATGAAGGAGGTGAAGACATTTACTCGTATCTCTACGAATGTTTCAAGCGAGCCAGTTTATATGACGGTCCCTGTTTGTGTTTGATTAGGTGTTCTTTTTGCACGATATTATAAATGGAAACTAAATTGTGGTGTTACATTGTATCGCGGCGGTAGGTATGTTGTTTACGTACATACATGATAATGTACCTACATGTTAACTGCTGCGGTAAGAAATTTGTGTAGCCCAGTTTCTAAATACACCGTAGTGGTTGCAGCCAATGGGCGATTTCAGCGGGCCTGGCGTCGATTATGAAAACATTGTTAAAGTTTTATTATATGGGCGTGTTGATGAAGGCCGAGCGGGCCACTTGTCCAAACACACGAGGCGACACTATGAATTATTGAGTGGAACGAGCAGCGCACTAATCGATTCACACCTGTGTATGAAAGGTTCCCAATCGAAAACATTCGACCAACGTCTTGTAACTTTCGACCTTAATTATTATAGTTCATTACTTAATTCCATCAGGTATTGGAAATAATTATAGCTGAACCAAGACGTTGTATAGTGAATAATTAATTCTTCCAAGAACTATTCTGATATATCCAGTGGGACTTTGGTGGTTTCATTTCAAGACCCCTACAGTAATCACTGGAAACGAATTTCAGTGAGTTTTCTAAAGAATAATAAGAAAGTCGGCTAACAATGCACGTCTCAAGTAAGTGATGCTACATAGGCACTGCTTGAGTTAAGCAGTGAGCATATAAGTCATCATTGATTAATGGATAGCTTGGCCCTTTGCGGTGTTGGGAAGGGGTTGTCCCTGTGTTTGGCATTGCAGGCGGATCGCGTGCGCCGGGCGCCCTTCGCTTGTGCATTACTTATGCATGTGCCCAAACCCCCCGCAGTGGCCAGCACACCCCAGCGACTATTTTTATTTAGTCTTTGGGATTTAGGCGATGAATGCACTGATGGGTCCGCACGCGCCGCTCACTCACAATCGATATGGCACAAAGACTCGGTTCATTTAATTAACCGAATTTTCTACGCGTAGTTTCTGTGGTAATTTTAGATAGACGTAAGACTGATGAGATTGTTTACTTTTCAGCGAGTTGTAAGAGTTAACTAATGGCGTTTTAGACGATAGCGAGCGTCGTGAATTGTTTAACGTTTGAATACAATGCACTTTTATTAGTTTCTGCTTATAGAAGTTACCTAAATATTTTAAACGATATGTTTTAGGAGCTGCAGCTGCTTCTTTGTAAAGGAATGTTTTTCATATGATTTCAAATAAGTAGGTCAAGTTTAATGTATCCTTAGGTAATCCTACATGTTAAAAAGTTTATTAACTGCATATTCGTCGTAGAAATGAAGTCACTCGAGTATGTAGCCGCCATGTGTAAAAGTAAAGCCATAGCAGTTACACTACCTGTACAATATAGTAAATTTATTCTAGTTTTAGTATCATATCTTCAAAAAGCATAACCACAAATCGATACGAAGCGAGCATCGTTTATAATTGTATGAAGCGAAGCCATAATGGTCAGCCGGTGGCAATGGCGGTCGTGTGTATTGTGATACGATCTCGCTTCACACCAATAGTTTGGTACTACCTTTGTTTTATTGCAACGGAAACTTGTAATTACCGCCACAGTATCGCTTTGATGTGATTTTGAACGTAAATTAGAAGTGACACTTTTCTTTCAGTAATGTTTAGGAAGATACTACTACCCATGATAGGTACATAGTTTTCTTATTTGAAGGTAGAAATGGATGCAGGTAACAGGCAATGACTGTTGAGACTGCGCTTGCGTTTATTTCTGTGATGCGTTTGTGTCGTATAACTAATATGACTAATGGAACAAGTTTGTTTCAGGATTAGTTTGATTCTAAACTGAAACACATTTACTTTGCTTAGTTTAAATACAGGAACACATAATATAACGCCTGATATATTATGATATTCCCTAAGGGTTATGCAGAGATACACCCGCATTTCGCCAGTTATGTCTAGTCTATTGCCGTAAACCGGCACAAATTCGTAGTTAAACAGGAAGGTTCTAGAAATTGCCCGAAACGCAATAAAATCGAGTCAATGCTTCGGGTATCAAGACTGAAACACTACGTTGTAATATTTTGACGGTTTTATTCTCGGAATCTCAAAATCCGTCTAGTTATTTTCCAGATATTTGGAAATTCAGTGATTTCGAAGTAAAACAGATTTAGTGCGCGCACAGATAAATTAATTTGCGACGTCGTCGCCACACTAATAACCTCGAAGTTGTTGAACGCCGTCCAAGTAAATAACAGTGTCTTCCGTATCATGCGGATGTGTGGCATGTGTCCCAAAAATCTTAGTTAATTACATTGCTCTATATACTTGGCAATTTTGATGTATCTAGTATGTCTATTAATCTTTCTCATCGGTATGCATCCGACACCCGTTAAACTAATGCCGATGATTCATTAAAAAACTGTGACTGCTTCCAACATTGCAAGTTATATTTGTACGCTGAAGGAAACTAAACGGTAGAGCTAGCGTAGGTAGCTGGCATAAAACAGCTTACACTCCTAGCATCGTGCAGTGACCCCAGTTCACACAGGAACACTTCACTGTAGTAGTTCCGTTCCCTTTGTCACCATCTGAAACACGATCCCCGTCCACGACTTCCGCACGAAGCCCTTCGATCCTCCGATAATCCTCCTACATAGTAGATTACATTTCTAGTTACACTTTAAACCATTTAGAGCTCGTTTTTTCTTCATTTTAGTTGCTAGTCTTCAATTTTCGACTACTGATCTGATGATCCTCAAAAGATGGACGTGGAGCTTTCTTCGCGTCTTAATTATTATTTATGTACAACAGCTGGCGTGCAGAGGTTGGTCGGGCGAGGCTGAGTCCGTCCGGCGAACGACGCGGTTATTTATAAAACAGAGTTGCGTCTCGTTTTGTCTTCGGCGCGCTCTTTATTTTGTCTAAATATACGCAGTTTTGGGAACGTCGTCGCGGCCGACTCTGCCGCGACACCAGCACTGGCATCGAGCCAGAACCTCAACTTTCCTCGCCAGCTTATCTTTTGTCGGGACCTACAAAGCATGTAACTAGCAATTTCATGTCTGGGATGTCTTTCAACTTCTCTAATTAAGTGACTGAACTGGAGAACTAAGAAAGGTATCTACTATAAGACCTGCCTTACAAAGAATGAAACACACTAGTCTCGCGTAACTTAAACTGGTTGCTAGTACTACCCGATGTGACAGGAAAGAAACGTTGGCCGTAAAAATCGCCGTTGGCTCATAAGCGCACGTGTTTTGTCCAAAAATAAGTGTCCCAGGAACTGAGGTTGTGACAAGGAGGGATGTAATTAATCGCTCCCGGCAATCGTGTACAGCACCGCGAAATAGGTGGTACCAGATTGATGGTATATAGTGTCGCAGACGACACCGGTCAGATCAAAGGCTCGCCAAACACAAAACCGTGGCGGCCGCGAGTCCAACACGGCCAGTTTGGTCATTCGAAACTGGGCCACGACACATCTAGCTCTATTCTCGTACCGATAAACTAACACGACATATTTATTCTACAATGTATTCATGAAACCGTGTTCATAATAATGAGAGGTTTTAGTTTAATTTATTGGGAATATTTGGCAGCTCTAATACATTTCGTATTCCTAAATCTAGAACTCATAAACGAAATAATTACACTCGGAGATGCATGAATTGTTTGAAATCAGACATGTTTATGTGCTATTTGTACTTATACATAGATATATTTTGGAAATGTAGAACATAGAAAAGTTAATGGCATTGAAAATACGCGAGTACATAATGTCGAGTCGAATGCCTACATATAATAATACCCTCTTTCTATCCCGCTCAGGCCGCTCGCGTCTAAAATCGTATTTCCGTAGAATCCTTACAAGCGACGTTAAGCACTTACTGTCGGCTTTGCAGTTCGACGACCTGAGCTCCAGAAGACGTCCTGAAAACAAAAAAAAACTCGCACAGGAATTCAGACAAAGCTTTATTCGTAACTCCCACACAAACGACCGAAATATTTTTCATGAGGACCCATGACTAATTATACCTTCCGAAACTTTGATGACTGATTCATTTTAGTTTTAGCTTCAAACCGTGTTTGCACTGCGTCATATTTTGTTCTACATTGTTGTGAATAAATCCAACTGTTTGCCTTTTGTATCGTATTTGACAATCGATTACGACTAAAATCTATCTGGGTCACATATAAGCAACAAAAGAACATCGCGCTACATTCAGGCCAGCTAACAATGGACATAAAAGGAAAGAGAAAAATTTTAATGAATCAAGATAAGCTTTGTGGTGGACAGTGGTTCGACCTCGGCCGTCAAATGGCACCGCATCGATCGAACAAATGCGGTGGCACATCACGCGCTTTGTACGGCACGCGATTAGCCCCAGACTTCAGAACCGATCAGCACTAGTTTTATTATCTATTGTGGTGGACACAAAACCGCCAGTTACCAGATTCTGCATTTATGATATAACAAAGTTCCAATGACTGCTACATGGGTTTAACTTTGCTGAAGGCAACAAAATGTTTTTTTTAAAACATCGAATTACTTAATAACCAGTAACTTGGGCGATGAGCTCTGCACGGGTGAAAATAAAGCAAACGAATTTTCCCAGATAATTGTGGGACCTAGTTAGATTGATTTTTCGCTCCCGTAAACTCCTACATTGCATCTTTCATCCGAATCGTTAGAACCTTTTTTGAGAATGTGATTACAAAAATAAACATATACAAAAATTGCTCATTTAAAGGTACAGGATAAGTTGACAAAGTAGCCATTGCAAGATCTATCAGTATTGAAAATAGCAAGGTCACTACAACTACTCCCATAGCAAACGAACCGCAACACCATCCGGAGAGGCTGCGGATGTGATCCACTGTAATCACCGGTGAAATTTCGCCACACAATAGCAAACTTATTTACAGGCCGGTAGAGGTTACGCTCTTCTGAATATTGACCATTAATCACAGACTATGATTGGAACACACCATTACTGTGATTGCTCATTTCCTAAATATGACATATCATTTGGTTTTCGAAATGGCCCTGAAATAGACGATCCGTAAAAAAAATTGCTGGTAACTAATTACTATATGACACCCGGGAAGCGTCGTCAATTCGGCTACCTCCATCTAGGTGGAAGATGCCTTTACGTTCGTTTTGGTAACGTACATTGGCCCGTGCCAAAGTTCGAAAGCCATTTATAGCGAGTGTTTGTCGTCTTCTTGTCAAGAGGTATGTCCATGGATGCCGGTGCCCGGGCGGGCGGCGAGCGACCAAAATAGACGCCGCCTCGCGCGACTTAACAATGCAATAAAAAGAAATTAACAGTGACGTTCCCTGCGCTAAGTTGACTCGCGTGTCATTTGGATGTGGTCCAATCTCTTCGAGATATATTTTAGTTTGACTTCGCTCTAGCCACTTCCGCTAAGTGAGACTGAAAATAACGTCTTTACGAACATTAATGACAATGATGAAAGAGTGATGATGTCGTCTCTAAGGTTTATTTTTTATGAATTTCCTCACCTCCTATTTTTAAGACTTTAATGACTTATTGTAGGTACCAATATAATGTACCAAATAGTAACAAAGTCATATTCTTTTCAGGTTTCGGTTTGGCCGCAGCAGCTGCAGCGGGTGTTCGAGCCGGTTACCAAACGGTGCTGCCATCACCGTATGGGTAAGTACATCGTCGGCTGGTAACATCTGTACCATATCTGTATCATGTATCAATGTTCAGTGGTTCAACACTTCGATATTTGCCAGCACTAGCGGCGCCGCATGCCGCTCTGAATACATCTCACGAGACAAAAATCAGACGCACATTATTCTAACTTAGGTGATATCGGAAAAGCTCGAAATCTTTTCTTGGATCTAAGATCGGATTAGATAAAAAACCTATCTTTCCATTGCACAATTACAATCACGTACGTGCGTTCGTAATGTCTACGATTAGGTCGGAACTTCCTTTTGAAAGATATTGTTTTGGAAACGCATCAAGTATTTTCCCAACTTTTCCATTACAAAAACACGTACTTTTCTCACGACGTAGGTTTGTTATTGAATCATACTTCATCAAGACAATTGCGAGGAGGCAGTTTTTAAATACCGAGATTGATGAACTGCTCCTCAGAATCAGAACTGTAGGAAGTGAGCAGCTAAGGTCCAGGTTGATATCGCTTGGCGGTATAAATATAGTTTGCTGACTTTTGTCTCGGTAGATGAGGCGAGCGGTGTCTCCTGACGGCTAGCGGCGCGCCGGCCGGCGGACCACACCTAGACTAAATTATCAAACATTTTCACATAGGTATCTATGGCAAGCGTGAGCGTGAGAGTGGATTTTTTTTCGTTTTGGGTGTGAATTAGTCGATTGGGTTTTTTAATGTTTACGTTTTATAAAGCTATACCAGAGCATGGGCGGCGCCGGCGGCGACGTCGTCAGTCGCGGGCGCCGCCCACCGCCGTCACACTTTACGCATCGTTCTCGACACTCAATGTTTTCTTTACTTTTATGTTTTATGCCGTGTTCGTGTAAGATTTTGTTGATTTGAATTGAGTTTTGTTGGTGGTGGATTTCGTTTAATACACTTACTAAGTAATTGTCTAGGTGCGGCGGCGGCGGGTGTCGAGGGCACGCTGTGTGTGCGTAGGTGTGAGCGCGCTCTCGACGGGTCGCCGCCGTCGCCGTCGCCGCCGGTGCCGCCGTGCTGTCTAACATGCATTCGATACAACGCGGCCTATCCGTACCGACCTGGCCTTGCACTCATCGTGTCCCGGTTAATTACATATTGACGTGAAGCTCGATCGATGCTCAGCCAGGCCCACCACGCCAACACAACTGTCCATATATTATTCAGTGACACTCTTGTTTTAATGGAATATAATCAAGTGAAAGCTTTAATCGAATTAACGCTTTTATTTTCGTTACCAATCGAGTCGGGTTTAACTACGACGTTTGGGAGATCGATCTACGTTGTTTGTTATTCTCTTCGTTACGCAAAATGTCAAAATTATCAAATACGCAAGATTGCCTTCGATCGATTAAGTGACCACAGACTAATGGTATTTAAATTAAGGCTAAGTACGCACTCACTAAGTATTGGCCTGAAATGCGTCTAAATTGTACCTACCAATATAGTGTTTTGATGTAAGCAATGAGCATAGGTAAATTAATTATTCATTGCTATAGGTAAATCGTTTTAGAATTAGTTTAATTGGATGATAGGTCTACGTACACATTTTTATTCATATAATTAGGAGCTTAGTTTAATTATTCTTGCGATAACTTTTTGCATGTAATTTATGTACTTAATTATTATATACTTTCTCCTAGAAACGTTGAAAGTGGCATTGTAACTTAAGATCCTGTACATCCTCTATTAGCTATCAGACTAGTATGTGGTTGTGTTTTGTATTTTAGTAGATGTGTCAGCTCGGCTTGTGTGAGTATATATGCCAGTTTTAATAATGCTGTTTGTTTTCACCTACTACTACTATATTTTTTCTCTCTTCATAGTAGATTATTTTATTAACTCGGGTATCGACCGTTAAGTAAAATACGAAACCACGTGACGTAGCTATATGATCGTAATGTGACGAACTGATCCTGTAGATGGATTTTAAGACTATGGTAGTTGTATAATAGATTATTCTTTATGTACACTTGTACTGTTTATCTATCAACGTCTAGTAGGTATTTAGAAGTACAGCAGTAGACCACAGGTGGGCGTATAAGGCGGGCGGGGCGTGGATGCGGGCGTGGACCACGCATGCGTATTGCCTCCGATCCCTGTACCATGCTAATTCAGTCGAAATAGAACAAACAACAGTCAGCCCGTCTCTATCACATCTTATAGTGGTAGAAAAAGACGGATAATTGAATCAAAAGTGGTGCGATGCTTAATAGTGTGGACGGAGAGAGCCCTCTAAAATCGCTGACGCGACTTGAAGCGACTTCAAGATGCTCTTGAACAAACTTGGCCGCCTTCAAGCAAATTAAGCAGAATTGGCAGTTTTTATTCATGATATTTTGAGTTACCTACTTCATTATAAAGCTGAGACCATTTAATTTTTAGTTTTAAGTTATAAGTCACATGCTCAATTACAAAAAATACGTCCTGTTTTCCGAAAAAAGTAATTTGAGGAAAATTGATCATTTCATACAGTTTATTACGTTTATTCCGCGCGTGTGGCAAATTAGTACTTAGTACATTATGGTGGTCAAAAATTAATGACATCTTCCTCTGAATTCAAAACGCTTAGGTATTTTTAGAAAAATCTTTCTTCTTTTCTAAATAAAAATGGATAATGGGCTGTCACCTAAATCTTAATTTTCTCGACTGTTCACTACGAAGTAACAACTAGGCACATACCGAGTGGTCCGGATATTTCGGTCGAGGCGGAGTGCCGCCCGTTGTATATTTTTATTACATTTTCTTAAACTTTCCTGGCACTGACGCACGGCGGCGGTTCCTCAACGGCGACATAGGCAGACAGTCGCATACTTACATAACTATAACAGTTTATCGATGTCTACTAACATAACAAGATTAGATGCTCGTGCCTGTCGAGGCTGCTGGGGCTAGGTAGTGTGACCGTTTTAAAGAGTATTAATTTTCGATGTCTCCTCACGAGATTATTGAGAAGCTCAGTGAGAGGATATCGCGGGTGATAGTAGACGTCAATTGAGCAGTTACTTTGTGGAGTATCTGACGGTTTGACGTCTTTGATGTCTGGAGGATTTTTGGATAACTTTGATGTTAATTGGCAGGTTGTCGCCCGGATACATGTACAGCACCCCGCAGTACATGAATGCGATGAGCGGGGTGGGCGCTAGCGTGGGCTCCGGCGCGGGCGGGCTTGTGCAGCTTCCGCAACTGCAGCACGCCGCGGCGGTGGCTGCTGCCAACCACTTGTACGAGTACCAGGCGGCCGCAGCGCAGGGAGCGGCGGCTTACCAGCAACAGTATGCCGCAGCCGGCTTCGACCCCTATGCTACAGCCGCCGGTTTGTACTACACTCTCAACTAAAGACATATTCAGGTGTTTGGATTATATTGATTATGTACTGTTGTGATTTCATTCAATTTGTTGCTTGCAATTTCAAAATCTTATAAACAAGCCATTTGCCTTTAAAGTTTTGACCCCTCAATTTGATTAGTTCGGTTAAAAATAACACTCGTATGTTTCAGCAGCAGCGGCGGCAGCAGCTAGCGGTGCCGGCTACGTGTCTCCTTACTACACGCTCCAGGGAGGCGGCATGCAGGCTCCTCTTCTACCTCCACTACCTTACCCCCCGCAGCTCCAAGAGGCACGGATGCAGTAGGATTGACGTAACTGTTCCCAAAAACATTACTGATGACACGCGTATGAATGCAGATCTGAGTTTCAAAGAAAAAACATACCATTATGTAACTTGTAAAAGTACCAATCACCAGTAATGAATTCGAGAACTACTAACACGGTTTCAGGTCTGAATGTGGAATGAAATAAAATAATGACACAGCTGTTACAGCAAACGTTCGGTGCCTTTTGTCGAACGGTAGTTAAAGACGATAGCAAACCATGTCATTAGAACATTTTAATGATTTACACTCTGATGGAAGCAAGGCCAAATATAGGTATAGACTAAACGTCTAGAATCTAGTTGAATCAATAAACCAAAAATGCTAAAGAATGACCAAAGGCTAAAAGCTTTTTATTTAGAATTAAGACCTCGGTACTTAGCCAGATCAATGGTGATGAAACTATGTAGGTAATAATTACGTACTTATTCGTATGTATAACTATAAAAAGCACCAATACCATTATATCATTAAGATACAAACATAAATATAGCTATGTTGAAATATTCTTGCCTCATTCACTCAACTTCCTAACATCACATATTTTTATATCTACATGTATAGACGATAGTCAAATAATATATTTTCATAATAGATACCCTACATATTCAAATATCTAAATAACATTTAGAAATGAAAGAAACATTTAAAAGCAAACAGCTGTTAAATGACAATAAATACAATATTAAAGAAAGTATTATCCTTGTTTTGATGTAAAGATTATGAAGGGGACAAAGATTGGCAAATTGTTTTATGCTTGGCTTAATTTACGAAAAATAAGACATTGCGCAATAAAAAAACAAAAAAAACACTATTGTCGTGCGTTATATGATATTTAAAGGAATTGAATAACCTATACTGGTGAATTGATCTAGAAGTGGTTTTTAGAAAAATGTTTTACGTTTCTTGGAATAAATCATTGAATGAAATGTAAAAACCTCATTACATTTGTGGCATCTATCGATCAACGCTTGCGCAAACGCATTAACTGTCTGACAGCTGTTTTTAAAAGGATCAGTTTTAGGATCACTAGTAAAAGATTATATTCTGATAATATCATCACATACTATTGTGTACTTCCTCCATAATTTCCATTTTACGTAGCTTTTTATTTTAATAAGGTTTATGAAACACATTAATCCAGCTATTGATCTATTGGACGCCTTAGAACGAAACTAATATGCCTCGGTCATCAATATTTAATTTTCTGTTTGGATTTTAGAATTTTGTACAAGCTACAAGGATTTGCCCAAGTAAAACTAACCCAAACTTAGGCGATTCTTCATAGACTTGTATAAATTGAAAATAGTCACGATCGAAAACAAAATGACCTGAGAATTTTATACATGGTTTGCAATTCCAGTACTAAGTTGCAAAACATGGGGACTAACATCACTGACGCTTCATTGTAAATGAAGCTTTCATTAGTCGATTGTTTTGGTTGTAAGACGCCATAGATAATTACTTAGGTTTCCTAGTTCTGTATTAACTTGTCCATATTGCTCAATAAGTCCGAAAATGGACTTGGATTAGCGTAAGGTAGAAGGAGAGCAATAAAGAAATAAGTAATTAATGTAATTTTAAGGAACGTTCTTATTACTGTCTCATTGAAAAACTACAATATTTTTTGTACACTACCTATTATGCCCTTGTAATATTAACATATTATTACTATAATTTGTTCTCCACAGCGGTTAAGGGTACTTAAGTAGTAGTATTAAAATAGTTAGGATAATTCAATTACTAGTCCATGTAATTTTAATGTATTGAATTATAGGCGGTCGCCGGCCATTTTATCAAAGAAAACACTACTAATTAATACATAAAACTGGATTACAATTAATTTGATTCTATCGTCAGATGCCTATTAAAATACCTACGTGCCATCTTTTGAACGGATTTACAGCAATTCATGGCTTATTACTAACTGTTTATTCCGTTCTGCAGCCATTGAATGAAGTATTTGCATGGGAATGAGATACATCTCAAATGAAGGCTAGATCTTGGACGGCGACATAGTACAAGTTAGGGGTAATAGCCCAAGTAGGTAGGTATCACCGTATCAACGATACGTATAGTATGTAAGCTTAATTCTAAATGTAATATTCTGTTATTCGTAATTTATTTTGTTGATATTTGTAAATCTACATGTTGATAACTATTTATTATGTGGAAAATAAATAAAAATTGTTGAATATTTACCGACCGAATCGAATCTCTTACCGCCCGGAGCTTTCACAGTTTACTTAAAAACAAGATTCGGTCCAATATATTGAATTATATACATTCATAAACCTTTTAAATATAAGTAGAATAATATTTTAAGTAGAAGCATACCAAAAGGAATATAGTAAGCCATAGACGTGGCCATCTTGCCTTATATATAGATGAAATATTGTACTAAGTTATATACATATTACACTAAAATTATATACACATATCATCAAATGTATAAAATTTTCAGAGCGGTATAACGCCCTGAATTGTCCATAATAGTGCATTTCATTCATAGTAATTTTAAGCACAATTACTATTATATATTACATAACAATATGAACGCGAATTCATAATAAATACTAAATAACTGTTATAATTAATTTAAAATTATAATATCGTACTTAATTAAGGTTAATATAAAATGGAAAATAAATTTTTAAGGTACATTTTACGTGTTTTATTCGCCTCTGAAGCGGTGAACCGAATCTATGTGGCACATTTCAATCTATTTATAAAAAAGAAATATGTAGTTTAGCTGTGAAAAAAATGTGTGTCGTCAAGCATTTGGCGTCGTTCCAACTTTGCCTGTCCGTTTTGACAAAGTTGATGCACCAAAATAACGTATAAGAATTGCTAAACAAAATTACTGTTGAATTCTTATATTCATTTCAATGTTTTAAGACTGAATTATTATCTACTTGTGTAGGTTATCAAAACATCTTATTAGTTCTCAAAGACGAAAAATTTCAGGGGCATCCCAGCCACGAAGCTAAAAGTTAAAAGTAGTTGAGACTGTGACACGCACAGATAGCAGACAAGTACCTAATTACAATAAAGAAGAGAACAACAGGGACAGGGAGGGATTATTTCCAGTCATCTTTAGGAGAAGACTAGGTATGTGTAAATGTATCAAAATTTAATAATTTGAAGAAGGCCTCGATGTTGACGACTCCGGGAAGGTCAAAAGGGTCGAAAATGTTTACCTAGACAACGCATGCACACTTGCACATTTTTGGATGAAATCGATATAACCCAAAAATCACGAGACTCGGGTGATGTAGATAGCACTTGGTAAAAACATTTGAATCAATCAGCACTTGGTTTTGGTAGCTACAAAATGAACAGAAATATTATGACATGACATGTTGTGCCCACAAGTTCCTGAAATAGATATGTTTCAAATACTGTGTTCAGAAGGAGTTGCAAAACATGTTGTGTTGTGAGAACAAAATATAGATTTGATCTGCAAAAACATGCATAAGAGAAAAAAGGTCCATAAAATATTATATCGATAGATTCATTCATTCATTCACTGTCAAGCCACTTACCAACCCTGAAAGGTAGGAGCTGCGTAAGCTCTCGTAGCAATGCCGTGGCGCAGCGGCTACGTGGCGTAGGAGCTGCGTAGGCCCTCGTAGAAGTAATGGCTAGGTCGCGTAGGTGCAGCGTTTGGTTCGTAAGACACTGGCTACGTCGCGTAGGAGCTGCGTAGGCTGTCGTAGACTCAACGCTACGTCGCGTAGGAGCTGCGTAGGCTCTTGTACAAGCAAACAAGCAGTGACTACGCCGCGTAGGCGGTTACGTCGGCGTTATGTTGGTGGCGTGGGCTCTTATAGACGTTAGCGCTGCAAAGACGTTGCGTATGTGGTGTCACGTCACGAGAGCTCCAAGATAAAGGAGGTAGGTAATTTTAGCAATTGTATCTTCTAAAAATGTTAAATAAGGGATCAAACTTTTTTTGTTTTTTTTTTACTATGATGAGTAATCGCAAGAGTTCTTGTTTAATTGTGTCATTTACAATGACAGGACTAAGAAAAATTTAAAAAAAATGAACGAAGAAGTAAAGACCGCCGTAATACTTACCCATATTATAATTAGAAATATTGTTAAATAGCTGTGTATCAATTTTGATGTACACTAAAGTAGGTAGATTCTATCTAAGTCACCGACTTCCGAAACAAACGTTATGTTGCACTCTTTAGAGGTTTTTTCAAGTCGATTGTATTTTTGCATAGAGCAGCTATTTTTCTGTTTTTATTTATTTCAAAGACGCTTGATGATCTACCAAACGATGAGCTACAGCCTAGTAAACTTTAAAATGACCGCATGACCCCCGTGGCCCGTGCATGCCATGAAAAATTTCTTGCGTATTTTGAAAACTACTGAACCGATTTTGATGAAACTTGCACTATTGGCTAAATTGAAAAAACATCAGAACCCAACATGATCAATGATTCATTAACCCTGAAAACGGGATGCAGATCGCGGATAAACTGAAGTTATTGCGGATGGGTGCTTGAAACAGTGCAAAATATCGGGATCTAGAAACAAATAGTAAACATGGTAAATATGCCGTTTTAAGTGTTAAAGATAAAGTTGTAAAGCTTATAATATGATCAATAATGTACAGGCTTTGCAACGTAACGGGTAGCAGTAGCAAATTCATGAAAAATTTAAAATAAGAGACAATGATTCTCATTCGTTGAGAAGTTGCATTTTTGTCTCCAAGACAATTCGTCAGTTCCTAAGATGGTCAATGATGCAATGTAACCGGTACCAACAACAAATACTTAAGTCAAAACACGGTTGGATTATTTGCATTTTTTGTCTACAAGACACATTGTCAGACCCTTTTTTTTGCCCCCCCCCCCCCCCTCTCACTCTGAGCGGCGGAGCGGAAAGGAGTGACAGACTTGTACTGACTGAAACCCATCCATGTTCCTTCTTTGCCCTTTGTGTTCCAGGGCCAGGGTACCTCTTTCGACCAGACCCGCAGCCCCGGCAGGCATCTGCCTTGCATCGCGCGTGGAACATGAACGCGCCGTCGACAAGGCCTGTCGTCTTAAGACGGACGGACGGCGAGCTAAACATTGTCAGACCCTCAGACGATCAACGATGAACTGGTTACCAACAGCAAATATCTTTAAGCACTACAATTATTTCCAACTATTGTTAGTAGTGATTGTGAACTGGTTCCAACTATGTACTGACCTTGACTTTTTTGTGTTGTTTGTTCGTAAAGAACTTGCAATTGTATTTAATTTCCAGTTCAGGTAAGTACACAACCTAAATCAAAAGTCATAAAAAATGTGTCAATTAATATGTGTATTTTCCATAGTAAATATTCATTAAAATCCTCAATACAAATCTCTCAGGTGAAAGTACGTAGGGTACCTTTATCTTATTCCATCATCTACTACACCTAGCCCACGTACGTAGGTATAACCATAAACTTAACCATTGGATTCTAAGAATAGGTACTTATACTATTAATATTATTATCTATTTGGTTGTAACTTCTTACCTTATTAATTGTAGTGCAGAGGGCTCGCTAATTCTTTTTTGCTTCGCTCGTTGCTCCGCGCTCGTAAGTAAGTTTGTTGAAGATTTTTGACAAAACTTTATTAATTGCAGTCTTCGTTGAAGAAAATTGACATTCCCGCCATAAGCGGCTGTCATGGGCACAGCAAAAACGACCATAAACAACTTTTTTGTCTATGATTTTATATAATTGCCAGCTATAAAAACCATTTTAGTGCGACACAGATAAATAATGAACGTGGAAAAATCATGAACTAAACTCCATTTGCGAAATAGTGAACAAAACAAACAAACAAAGATACCTATCTTTTGGAATTCAGTGCTTGTGTTTATGTTAATTCAACTTTATGTCACCAGTCGCAGAATTTAAATTTTTTCTTACGTTTTCTGCAAATATTCACGTCGTGGGTTTGCCAGTATAAGAGTAGAATACTCCCAAGGAACTTATCGTCGTTGCAAATTTAAAATATCCCATGTGTATAAAGTAACTTTTCGAGTAAAAGTAAAAAAACTTCCCCCTGAAAAAAAATCTTAGAAAATATTTGTTTTCCGTTGGTTATAAAGAAAAACTAAGTGGTTAAAATGTATTGAAATAGGAATAATTTTATATTAATATGTTGAAACGACTAATTATACAGGGTGTTTGGTAGATGGGTGCAAAGCCTGAAGGGGGTGATAACTTAGACCATTTAGAACTTATTAAGCTAAACTTGTCTTAGACGAAGTCTGTTCCTTGTATTTTTTTTTTGAAACTGTAAGGTTTTTAACAATAATCTCCATTTTTTTCCAATTAATTGTTAATAGTGTCCAGTAAAAGCTGCTATGTTATTATTTTTTATTTATGTAATGTGTGATTACTCAAACAAAATAATTCCCAAGCATCTGTGTCATCAGAGAAACATTCTACGCCATATTCAAGTTTTAGAAACTTTTAAAAATCAAGGATATGTTTTGTTTACGGCATAATAAAAAAATAAGGAAAATAGCCTCAGTTGTTCAAACCTTTTTAAAAACATGCTTGGTTATTGCCCTTTCTTTTGAGGTACTATTTACGCAGATATCTCATCAACTCTTGGAATTAGGATGTACAAAGCAAATTGAGGTCGAATATTAAATTTTTAAACAGACCAAAATAATGCAACATTTTTGTTAAAATAATTTATTGTTCATGTTCAAAATGTTGACTGCGGTTTCTTATACAAGCGCGTGCCCGTCTTCTCAGTTCTGTAGTCGTGATTTTTAATTTCATCTCCTGCTTCATGACTTAAAAAGCCGTTTGATTCTTTCCGACGAGCTCCTTGGCCCGTCCCCAAACGAAAAAATCCACAGGAGTTAAATCGGGTGATTGAGGTGGCCAAGGGATGGGCCGTCTCTGTCAATCCAGCTCTCTGGGAAACAGTTATTTAAATGTTCTCTCACGTTTAGGATCCAGTGTGCTGGACAACCATTTTGTTGAAAAATCATTGGTCTTCTCATTGCCAATATAGGTATTTCGGTCTCGTCCAGAAGCTCTGTTAGATAGTTTTGAAGGAATTCCAGGTAATTTTCTCCATTTAAATTATCTGGCAGGAAGTAGGGAACGGGACCAATCAACCTTCGGCCGCCCTAAACGTGAGAGAACATTTAAATAATTGTTTCCCAGAGAGCTGGATTGGTAGAGACAGGCCCTTGGCCACCTCAATCAACCGATTTAACTACTGTGGATGTTTTCGTTTGGGGACGGGCCAAGGAGCTCGTCTACCCGCACGTTGAAATTTCAACTAGAGAAGAATTAATAGAAAGAATCAAACGGCTTTTTAAGTCATGACGCAGGAGATGAAATTAAAAATCACGACTACAGAACTGAGAAGACGGGCACGCGCTTGTATAAGAAACCGCAGTCAACATTTTGAACATGAACAATAAATTATTTTAACAAAAATGTTGCATTATTTTGGTCTGTTTAAAAATTTAATATTCGACCTCAATTTGCTTTGTACATCCTAATTCCAAGAGTTGATGAGATATCTGCGTAAATAGTACCTCAAAAGAAAGGGCAATAACCAAGCATGTTTTTAAAAAGGTTTGAACAACTGAGGCTATTTTCCTTATTTTTTTATTATGCCGTAAACAAAACATATCCTTGATTTTTAAAAGTTTCTTAAACTTGAATATGGCGTAGAATGTTTCTCTGATGACACAGATGCTTGGGAATTATTTTGTTTGAGTAATCACACATTACATAAATAAAAAATAATAACATAGCAGCTTTTACTGGACACTATTAACAATTAATTGGAAAAAAATGGAGATTATTGTTAAAAACCTTAGAGTTTCAAAAAAAAAATACAAGGAACAGACTTCGTCTAAGACAAGTTTAGCTTAATAAGTTCTAAATGGTCTAAGTTATCACCCCCTTCAGGCTTTGCACCCATCTACCAAACACCCTGTATAATTTTAATAATTTTTCTTCACATAGTAGATTAAAAATTGCAACTTTTTGTCACATAAGTGGTTTTTAAGGAATATGATTATTGATGAAAATGAAACTACTATTATTATTCTTTCGTGTTTATTAAATCAATTATGTAATAAAATACCCAAAATATTTCAGTGTGACAAAATCTTGTACATTAGGTACTCAACCAAATTATAATTTATTAATTTTACGTTCCTGGGGTAAATGAAATTGAGTCATAAAATGGATGATAATCTTTATCAATCACACTTTTCAATTCTTGCAAATGTTTATATTTGCTTTCTGTGATTTTGAGGGGCCGTTGATATATTTGTTTTGGTAGTAAACTTCCACGAGTAGCTCTTCGCTGTGGTAGGATGGTCCATTCGTCATTATGACGCAATTTATATAAAACAGACCCATTTGGCAAATATTTAAGACCTCGTATATCGACCACAACTGGATCACCTTTTTTCTTACCGGGTCTTATAGACTTAAAGTTTGATTCCAGTTCTTCATAATTAAGAAAGAAGTCGTAGTGTATTGATTTAACATCGTAAGGATTTCTTGGGCGAGCTTGCTGTATTCGTGTTACGTAGTCACTCGGTGCGTAAATGGGGGGTTTGATGTACTGTTCAATTGTTGAGTGGACACTATCTACTTCCATCATGGTATGGCCTTTTTCCAAGTACAACTGCTCAATACTAAGAGTCATTCTTTGGGATAGATTACTTAAAGCACTGGACAAAATCCGGTTTCGATTTTGATGGCCGCAGCCATCCGAAATTATAGTAACTCGTTCAGTTTCCGGCGCTAGGTTTTCTATGTAATCTATTAAGCAAGAAGTAAACTCATTAGCGGATACACCTCCATCAGCTTCATGCCAAAAGTAAACAGTTACTTTTCTCGTCTTGCAATCATAGACAGTAAAGTTATGGCACTGTAATTTTAGTTTATAATATAAAGAGCTGGCCAGAAGCTTAGGTGCAAGTAAAACACTCTGCACATCCACTGTGATTACGACCACCTTTTCGTTCACGAATTCTATAGCATCTTTTTTAGCTTGGCGAGCTTCATTCTTTTTAATTATGTGATCATCATACTCTTTTTGTGAAATATTACCCGCTTTAAAACTACAACAAGTATCACACTGATCTTTGCGTGGATGGTGAATTGCTATATTTTCCTGTTTCAAAACTCTTAGGAAAGTCGGTCTGCTTGCTGCTTGGTAATTGTGTTCTCTACACCATTCCACGAAAACATCATGCATGTGTTTTTCAGACCTAAATGTCGACTCAACATAAAGCTTACTGGAACTGGCTCGGCAATAATGACTGGGTACTTTCGGAATCAAGTCTATCCAAGTTTTTACTTTTTTTGTTACTTGTGTATACTTTGGTATTGGAGCTGCACTCGATGTATTCTCAGTGTCACGTGGGGGTGAATCATCAAAACTAAGATCTGCATTAACCATGTCAGATTCTTTAGTCCATCGCTTAAAACTGTCTTCACCTAAACATAGCGTGTTTAAAAAAAACAGTCTACATACCCGAACCTTGGTGCATTTTTCATCGCAAGTGTTCATAAAAATATCATGGCCACTTCCTTTTTTTGCTGAAACCTGATCTTTACGGCGACGACGTCTAATTCCTCTACGAACAGCAGCAGTCTTCACAAACGCTTTCTTTTCGGCCCAAGTTTTAAGGTTCCAGAAATATGAATAAATTGTTTCGCGATCTTCTTCCGTAATGCATGCACACAAGAACGAGTTTTTAGATTTTGAATCTGTGTTCAATTTTGTATGAGAGCAACGAGGTTTCATTTCTCTTTTTGGTTTTTCAACACAGGGTTTATATTTGCCATCATCAATTTTCTTAAATCCCAGGTAGGACTCACCTAAAACTCTAGCCTTTCTGTTTAATCGCACAATATTTTCTTTTTTATTATTAATTTGCCTAGGCATGATGTGATGTTCAATTTCCTCGTCTCTAGGCAGCAAGTTTTCCAAAGAGCTTGGCTCATTTATTCCTAATGACATCAACGGGACTTCATCTTCACTGTCAGATATAGACAACTGCCGTCTTCTTTTTTTTGAGGGTGGGGCCCAGTGTGGGTCTTGCACACTATCATCACTCCCATATGACAGAATCTCATCCAAGTCTGGAGATGGTAGCTTGGCTGGTACTGATTGTGATGATTTGGAAACACTGTACTCCAGCTTTTTATTTGCTGCACTGCTGACTACCTCATTGGTACCTTCTGAATGTATGATAGCCCGAGTAATCATTAACGGCTCCTCTCCGTCGTCACTACTGAATAAGATCGGGACAATACCCGGAGAAGTTGTAGGTGACTGCAGCAGTGAAGGAAAATCCGACATCGGTGATATGGATTCTATATTAAATCCTAAATCATCTGGCATAATTAATGAATCGTCGAGATGCGGAGGAGATTTCTCCGATACAGCGGCAGCGGCAGATTCGGCGCGCTCGATGATGGTGGAGGCATTTTCGTCGATATTATCGTCAGTAAACTCAGATTGAAACACTAAATTTATCATTTGATGACCCCGGCCAGTAGTTTTGTATTTTTTAGACATAATTACTAACAATGCACAAGTAATAACAAAAATAAACTGTTTACGCGCGACAAGTTGCAGGTGCACTGACGCGTGACATTGACCTAGCGACGAATGTTTAGATTTTACGCATCTATCTCACTTTTTTGCGTGCGGGACGTAATATTGTGCTCCCTTTCTAGCACAAAATAAGCGCGAAATTCTAGTGATCGACGTTGGGAGTTCACATAAGATATTTTAATTTTCAATTTTTTGAAATAAAACTCTTACTAAAAACTCTCATGTGTATATCAGACACATAGGACATTTTGGTTTGCAATTAAATGTAGGCTGACACATGAGATTTTTTAAATTTGATGCGTGCTTTATCGAAATAATAAGATATTCACATGGAAGTTTTTGCTAAGTATGGGTATTAAAAATCGCTATTCAAATATCTGCAAAACGCATTTTCGACAAAAATGTCACATAGGAGATTTTAAATTTGCAACGACGTTATACGGGGTGTAAACAGACCCTTCACCAAGCCGTCAACCAAGCATTCTGTACATCAAACTAAGTAACTTTACGCAAAAATTTTTGCTGGGAAACGATTTTTTTTTTTGGGGTCAAAAATCACATTTTACGGTAAAACTCAATATAATGCGCTCAAAACTTATTGCTGATGGATGCTTTGAATAGTAAACGGACCATGGAGGTAATTGGAGTAAAGTTTGAACCTTAAAAAGTAGTATTTAAAAAAAAACTTGTGAAAAAATTTGAACTTTGACCCCCAATATCTCCGTAACTAGAAGGTTCCCAGGTATGGTCCAGAACAAAAAAATGATCCCAATGATGGGCAGAATATGTGGTTTTCGTTTTCGTTAAGGGTCTTTTTACACCCTTTATACTAACTGGAATGAGTACGAACAAAATTTTGATAAAAAAAACCGTTTGAAAATGAACTGTATCTCAAAGTCATAGAGTTCGTATTACTTTAATTAATTCAAAGGGGGAAGAATACTTCAGAGCGAGAAAGCGACGAGAGTGGATTGTGTCCTTGTCTAATAATTGCCAGTAATAAAAAAATAAACAAATAATTTTTCTTTTTTTTTTCATATAGCAATCGGAAATCACCTTGATAGCTAAACTAGCACATAAATCGTAACTGGAATTATTTGATATTTAAATACCAAATATTAAAATAATAATTTCATGCGAAATTAAATTCTTTAGTAGTTACTTACATTTTATGAAAGCCAAAATTCATGACAGATTTAAAAAAAAAAAACATGGCCGAAACGGTTTCGCGTTGCAGTCGTATTTTTGCTTGCTCAGGTGCTTTTTATTGTATTTAAGTGAAATCTTCCACTATAAATATGGTGAAATCGTGTTGCTTGAAGGGGTGCAATAGTGTGAGGGGTTGATGGATATGCAATTTCTTTTTTCAGGTACGTTCTTTTAATTTTGTTTACAAATTATGACTAGGGTGACAATGTTTTACATTTGTAAACGAGGATTATGAAAATATTGTAAAAAATACGCCTTTTCTATTATCCATATCGGTATTTATAATCTTGTGCACATGCGTATAAAATACAAAACATTGTTATTTATAATGCAGTAGCAAAACTTAATCATTTACTCAATTTAATATTAGCAAAAGTAACTTCTTGAAAATAAACATTTGAATTCTATCTTTACATTTTTAAACCCTTCCAGTTTGGCGGCAACTGTCGATTCAACCGATTTTTTTTTATTCGACACAAAAGTCTCGAGTCAAATTCAAAAAGTCTGAATAAACTCCTTGGTTAAGTAAAATACCATTAATTTATTTGAAAAATCACAGTAACTCTTATTAATATTTGGAAATCTAACATAAAATCACATTTGTAAATCCGAAGGGCTAGCGAGTTATGGAAATCATGGCAATATAAATCACTTTTAAGCATTACAAAATAGTTAAGTTCATAAATGAGAAAAATCACTGTTCTGAGATCATACTTGTTGCGCGCAGTAGTTTGCTGTAACATATTAATAATACTGTTTTGTTTCTATGCAGACTCCGCAACAATGAGAATCTTCAGCAACGGTGGCTTGAAAATGTCCGTTTAAAGAAAAAGTATTCAACCTATTGCCTAGTTTGCAACCGTCATCCATCATCAGCATCTTCGCACTTACATTTAAGATTACCGACTCATACAAAAAACTAACAATTACATAAAACCATATGTTTAGTAACGTATAGTGTGATTAATAAATTTATCAAATACTATTAAGTTGTTTGAATATGCTACATGCTCATGCTTAATCTATGTGAGCATTGCAGCCCTGTACGCTTTAAAATCTCTATTACAAATGAAGGATATAACCTAACATTTAGACCACCGTGAACGAAAATAAGTATACGTATTCTTCACATCATCAACCTATCCCACTACAGAGTTTTTTTAACTGGCACCCTTGGAAAACTAAAATTTATGGAAATACATTATCGCTGGTACATGCCGCATGCAGCAGTCAGATGAGGTTTTTTAGTATTATTATACCTAAAAATAAAGTAGATTTTTTTTACGAATGGCTCTGCCTTAGATGAACAGTATGCGTAGGTTTCGGCATCGCCCATGCAAAGCGGGGAGCGGGGTGCTAGTAAGTTAGAATAGAATAACTGTCCCAATTTTAAGTACAAAAATATGGATACCCTATTAGAAAGGGATGACATCCACTCTCGAAGTTCTCTCACTCGGAACGGCTTTGCGTTGCACGTAATCATTCCAGTTAGTATATAAGTTCCTTGAATACTCCATATTATGAAAAAAGGGCTGTAGTTGACTGAACACTGACAAATGACAGCAGTCTAAAAACTTGAAAGTGAAACGAAACGTCAGTTAAGTCAAATCAAATGACAGTTTGAATTTGTTGGTTATTTTTGGTTGTGCCTAAATTGTTTATCATTAATTTACCGATTTATTTGTAAGTGTAACTTAGCTATGGCTGGTCAAGGGCATCAGTTTCCTGGCAATTTCCAAGGCAATGCTGCCGGCATGCGATCTGGTTTCGGCGCGGGACCAATGAGCGGGCAAATGCAGTCAATGCCGAATCAGCTAGCAGGTATAATTTATAAATACCACTCTATAACATCTTGTTTTAGGCTTCATGTTAATTTTAATGATGATAGAGCCCATCCTTGCGTTCCAAAGATATGTGCAGTCGCTTGGTCGCGTCATGTCAGACTGGTATATGAAAAATGAAAAGGCTAGGTTGGTGATGATGCATACTTTCAAGCCATTTCGTTTATGTTATGTTGGTAGCTTCATCTTGGCTGGCTACAACAAGAAATTTTTTCATCAAGGAGACCCATTTCTTGCTATTGTAAAGTCTATGTTCTATGCTTACGTTTAAATTATCTTTAACAGGAGTGATGGGAGGACCCATGGCTAATACCGGTGGGATGGTTGGCATGGGAAACCAAATGGTGCCACCGTATGGAGCTACTATGCAGAATCAGATGGGGACTATGGGTATGGGACCACAGGTATGTAGCTAACCAAGGGAAGCAGTACCCAGTGATTGGAGACTCTTCTAAAATTAATCATCTCGAATTATCTGAATCTACGGCTAGACATAGGCTTTTCTCAAGCTGCACCATAACACCCAGCCTTTTTAAGGATGTCTGTCCATTTAGGTGGGTGTAGAGATGGGTTAATGCCCTGGCATATTGGGCGCATTGAATAAGCGCCGGATAAATGCCCATAAACGCCCAATAAATGCCTTTTGCCTGGGCAAAAACTTTAACAGAACTTTTATTAAATTTTTCATTCAAATAGCTATAATTGAGTGTGCGGAAAAGGTAAATTTCCAAAAACATATTGGATTATAGCTAATATATTGCAAAAAACCAGAAATCGATATAATAAGGTTAAGAGTATGCTTTTTTTTTTTTTTTTTTTACTGATGGGAAGTCATCAAATGACTCCTCCCGCTCTGGGTGGAGTGGGAGGGAGTGTCAGACTCTTACTGACTCAAACCCATCCATGTTCCTTCATTGCCCTTTGTGTTCCAGGGCCACGGTATCTCTTTCGAACAGTCCTGCAGCCCCGGCAGGCATCGGCCCTTGCGGGCCCCTTCCTGATTGCTGACATCTCTTTGAGGCGCGCGTGGAACACGAACGCGCCGTCGACACGGCCTGTCGTCATAAGACGGACGGACGGTGAGCTAACCCATTACTCACCGTCCACAGGCCCGCGCCTACGGTGGCCGGGAGCCACCACGTGGCCCCCGACGCCCGGTGCGTCGCCCGCGGCGGCTGGGACGTGAGATTCTCTCCCTCTCACGTCCCGCCACCTCCTTCGCTAGCATGACTGCTTCACCGAAGGAGGTGACGGCTTCCCATTCCCTCTCGCTCCGGACCATGGGCCTGAACCAGAGCCGGGCGCGAGAGGTCGCCGCCGCCGATCGCCGCTACGAGGACACGGCGGAGCTCCGCCCAAGCGGGGCAGACCTCCACTGTGTGCGCCACCGTGTCCTCCGGACGATCCTCACAATGATAGCACCCGGGCGTTTCCTCCCGCCCGATTCGGTGCAGGAACCGCCCGAAACAACCGTGTCCGGTGAGGACCTGCGTCAGGCGGAAGGTGAGGGCGCCGTGGCGCCTCTCTAGCCACTCCCCAAAGAGGGGACTTATCGCCACTATTGTGGCGTGCCCTGCACTGGGTTGCGACAGTCGCTGTCTCCATGTCGCCATGAGATCGCGTCGGAGGTCTGTCCGCTGAGCGGTGATTTGCCGCGGCAGCGGAGTTTCCCCCCGACGTAGTGCCCCCGCGCGCCATTCATGCAGGCGCTCGAGGACTATCGCCTCCAGATCCCATGGCGGCAATCCGGCTAGGAGGCTCGCCGCCTCGCGGGAGATCGTGCGGTACCCCCGGATCAGCCTTACGGCTACGACCTTTTGGGGCGCGTTCAGGTAGTGGGCGGCACGCCGCTTAATTGAACGCGCCCACACCGGGGCCCCGTAAAGGGCTATGGACCGCACGACCTCCGCGTAGAGCCTACGGCAGGAGGCGTTTGGACCCCTCAGGTTGGGCAAGAGCCGCTTGAAGGCAGCCCCGGCCCGTTCCAGTTAGGGAGCCAAACGTCGGAAATGCTCAACGAAGTTCCACCGGCAGTCGAGGACGAGAACGAAGAGTATGCTTTACCTTTTTATTTTAATTTACAAAATACCTACTGACATTAAGTTTCATTTTAAGTTAAGTTCCTGCTTTATTTTTTACAAAACAAAGTTATTCATTTTTATGCCCAATGATCGGGCATTTATTTGGGCGTAAACTCATTTATGCCCAATATGCCAAGTTTATGCCCATTTTGTCCATATTTGTTTTTGCCCTCGACCCATCTCTAGGTGGGTGGCATCTCACGCTAAGTTAGGATAGATTGTTTTAACCTATGAATGGTTATTGTGATACTCCTTCTAAAGTGAAGTAGTCCCAGTAATTTTATTACAATAATATAAACTCATAGTCTCTAAGAAGCTTTAGAAAAACAACTACACATCATTTTAAACACTTGTATAGTTAATTACTACACAAGTATTTAAAACTACACTAATATTGCTTGTTTAACTGAAGAGAATTAACAGAAAGTTTAAAATACACGAGAATCTCTAAAGATTTTGGTTCTATGTTTTCAGGGCATGGGTGTAGGTGTTAGTGGTGGACCTGGTGGTCCAGGAATGGGGCCTCAGACAGTTCAGCAATCAGGTACTTTCTTTCTTTATCGTGTGGTTAGTTTGTAACCTGGTGTCAGAGTTTTTAGGCCGCCCATGGGCCTCTGACTTGGCTTTACATGCCGTCAAGAAATATCTCTCAGGCATGCTGGTTTCCTCACGATGTTTTCCTTCACCGAAAAGCAAGTGATAATTATACTATACGCACATGAATCCGAAAAATCAGAGGTGCGTGCCTTGGGTTCGAACTCGAGACCTATGACTTGGCAGTCCGACGGTCACACCACTAGGCTAACACTGCTTGATCAGGTACTAACAGATCACCACACAGCATTAACTTATGAATATAATATACTAGCGGCCCATCCTGGCTTTGCACGGGTGGACATTTATTTTTTAAACATTTTGGATTTGGGGCTATATTTTTATAGCCTATGTTACTCAGGGATAATGTAGTTTTATAATGGTGAAATTTTTTTTGAAATCGGCACAGTAGTTTTTGAGTTTATTCATTACAAACATACACTCACACACAAAAATACAAATCTTTCCTCTTTATAATATTAGTAAGATTATTTCAACCACCATCAAGAGTTCAATTTTTTCTTGTATGAACGAAATTGGCCTGATAAAATGTGTTGATTGATACCAATATTATAGAAAACTAGCTGTGCCCCGCGGTTTCACCCGCGTTTTTCTCGTTTCCGTGGAAATACCGAGATAAAATATTGCCTATATTATAGCCTCCCTCAATAAATGGACTATTGAATATTTAAACAGTTTTCATATCAGATCAGTATTTCCCGAGATTACCGCGTTCATAACAAACAACCAAACTTTTCAGCTTTATAATATTAGTAGTAGTAGTCTTGCTTGCATCAAGCGCGCGTGGATTTCCTTAGCAGAGTTATTTTAGAAATGTATTTATTATACTCTTCAAAGATCTTATACTTACAATCATCAACAAATATATTTCGAAAAAGATTATTACAGGATTTTATGTTGATAAAAAAACTCTATGGCCCATAACTCATTAATAGGTACCAACTCTTAACATTTTACACACGTGATAACTTTTAAACGAAATATCCGATTGAGATGAAACAAAAAGTATTTTACTTCTACATAAATACTCTTGATAACATAATGCTTAATTTCGATAAAGATTAATATTACGATACATATTTAACGTAGTTTTTTTTTCTTCAGACGATTTAATAATTATTTTGAACACAAAATCGGTTATTGTGATTAAACCATGATAGCTAGATATATGTTCTCGCGGACTTTTTTGTAGGTCTTAATGGAATCTACAAACCCGTAGTACATTATTTTGTTCTATTGTCAATAGTTTTTGCAGCGCACGCAAAAATAGGTTTTCGATTTTACACCTTGTGTTACAAAATAGCAATTTTATTACGGATCCCTAATTTTGAAAAAAAAGAAACATAGCCTATAGCCTTCCTCGATAAATGGACTACCCAACACTGAAAGAATCATTCAAATCGGACCAGTAGTTCCAGAGATTAGCGCGTTCAAACAAACAAACAAACACTGCAGCTTTATAATATTAGTATAGATGTGACATTCAAAATGTCACTCCTGCTTTCCCTGAAGGGTTGGCCATCTATCCCGTTGTTTGTGTGGTTTCTGCAGTCAGAATATTTTATTGTATTCTCTACATTACATAAACATTACATCACCCCTGTAATCCATTTCAGTGGAGCTTGTGGCTAAATACTAACAGTCGCTCGGATTGATCTTAAGGTTCTGCCATGCTTGCCTACATTGGTCTGTGGATGGGTGACCACCCGTTACATACCGAGTTTCCTTTGTGCCTCGGAAAGCATGTTAAGCATTGGTCCTGGCTATCATTTGTAGATCTTTGACAGTCTTACCAAGGGGTATTGTATTACCTAGTACTAACAGGGTTTAGGTCAGATAGGCAGTCTCTCCATGTAAAATACTGGTATTCAGCTGCATCCGGTTAGACTGGGAGCCTACCCTAACATAGTTGGGAAAAGGCTAGATGATGTTTTCACCAGTAAGCTCCAATTACATAATATTTTATTATAATCCTAGGGTGTCCCACTGCATGCAGTGAGGCCTCTCTTCCCTCATTCCACTTTTAATTTCCTTACACCTTTATTTCCAGGTGCCATGCAGGCTGGTGGTGCAGTCTCCAACAACACGGCACCCCCTCCCGCGCAGCCTCCCGCCGCTCAGCCGCCACAGAACAAGGAGTTCAATACCGCGTCATTGTGCAAGTATGTACCTCATTGTAGTCACATACATTTGTGTAGTAAAATATCAAAACCTGGTATGTCCACGTCAAATGAAAAGTGGGAAATGAAAGAAATTTGTTTCTGTTTATAGGTTTGGTTGGGTAATATTGTGGGTTTTTAACAAACGGCCACTCTCGTAGTTTGTGTATATTAGGATAAAAATAACACATGAATTAAGCTAGAAAATTTGATATAAGTATGGACATAGCATTGTGTGATGTGCATTTTATTATTTCTTATCCAATACTGATCTGGCTTCATTAATTTCCAGATTTGGACAGGAGACAGTACAGGATATAGTGAGCAGAACCCAAGATGTTTTCCAGACATTAAAAGCCATACAAGTAAGTTTGAAACAGTCATTTGCGGTTTGATTGAGTACTCAACTATAGCTGCACAAGGATCGTTTCGTGAATCGGAACTAAAGCCGCCATCTTTGATGCCTCAGCACATTTTATAAATAAAGAAACAAAAATGTTTATTAACAGCGCTCCCCTGTTATTCGAGCTACTAAAATGTTTATACCAAAATATTTATGCAGCATTCTTCGTTACTACAAGTTGTCTATGCTTACGACATTGAATTATTTTCAGTTTCTTTTCCTACATCAGATTTAACAGGTGGTGCTGAGTTAGTGGTTTTTTTTTTATCAGAGTTATTTTATATATAAAAATGTGTTTTTGTGTGAAATAACTCTGTTCCTTTTATTTTCAGCCGCCAAATGGTACTCATAATGGTGAAAATCAAAGTAATGATAAGAAAGCCAAAATGCAGGAACAACTGCGCACTATCCGACTGCTGTTCAAGAGGCTTCGGCTGATCTACGAGAAGTGTAATGAGACATGTCAGGTTAGTTAACATGTGGAAATGTGTCTTATGAGGTCAACATAAACTGTATTTTGCAATCCTTATCGTGCCTATAACTGAAGCGTGCCTGTGATGTATCTTTCACATCCTTTTTACTGGTTCTTCTGCAAAGGAAATGACCAACACGAACTGTGCACTGGCTTATGTGAAATAAAATATTTTGATTTTGAGTATTTCTGTTCAATACAAAGCAATCTTTTATAGCTTAATTTATTAATTTCACGTACTTTAAACTGTACAGTGTACTCTTACTACTAAGATTGAAAGTTTCCCTCTCCAGTGTGACTTATAAGTTCAGTTTAAGTCATTGTTGGTCTGTGGTGGTTGTGGCAACTTCTTTATAGTGTGTCGATTGCAATCTAAATTATGTCGGCTCAGCTACTAATTTGGCGCTACTACCGAAAGCGCCAAACTAGTAGTAGTGACAACTCAGGTCCTATGTGATTGAACAGGAGTTTGCGGTCTCCTCCTCAATCATCCTTTGTAAACATCTAAACATGCTTTCAGGGAATGGAGTACACCCACATGGAAAGTCTCATACCACTGAAAGATGAAGCAGAGAACAAGGCGTTGGATGAAAGACGGAACACTGAATCTTACAGACTAGCACTTGAAGAAAATAGAGAGCTTACAGAACAGGTGATCTATCTTTGTTAAGGGATTTGGTTTCCGCACTGAGTCCTTAAAGTGGACCATTGTACGTGAGCCATGGTGGCCGTTACTCCAACCCGATGATACTTTTATATTTAAACATAACATGACCTAAGTTACCTACTGAGCATGAGGTCCTGGATTCGATTCCTAGGTCATGCAAAGTACTGGAATTTTTCTTCGGGAATTCCTCAGTAGCAGCCACAGAGCCTGGATTTGGGACCGGTTGATGGCAATAGGCTCACTCCCTATTACATGGGATTTAAACATAACTGCCAATATGTGGATGTACTATTAGGTATTCTTTTGACTAACGTTATATCATCATCATCATCATAACATCACGCCTGTAATCACCGAAGGGTAAGGTTTACACATACCTAGTACAGCTATATTTCGCACGTTATGTTCAAGGCCCTTGTACTTTATATCATCTATCTTTTATTTTGCTAAGATTACTAGTTCTAAATTCTTGGCAGTATATAATTTTGGACAATAAAGCCGATCTGAAGCTATTATAGTTCGGTTCAAACTTAATGGCGGCTCGGAAGTTAGCTGCGAGTGACAGTCAGCGCAGGTATAACGGTTCAAACTTTATGCTGGCTCGGAACGTCTAACGTAAAACTGCGCAGAACACAATTCTAGGTATCAGCAGGGCGCAGAGGACGCATCTTCTTGACTGTATAATGCGTAGACCGTCACTCGCAACTAACTTCCGAGCCGCCATAAAGTTTGAACCGAACTATACTGTACATATTCGACTTTCATTTGGCATATAGCATCGCTGAATCAAGTAAGTCGAGTCGGCATAATCCGGTATAGTCTAATGGCGTATAGGGTAGTGAATTAATGTAATGGCGACAAAAATAATGGAATAATGTAATGAAGGGGCGAACTAATTGCTTCGAGTTTTTATTAAAAAAATACTACCGAAACTAATATTTGTGTGTAACCCGTAACACCTACCTAAGTGCTTTCGAAAGCACTTACAGCCATCGGTCTTGCGCTTGATCTCCCCGGCCGTGACAGATTGTCTTCCCATCGGACTCTGAGAGTGAGAGAACATGGACTGCTCCTGTATTTCCGCACACACTTGTGCATTATAATAGTACTAGCTTATGTCCGCGGCTTCGCCCGCGTGGAGTTCGGAGTTATGTCCCACGGGATCGTACTACCGGGATAAAAAGTATCCTATGTGTTAATTCAGGTTATAAACTATCTGTGTGCCAAATTTTATCCAAATCCGGTCAGTAGTTTTTGCGTGAAAGAGTAACAAACACCCATCCATCCTCACAAACTTTCGCTTTTATAATATTAGTAGTAGGATCTCCTTTGTAGTTGGCGAGGCTGAAAATCAGGCAAAGTATTATGAACTCACGTAAAAAGGTTTTAATTTCGATATTTTCTTTACAGGTGGTGTTAAAAAACAAACAGTTGAAGGAAGTGATAACTAACTTGAGGACAATCATATGGGAAATTAACGTTATGTTGACAATGCGGAGATCTTAAGTTAGTGTAGTTAGTTTTAAGTATAACTGTATGAATTCAAATCTTACGTCATCCACGTAAAACACAAAAGGCATGCTCATCATTTGTAAAGACATTCTCTTTGTAGAAAACACAATTAGTGTTGTTGTGATGTTTTATCTTGACCTTTTATGTTAACCTTTCTACTCTTAATTATGATTGTTTCGGAATTTCCGAGTCGTTTCGGAATAAATCGGACAATCCCAAATGTAAGTGAGTCATCTTCCTGCCCTTGTCCCATAAGTGAGTTCCTAACACAGATGCGTAGACATTCGAGTGAAAGAGTAACGTGAGAGCGAAACCTCTATACTGAATATCGTGTCGTCTCGCTCCTACGCTTACTGCGCCTGCCCCGAATCTGGTGCGCCACAAGTCGCTCAGGGCAAAATTTAATAATCACACGTAACTTTGACAGTAAGCTCTACATACGAATGTGAACCTTATTATTTATAAGACTGCTGTTGCCCGCATCCTTCGTTCGCGTGAAATTATTATAAAAAAATATTACTTCCCTTTTTTAATCGGAATTTGTTACCAATTTCAAGGGTTTTAATTTTTTTGCATCGAGCCCTAATTCTTATTCTAAAATGTAAGTAGCCTTTGTTACTCCTTATAACATCAGCTATCTGCCAGTAAAGTCCTGTCAAAATTGGCCCTGCCGTTTCGGAGATTAGCCGGAACAAACAGACGAAAATAGAAAAAAAAGTGTTTTTTCTTATAAGTGCCGTACATAAAGGGTGTAAAAAGACCCTTAACGAAGCCGAAGGGTACTTGTTCTCCTCGTTATTGCGATCATTTTTTTGTTCTAGACCATACCTGGGAACCTTCTAGTTACGGAGGTATTGGGGGTCAAAGTTCCAACTTTTTCACAAGTTTTTTTTTAAATACATGTTTCTAATGCATTTTTTTTACTTTAAACACCTTCACGACCCCCGTATTATTCAATCCATCCATCAGCACAATGTTTTGAGTCCGTTATATTGAGTTTTACCGTAAAACGTAATTTTTCACCCCAAAAAAAAAAGTCGTTTCCCAGCAATAATTTTTGCGTAAAGTTACTTAGTTTGATGTACAGAATGCATGGTTGACGGCTTCGTGAAGGGTCTGTTTACACCCCGTATATTTTCATATGCATTCAGTAAAAAGCTGTAAGTTTGATATTAAAACTTTTGCTTATTTCTATTATGTGCATGGTTCTTTTGACTCTTAAGTGACATTGTCAGGAGAGGGTGCTGTTGATAAACGTTTGTGAAATTGTATTGAAAAAAAGAGCGGTCCGATTAGTTAAAAAAAACCATGGAACACTATATTAGTGAATATGAGTAATTGCTTCAAAAGAATAGAAACATTAGAATTCCACGAATAAAGTTCACATTCGAATGAGACGCTTACTTACCAATGTTAAGTCAAAGTTCCTTCAGTCTGGCCACTGGGGTCAAGTTTGCGACGTTTAAAAGTTTTGCAAACTAAACTTATTCCGTGTTTAACATTTTTTTTTGTAAATATTTGTGTAGATGTATAGTTAGGTACTGTTTTATTATGTATACTTAGGTGTAATTTAAATATAAAGAATAATGAGAATCTTTCATACATCGTAGTTTTATTGTAAAACTGACCTTTATTATTTGTTTGACAATTGTGTCATGGCTACTGATGTCAGTGCAAGGGTCATGCGGTCTGTTCAATGCTTTTGTAGTCGAGAATATTTTATGGCTATAGAATCGCGGACAACAGACTATTGTGCATAGAAGTTAGTTCGTTAGCATATTTGAGAGGCAATAGCCGAGGTCAGGGGTTCGAACCCATTCGTTTATTCAGGAGACACTAAACCCTCACTGCATCTGGCCGGTTTTTTATGAGTACAGAGTCCTACTCTGAAAAGTTTTTATAACAAAGCTGGTTGCAAAGGCATGACGGATGTTGAGCATAGAAATAAGATGCCTTTAACCCAAGACTGAGTCACTACCTTAATGCATCTGTACCGTGGTCGGTTTAAGGCAACCAGTGATAACGTTTCATTCAGAGCTGTATCCGCTAATTTTGCATGAGATGATCCAGACGGCACGCAAATTCGCCAGCTGAAAAAAATTACGCCAGCGCAGTAGTCCGCAAGACATGAGGCGAAGCACTCCACTCTGAAGAGACTAGTCGCCGTAAGAGACTGTTGCGAGTGTGCATCTTCTGCTTGAAACAGAGAAACTCCAAGATACTTTGGAAAGTTACTGTGTTCGATAGACACCCCGCCCCAAACGATGTTAAGTCTACGCCCAGCCTCTGTTACGAATGTGAAAATGCAAGACTGTGTTTTGCTCGGATTGGGCTTGAGTGAATTAGCGAGGTAGTATTGGGCTGATTCAGCAAGTGCGTCTGACAAGCGGACCTCGACCTCCTCAAAGGTGGTTGCTTGAAAGGTGAGGGCAAGCTCGTCTGCATAGAGGAAGCGGAACGTGTTCGAGCTTGATGGTTGATCGTTGTTATATTTATGTATATTAAAGAGAAGCGGTGCCAAGACACTACCTTGGGGTAGGCCGTTCTTTTCGGCTCTCCATCGACTTTTGGGACATTGAGGAGGTGTAAAAGAAAATCTAGACATATTAAAAATAAATTATTTACTTCAGTAAGATTCGAGAATATTCTAAATACAAACTGGCAAACGGCTACGATTACACATTGTGTTAATAAATAAAGCTAATGGCAAGCTTTTAGGAAACTGAGTATTCAAAATTTGAGTTGAGTAGGTAGTATTTAAAATTAAAACTTAAAACTAAGATTATAAGTACGTTTATCTATCTACGTTCGATCGGTTTTGGGATTTCGGAGCTGGCTTTCTTTTTCTTTTCTAGAACTTTCTTCTCGTAGGGACGATGGTCGACGATTTCGTCGGCGGGCGATGGGATCTCGTCAGGTTGGGGTTGGTCGGCTTGTTCGGGGGTCTCAGGTGACGCTTCTACTTGTTTTCCCGCGCTTCTTCCGGAAGGCAGCTCGTGGAAAGCCTCTGCTAAGTCCAGGTTGATCTCTTCAAGCGGCGTGTCACCGGACCTGATGTAGACTGGCACGTAGCCTGGCTTCGGAGGCAGGACCTGCCATTTGGGACGGGCCTCTGAAATAGAAAAAATTATGTTGTTACTTTTGTAAAACTTTTTTTGTAGATAGTTAAAAATGTCCTATTACAGACGGAGGGCTGAGCTAAGAGGGATTTAATATTCAAGGCGATGCTGCCTTCGTTATAATTTAGTTCGTAGAAACACCCGTATAAATCAGTTGTCATAGCAGTCTGATGGTCTGGATGTTAATAATTTTGATTGGATGTTATAGTGAGCCTGCCCGCTCAAGCTGTAACAAGTCAGGATAACTGACTTGATGTTTAGAACCCCTTATCGTTTAGTATACCGTAATAACCTACTTCCTGAGGCTTGGCAACCTCAAGGCCAGTTTACAGTATTTTTGTCGTGGGCAATTTCCAAAAGTAGGACATTCGATGCAGCGGACCGAGAGGTCGTTTTTTAAACCAAAATACGTGTTGCCTACCCGAAAAAGAAACCTTAGACCACATCTGATCACACCCGATGATATCATGTTGGGTCAACCCAGCCGTTGAGCGCTCTACGACTAGCTAAATTCGATGAAAATTTGCAGTCAGAAGTATTATTTTCTGAATGATTTATGGAGGCAGAACGCATCCATCAATATCAAACTACAAGGTGTTTAAAAAAAACAACAAATTATTATTTAAAATACCTACTTAAACGTTTTTGCATACAAAAAGCTAACGCATTATATTACACGCTAGATCTGACCTCTACTATGATGAATGATAATGTTGTTAGCGAAAAGTAATGACCGATGACACCAATAAGAATTATATCTAATTAATTTTACTCGTGCTAGTCATAATTTATTTAGGTTTCGCCATATTTCTTGTGATTTAAACGACACTGCGTGTACATTGTATAACCTGCATAGTGTCGGTCGCATCATACGATCTTCCGTGACAAGCCAAGCGTGTTATGTGCATTGAATATATTCAATTTGTCAAGTCTAACTAACATTCAGATCTACCAACAATGCTAGGTACAACACGCGAACTCTGGCGGTCCCAACTTGTCTGTCTAATGTGCGTTTTAATTATTTAATAGCGGTTATAAAAACGATTTTATCTCGGCTGGATTTACGAAGAAAGTTACCGAATTCATCTGCGTGCACGAGCATAGTGGGCCTAGCACGAATGCGCGGAGTAAACGTTACCTCAAATTGAAATATTTTAAAATTGAAAATACTCAGTTGAAAGGATCACCATTATCACATCTATGGGTGATGATACTAACGAGTACCTAGTTACTTGTCGAAAAACAAAATGCCATAATCGATTATTCTATTTTCGATTCAAGAATCGATTGAATTTACGTTACATTTACATAGGTACCGTCGCGCGTTCGCGCTAGCGTCTCGGGTCGCCAATAGACCGCGCGACCGCTGCACGATGAGATCGCATGCATCCGTGCGTCGTAAATTTGCTAATACCTAGAGATAATGGCTAGGCCGGGGCTTGTTTAGGTCGCTTTCCTTGTTACTGCGGTCGTTCAACCGACTATTAAATGCAGATGAAACGAGATGCCGATACACAGATGGGCAGTGCCAAGCTTTTATGATTGGTTCTTATTTTTGAGAGAATTGAAGCTTCTTCTCCGTGTCGATGATTTCCTTTATTAGAGCCAAATTAACTTCGACCAGAACTCGGCCACCTCGTCGTTGGTGGTGGCTTCGGACAGTTCCAAATGCAGATGGAATTACACATACAGCAGGGCAGGAGGTGAGCCATAGCGAAAATCGTCATCGTCATCTGCCTAGCCATTGCTCAACTATGAGGTCAGGTCGAAATATTAAAGTCGTACGTTACGCGGAACTTTATAATTTTTTATTGATAAATTGTATTGACATCCTGTGAAAAACTACAGATGCGAAGAAGAAGTTTTTATTGGACAGTCAAGTGCTGCACCTATAACTGTCACACTGTAGGTAGACACTAGACAGTTAAAGATATTTCCTGGCCTTTCTCTAAACTGGAATGTTTTGTTCTAAGGCTATATGCTGTTAGTTTTAGTCTTTCACCAAGTAAGGCTAAACAGTTTTAGGTGTAGGTAGGTAAGTAACCCAAACACTATTTCGTTTTATGACTAGGCTGCCTGACCTCATACCACTGATCCCTGTCCAAGATACTAACACCCGTACCTATAAGGAAGTTAAAGTGGTTACTTGAGTAAAAGTAATAACCTAAGACGCGATTTTTATTCTGTAGTTTAGTAAAATTTGCTCAAAGTTAGAACTATCAAAAGTTTGAATTCTTAGCTTTGCTGTCTTTGACGGCTCTTACTTCGTTCAAATCCTTGTCTATTGCATAAGTAATTACTTAAACTGAAGTTATTACTTTAACTTGTCTATAGATACCAGTCTAAGTAGTAAATGTCACATAACCTGCAAGTGTCGCGGTCACAAATGGTCACGATCCAGTCACTTGACCGTTTGACGTAGATACAAGAGATAACTACATAGTTCTCCTGCGCACGAACGTTTGTACAATCTAGCTAGCTGATTCGATTAGACAATTGCTGCAATTCAGTGCAATAAATAGATTTTACTGCGTAGGAGTTTAGATTTAGTTGCCCTAAACCTGTACTCGTCCCCTTCAACCGGGACTCTTGTGCATTGAGCTCTCACTTAATCAACGATTGTCATCGTCTGTTTTGACTTACGTGCCCCAGTTCTTTTTCTTTCGTGTTGCCATTATCTATATTATACTGGGTGATTTGTTAAACGTCGGTAATAGGTACAGACGCCAGCACATCAAGCTACTACAATCTGTCAAATTTCTTTAATAGATTTTCAACTTTATCATTATAGCATTAGGTTCATGGTTGATTGGGATAATTTGACAGTTTCGGGTAGTTTGATGTGCTGGCGTCTGTACTTGCGGGGAGTGTAGTAGGAACTCATGAAAATGAACAACTTTTACTATGGGACCGAACAAATCGCCAAAAAAATATTGTCTGCTCCAGCATAGCCCATAGGTTCATTGTTGGTTGCGTAACTCGAGAAAATTTTGGCAACAGTAGATTTTTTTATCATTATTCATAGTTAGTCCCATAGTAAATTTTGCTCACATTTATGAGTACTTCACTCCCTTTAAAATTATAGTAGATTTTGTGGTGTGGTAAAAGATTACCGGTTTGCAGGGAGCACAGTTAGCTGTAAGGAAGCCAGAGAGCTCCGGACGAGCATTTAACCTTGTTCATGGAGAGTTTAATGTTTTTACAAAACCTCGTTTCTACGCAGGAAAAAGGTAGGTAGATACCATGATTTGTCTAGATAGGTACAGCTCTTTAAGATTGGTTTCTATAGCCTACGCTGACACGGCAGAAGAATAAAATTCTTCTATCGCCTTCTGTGATACCGAATAATCATTTTTTTTTACATATCCAAGGTAGGGCAGGTACTTAAGAGCGTTCATCCAAAAAGTTGGCAACATCGCAAATAGCTGTCAAATATTTACCTGTTTTAATTAATTTGGCAATATTACTGTATCGAAATAACAAATATGGCTAACTAGTCAACTACAATATTAATAATGAATTGCAATTAAAACACTGAATTTGATGTTGTAACCGTTTTAGGTATAATCACGGTAATATTATAATACAGTAATGTAACTCGGCCGCATGATAGAAATAAATGCCTACAGCCGCGCGGTACGTAAACATGCGTTAGGGCTGCCCGAGTGCCCGTCCCCAGCATTTTAATTACATTTGCCTACTTTCTGTTTCTATTTAGTTTTGTGATTGTAAATATCCTTTTTATATAAATAAATTAAATACTTTGTATATTGAATAGGAAGTGTTCAATAAAAATGCGTTGTTTTTTTATTGGTAGATTTGATTAAAAAAACATGTTTTTGTTTGAAAAACAAATCGGGCTTATAAATTTGCGACCGAAAAATATTTGCGCCTCGACTGAGTCGTACGAAATGCTTTATTGTTAAATTTTAAGGTATAATAAATCCGCATTCTTATATAAAGCTTAATTAAAAATTGTTTTGGGAAACATGGACAAGGTGGAGAAAATGGAATATCTTTTACTTGGTTATAGGTACCTGCAGCTACTTTACAATTTACATGTTTGGTTTTAAGTGAATTTCGGAATATTTCCTCCATTTTTTCTATATATTCCACAAAATCATCGTTGGGTACAATCAAAAAGCGTTATTGGCGAATCCATACAACCAAAAACAGCACAATATTTCCTACTCGTCATATTAACTGATTTTTAGAGAAAAAATCGCGCGGTTACTGTTAAAAAAACAACACACCGTCCGTTCGACACTGCGGTACAGCCGTGACTGTCTGCACCGCGAGCGCACCCCACGATCGAGGCGCGTAGGTATAGCTCGCGTTTCGTCCGTTTGTATGAAGTTGGAGTACTGTATTATAATATTACCGTGGTATAATAAAGGCATTTGGAAAGTTCCAAATACTTTTTTACATCTAAAACTAAATATTTGGTGTTATGTTATTAATTATTGCATTTCATAATCAATATTTTAGTTCACTCGTTATCGTTAGCCATATTTCTTATTTCCATACAGTAGGTAATATTGCCAAATTAATCAAAACAGCGAAATCTTTGACAGCTATTTTCGACGTTGCCCACTTTCTGTTTTAAGCTCGTTCTTAAGTTAATTGATTTGGTACTTTATAATCATACATTTGAATCAATTTGAACCTTACCTGAAGGTTAGCACTTTAGTTAGCATTTTTAATAATTTCATTCTTTTCGTTTAGGTACAATAATTATATCGTGGCTATCCGTACAATGAAGCATGGTAAAGCTTTTAACGAGATGATTGTGTTCATCTTTAACAAAATTTTTATGAATGTAGTAGGTACCTATTCGTGAAGATTGATTGAGCAAATATTTTAAATGTCAAATTTTTCTACACAATTAGTGTTTTTTGATTGCACCGCAATAAATAGGTACAGGATTTTGAGATTTTTATCTCAAACGTGTTGCACAAACGGACTTGCTGTGATGCGGTCATGCTCATCATGCACTTCGAGATTATGACTTCACCAGTGAGATCGCTTACTTTAGTACCTAATACTACTAGGTACTAAATGTTCGAAACTTTCAGTACTTGGATCCTGTGTAACATAAATACATTCAGGGTGCAAAGTAGACGGAGTTAAGGGTTTTAGGCCATCACGTTTATCATGGAGTGGTCCGGCTCATTCAGCTTTTAGGATTTTTTCTGATTATGAGCCAATTTTAAAGACTATTTATTGAATCAAAGACATCCAAATATTTTCGAGCATCATCTGCCTAGCCTTTTCCCAACTATATTGGGGTCGGCTTCCAGTCTAACCGGATGCAGCTGAATACCAGTATTTTACATGGAGCGACTGCCTATCAGACCTCCACAACCCAACCACCAACCCTACCCAGTTAGTACTGGTTAATACGATATCCCTTGGTAAGACTTTTTGGGCCACTGACTACCTAAAAAAAAAAAATTAAAATTGCCTACTACCTAACGCTGGCTACCTAACGACTGTCAAAGATCTACAAATCACACCCGGGACCAACGGCTTAACGTGCTTTCCGAGGCACGGAGGAAACTCGGTATGTAATGGGTGGTCACCCATCCACAGACCTACCTAGGCAAGCACAGCTTAACCTAAAAATCGACCCGAGCGGCTGTTATTATTTAGCCACGAGCTCCTCCACATCACGAGCGATTGCAGCAATTTAGAACAACTAACCATTACCTATAACTAGAAAATTATTATTTCAAACCAAGGCTGCTCTCGCGCATAGCTTCTTGCCGCTGAGTAAGCTGTTATGCAGCTTTTTACTCTGATTGCTCACAAATAACAAGAGGCGGTTAACTGCTGAGTTAAACCGTTAAAATTAAAATGCCTTCATGATTACCTATAAAATGTTCTAACAACTACCAGTTTGTTTGTGTGTTAGCGTTGTGGATGTGAATGTATGGCCGCACCGGCTTTCTAACGGTCGCCGGTCGCCGGCGGGCCATCCGACTCAAGGCTGAGTTTTTGCTTGTCAAAATGCTAACTGTACCTGCATCATTTGTCCAGTACATTTCACCTAAATATATCCCGTAGCACCCATCGATTTTCATCTCAAACTTTACACTGATAAGATTCAGAGTCCAACGCGCTCCAGATACAAGTGAAGGTGTCTTCGTCTCGTAATGCTCTTTAATTCTAGTGGTTGCCCTAGTTTTGATGTTCAAAAATCGGAACAAATTGTCTCGAACATATATTAAATCTTTGGGGCCTAGATTTTTCGTAGCCGTACCTACTTGAGAGAGCGCGGCTACCTACCGGCTATCTGGAAAGTGTATTTGATATGACTTTTCCTTATTATTGTTAAAAAGTATATAAATAAAATATTATCGGTATTGTGTACCTATGAAAAAAATACCGAAACAATCGACTAATACGCAGTTAAATGACTTGAACTTAGGTAGATATCAGACATCGGTCATACACATACACGATCATTTACATATTGCGCATTATATTTTTTACAAAGATAGTGTAAAAAAGTAATACAATTAATGAACGTGAGTAATTATAATTGTTCATCCTATTCACACTAGTAATCTATAAAGTCACGCGAAGTAGTATTTTGATGCAAAAAATGAAATGGTCCAATTTGTCGGGTTGTATTTTTGTAATAAATTGTGCCGATGTAAAATGTTATATTATGTTTTGTCACACAATGTAAATGAAAGTTGTACCTGGCTAATTAATAAGAATAATGCTTGTTTTCACTAACACTAAGTGATACCTAAATATTATTGCACAGTTGGAATTTCAAGTCGTGCATTTCATCCGAGCGTTTAAGATCCAGAAGGTAGTGCGGTTTTATTTAAATAATATAATATAACGTCACGCCTGTAATCTCCGAAGGGTAAGGCAGAGGTGTTTACAATTGTAAACAGACATTTCGCTAGTTATGTTTTGTGTGGGGCTTATCCCACGTACAGTCAAATTTTCTCATTCGATTTTATGGTGTGATTTAAAATCATTTGGAAAATTTAACCTAATAGGGGGCGAGCCAATTGCCATCAATTGGGCAGAAATCCAGACTCGAGAGAGTGTCCATGGAGTTTCTTGCCCATTCTTCTCCATAGATGCCTTGTGACTGGTACCGTAGCTTCGCTGTATTTGTTTTTTTGACTTTCAAAAGGCCTGTAATGCTCTAATTGAAATAAATGCTTTGAATTTGAGTTTACCTCCCTGGCTGCTAATTAGAAATTCTTGCTTTAATTGCTTTTATTCAGATTTCTAGATGAAATCGTGCAGGACACTTTTACTGTTTTTTTTGGCCTCTTTGATTGTCCCACTGCTGGGCAAAGGCCTCCCCTTTCTCCTTCCAAACCTCTCTGTCCTGTGCGATATCTGGCCATGTTCGCCCCGCAAATACTTTTACTTAATTAAACTAATTTACTTTCTCGTTGAAGTAACTGCCTGGACTTAAACATCAACATATATCTCAATTAATGAAGAAGATAAGAGGGAAATGCATCTAGTTGAGCGACATGACCACGAAAGTGGGTCAGTGGAGGAGTCAAGCCGCGAGTTTCTTATCTCCATAAGTCTAAACAACTTTGAGTAAATGGCGACAATCCCGACTACGTTTTATTAATTAAAACTGACACTGTATCTCTACGTGCGTCTTAATTATTGCGGAATAAATGATCGAATGAGTCGTTGATCTTTTGATTGATTACTTTTAAAGTATCGATCCATCAAAGGCCCCATTAAAGACTGTCGTGCATTGAAAGCCTAGATTATGATGGTCTACTGCCGTAATTATTCCACTAATTAACTCTTTCTTTTCATTTATTTTCATTGCCCTGGGTTCAAATCCCGGGTCGGGCAGAGTGTTATTGGGTTATTCCATCAGGAATTTCCCAGTAGCAGCCACTGAGTCTGAATTTGTGCCCACAATATTTCCTCCTTGGCCAGCCTCTCCTTCGACATCCTTCCATTTTGATTCAACACTTTTCGTAAAACGGTATTGGTAGGTAGAGGTACCCATTGTGTAACTCTGCTTGAACGCCCATTGTCCATTGAACTTTTTACTTTTGTTTACTAGAGAAATTAAATAGATACTACTAGGTACCTATCTACCTATAAAAGTCATATAAAAGCTTTTTAATCGCGACGGGACGTAATGTGAGAGTCATTGTCCTGTCCAGTGGTGTGTAACCCACGGCTCGGACCCGGCCAATCGTGTTTGTTTTTGCATTATTATAAAATTCCTTCCACAAACTTTTCAAGTCCTACACTATTGCCATGGTCACTGTCCAATGCTTTGTTAGTTCCGCTGCGATGATCTTTAGTTAAGCTTTCGTGTCATTGTATGTTGAGACAAAGTTTTGGTCGCGTTTTCACCTGTCTACAATCATTACAGTTTGTTTTTATTTCTGTCAATTTGGTTTTAACGAGCAGTGTTGGCAGGTATTCTGAGGTACCTACCTAATGTTGCGTTCCCCGGAATTAATTTGGCCCCGTGGATCGATGATATCATTTTCCCGAGTTTCGATTTTAATAAAAACAGGTGTGCAAAAAAATGCTTGTGGCCAGATGACTAATATTGATGGGCAATGAGATAAGTTACTAATCATGAGAATTCAAATATGGCAATTAGTTTTTATATTAATAGTTGCGTTAGTCAGAAGTTTTTTGCGAATATTTGGAGAAGCCATCAATTCGTGTCAATGGTCGATTGGTTTTACGGATATCGCAATTAACAAATAGAGGCACCGTTAGGAATGTCTTGGAATTACTTCTTGATTCCTGTTTCTGAAGGCAGTTAAATTGAAGCTTAAGATAGAGACGTGCAGTGAATACGGACGAGTCTAACTAGTTCGTAGACGATCTTAGGCTGTCTGCAGTCATCAGTTTTTCTTTAGTCAGACTATGGTTCTATGAAAATTAGTACAGCACTTTTGAAACAAAATATAGGGACATTCACAAACAAACGGTAACCATGAATAGCGTGCATGATTTTAGTCTAGACCTACCAGCTTAAGCAAAAAAATCAGGTGTTCCATATATTTTGACCACATAAGTCTAAATTGACAAAAAGTTACTCCGTTAGGGATTTAAAAATCATGGGCTTGAATTCATGGCAACAGTTTACGTTTCAATGTTACACCCTGGAAATGCTAATAGCCAAACTTTTAAAGAATCTAGGTAGGTACTGACAAAACTTTGCTGACGCAAGACGAAAGGTTTTTTCTACTACATACACAGCTTGTTTCGACTCTGGTGTGTACACTGTCTTAGATTGTTCAGGTGTCTGCAGCATTCCTGTTATTAAACCGTTTAGTAACATCCTCTTTTGTGAGTACACAGCCTCATCCGATACTTTTTTTTTGTAAATAAAGTAGTACCTACTAATAGTCTTGTACAAATTACTTTTAACTAGTTCAGGCCCGAACGTAACAAGCCGTATCTTTAAAGTTTTATAATTGATAGGTACTTCGGTAGTATTTCCCTTAACTTTTTTTGTAATATTAATTATTACCAGTCCTACTGTTTCGTTTAATTTTAATAACAGTATGCTACCATAAAATTGTTTACCGGTACATTAACTTTTTGAGCACATGGAGTTAACAAACAAGATAAAGTTTATTAATCACAGTATCACACTTAAACGTGACTTACGCGTTAACTATTAACTTTTCGGTAACCGTTGGTTAATTAATCAAAGTGTTCTGTTAGTTAATTCAATTGCACTGGAATTAGTCAACGTTTATAATTTAATTAAAAGAGATACTTTATGGTATTTTGCTTTAATTTAAAAAACCAATAAGCATCTCAAAATAGGTGTCAGACAGTATTTGAGTCATCTCTTAATTTGATTATACAAAAACTTGTTAACATTTATTTTGTTCAAACATTTTATGAATATTGAATAGTCTCTAATTGAATATTGTATTTTTGAAAAAAAATAACAACCGATCCGGGCTCACGATCACGGAAAAGGATCGCCGTGTCACGATCTGATCCACGCCCGATACCTCTCCGTGACTTAATGATGACTAACAAAGATAATACTTAATAATTAACGTGGTCGTGATTAGTCGTGAACTGTTTTTGTTTTAACACTTAAATCTTTTGACGTTAACGTTTTTTTAACCGACTTCGGAAAAGGAGGAGGTGCTTGGTCTTGTCGAGGTTTTTTACGATGTTCCTCTAAGATTACGAACTGATGAATAAAAAAGATGCTGCGTATGTATTACAGTTTAAATTAAGATTTATGTTTTTTTAAATGGTGCTTACGTACCTTCGCTATTATAAAGATTTAATAGCCTATTAGAATAAATGGATTTCGGGTATTACAATGCAGAAGGGAAATTAATAAAATGCATTGTATCTACGTTTATTTTCGCGATCCGTGTATGTTTTTATAAATGTGTATATTAAATATTTCAAAAACAGTTGAAAATTAAAACTTACCAATAACAACACAGAAAACCACACAAAGAACTATCAACGACTTGTACATTTTGTTTTAATTTATTACGTAGCAATAAAAAATAATAAAATAAAAGTTTAAAAATTCGCGGTTATATTGCGTGCGCTTGCACAGTTGACGGGCTGCGCGGGAGACTGCGGGCTAGCGAGTGATGCGCGCGCGCTCTCATAACCGGATTAAAAGGACTGGGACCTGCGCACACTGTCATTGGCAAGTGGAAGTACTGCAGTACTGCACTACTTAACACCAGATAGTGGATAACTTCTAGTACCTACAACCATTGTTCATGAGAAAGTTTAGGTTGGGTCACTTTCTCGTGTACTTCGAAAACGGAGTTTCTTGTTTTCCAGGTTTTCTGGTAAGGAGCTGAGCTGGTATCTATTCAATTACGTTGGTATTTATCAGCATTTTATCTTTACTTTATCTTGATATATTGCTGGCTACCAGGCTTTGAAGAATGGTATGGTGACCAGTTGGCTATAAATGGGTTTTGCGTTTGGAAATCAGAACTGAAGTACTGATTGGAAGCTCTACGTCTACGCCAATTATTATCAAGTACCTCTGACGTCACATATAGCCTGCACAGTCGATAGCAAGCGGGTTGGTGACCCCAGAGCTTGGCCAAGGTGGATAATTATAAGTTCTTCTGTTGAATCATATGACTTGAGAGAAGTTGCAGCGATTTCCACGAACTAAAATGTAAAACAAAGCAAGAGATCAAAACTCATGCATACCTACTACCTGTAACGAGCTTTTAGTTCTAAAATAAGTGGTATTGTTAACTACTACATAAACTTAAAAAAAAAAAACAACGAGACAACTATATGGCAAAGAACACACCCACTCTACATAAATTTATTTATTTATTTATAAAGGGTGTAAAAAGACCCTTAACGAAGCCGAAAGGCACTTGTTCTCCTCGTCATTGTGATCATTTTTTTGTTCTGGACCATACCTGGGAACCTTCTAGTTACGGAGATATTGGGGGTCAAAGTTCCAATTTTTTCACAAGTTTTTTTTTTAAATACTACTTTTTAAGGTTCTAACTTTACTCCAATTACCTCCATGGTCCGTTTACTATTCAAAGCATCGATCAGCAATAAGTTTTGAGCGCATTAGATTGAGTTTTACCGTAAAATGTGATTTTGGACCCCAAAAAAAAATTTCGTTTCCCAGCAAAATTTTTTGCGTAAAGTTACTTAGTTTGATGTACAGAATGCTTGGTTGACGGCTTGGTGAAGGGTCTATTTACACCCCGTAGATAGGAGAACCAACAGCCATAACAAATTTATAACAATTGGATAGGCAACATAGAGCCAATTACAGGTTCTCACGAGTAAACACAGAAAAGATAATAGAAATCTTAGAATCACTGAAAATAAAATAAAAGGAATTAAAATAGATACAATAAGCACTAAAAACACTCTGACACCAGGTTAAGCATTAATGACACGGGGAAAAAAGAAAAAAAATACTACGCGCTTTAAAAAAAGTTAGCATTCATGATTTTTTTCATTTCTCTCATGAATTTCAGCAAAGTTTAGTAAATGGAAGCTTCTTCTTCTTTATCGTGTGGTTAGTGACTAACCTGGTGTCAGAGTTTTTTATGCCGCCCATGGGCCTCTGATTTGGCTTTACATGCCAATAATAATTGAAGCTTCACTTTTTTTATAACTACTGGTGTCGAATTTTCGTTACTTGAAATGCGTTCTCATCATACCATACGTATATAAGTTACTTGTTCTCCCCGTCATTGCGATCATTTTTTTGTTCTAGACCATACCTGGGAACCTTCTAGTTACGGAGATATTGGGGGACAAAGTTCCAACTTTTTCACAACTTTTTTTTAAAATACGACACCTTCACGACCCCCGTACTATTCAATATATCCATCAGCACAATGTTTTGAGTGCGTTACATTGAGTTTTACCGTAAAACGTGATTTTTCACCCCAAAAAAAAAAAGTTGTTTCCCAGCAATAATTTTTGCGTAAAGTTACTTAGTTTGATGTACAGAATGCTTGGTTGACAGCTTCGTGAAGGGTCTGTTTACACCCCGTATGTATGTCAAAGATATCGAAAGACTAGAGAAAAGAAGGCAGACATCCAATCCGGAGAGCTGCATCGAGGTCAAACAATGGCAAATCATTACGAAACCATGATTGGCAGGATGTGAAAGATAAAGGTAGCAATAACACCCTTGGAAACTCCTATATGGGTTTTTATTGGGAAAAAGTCGTTTCGAGACAACCAGTTCACTATCTTTAACACTGAAACAAATAGTAAACATGGTTAATTTCCCGTTTTGATAGTGTAAGTGAGCATCATCAATGGTATAGCCTTTTTCCAATTATGTATTTTGCGGTCGGCTTACAGTCTAACCGGATGCAACTGAATACCAATATTTTACATGGAGCGACTGCCCATCTGACGACGGATCAGTTAGTACGACGATATACGCCTTACGTACGATACGCCTTGGTAAGAGCGGTGTCAGATTTTCGTGCCCCAGTCTTCCTGTAACGACTGTCAAAGATCTAAAAAGGACAGCCGGGACCAATGGCTTAACGTGCTTTCCGAGGCACAGAGTCACTCCTGACCAACCTAGGCAAGCGCGGCTTAACCTGAAGATCGACCCGAGCGACTGTTATTATTTAGACACGAGCTCCTCGATAGTGTAAGTGACCAAGTCAGTTTAAAAACTTAGTTCGGATTAGGATGAGAAACTTACCAAAAGATATAAAAAAGGCAGTAAGCTCCTAAGCGTTACCTAACTGTAGATAATGTAGGGATAAACTTTTGTTAAACAACATGGATTGTTTTTTTGAACTTTCACCTCAGCTGTGCATCAAAATATTATTTATTGTGGATAGCGTAAATGAATAGGTAGTCTTGATAACGAGTGTGTTTTTTCCGGTAGGCAAAATTAATTTAATCTCAAAAGTGATTCATTGCGAAGTCCAATAATCAAAACATGCTGTTTTGTTTAATATTCGCATGTTAGGTACCTAATGGGGCACGCGAAAGGCACGACTCAAAGAATGCTTACTTAGACACAGGAACACATCTGAATTTTCAGCGCTCGCTTGAGCGCCGAGAGTTAAAATTCCAACTACGCAATAATACTTAGGCGTTCGTTTGATCAAAGCATAGTGTTAGTGATAACGGACTATCCTTTTGAAGAGGAGTTTTTATCACAGTATTTTATCTAGAGCGTTATTTTGTTTTCCAGCCAAAAATACCCAAGGTTACCTTCGGGTTTTTTTGCGTTTTAGAATCGTCGGCATTGTTTTGAAAACTATTTCTAGGGCAGTTACATACATACAAAGTGTTTAATAACATAAGATAATGCTAAGATATTGTAACTTAAAAAATATCTTTACTCTAGTGTAAGTATAATTAATTACTAGCACACTGAAGTGCTCAAAAGCTCTATGTGCACTTATTGCGAAATAAAATCAAAGAATTTGAATTACGATTTTTTTTTTAAAACGCATTGGCATTGCAAAGTTGGCGATTTGCAGGAGTCTATAGATTTCGTACAGACATTAATTTTTATATATATTGATTTGTTAGATTAGATTATTTCCGCTAACGAAGTATCACGGTTGTTTTATGTTATACACCACAACTATTCTATTGCACTCAATATAGAGACATAAATGATTACGTGACTTTTAGCTTTTTCTTAGTAGAGAGTTTCAATAGATTGTAAATGTGAATTTATGAGTATGATAACCATATTCTATGAAATGGAGGTACAAGTGACCACCTACGATGGTAAAATGTTAAGATTATTTTGAACAATATAACTACATGGTTCGTCTAGGACAAGCGGAAAGCAATTCTGCAACAAAGCATGGAATCAAAGACATTCAAATATTTACGAGCGATAGACGGGACAAGACGAAGAAAATCGTAATCCGATACTTGTTACTACTTAGTAACAAATCGGTCTGCCTAGCGTCAAACGCCCGCTTGTCAGGATCATGTATGAAAATATTCCCAATGTCCGGTAGTCCTTTAAATGTCTTTGCATGGAATTTAATAATTTGTATTTTATACAACAGCGAAGCTTGCAAGGGCGGGGTAGAGCATGGGTATGTACCTACATCTCCAAATACATGCAGTAGCATGTACATCATTTTTTTTTTAATCTGCTGTTTCCTACAAAAGTGTAATACCTACACGGTCTAAATGTATGGATGAATGATGTACTGAATACGTGGTAACAGTTTTCGCGTCGGTGTCCCTTCCACCCCTTATATGTACACAGCGTGTATCATAAAGGTCAACATCGTTATTGCGAAAAAATAATCAGTTGTCCCATACATTTGGATCGAGTAGATATTGAAATTTTGAAAGGGGCAGTAGTACCTGTTCATTTTTAGGGTTCCTTAACCGAAGGGTAACCAACGGGACCCTATTACTAAGCCGAGGCTGTCCGTGCGTCTGTCTGTCAGCGGGCTGTATCTCATGATCTGAACATTTGAAATTTTCACAGAATGTGTATTTCTGTTGCCGTTATAAAAACAAATAATAAAAATTAATTAACAATAAAAGGGGGTCCCCTTTTATTTTTAATTAATTATGATGGTACGGAACCCTTCATGCGCAAGTCCGACTCGAACTTGGCCGGTTTTTTTTCGTGATTACGATATTGGTCCTATACAGAAACTTGTACCGTTCGGTGGTCTGTATGTGCCGCGCCCTTAATATGAGCAAACCGTTCTGATACATGCTATATTTAGTTTGGTTGTCCCGGACACTAGTGTACCAGCACCATACATCATTAATCTTCTCCAGTCTTTAATTATCAGATATCACCACATTTCGGGCAATTTAAAGTAGTCTTTATGTTATCTTAGCTTCTGTGAGAGGTCAGCACCAACAAAGAAACTGGATACATTGTGGGTGGCCTAGTCTAGACTTGTTCTTAATGGATCCGTACACAAAAGTTGAAAATAGGACAACGCGAGACAAACGGCTTAGGCGTTAGCTGTCGTAAACCTAAGCCGTTTGTCTGCCCTTCAATCTGTCTGTCACAGCGCGTCGTTCTTAGTGATCATGTTACGTTTTATCAAATTACTTAGACTCAATAGGTGGCCACTTTAATTCCGTCAGCAGTGGTGTGTTTTATGTCCTCTACATCTACACGATGTGGAATACCTTGGACACTCCAGTAAGCACACTAGGAGTGCTGCATTCACTCTGAGTGTCGGAAGACCCTACTTGGTGGTATAAGCTTGGTACAGGAGACATGAAGTGACAGTCAAGGAATTTTGCTGTGCTGGTGGTACCTGGTAGTCAATTGGTCACGGTCAGTAGTGCGTGTGAAGATGTTGTGTAGGCGGTAACAACTTAATTTTCTCTTCAAATGCCAACGCCAATGCCTTCAACCCGCGAATTCGTCTGCATCGAGAAATCATATTATTATCCCAGGGCACTTGGTAACAGTATGTAGCTATTCATCAGTGAAAGAATTTTTGAAATCGGATAAAGAATTTCGGAGATTACCTCCAACATCCAATCTTACAAAAATTTACCTCCATTCCCGGAAAACTGACAATCCCAAAGCTGAAAACCAGACACTTCACAATTCTCAATACCCCTTTCTTACCAGAGAAGAATATATTTCCATGAAAGGTATGAAGGATTGTCCAGATACGCGACAAAACATGGTGACCAATATAGAATTTCCTCATAGTGCAGCAATTCCAGTTTTTAGTGTAAATAATGTTTCAATAAGCTTTTACATTCACCGAGCCGACCTGAAAGTACCGTGAAAGTCGACAAGACGAACATAACTTAACTTTCTGCTTGGCACATAAAACATTAGCATTCAGACATGAACATAACGGCTGCTTTAGTAATGGAGTTGTTGTAGAAATATAGTCTGCTGGCAATACCCTTATGGTTGTAAAGTCTTTTATGACCGGGAAAAGCTGAGTGAAATTGCTAAGCTTTTTATGTGGTTCTGTTGCCGTTTTTGTCAACCGACATCCGTGTACACTGTTACTGCTAAACTGAATTAAAGTTTCGCCAAGACAGGTGATATAATTAAATGCGTATTGGTATGCGTCTAAAATTAGTCTGTGACAGAAAAGGTGGCGGGTATACCTACCGAAATAATATAGGTTATAAGATACGTTTACATGTTGTTTATTTTTATGCTGCAAATAAATATGACGAAGTAGAATGAACATGGTAGTTTAGGTACCTACCTAGATTTTTCAGAGAATTATTCATGTTCTGAGAACTTTGAGCAGATATGGTAATACTTATATTGATATCGGCTGACTGACTCGTAGTTTTGCGTTGCATAAACAGTAAACATTGGAAAATACGTCTTTATCTGTTCTAATCTTCGGAATATAAAGGCCTTTGCCCTGCAGATGGATAATGAAATAAGTAATACAATAATCAAAATCAGTTCATGCGGTCAGGAGAAATGCCGCAGACGCACAGATACAAACACCCCTCTTTTTGTCGGGGTTTAAAAAAATCACATCTGGTTAAACGCCAGCAAATCAAGGTACCCGAAACTGACAAATCCCAGTCAACCTTGAACCTAATGCTATAAAGATGCGATAAAGTTGAAAAAATTAAGATTGTAGTAGCATAATATGCTGGAGTCTACTTTTCAGAAGTCTAATTAATATGTAATCGCTAAAATTCACCTTTATTGTTTTGTGGGTGCTTTGTGGTCCCGTTATACGAATCGCTTATAATTTAACTATTCAATTTTCGTGGCGCAAATTTCAAACTCATGCATCTTTACGAAATATTAGGCCGCTCTTTCATCACTTTCCGCCAATAAGCCGCGTGTCAAGATAAGTTAAGATTCACAAATGAGGTGAACAGTGATAAGTAGGTAAACATGATGTAATTTAATTTATAACTTTCATTTCCATACAGATTACTCTACGAATTTGTGATAAATGAGAGGGATTTCCTCTGCAGAATAAAGTGTAATGTTTCCTTAATAGGAATATTTCTTGAACTTCCTCTATTTGCTTCCTCGTTCCTTAACTTACCTTCAAATATTTTCTTGTATTGAATTATTTATTTATTCAGTAAGTACACATACATCTTATTCATATAAGTTGAAAGCTAAGGTTTTGTTTTAGTTTGTTTAAGTTGTAGTTCGAAAACTTTATGTTAGTTCTGTTGAAAGTTATTGTAGGAATCCGAGGAAACGCTTTGAAAGATTTGCCATTTGCCCAGGCCCTTTTGACCATACAGTTCTTATAGTTTAACTTGATTAAAATTACAGCTGTCAGGACGTTACATAATTATCCGATAATTTTATTAAAATTATGTTTTTTATAGTTCAACTTAAAAGGTCCTAATAAATACCTCTATTAACATAGCCGAAAATACTGACCGCTCGATATACGATGATTCCCGATATCCACCACCTTAAACTACCAAATTACTTAATAGTGGTGGTTACTAGGAACAATATTAATAAATAGTGTCATCATTTTTTTTTAATTGTGGCGCTGTCCAGCACTGGTGGACAAGCCGGTGGTGGACATCGGTGATTATCGCATAAAGATGATTGTATTTGTTATTATTTATTTTGATATGACCAAAGCTACTAGTTCCTTTAGTTTGGCATAGGTAATTTTAATCAAGTTAGATTTTATAGCTGTTGCCCATTACATTCCGAGTTTCCTCCGTGCCTCGGAAAGCACGTTAAGCCGTTGGTCCCGGCTGTCATTTGTAGATCTTTGACAGTTCTTACTGGTGTTCAGTGGCCCAAAAAGTCTGACAACCAGTCTTACAAAGGGGTATCGTATTACCTAGTACTATCTGGGTTGTGGAGGTCAGATAGGCAGTCGCTCCATGTAAAATACTGGTATTCAGCTGCATCCGGTTAGTCTGGAAGCCGACCCCAACATAGTTGGGAAAAGGCTAGGCAGATGATGATAGCTGTGCCAGTGACCGTCGTCCGCGTGAAGTTATTATAGAAATACTATCTCCCCCGTTTTTGACACATTGTTCATTGATGCTCTACTTCTGTTGGTTGTACGTGAAGTTTTATAGCCTTCCTCGATAAAGGGGACTATCCAAAAATATTTTTTCAATTCGAACCAGTATTTCCTGTGATTAGCGCGTTCATCCAAACAAACTCTTCAGCTTTATAATATTAGTATAGATAGAGACTCAGCTAGTCATTTAAGTCGTATGTGAACCAACGCAAAAAAATCAGAGGTGCTTATTATAAAAGTATTGAACCTCTTTTCATGAGCGTGTACGATGATCACCTGTCGCCTACCTACTTGGCCCGGTTCAGTGCGGGCCTCGATAAAGTGGTCACAGCAGTCGCAGGCGCCGGGTGCCGGCTGGTCGGCGGTCAACGATCGCGCGGCGGTCGATGCACCGACGGGGCCTTGCGTGGCCTTCTGGTTGATGCAACCATGCAACCCTCATGGCCCTCATCCTCATTGTTTTACAACCTCTTTTGAGATAATGAGTTCTTACGCTTTCCTTTCATTAAGTATCCTGTGTGTACAACTGTACGAGGTCGTGTTTGAACTTTTACGGGTAGCTTTTAAATCATGCAGTTTTGTTTCCCATTATTTCATACAGTCAAAGGTTTGAATATGATCTGTGTTATAAAGGGTGTATCAAGACCCTTAACGAAGCCAAAAGGCACTTGTACTCCCCGTCATTGCGATATTTTTTTTTGCTCTAGACCATATCTGGGAACCTTATAGTTACTGACATATTGGGGGTCAAAGTTCCAACTTTTTTTTTAAATAAATGTTTTCAATGTAAGATTTTTACTTTAAACACCTCCACGACCCCTGTACTATTAAATCCATCCATCAGCACAATGTTTTGAGTGCGTTACATTGAGTCCTACCGTAAAATGTGATTTAACACCCCAAAAAAAAAGTCGTTTCCCAGCAATAATTTTTGCGGAACGTTACTTAAGTTTGATGTACAGACTCCAAGCTACTATACTCTGTCAAATTTCTTTAATAGAAATTCAGCTTTATCGTTAAAGTATTAGGTTCAAGGTTGATTGGGAGAATTTGACAGTTTCGGGTAGCTAAATAATATACATAATTTACATCATGCTTGGTTGATGGCTTCGTGATCGTGAAGGGTCCGTTTACACCCTGTATTAAATCCTAGTCCTAGCTTTATTTGCCCATTTTTATGAGAAATGTAACCAGTCTGTGCAAAGTCATAAAACTGAGATAAGAATTTGTCCAATACGGTTTAGACACGTTTTTAGCTGTAAGATGTAAGTATTGAAAAAATCTAGGACGCGTATTCAATAAAATACGTACTAATACTTCGTGCATAGTAGCTTGTAATATGCACGAAGTCTGTACCTTCCATGGTACTAACTAACCATGGAATTAATAAGTACTGATTTATTTAAGCTCCTTGTAATACAGTCTCTACACTTTTCGAACAACGAGAGCTCTATGTAAAGACATATTTTGTCTTTAACCGCGCGTTGAGTATACTTGAAATCTTCATTGTTAATTGTGCCATTGCTTGGTCATTTTGCTACATCTTTACATATTATAAAACAAAAGTCGCTCCCGCTGTTTGTACGCTTAGATCTTTTAAACTACGCAACGGATTTTAATGTAGTTTTCAGCAATAGATAGAGTGATTCAAGAGGATGGTTTATATGTATACATAATGCACCTGTGCGAAGCCGGGGCGGGTCGATAGTTCTGTATATAGCTAGCCTCATTGAGACAATATGATTGCATATTTTTTCCGTGAACTTTTTTCTAAAAGGCTCTCTTTAGCTTACCCAAAATGTGACCTGAGGTCCTAGCACGAGTGCACCATGTAAACGTTACGTAAATACGTTAATTTTTGAGTCGAAAATACAATTATCCTACAGAATTTCAGTAAAATTGATTTCAACAAGCACAATCAGTATTATCCATAGATATGAATAAATTCTTAAAATTTTGTATATATTAAATGTGAAACGAGTATTTTTGATTTTAATATTGACGTATTTACGTTGCGTTCACACCTCGCGCTCGTGCCTTTCGTGCCTTTCGAGAACTTTGTTTTTAGGTCAAAAAAGCCTAGTTGTTTAGAGCTCCGTGCTAGTTCAGTATTCTTTAAGCATTTTCATATTTATAAAACTGTTGCAATAGTTATCCTTGACGCGAACACTAATTCTTTTCATGACACAGTGATATATTTGATGTTATGCCACCTCCCGTAAGTCGCTATAAGCCTCGCTGATGCCATCAACAATTAGCATAAACTCAAGTAGGTACTTAATAATAATATTCTGTTTAAAAAACGGTAAAAATATTCAAAACAAATATTCAAATATTGGCAATGTCTACAAATATTATAAAAAAGTAGTTGGTAAGTAAAACACCGGGAGAGTTGGAAAGGAATGGCGGAGGCCTTTGCCCAGCAATGGGACAGAATAGGCTAATTAAAAAAAAAGCTTGTAAGTTTGAATGCAGGAGTTTAATTCCCAAAACTACTCATCCGATTGCAAAAAACCTTGCAGTATTATAAAGTTAAACGATTGCCGAGTGTTAAAGGATATGTTAAAACAAAAAAAGACTTCACGCGGAAGAAGTTCCAGGCAGAAGCTAGTCGAGATTAAGTGCGCACAAAACTTTATATCCAACTAGCACTTCGCCCCCGACTTCATCCGCAAAAATTGTCATAGCTCGGCTAATATGGATGATATAAATATAATTTATAGCTCATAGCACCCACGAATAATGTAACTTTCTGCCAGTGAAAGAATTTTTAGAATTGGATCATTAGTTACGGAGATTACCCCCTACATACTAACTTTAACCCAAAAAGTCTGACAACCAGTCTTACCAAGGGGTATCATATTATCCAGTACTAACTGGGTTGTGGAGGTCAGATAGGCAGTCGCTCCATGTAAAATACTGGTATTCTGCTGCATCCGGTTAGACTGGAAGCCGACCCCTATATAGTTGGGAAAAAGCTAGGCAGATGATGATACTAACTTTAACCTCTTTATAATATTAAGTATACGTAGAACATCCATAGCTGTCTGCGAAGCGTGAACGCAACAAAATAGACTTCTTATGACTATACAGATAGCAATGAGCCTAAAGGTGAAGGTTCAAAGAATCATAAGTACGGTAGGTAGGTAGGTACAATGTCATCGCACAGAATTTGAAAAGATAGTGATGTTGTTGATGCACCTTATGTTATCATTCCACTTGGTGTTCTTTGGTCAGTGTCCGGGTTACGAAGACGCTTAGGCCGGCCATACACGGACAGCTTGAAGCAGTCAGGATGGACTGCTTCAAGCTGCGACTGCATAGTAAATTACAGTTTTCTACGTACACACATACATGGAACCGCTCGAGCAGTTGCAACTGCTTCGGGCGGTTGGCAGCGCGCTGAAATTTCATCGTGCGGTCAAGCAGTCGCTGTTGACTACGAATGCAATAGCGGTCCGTGCATGTTGATCACTGGCTAACTGCTCGAGCAGTCCGTGTATATCCGGCCTTAATTACTACATATTTTACTTTTATGTTCATCTTACTTCATCGGCTCTATCTGGGTTACAACCACAAAAGTTGAGCAACAGGCTTTTGGCTTTTAAAAGTTATTATTTTTAACCGATTTCCAAAAGGAGGAGGTTATCAATTCGTCTTAATTATATTTTCTCTGTATGTGTTCAGTGATATCTTCGCCAACTGTGAACCGATTTGGATGATTATTTTTTGTTTGGAAGAGTATATTATTTTGTGGTTATCCCGTTTTGGTGAAGATTCTGATGCTGATCTTCGGAGATATACAATTGCTGCAATCGCTATGTATTGTTTACACAATTGTATAACATAACAATACGCCTGTATGCTTTGAAGGGGTATAATACCCTCAAATTTCGCCAGTTCCATTTTATTGGAGACTACGACTAGCACTTCGCCCGCGACTTCGTTCGCAAAAATTGTGATAGCTCGGCTAATATGCATGGTATAAATATAATGTTTAGCCTATAGCACCCACGAATAATGTAGCTTTCTGCCAGTGAAAGAATTTTAAGAATTGGAGTGTGGTTTCCGGAGATTACCTCCTACATACAAGCTTAGAAACAAATACGTCTTTATAATATTAGTATAGATAAGCCTATAACTATGATTGCTATTGTCAACAATATAAAGTCAATGTATAGGAAAAAAATGTGTATATAGGATATTACAACTAAAAATGTAAAAATAAAAAACTTTTTTAGCAAAAAACAAAACTGAGTTCAAAAAACACCAAAAAGTGAAAAGTTACTCCAGCTTCAGAAGTCGGTGACCCTTGTTTGCTTGATTCAGTTTTTCTGAAATAAAAAAGTTTTGTTATCTTTTGCTTTGAAGACCTCAATGGGTCAAATTGTACTAAGTACACTGACTATCTCCCAACCGGCTTCAGCTGCATTGTCTATGCAGAAAGAACTTCAAGACAATATTCGGTAATGGACTCTACCAGTGGCGAGGGTCCCATACAACTCGATGCCTACTGGCTTCCCTTTTAAAAATGGCACAGTCAGTGTTCTATAGACAAATAATATAATCACATTAAAGATATGTACTCCGGGTTACCTCTTACAAAAATTGACCCTTCACTACTGGGACTCTAGTCTCACAGGACTTAGACCTGTGACGCTTTCAACAGTAATCAATGGAGATATGAAAGTTTGTTTATCTGACCTAAGGAACTTTTAAACACGTCAATAAACGCATCGGCTGATACGTAATAACATTGCTTATGTTATGTGACGCGTTATTGAAGGAGCTCGTGGCTAAATAATAACAGTCGCTCGGTTCGATCTTCAGGTAAAGCCGCGCTTGCCTAGGTTGGTCTGTGGATGGGTGACCACCCATTACATACCGAGTTTTTGCCGTGCTTTGGAAAGCACGTTAAGTCTTTAGTCCGGGCTGTCATTTGTAGATCTTTGATGACAGTTGTTACAGGTAGTCAGAGCCCCAACAGTGACCACCAGTCTTAGCAAGGGGTATCGTATCGTATTACGTTTTTGACTTACCATCATTTTTATCGCTGATAGAATGTCACTTAGTTTAGGTCCCAAGGACTATGCTCAGCAGTTTTTAGGGTTCCGTACCTCAAAAGAAAATAAAACCGGGCAAGTGCGATTTTTTTTAAATTGCGGTTAGTTAACAAATATTTCTTGAGTCTAGCTACCATTTTATGGTATTTCTTGGATCTCATTTTCACTTCACGAATCCTGCATCATGGCAAGATCGATTTTTAAGCATGGTTGTCGAAATCTTCGCTCATATTTGTCAATCAGCACGTACTTAGTGCTCACGGCACTCGCCAGTCACCAGGACTGCTTTGTTTTTTTCTTGTCAGTCAGGCTAGTCGATCTTCATTCGTATTCATGATGATAGTTTTAATAGATAGACAACAATATATACATTTATAAATTAAAATAACCTAAATTAACTTAACAATAAACTTAAAAAATGGCGTCAAAAAAACTTCTCCTCAACGCTGTCAGCTGGTAATGTCCTCAAGAGACTGGCGGCGTCGCTACGTTGTATGGCAATGCTATGCCTTTGGCCAAGGTAAAAGCCAGCCCTTGGGTCACGGGAAGTGTCAACTAAGCATAGTTTACACATAATTAGAGTGATAATAAATAAAATATAATGGAGTTTGTAAAAAACACGCTTTTATTACTAAAAATAATAAACATATTATACTTGTATTTTGATTTCCACTATCCACCTATCTTCATCACTATCCACCTCCTGGCTCCATCATCCATCAGGTCAGCTCTAAGATAAGTCCCACGATCGGTAGTAGATGATTATGCAGTTTTATGAGAGAATACGCGATTCTTTATCACAATTTACGTCCGATTATGTCATGGAAAAGGTGATATGATCTCAGAGGTGAAGCTTATCGCAAATAGTTAGTTATTAGAATAGTGTAGGTAGGTTAAGTAAATGCTCAATAAATTGCTCATTACCACGCAATGAGGAAAATTATTTAATTAATTAATATTATAATTGTCGAAAATGTGCGCATGCAGCAATAATTAATTGGAAGCGAATCAATCAATGTATAATATTCCCACAAATCAGCTGTAGGTAGTCTGGACTGACTCTATAGGTAATGCAATGTTTGTAAAATATTGAATGCTTAAGCAACATTCAATTTGGATTTGTTACAATGATGTAAGAGTTTTAGAAAGAGACTTTCTTTTCTTGACCTGAAATATAAGCGTTATCTAGCGGTACGTCTATTAACATAACATCACGCCTGTAATCCCCGAAGGGTTAGGCAAAGGTGTACCTAATAGTAGACCCACATTTCTCTCTTCATCATCATCATCATATCAGCCCGGAATCACCCACTGCTGGGTAATAGGCCTCCCCTTTTTTCTGCCACACTTCCCGGTTCTGTGCGTCCTACGGCCCTGATTTCTTTGGCCAAACCTTGGCCACCACTCGGTCAAAGCCTTGCTCCATCGGCCATCTCTCACTCTTACCTCTATTAAATTATCAATTAATGATCATCAAAGAAGAATCAGAGACAAAACCTATATATGATCAATGATCAAAGCCGATAAAATACATAACTATAACAAAAAATCCGATGAACACATAACTTATTAAAATATTCACAAAGACGGAACAATAACAAATTAGTGATCGAATCTCTGTTCAATTATCGGAAGAGATTTTCCGGTTGTAAAACTATTTAGCTAATTGAATTATTCGGCCGTGGGAATTAACCAGTATGTACTAATAGAAATAGTAAGGCTATACAGGGTGTAAACGCCACAACAACCAAGCATTCTATACGTATACAAATGAGTAAACACTGCTCAAAAATTTTTGGTGGGAAACGAATTTCTGTTTTTTGACGTGCAAAATCGCCTTTTACTGGTATTCATTTAAAGTAAAGTAAAAATATTTCATATTTAAAATAAAAAAAAAACGTTTGAAAAAGTTTGAAATTTAAACCTTAAGGTATGGTATAAAAAAAAATCGCAATGACGGGAAGTACAAGTTACTTTCGGCATCGTTAATGGTGTTTTTTACACCATTTATGTGTATTAAGATGATTGTACATTCACTGTCTGTTTATAAATGTAATAAAGTTCATATACCTAATTATAGAAAGCTGTAAAAACTAGACACAGCCTGTTATAATTAGAACATATATTTAGTTTCGTAAAGATAGGAGATGAATTCTAGGCAAATCTTTAAAGAAATAGTGGATACAACAACATTATTCTTTATATAATATATACAGACAAACATGCTGTTTTATTAAGCACTTTGTATTGTGTGGTAAATTATATATCTGCGATTATATGAGTCACTGTTCCACCGTAACCTGCGTTCAAGTTTAAGATCGTTTTTTTTCAACAACAGCGCCCTGTGAAGTGTAGATCACGAACACCAAATTATTATGGCAAATTGAGTTCCATCAAAAATACCATTGATGTACTGATTGCAATGATTGGACCTACCAATTTCTGGTCAATAAAAATAAATAAAATTGACTTGTCTGTTTGTAATTCAAAATAACAGCTTCTTACTGAAAGAATAAGAAAGCATAAATACGGTACTTATGACAAAAAACATTTGTTTTTTTTTTAATTTTTATCCCTCGCTGAAGCGTTAGGGTCAAGGTTGCAGTTTCGGATAGCTTGATGTGCTGGCGTCTGTACACAGTATTGGATCGACTATAACGCCCGTCTGTCTGTTTTTCCTGCGAGTCAGCTCCGGCTGCCTGTGACGGTCAATACAAACCTGCCTTTAGGTTTTACGTACCTACCTAGACAAAAACTTTTTGATTGCCAATGTGGTGGACGAAAAAGTGGCTGGAAATCAAAATAAATCGTGAAGCTTTCAACAAACTTATCGGTGCAGGCGGGAAAACACAGAACTAAAATAAATGTACCAAGTTTGACATATCGATGCATTTTTGCTTGACAAGCAGCGCCACCTTGAACTGCACACTGAACTGGTCATACTATACTATGAAAGTTGCTGGGTTGCTCCTTTTAACCTGACTGATATTTCAACTTGTACTTAATTTTGAAGTATCGTGCGGACAAGCAGAGCGGATGCTGGCAGTCCGCACTGGTTTGCACGCCTGTATCTGTCCGTGTTCGTGTCCAAGGAGTCCGAACTGGTTATTGACCAAACCTTTAGGAGAGCCAAAAACCTATTGGTTTATGTATCTTTATGTATCTAGTGCATGCGATTGATAAGCTTCTGCAAGCTAAAGTGAGTCGGTCCTGAGTTTGGCGTCTCTAGTAGCGTCCAAATTCAGTTCCTATGTGACAGTGTGACAGAAACCACGATGTGATATTAATTCGATTGTGGATTAGCATTGCATTTTGTTTTATTAATTTCAATTCAACTGTGCAATAGCTTAGGTTTATCAAAAAGTTAAGTTTAGTCAAATAAATGGTGTACAGCACAGACAGTACAGATAGTTGTTCCGGGTCTGGCTGTTTGTGTATGTGAGTTTAAATGTTTATAAATGCAACTACGATACAGGAGAAATTCCTAGTGTGGGGCAACGTTTTTTAAGAGAGAGAGAGAAACAATAAATTGTAATCATTGTTATCTATGACTATCAGAGCAGGTTTTGCTTGCTTTGGCCAACCTGGGTCTACAGTCAGTTTAAAGACGTCTCGGTAAGCCAAGGCAACTCATGTCCAGATGAGTGATTTTAGTCGTAACGAATGAGTTAGACATGGAATGTCTGTCTCGCCATAGATATAGCAAGGGTGCGGATGACACGGCGATTGACAAAAGCAATAGAATACTAGGAAAAGATAACCTCACATTGTGTAGACTTTACAATACTTTGCAATGAGAGGTCAGGTCATACTGGAAATGTAGTACCTTGATGGGTCGCCTTGCTTACTATGAAAAGGTGGGTAGGTAGGTAAAATAGATTTAAAAAATATACGGGGTGGAAGGGACACCGACGCGAAAACGGTTACCACGTAATCAGTAGGTACATCATTTTTCATCGGTTATAAAAAACCTACCTAGACGGTCAAAATGTATGGAACAGCTTATTTTTTTTAAATAACCGATGAAAAATTTCTAGGTAGGGGGAGTGATGTATTGAATACGCAATAACCGTTTTCGCGTCGGTGTCCCTTCCACCCCGTAAAATGGTGCATTGAATCAACCCGGGTTAGAAGTATCTCTTTGCGAGACAATAAAACAAAGCAGTTAGGTAGGTATTATTTATAAATTCACGCCCAATTCAAACTTTTAAAAATTACTAACACACTGCTCCTGCTCAACGGCTGCTCACGGGGTCGATGTAAGTACGGATGAGGCGACATGTTTGACCATTGAAATTTCTCTGCGTAGGACGGAACAGCAACATGCCACATCTACAAACTATGGTAACCTTATTTTGATGTTTCTTTACCCGCACAAATCATCATCATCTGCCTAGCCTTTTCCCAACTATGTTGGACTTTCGGGCCACTGGCTACCTGTAACGATTGTCAAACATCTTCAAATGACAGCCAGGACCAACGGCTTAACGTGCTTTCCAGGACACGGAGGAAACTCGGTATGTAATGGGTGGTCTCCCATCCACGGACCAACCCAGGCAAGCGCGGCTTACACTGAAGATCGACCCGAGTGGCTGTTATTATTTAGCCACGAGCTCCTCCCGCACAACTATCAACCTAAATAAAATATATTTGGCCACTTAAATCTGCCAAATTTTTCCAATCTGGAACAATATCCATACGTGTCCACACGTGTTTGTGTAATTTATTAACTAACTCATCAACACTAAAGTTCCCAATATTTTCAATATTGAGATCAAAATCTTCGAATAACAGAATTAACTTGGATTCATCAATCGCTTTCACGTGATTGACTATGGACACTACTACCTCTTCAAACTCCATTTTAACAGCTATAAGAAACATATTAGTTCCTTTGACTATTTTGATGAAATCCATTAAATTTTTCACATTTAAGTTATCTTCGAGTGTTGATAATAGCAAATGCCCTATATTTCGTAGATCATTTCGAATCGCTTCACACAGAGATGATTTAATTTCACCACGCATATTTTGGGTGCTTTCAGCCTGTTCCAATAACAGCACAAATATTAAATTTTTATTTTTAGTCATAAGTCTGTGCAACTCTTCGTCAATTTTTATTTTAGCGTCTAATATGGCCAGTACGTTCATGTTACAGTTGAAAAACAAGTCGTTTAATATAAAATCCCAAAGCGATTTCTGGTTTTCTTTACTTTTTAATAAATCGCAAATATATTCGATCGCGAAATATTCTGCGAACGTCGTGTGTACGAATATCGGAATACCGTTCACTACTTCACAAATAATGCCTGTTCTCTCTTCTCCCTCTTTTAGCTTGTAAATCATTTCCTCAATTTGTTTGGACTCATCTTCATCGAAAAGGCTTTTGTCATAAATAGCATATGCAGCCAATTTTTTATGCTTGTCTTTAAAATCTGCATATTCTCTCTCGTAGGCTGATATATTGTCCGGTTTGGACATGTCGTTTTGAGTTTTGTCTTGAAGTCGTATTCTTTTCAGTTTTGTTACCATAAAATGTTCATAAATAAGAAATATATTAGTATCCAAGTCCCAGTTGTTAGGTTTTGCGTTAACTTCTTTTATTTTGATGAACAAGAAATCGGCTATTATATTTAGGTGTAGCGGAATTGCGATGGCGCTGTGAAAAAAACGAATCACACAACATTCTTGAAATAGTTTGTGGAGAACGTTCATAACGGCAGATGGCGCGAATACAAGATTTTTCTTTAAATACTTTATAAAGCTACAAAAAACTACAAGGAATGGTATGTCTTTAATTGAGTCGATTGGTAAATCCCTTTTTTTGATAAACTTTTTTAAATCTTCACTTTGAGACATGAATGTGATGAAGTCGTAAATATTTTTCAAGTGATCGTCATTGAGGTCCCTCAATATCCCCTTTTTACTCCAAAATGAATCCAGGTAAAAGTCCTGCTGATCCTCTATTAAGGGTTCTATTTCGTATAATTTAACGAATTGCAATTCTAGAAAAGTATTCATTCTATCATACGATCTGCTAGAGATCCATATCTTATGATTCTGAGGAAATTTCTTCACAGCTCTTATTAATGCCAACACTTCACTCACGTAGTTTGGGCAGATTTCGTCGAAGCCATCGAATATGATTATCACTTCTCGATTACAATAAAAGTTCAGGAACATATTCAACTCGAAAACAGTCCACTCGCCACCTGTACAATCCTTTAGATACACGGTACCGTTAGATACTTCTAGTGTTATATCAAGATCGTTGGTTTTGCTTCTTTCCGCGCTAAGTGCTACTTTACACAAGAATTTCAAAGATTCCAAAGAATTTATGTCTATTTTCTTGACTTTCCACTCACTGAATTCTTTGGAGTACTCTATTAAATTAATTCTTAGTATCCAGCCCAGTTTTCTGCAAACTTTGGTTTCAACGGATAGATGAGTGAGTAGAGTTGATTTTCCCGTTCCGGGGTCCCCAATGATAAGCACAACGTCATCTTGTAAGTCGTAAAGTGTACCGATATGGACGCGTCCGTGAAAATCTTCTTTCCTCTTTCTTCCGCGAATGCCCAGTCTGTATGAATGCTGTCTTAAAACAACATCTATATTTTCAGGTGGTTTCAGTTCTACGCATCTAACTGTTCTTGGAATATATAATTCTGGTTTATAATTATGATTGCTTATTGGTTTCCCTATTACAATTCGTTTGCCATGCATCATTTTATTTAAAACGTCTCCTCCGATACATTCTTTCATATTTGAAATCAAGATTTCACCTAAACTTACTTCTTCACCTTGAAATATCACTTTTGTATTCTTTAAGATGAGTTTCTGCGATTCTCCGCTCAGGTCAGTTAATCTAATTCCTTTATCGTTGATCACGTTACCAGTTTTAGAGAAATATTTTTTTGCGCATTCGACAGAGTTCTGGTCTGCAACAATAAATACTGTTTTGTCCACTATCGAGTTTGCAATATTTTCTATTTTTTTGTTGGAACTTGAGGTAATTGGTGTTCCCACAAAGATAATAATAACTGTTTTCATTTCATTTGTATTCATTATTTCACTGCATAATGTTTTTTCGTCTCTCGCAGATAAATTTAAAATGTATTCCAAATCTAACACGACACAGTATTTATTTTCTACATAATTAGTAAGTTTCACTGCAGTAAGTGCTATGTTCTCTGTAACGATAACAGTTCCAGAAGGTAGTGCATCTAAATTGATTAAGTTTAGAGCGCCTTCACTAAGAGTGTAATTTTTATTCCTTAATCTGTTCATTAGCTTGATAACGCTAAGGAATGGCTGTTTTACTGTATGTTTAACAGATTTTTTATACAAACTGCCTTCTTTTTCAAGATATGTTCCTTTTCCCACGTTACATGTCAACTTCCATTTTTGTACCTCGTCGTGATACTTTAGGAATATGGCGTCGGCAGTCACTTCTAAATGTTGTACGTCATCACCTTGACTAGTCATTATTTCATATTTTAAAGTTTTTTCTACTTCTCTCTCACTAGATTGGGATGTATAAAATAGTAGTTTACTCAAAAAATCACTTACATTTTTTTCGGTATATTTGTCAGTAGTGAATGATAATTTTGGAAATATTTCTGCTTGGATATCAAAATTGTATTTAAACAAATTATCCAAGTTAAATTCAGTTCGATTCAGTTTATCAAATAATTTTTTGGCAAGGATTCCTAGTGATTCGTAGTTATCATTAAACTTCATGAGCTTGGAAACCTCATCAAAAACTAGTAAATTACCAACGGCAGAAGCTATGCCTCCACTGAGCTGTAGAAATCCTTCTCCCATAGATTCATCTATAATGACTATATTACTGGGTTTCGATTCTTTTATCAATTTCACAAGTTTAGAAGCCAAATCGTTTAATTTTCGTTCTATTCTTTTGTTGTCTCCTTTTATTGTTAAATCTTTATTTCCAAATGAAGCTGGTACATTAAACTCTAGAGATAAGAAAGGTTCTCGTTCTTCATTACTGAAAGGCCTAAGACGTTCAAATGACTTACCATGTGTAAACAATAAATGTGTAAGAGTACTTTCTGGAAACCAGTCCGTTATATAATCATACAATACAAGATTACTTTTCTTTTTAAACAATTCTGTCAAAAGTTCATCTTTAAAGAAGTTCTGTAGATAGTCTTCGTTACAATGAAAGAAATCTTTTCTACAGCGTGCAACACGATATCCTTCAAATTGTTTTTTGGAAACATCGAAAACTTTTTGCGCCAAAATTACGTGATAGCGTAATACGAGCTCATTCTGCATCAACATTTGTCTATCTTTAAATTCTCCACATATATACTTCGCCATCAGTTGAGCTAGCGCCTTTAGTTGTTCCTCCAAAACTGATTTAGAAAGCTTCTCATGGTCAAAATCAAGAAATAGTTGTGAGTCAGGGACACCGGTTCCTATTAGAGCATTCAATTGTTCAGCGAAACTGCCCTTATATGCTCTAGTACCTTTATGACTTTTTGCAGTTGTGTAAATAACGAATAGACATTCGGTTTCACTAAATGCCCCTTCAAACAGCACGTTTTCGTTTTTGGGTTTGAATTTGCGTCTAATTTGCAAGTAGCTGTTGAAGTATTCAGTTAAATCTGTATTACTAAGTGTTAAAACTGAATTATTGTTCTCTCTGTGCTTAGCTTGTATCACCACTGTGAGTGGCTTATCGATCCCTTTGAATTTAGTCCTAAAACAGATGTCATCGAATGAACCTATTTTGTCTACATTTGTGGCTAAATGAAACTCTTCAATTTTTTCATCGTGTAGAGCTCTAAAATATATTAAACTGAGAAGTTTCGTTTCGTACAATTGTCCTCGTATCCCAGATGTTCCGGGACGCTTTGGGTATTCTTTAGGGATAATTTGTGAAGAACCCTCCATCCTGTTGTAGCTGGTGATCAATATAAAATGCGAGAACGCTTACGTCTCAGGAGCTTTCTGTAAGCCGTTGCAGGTACCGCTAAGTTTTCGCCCAGGGAGCTTCTCGAAGATCCAATCCACAGTCTCGCGTAACCAGTGGGATGATCTGTAAATAAACGATAATCTGTTATACGTATTTGGCAATCATATTCTGTGCCTATTGGTTTATTTAATGCCGCCCACTCATAGCTACGCATGATGATAAACTCCTGATGATGATAGACATTTTATTAACATTATTATTAAGTAGCCTGTGCCCGGCACGCGCTGCAATGCACCTTTTCTTACCTACCATTAATTACCTGCCTTTTATCATTTTTGTTAAGTTTGCCGTAATTATGTTATTAATTCCCAGAATTTGATCCTTATTGGCGTGCGTGTCTTTTAGTCGTTACGGGTAGTCAGTGGCCCAAAACGTCTGACAACCAGTGTTACCAATGGGGTATCGTATTTCACAGTACTAACTGGGTTGTGGAGGTCAGATAGGCAGTCGCTCCATGTAAAATACTGGAATTCAGCTGCATCCGGTTAGACTGGAAGCCGACCCCAACGTAGTTGGGAAAAGGCTAGGCAGATGATGTGTGTGTTTTTTGCCGAAACAAGGTTCGATTCCTGGCTAGGAATATTGATTTTTCAAAAATCTAGTGATGCAGTTTTAGTTTTCATCAAAATCGGGCTCGGACTCCTTTGAGTATTTTTCGCTATCCCTCATAATTTAGAATTTGGCCATCCACGCCCACTTGAAAAATTCACCTGTATATAGATTATCACCGCCAGATGTTGAGGTCGAAGGAGTTTTGATCTGTCATTTCGAAGTATTGTTTATTCTATAGCAACCAAATATAAAATTCAAAAGTAAGTACTTACATTTTGTTCTTTACAAAATCTATTATAATCACTACAACATTGGTGCTACGCAAGCGGTCGGTGAGCACTATATCCAAATTGGTTGTATTCAGAATATGGCTTTCGGGCTTGTAGATCAACGTCCGATGCGGTTCCTGATCTGATTAACTTTGTTGTTACAAACATGGATGGGGGCAGAAGGTATTGGGTATTTTTCTAGACCTTGCTAAAGCGTTTGACACTGTTTCTGTACCCATGCTCATTCATCAAATAACCCCGCTCTGGGTGGAGTGGGAGGGAGTGTCAGACTTTTACTGACTAAAACCCATCCATGTTCCTTCTTTGCCCTTTATGTTCCGGGGCCGCGGTAACTCTTTCGAACAGTCCCGCAGCTCCGGGCTCCTTCCTATTGCTGACATCTCTTTGAGGCGCGCGTGGAACACGAACGCGCCGTCGACACGGCCTGTCGTCATAAGACGGACGGACGGTGAGCTAACCCATTACTCACCGTCCACAGGCCCGCGCCTACGGTGGCCCGTAGCCACCACGTGGCCCCCGACGCCCGGGGCGTCCCCCGCGGCGGCTGGGACGTGAGGTTCTCTCCCTGTCACGTCCCGCAGATTATTTTGGCTAATCTCTAAACAACTCGAAGCTGTTGCCGTCACCGTCATTTAAGCGGGCGCGATTAGACTGGGGTGTTAATTGCCTATTTAAAGACCTAGTTATATTGGGGTCCGAGGTAGAGAATCATTGTGGAGGCGTTCGGGAGAGATTCTTGTCTTAGACTTGGAATTGTGTTATGTTACTATTTGAAAAACAAACAACAACTTACAAGGCAGTCCCGCGTAGCCGGTGTAACTACAAGTTGATATCCCCGTAGCAGCTTCGTAGCGGAAACCAGTTCTGTAGCAGGGTAATGCGTGTGACGGCAGCAGTCGAAGTGTGAGCACGACGGCAAGACGTATGTCAGCTATCTCTCTTCCTCGTGTACTGTGTCATGCGCCGTCGCCGAGCGGTGAGAGTGGCGACGCCACGCGGCCTGCGTGCGGCAGATAGTAGCGGCGGCGCAGGAGCAGGATAGCAATTATGATGTGGTTCCTTTTCCCTCGCGGGTCGCGTCTGCTCGGGTGCACCTCCGCTGAATGGATGGTCAGTGTTCACGAAATTAGGAATTAGACAGTGCGAGACATATTATATATACTTATATCGGTTGAAGTAAGTGACTAATTAAAGGCCGAAACACACTGGATCTGTATACGTAAACGAGCGCGTGCACGTGCACGTACCATGACGTTGTAGTATATGGAACTTTATAGAGACATGGCACACCGCTTGCGTGACGTACACGTGCGCGTAGACTACATGCGTAGCGCTACGCATTGCAGCTAGGTGTCAGCGTAACCCGGTGTGTCAGGGGTTCACGCGCGTCACTACGCGCGTGTATACGTGTAAGTCACGCACACGTCATGCCACGCATCTGGTGTGGCCCGACCTTAATACGGAGCAGAGAGTAACACGTCTGTACACGGCGCGAGAATACTAAGTTTACCCAGGTAAACCTAGTAGTTCGCGAGCCAGGGTACAAATTTGGTCAATCATTTCCTCTCGGGAGATAACTTGTAAAATGTTTGAGCGAGTTGTATGATGAAGCTCTGTGAACGTCAGCTGCGGTTCGGTGGGTGGGCTAAGCAGCGGTAGGAGATAGCCTCCCTTAAAAAATAAAATTAATCATATCCTCCCGATTGAAAATTTATCAAATTATAGTTAGTCCAATACCATAAAGACAACACAACTTGCGTGGGAGGCTACCGTTGCTCAGCCCACCCACCGAACCGCAGCAGACGTTCACCGAGCTTCATGATACAACTCTCTCAAGCATGTCACAAGTTATCGCCCGAGTGGAATTTGGTCATGAAAATCTGTTGCTGGTCCGCGGACAAGGTTTACGTCTTCTTCTAGCATTACTCGTAACATACAGGATGTAACGAGACCCTTAACGAAGCCGTCAACCAAGCATTATGTACATCAAACTAAGTAACTTTCCGCAAAAAATATTGCTGGGAAACGACTTTTTTTTTGGGGTGAAAAAATCATGTTTTTCGGTAGGACTCAATATAACGCACTCAAAATATTGTGCTGATCGATGGATTGAATAGTACGGGGGTCCTGGAGGTGTTGACAGTAAAAATTTTACGTTAAAATCATGTATTTAAAAAAAACTTGTGAAAAATTTGGAAGAAACTAGAAAGTTCCCAGGTATAGTCTAGAACAAAAAAATATCGCAATGACGGGGACAATAAGTACCTTTCGGCTTCGTTAAGGGTCTTATTACACCTTTTATCACTTAGCAAAGCAATTTTCTCAAGCAACAATTCCATTTTTCGATCCTTTTAAAAATTGCTTAGTGTGTGCATATTACTACTCGTAAATAAGTAAATCGGTTAAAAATACTTAGGTGACACTAGTAATTAAATTATTATCCTCGTCCAAACTCGAGTAATACGTAACTCAAGCGATTTTTAACTAATAACATATTGAGCGTTTTTCTTGTGAATTTGTAATTAAATGGATGTGTATTCGATAAATTAGTAAATTAAAATAACCTTAATTAACAATAAATTCATCATTATCAATAAATTAAAAACTGGCTTCTTAAAACTCCTTAAAGCTGTGAACAGGTAATGTCCCCAAGAGACTGGCGGCGTTGCCACGTTTTATGGCAACGCTAATTCTCTGGCTAAGGACTTTCTTCTTTCAGGCCATGGTCCGGAGCGAGAGGGAATGGGAAGCCGTCACCTCCTTCTGCGAAGCAGTCATGCTAGCGAAGGAGGTGGCGGGACGTGAGAGGGAGAGAATCTCACGTCCCAGCCGCCGCGGGCGAAGCACCGGGCGTCGGGGGCCACGTGGTGGCTCCCGGCCACCGTAGGCGCGGGCCTGTGGACGGTGAGTAATGGGTTAGCTCACCGTCCGTCCGTCTTATGACGACAGGCCGTGTCGACGGCGCGTTCGTGTTCCACGCGCGCCTCAAAGAGATGTCAGCAACCAAGAAGGGGCCCGCAAGGGCCGATGCCTGCCGGGGCTGCGGGACTGTTCGAAAGAGATACCGTGGCCCTGGAACACAAAGGGCAATGAAGGAACATGGATGGGTTTTAGTCAGTAAGAGTCTGACACTCCCTCCCACTCCACCCAGAGCGGGAGAAGTCATTTGATGATTTCCCATCCGTAAAAAAAAAAAAAAAAAAAAAAGGGTCTCCGCAGCCGCAGCGTCAGCGCCAGCACAGCACGATGAGCAAGATGGGATGGTGCAAGAGTATCGACAAATGCTGCATCCCACACTAAACGCCTACCCATCTTCAATAAAGCCTTATTTACATGGTCAAATTTAATTATTAAGCAAATCTCTACGGTATCAGAAAACGATAAATAATTTCAATAACACACAAAAAAATGATGATTTTTTGGGTCAATAACCGCAGGTTGTGCAGTTGCGGATGCTGATCGCACTATAGACTATGGAAAGGTACGTGACCGTGATTTCGACTATCAATAAAATGAATAATATACCTCTCAGGATCAGGATGTAAATTCACGGAAACAATATTTTTGATTGATTCTTCCTACATTGTGATTTATTTGCTAGATTTTTTTATTGAACTTTGTTTTATTTATTTAGGTAATTGTTTGTTTATGTATTGGCCGTGTACATTATAGTAGGTGTATGTAAAATAACATCTGCTTATGATTTATAGAATAATTTAAATTAATGTTCGTGATATTCAAATTCCTAATTCTGTTAATACGTTGTTAAAATATTTTGTAATAATAATTTAGTTCAAATAGTTATATTGAACTGATAAAAGTTTATTAAAGACAAAAAAATAAAAAATGCAATGTTTTTTTTAAAAGCTCTTTTGTGCAATTTTGGTATGCATATTATTATTATATATTAAATAAAAGATCCTTAACCAAGTCTAAAAGCACTTATTCTCTCCGTCATGTGTCACTGCGATAATTTTTTGGGACAAAAATGGGGCAAAAATGGGAAATGGGAAGGGAAACCCTCTAGTTATGGAAATATTGGAGGTCAAACTTTTTTTAAAATAAGTACAAGTTTTTTATGTAATATAAATAATATAACTTTACTTTAAATACCTCCATGACCCCTTTTCTAGTTATTCAATGCGTCAGCACAATGTTATGACTGAGTCTTACTGTAGGCCAAAATAAAATTCGGTTCCCAGCAATATTTTTTCGTAGTTTACTTAGTTTGATGTACAGAACGCTTGGTTACCGGCTTTGGGTCCGCTTACTTTACACCTTGTAATGTATACGAAGTTCTTAATTCGTGTCTTTCTACTCATGACATGTTATTACTTTATTAAATACAATGCAGAACTTACCTGTTCTATCCAGGCATAGTTTCTTGATTCTTTATAAAGGGTGTAAAAAGACCCTTAACGAAGCCGAAAGGTACTTGTTCTCCCCATCATTGCGATCATTTTTTTGTCCTAGACCATACCTGGGAACCTTCTAGTTTCAGAGATATTGGAGGTCAAATTAATTTTACTTAAATTAACTCGATGACCTGTTTACTATTCAAAGCATCCATCAGCACTAAGTTTTGAGTGCGTTACATTGAGTTTTACCGTAAAACGCGATTTTTCACCCCTAAAAAAAAGTCGTTTCCCAGCAAAAATTTATGCGTACAGTTACTTAGTTTGATGTACATAATGCTTGGTTGACGGCTTCGTGAAGGGTCTGTTTACACCCCGTATATTCCTAGTACTCAAACTCAAACACAAACTGAAACTCAAAGTGTTTATTGCATTCATGTGTACATTTAGTTGTTACATATTATATTTCAGTAAGTTCCAACATGAAACCCGGTTAGGGCACGGCAACATAATATTGGACAAAACAAGCATCCAGTGAGTAGGCATACTGGATTGCAAGTTTGTTAAACAAATATAATAAGTACTTTCTGAACTCCTGTATTTGACTGATGTAAGAAGATAACATCTCAGTCTACCCTTGCCTCTTTTCACTCCGTGATACAATTCGAAACTACAGCAACAGTAAATTATCTCTAGGTTTTAAAGGTTTATTAACCCTTCTCAGAATATATATTTGATATGTAAGTATTTGTAATTAATTGTCTAGACATTGATAACCCCTCATTTGCGCCTTTGATGTTCCTCAACGATTAAAGTAATTAAACTAAATTATTGCTGCAAGTAATCGTATGAATATATAAAATTATGACTATTCTTGGAATGAATGGAGAATCGTGCAAGATATTGACATATTTACATGCACTGAGATATAAATAGCATATTGTATTGTATTGAGATAACGAAATGAATTGCAATAGCGGGCCTGTGGGCAGGACAAACAGGATCTGCGTTAGTTCAAGAAAATATCTGACCATGAACCAATTTTGAGAAACTCGTATCGATCATAGTTAAGTACTGATGCTACTATTTAGTTAAGTTATCCTGCAGGTTAGGTTACCACTTAGTTTCCTTGAATTAGATGTAGGTAAGATTTTGTTAATAACTTAAAACAAGGAAGGTGCTGCAGACATGCCATTAAGATGTTAATGTTGTTAGCTTCGATCAAATTGTAAGATTTTTTGCTATAAAAGGCATACACGACGAATTGACGAAGCTATTTCTAATCAATTTACAAAATATTCATATTAAAAACCATTAAAATAAGTCACAAAAGTAAATGTTTCGAAAAGCGCCTCCTAAAAAACTAGTTTAGACACAGAAACAGCAAGAAATAATAATCTTGCTTCATATAGACAATTTGTAAATAAGAAAAATCGGGGAACTACAACCGCCATTTTTAAGTACCTTCATAGAGAAGTTTCTAAAATAGTTTTACTTAGGTAGGTAATCCTAAAAATACTCATGGCAACTGTTTTACACGACTTAGTTTTCCTTCAAAATGAAACGCCTACTAGTTAATCAAAAGCAAGAAAGATTTTCCGAACATCATCAATAATATCGCAGGCGCTTTGTATTTATTTGTTTTATCCCAACTATATTGAGCCTAAACTTTTTGGTTAGAATAAAAATATTGGTATATTTTAAATGATGCCTGATTGATTTTGCCTGATCTCCACATTCTAGTTACTGGGCAGTAAAAACCTTCAAAAACCAGCGACTCGATACATTGAACGAAACGAGCCAAATACGGAAAGACAGACCTAAACCCTCCTACACCTACACCTATAACTCTACCGGTCAACTCTACTGCTTTAGTTGTGACCAGGTTTTTAAGAGAAAATTCGGTCTGGCCAGTCATATAAGGTCACACGCAAGGAAATAGTATTAGAGGGTCGCCGTTACCGAAATAGGTAAGGAGGACTATATACAGGGCAGTACGATAAATAACTAACCTTAATTGAGACTGGTTTTCGAGCTATCGTACCTAAAACAAAAACTAACCCTTCTTCTACCGTGTCGATGGTACCACTTATTTAAACTTCTTGGACCCATTATGTGGCCACGTTATTCGCAGCATCCATGGTGTCCCATAGGAATTTTAATGTGCAGGTGTTGGAACACTTTGGACACTCCATCAAGTGAGACATCGTCGGGTAGGGAGCATGGCATTCAGACAGTGTTTCGGAAGGATCTTTAATTCCCCATTTTGCCAAGTATTAATATAATATTCTTTCGCTGGTTCGACAATCGTACTGGAATGTCCCATGTTGGGGGACAGCCTCATCATCAGCATCCTGAAATCCCTGTTCAAAAATGACTTAAGTTCGGTACTGAAAGCGGCAAACTAAAATTTAGACGCAGAAGAAGAAACACACAATGTTCATTCTATTTTCGAGATTAGGGGAGATTGGCAATCCATTCTATTTGTGTACTTTGATCATAATTTATTAATATTCGAGGAGCTAGTAGCTAAATAATAACTGGCGCTCGGGTCGATCATTAGGTTAAACCGTGCTTGCCTAGGTTGGCCTGTGGATGGGTGACCACCCATAACATACCGAGTTTCCTCCGTGCCTCGGAAATCACGTTAAGCCGTTGGTCCCGGGTGTCATCCGTAGATCTTTGACAGTCGTTAGGTAGTCAGTTGCCCAAAAAGTCTGACAACCAGTCTTACCAAGGGGTATCGTATTACCCAGTACTAACTGGGTTGTGGAGGTCAGATAGGCAGTCGCTCCATGTAAAATACTGGTATTCAGCTGCATCCGGTTGGACTGGAAGCCGACCCCAATATAGTTGGCAGAAAGGCTAGGCAGATGATGATCATAATTAATTAATAACTAAAATCATGACAATTAAAGTCAACAGGCAAACCCGCACGAAAACGTCAACTTATTTAGGCCCTACCGTACTAATGAACTTAATCACATAAAGGTGTTTATTATCGCCTCATTCAAGTTATTCCGAGTGTTTCCCCATATCTTTGTGGTTTTTACAACATTCTTGTTTACTCCGCATTGATTTTACTAAGAAACATGATCATCGTGACATAACTAACGATGAGATCAGGGTGAATGCTTCATAGGAACGTGTACCTAAGTATTTATAAGGAAACGATTTTTTCAGTCTAGTTTTTTAGTCATGAGGAGTACAGTTGACAGTGAAGAAGTAGGAACCTTTTTATTTTCTAATCTTATTTCAAGCTCTAAGCCAAATCTCCGAGAAAAGTTCAACAAATAATTCTAAAAGATTCATTTATTTGTTTATTTTTTGCGAATGGTTTGAGAGTTATTAAGTTGATGGCTCTGTGTTAAAAACAACAGTTTTGAATTCAAAAATATATTCTAAAAAGAACATGTTTTTAATTACTGAGTAAAAAAAATACATTTACACGTTTGTAGATACGTGTAAATGTATTTTTAACTCGCTATAACAAGGTTCTAAGTCACTATAACAAGGCTAGCCAAACAATGAATCAACGAATAAATCGAAAAGTAACTTAAAACATAGGAACGATTCTTTTGCGGAATTAAATATTGCAAGGGTGACAACTCATAAGGTTCAGTCAAACCGTGAATGCTGTGATAGTACCTACCTACATACTTATAAAGGGCGTAACAAGACACTTAACGAAGCTGAAAGGTACTTATTCTCCCCGTCATTGCAATATTTTTTTTGTTCTAGACCATACCTGGGGAACGTTCTAGTTACGGAAATATTGGGGTTCAAAGTTCCAACTTTTTCACATTTTTTTTTAAAATAGGTACATGATTTTACCGTAAGATTTTTACTTTAAACACCTCCACGGTCGTCGTACTATTCAATCCATCCATCACCACAATGTTTTGAGTGCGTTACATTGAGTCCTACCGTAAAATGTGAATTTTCACCCTAAAAAAAATAGTTTCCCAGCAATAATTTTTGCGAAGAGTTACTTAGTTTGATGTGCAGAATGCGTGACGGCTTCACGAAGGGTCCGTTTACACCTTGTCTACGTCATCAATAATTACTGAATGATGATTCATTATCATCTACAAGAGAGCAGGCTGGAGGCGGGACAAAAAATGATGTAAATAATGTGATAGTACCTAGTTACATTGTACTACGTCATCAATAATGACTGAAGAATATCATATCGCGAGAACAAGATCTTCATTAGGTGTAATTATCAGCACGATCTGTATTTGTTACATTGTTTCCGATCATTGTTTCTTCATTTTCCCATATATCTGTCTCGTGTTATTTCGAGGAATCGGAATATTTTTTTTTTAAATGACAGCCTGGCATGAGATTGGCAGATGTCATGTTTGCTTCTCTATGTCCCATGGAAGGAGGCCTATTATCATTTACTTAACTCAGCACAAATCCAGAGAAAAGGAAATTCACGGTAGAAAAAGGTCGTAAGAAAAATCGAGCAGGCTTTTAGATTTTTTAACTAGAAAATTCGCAAATATCTACTCCCCAATTTGAGGATAACATTTTTCCCAGTACAAATAATAAGATATATGATCGAGGAATCGAACCCAATACTTTAAATTCGGCAATGTTTACAAGGTCAATGTAGCATGCTTCTTAAAATAAATACCACAAGTACAGTAGCCAGCTCATCAAGTTTCCACAAACTGTCAAATTCTCCTACTGATTTTAAACCATAAAATGTTGTCAGTTAAGTTCGAAATCGAATGAGAAAATTTGACAGTTAACCGTAACACAGGGCAGACTAAAACAAAGAAATTATAAAAAATCTGTATTTTATTACTTATAATATCAAAATTACAAGATACGCATGTAACAATAGGTAGTATTTTTATTGGTGGAAGACTATACATTATTACGCAAAGGTAGGTATTGAAAACGGATTCAGTCTCATCCAATATAATTGTATTATTGAGTTATTAACTATGACCTTACATGTCCTTTGACTGACAGACGCGAAAAGCAAAAAGGTAAAATGCAGTTTTTATGACAAGTCAAAATATAGCACAATCATAAAAATGTATTGACTGACATCGTCTTTTTACATAATAAATGTTAAGTATCCTAAAGAATCAAGACGTATAAATTCTGATGAAAATATACGAAAAAATTTAACAAAAATGTCATCCTAGCAAACTGCTGATTTAAAATTATAGAACCATTAAAAAGATCATACATAAAACAATTACTAATTGTAAAACTGAGTCATTCAAATATTGAATAAACGTTCAAATTCTTAAGGTAATTTAAATCTGGTCAATGTATGTGTTCATTTTAAAGTAATATTTATTTTTATAGTAGATCTGTGACAGTCGTTACAGGTCGAAAGTCTGACAACCAGTCTATTACCCAGTACTAACTGGGTTGTGGAGGTCATATAGGCAGTCGCTCCATGTAAAATACTGGTATTCAGCTGCATCCGGTTAGGCTGGAAGCCGACCCCAACATTCTTGGGAAAAGGCTAGGCAGATGATGATGTATAATAGTTCATTTTCGTGTCTATAATTACATGTATACCAAGTAACTTTTGTAATTAAAGCTATTTGGTGTATAGCGAATATCGTCCGGTCACCGTTAATCACAGCTTGTTCTATGCACTTCGTAACACTGTTAATTCACTGAGTAGCCCGAAGTTAACGTTTCCTGAAAAATAAAGAAAAGAATACCTTGAAATATGTTTCTTTATATAGACATGACATGAATCATTGGGCCATTTTAAACTTAAAGGTTATCCACAAAATTCATGTATGTACATAATTATAAGACCCTATACTTAAATATAGGTAGCCATTTTTTATCAAGTGACATCACTAAAAAATTAAACATGTTTCGAGAAGTAAGTTTGTCGTAAGCGTAACTTAAACATATTATAAGGAACTATATTTTAAAGCTGTATACCGATGTCAAATATTTGCCAGTAAATGAGGGTCCTTTCATATTGCCACGATTTTTAAGGGATGTTTATTACCTGAACGTCGTTTACGAAACTTATCCCTAAGAATATTTGATTTCTCACTGATACTATATAGAAAGCTTTGTTGATGTTTTTCATAATCATTAATTAAACTACAACAGTTTTCAAAATAAATACGATATTATAATACAATAACAAATTACATATGAGTTTTAAATTGCGGGTTTTTAAAAGGTATTTCGCCGTTTGTCTTCTCATACAACGATTATTGTATTAGGAAATAATGAATTCCTAATGATACTTCATTATTGTACACTATAATGCAAACAAAACGCTTGATAGAAGAAATATCATTAAAACTCGAGAGTGCGACGACTTCAATTACAGTCATTGTCTCTGTGTCCGGACAAATTCATTTGTAAGTCTTTGACTCTTTCCTAAATGAAAAATTGTCTCTGGACAGGTTGTGAATATGTAGTATATTTACGTCTAGTGTTAATCCTATCTATCTAGGTATATCACCCATTTTAACGATGATTACAAACTTAGATAGTTCGATGTTATAAAAAATAATAATCAACTCTTTTACAAAATTGTAGCATTATTCTTCTTAGCTTAACTATTTATTGTATTGTGCCTTTGATTCGGTTTGATTATATTTATGTGAAGATATATTACGTAAGTAGCGAGGTTAGTAGTGGACTGATACTTACTTGCCGTAGCCGCCAGAGTGTGCGGTAGCCGTGGCAGTCGCGGTAGCCGTCGCAGTGGCACTGCTGCCACTGTAGCCGCCATTGCCGCCACAGCCGCCGCCGCATCCGCCGCCACCGCCTTGGTTGTATCCTTGGCCACCGCCGCCGTGGACGTATCCGCCGTTGTTGCCGCCGCCGCCGTGGCCGTAACCGCCGCCGCCACCGCCGCCGCCGCCGCCGCCGCCACCACCGCCGCCGCCGCCGCCGCCGCCACCGTAGCCCCCGCCGTAGCCGCCACCGTACCCTCCGCCCTGGCCACCGTTGTAGCCTCCACCCTGGCCGCCACTGTAGCCGCCGTTATAACCGCCGCCGCCGCTGTAGCCGCCGCCTCCGTGGTGATGGCCACCGCCATGACCTGAAAGACAATTACAATAAGTAAACCTGTGACATAAGAGGAAAAGTGAAATGTTGTGTAAAATGGTCGTGCTGCCCACAATTTAAAGGTTTAATTATCTAACTATAGCATTATCTACAGTCATTATCCATTCACTTCTGAAAAATCTGTCTACTTCTAGAAGCGTGCGAAACAAACATGGTGCTAAAAAGTTAGTAAACTATTATGTGCCATCTACTTAGCATTTAAATATTATTTAATTCATAACTAGTTGTATAAACATAATTTTCCCACTTATTTTAAACTAGTTAGTTACTGTGGTTCAGAAACCATCTTTTATTACACAAGCATAATAATTATGGCATCAGTTGACGAAAGTACTACTACTACTACTAGTATTACTACGTATTGCTTGAAATATTAATACACAAAAAGCGTTTACAAAAAGCACAAATAAGTGTGTGTGTGCGCAAAAAGCTGTGCTGTGCGTACCATGCTCATTCACTACTTTAACGACTATTATTTTGGATGGTTCTTCATAGCCGCCACCGTGGCCGCCGCTATAGCCGCCGCCATAGCCCCCGCCATAGCCTCCACCATAGCCGCCGCCATAGCCGCCGCTATAGCCGCCGCCATGTCCCCCGCTATACTCGTGGCCACCGCCGCCATCGCCAAAGCTGAGTCCACCTCCGCCGAGTTGAAAACCGCCACCGAAGGCAAGGCCACCTCCTCCAATACCTAATAGATGTTTCTTCAGCAGATGGCGTTTCTGTCTGTTGAGTCCAGGCTGTTCCTGGTCTTCAAGTTTCTGCAAAAAAAAATAAAATCAATGAAACAAGTTATGGATGAAACATAGGAAAAAGCCGTCGGTTTATATGCAAATAAATGATATATGCAAGTATGCACACTTAGGAAAGCTGACCGGTACATTAAACTTGAACTTATAAATATGCTAGCGCTGTATTACGTCAATTTTAATGATGTCTTGGAAATGTTTATTGTGGTTATAAATATTGATTGACTTGTAACTATAGCTGTAGTATCTATATTCATGACGATGGAATAATTAATCATCCTAATACAAGGTATAAACGGACCCTTCACGAAACCGTCAACAAAGCATTCTCTAAAATAAGTAACTCTCCGCAAAAATGATTAAATTTATTTTTTTGAGTTGTAAATTCACGGTTTAGGTACGGTAGGACTTAATGTAACGCACTCAAAACACTGTGCTGAAGGAAGCATTTAATTTAATAGTACAGGGGTCTTGTAGGTATTTTAAGTAAAGTTAAAAAATTAAAAAACTTCAATTTTTTTTAACTTGTGGAACAGCAGTTGGAACTTTAGCTATGTTTCAGAAAAAAATGATTGCAGTGACGGGGAGAACAAGTTACTTTCGCCTTTTACACACATTGTATTAATCATTGTTTCAGTCTTTTTTCATCTACGACTTCACCTATGACCTTATTATTTCTACCGCCTGTTGTATATTATCCCTTAATAAGGCAAAGGGAATAGTTTTCCCACCATATTTTGCAGCTCATTAATTAAATAAAGTGTTCCTGGTAGGTACTCTATTGTTGTACAAAGGTTATTTAAAGACTTATCAATCACTCATTAAATATTCAAAAAACATTAAAAAAAAAAAAAAAGAAAAAAAAATATTTTCTACCAATAATACTTGTGCCAATTTGGCATTATTTTGCGATTCCCGGATCGTTATGCCCTTTTCAGGGTTAAAACTTAAAAAATATAATAAAATATAAATTATATGAATTGGCAACCAAGCTTCAAGCTTTAAATACTTAGTATGACAAAAAAAGCCTATTTTCTACAATAATGTAGCCCAACTCCCTCGCATTACACTTTTCAAAACCCATAATTTGTATTGTTTACGCGAAAATCGAATTAAACCGTGTAACGATAGTTAACAAGCAGTCATAACCTGGTATTACTTAGAATACCGCTGATTAAAGATCACGTTTGATCCCATGCTACGTCTGTTGTTCACCATAACTATGACTAATGAATAGTTAAGTTACGAATCGTCACAGAAAATAATAACAAACAGTTTAGTAACTAATAAAATTATTACTGATAACCAGGCGTAGTGAATTCATTAAAAAAAGCTCGACATTCGAGAATCGATCACAATTATAAATATTTTTAAATTACTTCATGGTGTACATTCATAGTTTCCAATTATATACTGGTATTAAAATATGCACTACATAAGTACCTATAAATAATTATAAAACCAATAAATCTTCATTGAATCCTATAATTATAATATGCAAGCATGTAAACAAGTTTACTAGCACACATCTCATGTCCTCTAAAAAACTGACATAACATACAAATATTAATATAACTATAGTTTTAATATACCTCCACTCAACTTCAATTATCTTTGCTTTTTTTTAACTATTATTAAATGTGAAAAACCGCCATAAGTGTAATGTCAATATAAGTCACCGAAAGTCGTCAGTAAGCACACAACAAACTTTAAATGCCTATATCTCAAAACTTCTATTTCTGTGCTACGACAGTTTTTTTCAGGACGTGATGATTTCCTTCTTTCATTTATTTTACGAACGTTATAATTTCGAAAACATATTTTAGTTTTCAATCAATTGGGAAATAATAGGGATCAGAAGTTAATCCACGAAAAACACCTATTAAATTACCTGAACGTAAATGGGCTGGGGGTTCCCTTTTAAGTCTCGGGCCTCGGGTTCCTGACGCACGTACTGTGGGTTCGTCTGGGCAAGGAGCACAAGGATCGGGAATTGCCTCGAGCGCGTCGTATCATGCGTCCTGGAGTCCCTCGGGGGCGCTAACACCGGCGACACGAGGACCACTCGCTCCCCACCGTCCAAAGAATTGTCTCTGATAGACGGCACTGCCGCCGCAAGCGCTGAAAGCGCCAGCACGCTAACCACCACACTACTGTATCCCATCGCGATTACTGACGCAGGACCAACAAAGCAAACCTATTTATAAGACGCGTTTTTCCTGCGGACGCTGCGACGTCATGAACCGACTACTATTGCCATCAGTCCGCGGGATCAGTTCGCGGAACGATCGTTTCCCACTATGACGTGACAAACCCAAAGAACTCAGATTGTTTTCAATATGACGTGAATAATTAATGTTCACGCATATGTTATTGCCGTATAGAAAAACGAAAAGATGATATGGAAGTACCGTGTGTAGCTGAACGAAAAAAAACGTGATGTTACACGCCTGCCAATTTGCGGAGTTCATGCACGTATTAAGCTGGTTATTCCCATAAACCGGATGCTCGTCTGTGTGCGTTTGGATCCATACTTAATAACCGCGAACAGGTTCTTTATGGTTTCTGTGGTCGACCAAGATAACTCTGTTGTTCAATACAAATGCGTAGATTAAATCGATAAGCCTACAAACTAGTTCTCGCCTTTAGTTAATTTAAGTTGAATAATAAAGTCGTTAATGAATTGACGTAGCCACAGCTGTGATTGAAAAATAGCATACCAATGTGTGGAAATCTAAATTTTTTCCTAAGTTGGTAAAATATATGTCTCTTTCACACGGTCTCGATGCGTAGTGGTACGAAATTCGGATCACCAGACGACGTGTAAGTTTTCGTTTTTCACAGTGCAAAGATGGAAATAGACTAAAATTGAGACCGAAAAAGAAACATTTAAATATGAAAGTGTAGAATCTGCAGGCTAGATGGCTAGCAGGGACCGATTTTGTTCCTGATTCATAACTTATGTATTCACATTGAAATTATTTTTTATTATTTCTTTCTAATTTCTTCCCTCGAAAAAAGTTTTTTTTTTTTTTAGTTAGCCCTTATTGTCCCACTCCTGACCAAAGGCCTCCCTCCATATTAAGTGAAATATTAAGTGCAGATATTTAACTGGTTTTTACCAAAGTAATCTTGAAGTTTTTAGAATTCCGAGCACGAGGATATATGCTTCTTAGAAACATCAAAAAAGAGTATTTGCTCTCATCGTTTTTACACTAACATTAGATAATAAAAAAAGGTGTCTGTCATAGGCATTAATTTTGAAGTATATCTCTCCTATATACCTACACACTTCTAACCCTTTTACCATACAATCTTAATACAAAGAGACACCAAGGGTCTTCTTATCACAGCCACGACCATCAGCTGCCAACTATTTCCTTCCCCTCCCCCCCCCAAGTTTTCATAAATAATTGTTTTGTTTCGTGTCCTCTTGCCTAGCCCTTTCCCAATCATGTTGGAGTCAACTTCAAGTATAACTGGATGTGGCCAGAATACCAGTATTTTACATACAGTGACTGCCTATCTGACCTCCACAACCCTGTTCTGGGTAATAAGACACCCTTTGGTAAAACTGGTTGTCAGACTTTCAGATTTAGTTTTGTATGCGTTTTGTTCTTTCGTTTTTGTATGCACGTCATGTCTCTGCGACTAATAAATGTTTTTCTCTGTTTTATGTTACACGACGTCTCTGATCAATAAAATCAATTGGAAGATCTTGAAACTATGACTAGACTCAAGTATTACCTACTAAAAAAACTATTTTAACCAATCGAATGGTTTTAAATGACACCTTCAACCATTAGACCAAAGAGGCAGATTTTAGCCTCTTTGGTCTAATGGTTGAAGTTGCGACATTCGAGCATGAGGTTATCGGGATTTTTTCTATCAGGAATATTTCAGTAGTAGTCACGGTGTCTGGATTTGTGCCCAGTTGATGACTGGCGAATGTAGGTGTACTTATAGGTCTCTGCCTCACCCTTCGGGGATTAGAGGCGTTATGTTCTGTAACATCACGCCTGTTACTCCGAGGGGTTAGGCTAAATATAGTACGAGTACTGTGACATTTCGCCAGTTATCTTTAAGTCCCATGTAATAACTTATTGCCTGAAATCTGGACTGTAGGTTCCTTCTGAGAAATTCCTGATGGATTTTGCCCAATAAAACTTTTCCTTGCAAAGGAATCGAACCTAAGATCACATGCTCAGCAATAGCGCTTGCGACCACAAGACAGTATTCCAATACATGAGCAATACTTGAGTCTCGAATTAGGTTTGCTGTTATTCCAGTCAACATTTGTAAACATCGATACCTACGTTAAAATCGCGGGAAACAGATGAATAAGGGCCACATAGAACAGAGAAGAATGGTAGAAGAAAGGGGAGGCCTAAACTCAACAGTGGGTGATTCCGGGTTGAAATGATGATGATACCTACGTCCATGCGAAGTTACAAATCAAGGTAATAAAATACCGATAACAATGGGGGATTTATATCTAATCTCTCACTATAACGCTTTCTTGGTACTGTTAATTTCAATTGATAGGCTTTAATTAATACATTTTCCACATAATTAACGCTTCTCTATAAAAACAAAGCGAGCCGGAACTCACATCAATGAAAAATGACACCAATTTGTTGCATGATTAAGATTAATTTAAGCTACATCATCGCATCATATAATTATGCCCACTGATATTCAATTATCAAGGAAAAGGTAAATTACCTGACCTCTGAGGTAAAACAATGGAAAAAGAAACGAGTTTTCTTGTGAATAAAGCTTTATTTTCAATAACACGTATGGATTGTTATCGCGTTAATATAATGAGGCTCTATGGTCTATAATCTTCTTGATGGTATTGCATATGGGCTATTTACTACCGGCGTGTAGTAGTTGTCATCTGAAACAAGTAAAATAAAAAAAAAAACTTTAAAATTAATTATGCCTTTTACCTTAAAAAGGTTCTTAACCGCTGTTGTTGCTATGTAAGCAAAATAATTCGATAGGTACTAATGAATATTCATTGACAGATTTAGATTTAAATAATCCCCGATTTTGTGATAAATATTAAAAACACCATCATGGGATTTTCTATTCTTTATTATGTTCTTATGTAGGTATATTTAGTGGGTCTATTTAAGTTTTTCGTTGTATTATAATGTTGCGTAATTTAAGTTGTTATTTATTTTTAAATATTATAATAATGTAATGATTAGTCTGAGGCCAAGATCTATAAATGTAACTTAGTACGTACTTTGTCTAAGGCTACGTACGCACTGATAGATGCCTCGCTTAGCGCCAAGAGTCAAGTGACTTAACGTATGACTTACCTATACTCTGTTGTTCCAAAAGTGTTTGATGAAAATTTAAACTTATGGAACAGAAAACGTACCTTTTTGTGGATGCCAATTTGCAGTGCTACTTTAAAATAGTGTTTATTCAAACAATCAAAAATGTTACAAAATGTTCCACATGTTCATACTTTCATCAAATACCTAGTATTTAGTAAGTGCCTATGATCTAAGTATTTTATATTTTCTTGTGCACCAAGCGTAAAGTGCAACCGGATGCAAGATTCTAGAACGTTCGTTTCATTTCGCTACTCGATAGGCTCTAGGTCCGAAGCAAGCCACCTATGCATACGTAGCCTAAGCCGCTGTTCCCATTACTGCCAAACTAGAAGTGCAATATAGAGATGGGAACATGTTTAAGCCCCATGCACGTGAAAAATAACGTTTATATTTAGTACTTGGCATGAGTTTCAGAGGATTATCTGTAATACATTTTTATTTAGAGCACAGAATGTTTGGTTAGTTCCATAATGTTTTTGCGTTCTAGGTATACGCAAAAGCAATATCGAACTAACCAGACAGAACATGTTACAAATACATAATTATGTTACGTGTGTGTTTTTACGTGTACCTACTCGTAGCACGCAAAAACACTATGCAAGATCTGTAATACTTAGGTACTTAAATACATATAAGTAATAACCTTTATTACAAAAGAATAAAAAAGAGTATTATCATTAAATTAATCAATTAATAGAATATAGAACAGTTTATGAGGAACGCTAATAATTGTATCATGTTATAATTGTATTGGTTTTCGTACGGAAAACCCGATGACCACAAACGCATGGAAATCTTTATTGGTATGTATTGGGTATTATTCTCAGTAAAAAAAACATGCACTCCTTGCCGTTATTATATACAATGTATTGTGTGGTTTCAGCTGCATCCGGTTAGACTGGAAGCCGACCCCAATATAGAAAAGGCTAGGCAGATGATGTATTGTGTGGTTTGAATGAGAATATTACAAAACAAACAAAAATCGCTTACCCAGTTGGGAAGCCGAATCTACTAATCCAAAATCTTTTTTTTCTTCTTTGTCTGTTTTGTACAGCTACTGCTATCTGTAGCAGAAGAAAAATCTCATTCGGACTACACAATCATATAAATCCTTCGAATTTTAGTAAAGAAGAAAAAGTCCAATGATTGAATGCGTGACTTAATTTTTGGCTCGAGTCATTGTTTATTGGGTAAGTATGTTAATTAGAATAAGAATAACATGAGAAAAAGAATCATAACTATAATTTGTCATAAAATCACCTGGCATATTGACAACTACGCTTGGGACCCTGTTGACACCATAAGCGGCCCCTTGAGCTCCATACCCGCCATAGGAACTTTGAACCCCGTACGTGCTGGGGCCATAAGAGGACCCTGGTCCCCGGTATACAGGGGGAACTGGAAAGACAAGAAAAAAATAATTACATTAAGTTAAGGAAAATGTAAAGGCCAAAAAGCCAAACCCAATAAGAACCTATTATTACCAATTTTATTACCACCTGATAATAATAACCGAATGAATTAGCCATAATTTATCAGTTATAGAAGAGAGGGACATGGTTTTCTATGTTTGTCATAAAAGGTCTTGATCACGTGTCTTCTGTCTCGTAATGATATATAAAACGTGATCACCAAACCATCTACTAACTTTGGTAGTAGTTGGTTATTTAAGTTTCATTGGGTTCAACAGTTAGCATTGAACGATAAAGAGAAAACAAGTTTAAGAATATAGGTTTAACTGAAGAAAAATAACGGGTCCAAGTGTGTTTTTACTTAGCCACACGACTCATCTATTACGCATCGTAGTTACTGCTACTCGCCGTAGTCGCTACTACGTGTCATGGTCCCTGGTGCGCACCGTAACCGCTTCTACGCATCGTAGCCGCTACTACACGTCGTAGCCGCAGCTACGCAGCGTAGTAGTCGTTGCTTTACAGCGCAGTCGTAGCCACGTAGGCGTAGCGTCACAACAACAGCATGTGATGGTGTGAGATGGGAAGACATGCTTCGTCGTCGAGTATTTTGTATGGCCATGCCATGGGCCATAATAACAATGTGCAGCTTTTAATGTAATAATATAGGTGCCCGGCTTGACATCTAACGAGCGTGGGCTGCGCACGCAAGAGACTCCGAGGATATTATTTTATCGCGGCAGTGGAAGCATCATGGTCGCACCTCCTATCAGAACAGCCTGTGACTGAATCAAAGCGCTCTTATTGTACAGCAGCTAAGAATCATTTTTAAAGTTTGCTTTTGTTCAATTCGCATACACCAGTGAGTCAAGTATGCAGATGCGTGTACTGTAATTAATTAATTCTTTACTATGCTTACGTGCATGGATCAAAGGTTCAGGCAAAGATCAAAACTAAGTAACAATAAAATTATTGTTCACATGATGGATTTCCTGTTAATATTTTCATTGACTTTGTAAACATAATTATATTTTTTCTCAGTACAATGGCTTTTCCTTTTTTCCATTGTAACGTTAGGTATTAGCTAAGTATGAGTAACGCTACAGGGAAAACCATTTTTTTTTCAAACAACTTTCGATAATAATTTTCTCATTTCGAAATCGTGTTACTTTAATAAAATCTTCAATAATTTGTTGTAAATAAAATAAAAGACGGAGATTGAGGCTAATTTACTATTTTAATAACAGATAGGTATGCGATAAAATAACTGTAAATGTTGTCAAACTAGCATGTTCAAACACACCATGTTTCAAAGGTGTGGCTTTATGGAAGATTTAGTTTTACTTTTCTAATCTAATTCCTCAAAACCTCCTGGAGTCTGTTACGGAAGGAGCTAAGGTTGCTACTGAAGGTGCCAAACCCGTGGCTAAGATCTGGAGCCGACATCATTTAGATTGCCATGAACGACACGCTAAGAAAAAGAAGATAGTGATAAGGAGTTGGAGGAGAATTGGAGGAGGAAATGGGGTATTGGGTATAAAACGAAGTTCGAAACGAAAACAAACGAAACGAAAGTCTGTTTAAAATTACCTACTATTTCATATCTTTATATAACATTCTTTAAATGTACCTATTTTTATTATTATTATTTATATTTGATTTGCATAAACCTAACTTATTATTTAATATTTCTACACCAGCAATGGTAGTATGTGTGAAACAAAGTTTAATGTAAGATCCCAATGTACTATATACTGAGAAATAAATAAATACAATACAATACCGTAAAATATCTTATTTGCGACTTACCCCCACTTGGTATGACGACCACACTCGGTTGAACCGCAGCTCCTTGTTGCATATAATTCTTGTAAGCTGTAATTATAATGCCATTTATATCATAATTAAGAAACGTTTGTAATGTTAGTCCGGATGTCTATGTAAAATAAAATTGATACATGCTTTCTGTTACTGGATTTGAATAATAGATTAAAAGAAGCTGGATGTGTAATAGACTTGTACTGGTATTTTGCATCGAATTTTAGATAAAAATAAACATGGTGTAAATCGACTTTTCGCGAAGCCAAAAAACGCGAAAAATAATGATGGGAAATGATTTTTTTTTAAGTGAAAAATTACGGTTTACGGTGGGACTCAATGTAACGTACTCAAAAATTGTGCTGATGAGTGAATTAAATAGTAAAGGGGCCAAGGAGGTATTTCAAGTAAAGTTAAAACATTAAAAACTTTTTTTAGAAAAACTTGGAACTTTGGCTTCTAATATGTCCGTAACTAGAACAAAAAAAAATATCGCAATGACGGGGAGAACAAGTACTTTTTGGCCGTCTTATAGTCGTATTACACCCATTATAAAGAACCGCTATTTCCTCAAACAACAAAAGGTCTTAAAAAAGGTCGTAAAAAAGTCTTTTGAAGACCTTTTTACATTTTGACAAAGAAAGCCTGCCTATACTAAATATCAAACTGGAAATAGACAAGTCTTAAGGATTTACCACCATGTCCATATAGAATTACGATCGTATATAAAAATTCCTATACATACCTCCATATCCACTTTGCCGTCTAAACCGGCTTAGCAAAGAATGTCTTATAGCACCCTGTAACAAAAAGTAGATAACATAAGTATTGCACAACTTTAAACGATACAAAAAAACATACGAAAATTACACTTACCTGCTCATAAGTGAGTTGAATTCTTTTTTCCGGAATACTTCCAAAGCAGTTCAAACTTATACATGATAATATGATTAAAATTAAACAAAAAAGGAATGAAGAAGCCATTTTGAAAAAAAAGTATCTGCTATTTGTTGTAAATTTTTTTCATAAAGGCTACAAGACTGTTGCAAGTCCCTTTTATATACAAAATTGTCAACTTTAGATGGTATCTGAAACACAATTATTGTGTTCTTTATGTTTTAATTACATACATTGTATACCTCATATTAAACAAGCTAGTATCATGACAAATTAGTGGAATTTTTCAAGACGTCAGAGATAGAAAAACACCAAGATTTTTTCTAACAACTTTATTTTTTCCATTTACATATGCTACATAATTTTAATCACCTCTGCTTCGCACGTTTTTACGACTAGGAAAAACATTCAGGTTTTTAAATTAAATTTAAGATTTAAACGGATGTATGATGCAAATAAAACTTCTCGAATAAAATTCTGTAAATTATGGTGGAAACCGCATCAACATCTGTGACGTAGTTGAGAGGAACAAAACGGTCAAACAGACAAACACGTCTAACGGTTCACTATATTTATAGGTATATTTAATTTTATATTTATAAATCTAAAAACGTCATAGTTCTTAATGTCAAATGGACGAGTTCATTTTAAATTTATATTTGATATTAATTGCTTATTCTTCGTTTTATTTTTACGTTGTTCATATAAGGTAACAGACAAAATAAATAGACTAGGTACCTCCTTTTTTACCAATGTGATGGTATTTTAATTATTTATGATGATAACTTTGTACATTCATGCATAACTAGTATTTTAGGAGAATTGCAGTGAAAAAAAACACATATTGACATTGGCGAATATACACGCCCTCATTTTGTAAAATCTATAACTCGAAGCATCATAGCAACACAAATGATTTTCTTGTGTACTCTGCAAGTTAAAGACTCCGTATATAAGTATACGTATCTAATAAAACTGTGTTTACTTCCTTCTATTTTTTTTTATGAGCTCTTCAATCGAAATACTTTATTCGTTTGTGCAATAGATACTCATCATCTGTTAATTTTTTGTCCGAACATTAATATTTTTGTACGAAGTAGATTCTGCTTGTTTTCCTGCGACGTCTTAAGAGTTGTTTTTGGTCTTCTAGTTTCTGTAAAATAAAAATAACTATATATTTCTCAACGCGTTAGGCAGAAGTATAAAATGTATGCACATTCCAGATTAGTTTTAGTCTCTTGGGGGACTCTACTGCCATCAAACATTAAGTATACAGGGTGAATTGTTCGAGTAGGCATGGGGGGAGGGCGACAAAAATTCGTCAGGTTGATATCGAATCCAGGACTCAATCATGCCCATAACAAAGTAAGACAAATAATTGTAATATTAATCTATACTAGTTGTGCCCCGCGAACTTCGTCTGCATAAAAATATTACTTCCCTATTTGAATCGGATTTGTTAACAATTGCGAGGGTTTTTTTTTTGCACGGATCCCTAATCCTTTTTTTTTAAGAAAAGCTTAAGTTAGGTACTCCTTATAACATCAGCTACCATAAAAAGTCCCATCAAAAGCGGTCCAGCCGTTTTCGAGATTAGTCGGAACAAACAGACAGACAGACAAAAAAAAATTGTGAGTCCTATATATAATTTAATTTGCATTCAGTCAAAAGCTGTTACTTTGAAATCACAAACAGATACATAATTTTTTTTTTGTATAGATGTTATAGATTATTATTATTTATATTTTTAAATAATAATATTTTTTTTTTTTTTTAAATAGATTGTTATGATCTAGGTTATCAAACTTACTTTTACATATACAGGTTGTGGTACTGCAGAGTTTTCATTACTTTTCGCTCCATTGATTTCCGCATTTTTGTTGTCACTGGCCAGCAACATGAGCAAAGGAAAATCTTTCGCCGTTTCGTTTGTCTGAGCTCTGGCATTTCTATAAGGGGCCAACACCGGCGATACCAGCATTACTTTCTCATCCTTACGTATTTCACTTTTTGCAACACTTGCACTGATTAGTAGGACTAATAATTTGAGTACTAAACGAGTATATCTCATCGTGTACGAATATAAATGTGTACATGGTGTACTCGGGAAGCTTTATATACGATCCTTGTTCAATAACATCACGATTATTTGAAATGTTGGACATCAAGCTTGAACATATTCTTGTTTAGTCACGGAAATATTTATGCATTTAAGCTTGTAAGTCATATAGACAATATTGTGTTGCTGATTAATGTTTGCAAAAGTCAAACATAAATAAAATAAAATATCATATTATATTGTGAATGAGGTTTTTTGCATCTACTCAAAATTTATTGTAAATTATGGCGATAACAAATTAGGTGAATCACATTAAAATTATTTTTCATAAAGAAAAAACTCATCATCGGCTTCCAGTCTAACCGGATGCAGCTGAATACCAGTATTTTACATTGAGCGACTGCCTATCTGACCTCCACAACCCAGTTAGTAATGGGTAATGCGATACCCCTTGGTTGTCAGACTTTTTGGGCTACTGACTACCTGTACCAACTGTCAAAGATATAGGTACAAATGACAGCCAGGACCAACATCTTAACGTGCTTTCCGAGGCACGGAGGAAACTCGGTATGTCATGGTTGGTCACCCATCCACAGATCAATCTAGGCAAGCACGGCTAAACCTAAAAACCAACCCGAGCGGCTGCTATTATTTAGCCACGAGCTCCTACCATGAAAAAAAAACTACTAGTAAAAAAATATTGCTATCTACACTCTCTTATACACTATATTCTAATCAGAGTCTGCCTACTATTTATTATTTGCACCGTCCCTTATTTTCAATGGAGTTAAAAAAAAAACCTATAAAACATGTAGAGAGACAACTTATTCATAATTGCCTGCTAATCACGAATGAGATCTCTTAAAGGATATAATGTATGCAAATGGTCAATGAGCTCATCTCACCGCTTTTTGTGTTTTGTGTAAACTTGTATCTTAAAGAACGTACCTGTACAGACAGACAACTTGGAATTACAACCACAAAGAATGAAGCTATTTAAAAAACTTCCTGCTTTACAAAGCGTCAAGAGAATTTTATAAGTATCGATGAAATATTTATACAGCGTGCCATTTTTCAAATTATATACGATCTTTTTCGTGTGGTTGCGTCTGTCGTGTCGCGGTCGTGTTTGTTCGGAAATTATACTAGATTGAACAACTACCAGGATAAAAAGTATCGTCACCATGATCATCATCATATCAGCCCGGAATCACCCACTGCTAGGTATAAGCCTCCCCTTTTTTCTGCCATACTTCCCGGTTCTGTGCGTCCCATAAAAAGTATGCCCTAAAATAAAAACCGAGGTCATAATAATTGATGTAGAATTTTACACGTTTTACCTACGTATAAGTGCAAGGGTTCATAATTTCTCATCTTCATTAATTTGAGCACAATATGTTTGTTTATTGACAAGTGGGGTTGTGCGAAGAATATCTGTTTCCTGTCTGTTGGCGTAGCATTGGTTACAACTGACATATTAACTGGTCGCCATTGTAAGGTAAAAAAAAGATACGGTGTATAGGAGATATTTAAAGGTATATCTTTTTGTCTGACCTTTTACATCCACCGTGATTGAGGTAAGAAATAAAACAAACAATTTCCAATACATTTTATTTTGTATAGTTATATTATTATTGATTGATCTCCGAATGGATCTACATTTAACATAATTGCTCGTCGTGACTGATGCCAGTTTTTTGTCCAAACACTAAACAGCCATTTTTTCTTGTCCCTGGAAAGATACGAATTATTAGTAACCAAAAAAACTTTATGAAAACAATACACGTGTACATCTTTGATAGATATATTGTTTTTTTTTTAATATGAAGTCATCATAAACACATTAGTTCACGAGTGTACTTATTATATTAGTGTTATTTGGAAGATTTTTGAACAATTTAAAGTTAACTAGGAAGGAAGTTGTTAAAAATATATGTATAAGAGCGGCATTTTATGCGGGTTTTGGTGTATTTGATACTCTCAAGTTTCATGCCTCGTTCTTGTAGTAGTCCCAATTGCGACCGCTGAGCGTCAGGTCTTGGGTTCAATTTAAAGGTCAGGAATATTGGGTTGTCCCATCAGGAATTCCTCAGTCGGAGTCTGGATTTGTACGGTTGACGGTAATAGGCTCTCGTCCTATTAGATACGTGGGACTGAAGCTGCCAAAATGTGGGCTGGTGAGCTGGCACCTCTGTGCTAACCCTTTGGAAGAACCCGGTGTGATGTCATGCTGTGTGTAGGTTTATATTGATTGTGTGTGGGGTGTGTAGCAGTTTCATTCAAAAATAAATGTTGTTGCTACTAATTGATCAGCAAGTTCGTTAGTTCAATTGTTTGTTATTATTTCACGCTTCTCAACAGGGTCGAGGTTAAGTCTAACCATTTAGTATTTCCGAATTTTATTGCTATTTGATGACCTTGTTTTTTGCATACTTATCTATTTATAACTTTTCTGTATTGGGATCACAAATATCAATAAGTGGACAAGTTTCTTTTCATGTAACCTTTTCTATTTTAAATAAAAGTGTGTTACCATGTCATTATCGTATCAAGTAAATTTTAGAGCTGTGCAGGTGGCTACATAAGTGTCTTACACCATTTGAGTTTCATCGACACGTAAAGAAGAAGAATCAAGTACTTTCTTATTTATCTCAAGTATTTTATACCTCATATTAGAGCTAACTTCTATTTGCTAATATCTATTCTCTTTATCATCATATACGGCCTGACTTCACATACTTCAAAGCCACAAAGCACATTAAAGACAAAACATAGGCCTTCCTTCGTACTATGCTCGTGTTCATAATATTAAACACAATATATTTATAACAATAATACTGTTTATATGCTTAAACCTGTTACTAATGACACCACTTGAGATAAACGACAGACTCCGTTTCGCACTATTCAGAACTGTTTTAAAAACCATAATAACTTAGTTCACGAGGTTGTCGACATGAGGAACGTGGATTCTGCAGTCATTGTTCCGATAGTCGTTACGGTTAATGGACTAATAATAGCGAAGAGCCTCGACCAACACTTTAGGAGGCTCTCATTGCGCGGCAGGGTCAAGGGCTTGATTCAGAAAGCAGTACTCCTGGACACGGCGCGTATTGTCTGGAGGTTCCTTTTTCTCGAGCCCTGATCGCCGGTAGCTTTTACCCTCTCCCTCTCCCGAAACCGGCGGATCACAATTTTTTTTTTTTTGTTTTTTTAATAATATTGTATATAAAGATGAATACACGAAACATTTCTTACATTATAATGCAAATACTTAGACTCCCCAGTCAAAGCCTCGTCCTCAGGTTTGAAGTAGATGCCATCGGGTAAGCTGGACGGATCCCCACTCACTTTGGTCAGATTTAACACATTGTCCTTCGGCCTGAACCCTCGTATTAGATCAACGAGTTCGATCCCTGACACTTGGTACGTCGCAGTTTCTTTAGACAAAGCGTATTGGATTAAAATAAGAACTGATATCACTGATAGCCACTTCATTATTACAGGTTGTGACACAAGGATAATCTTTAGATTAATGTTTTTTTCAAGCATTCGACCTGCCTTATATAGGTTACCTTGTAAGCTATTAAGTTTCGAAGATTTATAATTGAGGTACAACATATATAAGTGTTGTTTATACTGACTGTAGCGATCAATCAAAGTTATCTGTTATGCTTACAGCTACATCTATGATTTTTTTAGAAACATCTACTGTTTAACTTTTAAGGTTGATATGAATTTAAAGTTATGCCCAATCAAAATAATAAAAATTCCCTATATTCGTGTCTGAATTTAATCACAGAATTTTCCTTGTTTTTTTTTCAATTTTTTCTCTATAAGGAAATTCATGATACTCGTGTACTATCTAATTGCAGTACAATTAATTACGAGTACACTGTATGTTACAAAGGACGAAGGCTTTACCTGATTACTCATGTAATTATGAGTAGATGCACATCACTATTTCAACGATCTATGTTTGTACAATGATGAGAAATAAAAGGCAATAATTTGTGTGCGTTTATTATGTTGGTCATATAACAAAGTGGTTTGGCTGGTCACCGGGGATTCTCCATGATCAACATGCGAGACAAAGGCGTCGTGTTCGGTGTGCCTGCGGTACGAACCTATTAAATAGGGCTGTCAGTGATGTAAAAATATACTGAAAAAATTGTGTCTTAGTGATTAATATAAACTGGTCTGAAATAGACGTTAATTATGTTTGAGCAGCGGTGGCCCAGTGGTGGCTGCCCTGACTTACGAGCAGTAAGTCGTGGGTTCGAGCCCAGGTAGGTGCATTCACCGCTACTGTCAAAAACGGTGAATGAAAATATCGTGAGGAAGCCGGCATGTCCTAGAACCAAAATTCGAACATATGCGACATCTACCAACCCGCATTGGGCCCGCGTGGTGGATAATATCCCATTCCCTCTCATAGAGAGGCGGCCTGTGCCCAGCAGTGGGAACATTATAGTCTGATTATGCTATGCATATGCTATGTTTGTTGGTATTTCATAATATTTGATAACAGTTACTTATTATATAAAATGCACAGGTTGGCTCTGAATTATATTATTGGACATTTAAAAGGAGTTTGAGGAACTCTTGATTGAACAACTTCTACAATCATTTCAATTGCGAAAAATTTGAATCTTCTCGATATATATTTATGCTTCCATCTTTGAAAGGACTTAGTTGACAGAGAATCCAAAGTTAGCTTGTACCTATATTACTGTTTTTTAACATGTGATGTTATTAAATCCATCGCAATTTGAAACATAATTCTGCTTATACTCTTGGTAATCTGTGCTCTCGGCTTATGAATAGATAATATGGCGATAAGGAGCAACGCCAATTAACCTCGCATAATCATGAAGAAGTAATTGTTTATATTTAATTAATTTGATAACTCGAGCAATTATATAGCAAAATGCATTTCCTAGTAAACATTTCACATACATTCTCAATTGATATTGAAACATAGACAAAGTCCAAACAAAAAATATGAGACCGCACATAAAATTATCTAGAACATTAAAGAAACCAACAAGAACAAAGCTGAATATTAAAAAAAATACAATAAATGTCATCTTAGATACGCCATTTTTATTCGTTTTCTTATTTTTTCTCTTTTTTTTTGTTTGTCTTTGTGTTGTTTTTAGAGGAGCTCGTGGCTAAATAATAACAGCCGCTCGGGTCGATTTTTAGGTAAAGCCGTGCTTGCCTAGGTTGGTCCGTGGATGGGTGACCACCCATTACATACCGAGTTTCCTCCGTGCCTCGGAGAGCACGTTAAGCCGTTGGTCCCGGCTGTCATTTGTAGATCTTTGACAGTGTTAGGTAGTCAGTGGCCCAAAAGTCTGATAACCAGTCTTATCAAGGGGTATCGTATTACCCAGTACTAACTGGGTTGTGGAGGTCCGATAGGCAGTCGCTTCTTGTAAAATACTGGTGTTCAGCTGCATCCGGTTAGACTGGAAGCCGACCCCAACATAGTTGGGAAAAGGCTAGGCAGATGATGTCTTTGTGTTGTTTTTCCTGTCTTGTGTTTTTCTGTAAATTGACGTGACAGCCCTATGGACACAACCCAATAATAATACACTGATACATTACTAAAACGTGTAATTTAATTTGTGAGATAAATATACATTCGTCATGAAAAACATTAATAATGCTGAACTCGACAATGATGTTTGAATTTTCATGAAGTTTTCGGGGGATCCCCAACACACTGGCAAAAAAATATCTCAATTACTATGTTAACTAGCTATACTAGTTCCGTTTGCGTTGAAGACGGAAAATAACGAGTTTTTGAAATATTAACGCGTCATTCGTAATTTTTTTCAAACACAATTAACAAAAAAAACATCAGTTTCTTCGTTACGACCAAAAGATAAAATCACTAATTCAATTAAACGCGATCAGCAGAACTAAACTCGTTGAAGAGCTGTCAGTATCAATATTATGTAACTATGATAACGATGACTGCTCTTGAACGTGGCTTAGTTGTACTGATCGGGTTTAGTTTCAAAGGATTAATCGGCTGTAAAATATTGATAACGTAGGGGTTGAGAAAAAGCAAGAAATGACATTATTACAATAACACTTAATGACTATCTCACATTGGAAAAATTACCATATTTTTTTCAGATAATTTGGAAATTTGTTTTAAATATGGAACCTTGAATAAAATAAATAAGCTAACGTTTTAACAATTTCAAACAAATCTACCCATTACTTTTAAAGTGATGCGTACACAAACATATACATAAAAAGATAAAAGTACCAATAAATGCACAGACAAACACCCAAAATATGGTGGCAACACATTCCATCATCAGGCCTAAATTTCCCAAGACCTTTTATTTGAAAATATGTTCAATGTACTGACACGAAAATTCTACAGTTCTTTTAAATGTATGACTTATCTCATATAGTTATTGCTTAAATTATGGAAGTAGAAGGTCCTGAAGATGTCAGCTGTGTCGTTCATGGCTCGTATTCAGTGTACTCCGTCTGAAAAAAAAGAAATAAGAAACGTAAATGAAATTGTTCAACAATGAGCGAGCTGGTTACGAGCTGCTTGGGATTTTGAGTTTAAAGACTCAAACATGTGTAATAACATAACATTAGTTTATTCTCAGGCAACTTTGTCCCATAGATAATCCTTACAGACTAACAGACATATTATATTACTAGCTTATGCCCGCGGCTTCGCCCGCGTGGAGTTCGGGAAATGCCCACGGGATCTTACTTCTGGGATAATAAGTAATCTATGTATGTATAGTACATACATAGATTTACATGTACTTGCTTATAACTTGCAAACATTCATTCATAGTAATATCAATTAAATTACATTTGAACGTGAAATATGATACCTTGGTTTGAGATTGAACACTGGGGACAACAATCAAATGATTAATTAGGAATCTATTTATAGACATTAAACTTTCACATAATATTTAATATCAATGTCGCGTATCACAAGCCAACGCGAACATCTGTGGAATAAACCATATTTACAGACGTCTACCTCAGAAAAATCCTACCTACTTACTTAATAGGTAAATCCTCCCGCACGCCCCGCGCAACACTGCGCGCCATGCGCCCATCTACATGAGCTTCGAAGCCCTATTTGACTCTATAAATGTGAAGAGAAAGTATCTGCTAAGAAACAGTTTTGAAACAGTTTCAGTAGGTGAAATGGGGATTTCACCCACTTAGGGGTGGAATTTCGAAAAACCCTTTCTTAGTGGATACCTAATCTTTACAAAGAATACACCCTCCAAATTTCATGTCTCTAGGACCAGCGGTTTGGGCAGTGCGTTGATGTATCAGTCAGCCAGACAGGACATTGAATTTTAAATTGGGGGATGATTTTGGAAAAAACTGTGATACACGTATCTCATAATTTTAACTGAAAAGTATGTATACAAATTTACAAGTCAATCGACTCGGAGAATAAAAAGTTTCATAGAAAATTCAACACCCCATTTTACCCTTTTAAGGGTGAAATTTTGAAACACCCTTTCTTAATGAATATTTACTCTTCACAAAGAATACACGATCCAAATTTCATGTCTCTAGAACCAGCGGATTGGGCTGTGCGTTGATATATCAGTCAACCAATCAAGTCATTGAATTTTTAAATTGGGGGATCATTTTGGAAAAACTGTGATACACGTATCTCATAATTTTATCTGAAGAGTATGTGCACAAATTGTCAAGTCAATCGACTGCGAGAATAAAAAGTTTCATAGAAAATTCAACACCCCATTTCACCCTCTTAGGGGTGGAATTTAGAAAAACCCTTTCTTAGTGGATACCTACTCTTTACAAAGAATACACCCTCCAAATTTCATGTCTCTAGGACCAGCGGTTTGGGCTGTGCGTTGATATCTCAGTCAGTCAGTCAGTCAGTCAGGACTTTGAATTTTATATGTATAGATGATAAAATACAAATTGTGTTAGTAAATTGAGCCTTAAAAGTATGTTAGTGACATTTCACTTGTGCACTAAGTATGTCAACAAGTTTTTTTTTTCTTTTGGCACTAAGGCTATACTGATGATATCTACATAATCCTTTGGCCAAGAACCTCTAGCTGCATTTAATTCTACTGTGCATACAAAGCCAAATTCTATCGTTCGATGGCGACTGCTGACCATGAGGTCCTGGCTTCGAGAGAGAGAATTAAAAAAACAACAACCTGGGAAGTTGGACAAAGTGATGTTGAGTTCTTCCATCAGGAATTTCTCCGTAGCAGCTTGGAGATTGAATTCGTGCCCGGCGATGCCTTGCCCCTGATTACGTAGGACTTAAACAGAAGTTGCTTTTGCCCGCGGATTTACTCGTGTTAATTTAGAATTTGACAATCAATTCGGCTTGTACTCTTGTACTTGTAATAATATAATTCTATCACAATTTGAAAGACACGTGGCGTCATCAATTATCATAAGAACATTACTGTTGTTTTCCTCGGGAACAGTACTTTTTTCGCGATGAAAGGTACCCTATGTTCGTTTCTGTACACCTGCCAACGTATACGCAAAATTTCAGGATGATAGGTTCAGTGGTTTAGGCGTGAAAAGGTAACAAATAAATAAAAAAACTTACTTTCGCATTTATAATATTAAAGTATAAATGGATAATATTATAATAGACTAGCAAAATTTGTGAATAGGAGTAATTAGACCTCTGATTAACCTTTCGGAAAACAACAGGCGTTACGTGTTTTGTTACACATTTCGAAGTAGGTTGGTGAAAGAGCATTACCTTTCCTCTCAATCATGATTTATTATATATTTTTATTAGTTTATATATCTTAATATTATGTATTTATTTAAGTATATATTAATATTAACTTATATGTGTATTTATAGGTATATAATATTTTAGGTTAAGTTAGGTAAGGCACATAAACTCATTATTCTTTTCCTTTTCTCACACACTATTGTCTACATTTCTTTTTCATTTCTCCTTTTGCAGGTCTGCTGGCAGAAATTTCGTATGAAATAAGCAGTACCTATGTACTCATATATTATAATGTTATTTTCCTGTGTTGTCTACTGTGTGTACATAAATAGTAAAATAAATAAATAAAATAGTAAAAATAGGTTTAATTGGCAGTGACATCCCTTAAAAATATTTCCCAATAATACTTGGCATTATGAGTGGTCGTTGAATATTTTAAACATTTGAAACAACATTCGCTTCGTCAAATAAGGATTTAGTTCTCCATTGCGTTATAAGTAAGGCAACATTAACGATCATTTGGTTGAAAACAGGCATTGGACAGTCTCACGGAAGCAAATGTAGAGCAGATGATTGTGACTGATGCATTTGAATGCAGACGAGGCGATTATATCAGTTGTTTATTAAATGCTAAGTTGATGACATTCTAGATTCTAGAAATGCATAACATCATAATTATATTATGTGTACGGTTGTATCTAGCAAATATAAATGTATGTTGCAGTTTGCTCTACATATTTGTTTGTATTTTAGTTTGCTAAAAAAATCATCACGTCTATGGGTGGTCTAATTATGATGGTGACTGATTCTCTCTCTCTCTATCTATCTCTCTCTAAAGAGGATGAGCACAATACTTAGTAGAGTGTAATTAGACAATAAGGTGGAACGAAGTTTATAGTGGTCGGATTTTAATGGGACTTTTTTATTAAGTTCCTAGAAGAGTGCAAAAGAAAGACAAAAACAAAATATCGCCGCTCGCGACTTTTTTTTTAAATTTCCTTTGGTGCAATTAGACAAAGAATACTCAAAAAGTTTTTGGTATTTTTTGTCTAATTGCAGTCGGCTAACTACTTATGATACAATTAGAATAGAAGAGTTTATTTATTTCCCAGTAATTGGGTTGTGGAGGTCTAATGGACAGTGGCTCCACGTAAAATACTGACATTAAGCTGTATCCGGTTAGACAGGAGCAAGCTAAGCCAACCCCAACTTATTTTGCGAAAAAGACAGTCAGATGATGAGAACATTTATTTTAGGAACAGAACCAACATATACATATACAGGATGGAAGGGACGCTAAAACGGTTACCTTGTAGAATTTTCTCGTCGGTTCTTAAAAAAAACAGCTGTTTTCTACAAAACTGCAATACCTACACGGTCAAAATGTATGGAACAGATGATGCACGGCATGACAAATGCATGGTCAAAATGATGTACTGAAAACGCGATAACCGTTTAATCGTCGGTGTCCGTTCCTTGTATATCATAATCCATTTTAAACGTAGGTTTAGCCTTAAAACGGCTAGCCTAAACCAGCTTCAGAATGATCGTATTATTCTGTGGTACATTTTACGTAAAAACCACGTTATATTCAAGTATAGTTGTGGTGGGTATAATACTTCACAACCTTGAAGAACAAGATTTTATAATAAGTTCACATAAAACTTGATTGATGACTTCGAGGTGTTTTGCATAAATATTTTTCCTCTTTTTTTAATTAAAAAATCTAAGGTAGATCGGATTTAATAAAAATTAAGCTACATTTTAATATTAATTAACCATCTTTACTGGATGTAGAGGAAATGGAATTTAATAAAATCACAAGAGATTTTAAGAGATGTGAGCTGTCTTTCCAGTTTTTTATTGTTGAAGACCTGACCAGTGTCTAATAGTGTCTATACCTAATACTCAATTGACCCGATCGATAAGAGTGGTGACAGCGGTGATTTTCCTCGGAAGCTGTACGTTCCACAAGAATTTTATTAAAAGGATGGCCCAAACATTTATCTATCATCGTCTTGGGTTAATATGGCTAGAAAGGAGATGGCGGCTAATAGACATGAACAGAAAAATAAAACATGTTGTACCAGCAAATAAATAAACTGGGTTTGCCATTGTCACTTCACAGCCAAAAGGCGTTGCGGCAGAACTCGCTGGAGATGACAGGACAAGCTGGACAAAACCAACGACCAATGGTCCACATTATCTCTACATCGAAAGATTTGGAAGTCATGGAGAAAGGCCTTTGGCCAGCAGTGGGATGACATAGGCTAACAGTATCATTATGGTAACAGACAGATGATTAATGACGGTCTATATTATTTAATGTATATGTGCTGAACGATTCTGGTGTTATGCTAGTGTTCACTTCTGCTGTGCATAAGGTCCGCCAACTTTGGGAGTCCGCCATATTGGATTTAGAATGACGTCAGTTAGATAACCATGCATTGTCATTCAAACTAAATATGTATGCAAAATTTCAGCTCAATCGGAATCCGAAAAGTGGGTTAAATTTCATTTGTAAGTTTTTTTACATAGTTAATCTTATAAAAGCGTGTTATAAATCAGCCAAATCGGTCAAGCCATTCTCAAGTGCTGATTCTTCACACATGCGGCAATTGATTTTTGTACATAAAGATAACCTACGCTCCTACTGTACAATTAGACGTAATGATTGATTTTTTGTTCGGTAATGTCAAGGCAAGAAACAGACTTTCTCTACTTTACTGGATTCGTTTTGACCCGTGTCTCCCCTTCTAATGACGTAACATACTGCTAAAGACACTGCATGACTGTGAGCAAATTATTTGATGAACATTGAACATTGCATCGCTAAAACCGTATACAGCGTGATAAACGAATAAGTAGAACAAATATATGCTGCGTACCTGGGATCTACCCAGGTGCGCTGCAAACACAATCAGGAAAAATGGGGGATTAAAGTGCCTTCCGACATTCAATGTGAGTGGGGTACTAGACTATGGTATACTGCTGCAGTGTCCCTACACCTCCACTTTAGAGGACTTAAAAAACGCTACTGGTGCTGTCACCGTGATCAACGTGGTCACCAATTGGGTTCAAATTATTTGACAAGACCTATTATCGCAACGAAAGGAGAAGAAGTAGAGCAAAGTTGTTGTTAGAACTGATTATAACAAAATAAGTACCTTAGGTGGAACCAGATCATTTGCTGGCACGGCGACATCTTGTGTAGATAACACGGGGCGGACACTCTCGGGCCGTGCATTAAACTTATTTGGAGAATTATAGCCCGTAGACTTTACTGGAAACTGCGGCAGAACCGGAGAGGGCTTCACGAGATTATTTGGCGAGAATATATTATTTGAAGTCGTTGTCGGGTACCGCGGCAACACTGGAGTAGGCTTCACTAAGTAAGCAGGCTGTGCCCGCACAGGAGCATCCAGCAAAGGGAACACTGTCCAACCATTTACAATACAGAAAACAACAGACAAAACTAACAACAAGAAATAATTCTTAATCATTTTTTAATATTTTTTTGTAGCCAACACGAAAGAACTGGTCGAGTGTTAAAACTGGAATGGATGTCGTGTTTTTAATTTATAGAGATTTTGGCACTCTACTGAAGTGTTGTATTAACATAAATTCTTAGGTAAGAGCCGCTCACCCTGAAACGAGAACGGTTATACACCTACACACATTAGATGAACCGCAGAAGATGGTTTTATTACGATTGACCACTAGCAAGGCAAAGACAACCTTTCAACAAGAATATGCGAAAAGCAAATACGGGTGAACTTGAGCGAATATGTGTGTACCTGTTTAAAATTCGTACACACACATGTCTAATATCGATGGCTACGTAATAAGGATATTAAATAATGTAGTCTTGATATAGAATAAATTAAAATTACCTCAAGTGGCAACCTCATTGAGAATTTGCACCATCTAATACGGAGTTATTAGTCCTACTTCCTCACGTCGGACTCCTCACTATATTCCGTTGATTTGATGGAAACAACGAGACTGATACTTATTATAAATACGATAATAAATGGAGACATCTCCAGTAAATAGCTATCACTGAATGAAGTCTCATCTGTACTTGTTTATTTATCATGAAATGATAAGAATATATTTATAAAATATGCGTTCATAATGTCGCAGGGTTATGATGCAAAACGGTGTTCAAATCAAGTTTGATTAAAACTTGTCTCATTTGCTCTAAAAGACCCGCCTGTTTAATGAAGTAAGTGTAAAATCTGACCGTTAGGGACATTGTTACTTACTTATTTAAAAACAAAAAGAAGTGAACAACAAGCTTAAGATGTTGATGATGTAATGTGTTCCTATTCGTGCCGCGAAGCCGAACACACCGGTGTTCATCTCCCGCCTACACTACATCACTGCGGCGGAGGACATCGTGGAGTACCTGCGTCAGAAGACCAAGTTCATGGCGAGAGTGCAGCTGTTGGAGTCGAGACGCAACGTAACTTTAAGGCGTTTGTGGTGCGAATGCCAACGTGTTATCTGCACCTCGCCTTAGAAGAGGACTTTTGGCAGCAGGGAGTGGTGTTCCGTCGCTTCCACGGGCAAGTGCCACTTGAACGCACAGTGACATAGTGCACAAGTGAAGTGTTACTAACGTAGTTTTAAGGTGCTTTTTACTAACACAATTTGAATTTTATCATAATGTATCTTAGTCTGTAAGGTATATAAGAATGGACCAAAGTTGCCTGGAAATAAATGAATGTTGTTGTTGTAACGGTAACCTACGTAAGTACCTTTTTTGGTACTCTTTTTTGACATGATAACACTGTAAATAGTTATACCTATATGATTGCGTGAGGATTGGTATGACTGACAAAGGAGTAAATAATAGCGTAATAGTGAAAAAATTTGCGTCGACCGCAAGTAACATGGGCAAGAACAGAAAGATGAAATGATGAGAAGTTGATTTAAATAGCTGTTTTTATTTTCAATAGAAGTGTCTTCAAAAATGTTCACTGTCCTTTATATTTTAAAACCTAATTGATTAATTTATTGTTCACCTACTCAAATTTAAGCACTACTACGGTGATAAATAGTATGAATGTGCAGTAATTATAATTTTTAAATAAATGAAATGAGCAGACGACATTGTTGCCATCACAGGTATATCCCGGAAGAGGCTGACACAGAAACTTGTAGCCTGGTAAAAGCAAAGAGAGGCCTATACCCCGCTTCGTGCTGTGGATGATGATGATGATGATGAAATAAATAAAAAAATATATCATTTTATAGGTCTTGTTAAGGGCTTACCTCACCACTTGTTATTGTTAAGTTGATAACGGTTTAGCATGCGTGAAGCTGTCATCATGTTGCTTTGAGACGTACCATTCAATATCTGAGTACCGGTACCATTAACCACATTTACTAGTATTCCGATTAAACATAATGCAATAACTAATAACTTCATGATTGTATGTCTCCGTTACAACTTCGAAACGATCACTGCAGTTGCTATCTCCGCGAGGTCCCTCTATATTTAGGTGCATGAAGCCAACTCCACATGTTGGTCTCAATCTTAGCCAACGTCACTCGTCCAAACAAAGAAAATAGCTTTGCACCAATGTTGATCAACGCATTCTCCATACACATTTTGAACGGGTGGCTTTGGGCCAAACTTTGGGACCAACGTTTGGGACCCGTCAGACCTTCGTAGATAGGGAATAGCGAATGAGACAGCAGCCACGGAGTCTGGATTTGTGCCCGGTTGTTGGCAATAGACTCGCCCTTTATTACAAACAACTGGTGAACCCATTAGGTACCTACCTCTGCCGAACCCTTCGGGGATTACAGGCGTGATTTTTTTTATTATATTTCTCACAATCAGTAGTTTATTATGGAGAGGAAAAAAAAAAAAGTTGGATTTCTCGAAAACAACCCAGTTCGGACCCCAAGATAAAGGGGTCAAAACTGTTGCAAATAAGGTCCAGTATCACTCGTTTCAAGGAACGCACCCAATTACCCTGTATATAGATGATACACTTAATCATATTTACGTGACAAAAATATAACTATCCGTTATTTATGTGTCTTCCAAATCGGATGGTGCAAAATAGCAACAATAATTTGGAACCGTGGTGGACGTTGGTATCTTCGTCAAACTTTTTGGCAACATTGGTAGAGGGATGCCACAATTAGTATGCAGCTGATCAAAGCAGTCAACCAAAGAATCTTCATGATTGATGACACAGCCCTAGGGGAGCCCGCGAAATTCAAATTTTCTTACGTTTTTTGCAATTTGTAGCTCAGTGTCAGGTTGTATGTTGCTCATAAATCATTCGTTTGCTTGTATTGTAAGTGAAGTAAGAAGTTATCTATTCCCAAATTAATAGCATTAGAGCAACAAGTTCCTGAAATAAATATCTGTCATAGACAAACAGACAAAGTCGCATAGGTTCCTTTTTTACCATTTTGGTAGGGAACCCTAATGAAATGACGAAGCTGAACTATTGAACTCGACTTTCAAGGGTATTAGGTCTAGGTCATGCGATAATTCACGGTTATCATAAAATTATGTCGCTCAAAATTATGAACCTAAATCAAAGCAATGAAAAAAAACAAACAAGACTACTTTTGGTCTTTCATGACAATAAAACAGTAAAATGAATAAAAAAATAATTGGTACGTAGAAATGCTGCATTTTCATCGATTCAGTTTATTATCTCATATAAATATCTGATCTAGTTTAATCAAATAAATCACTGACATACATATATCATGCCTATTTTAGTATGCACCCTATGCGATACCATTATAAGGATCATTTGTAGTCAGACAAAATTGTGAGTCATTGGAACTACCTCATTGTAACCGATGATCAATTTATGACAAGTTTGCTTTGTTCGTAGTCAAATTACGTAACATTCCATGTAGGCATTTGTGATCGTTTCAATTCAATAGGACATTCGGAAAATCCTTGATATTTTCGGTCTTCTCATGTTGGTTTCTGTATTGAATGTTAATTTCGCGCTGTTTCTAAGGGCCGAACTACAAAGGAAACACGGAACCCATAATAATATAACATAACATATAATAATAACCCTATTTGGCGCAGCCGTGAGGCACACAATATTGTCTCTTTTTTCTGTTTAATTTACGTTTTATATTGTGTAGATTTAAGTTTTTTTTTTTTATTTGTTTGTTGTGTGCACTTGTGGCATGTGCCAAATAAATACGTTTTCTTTCTTTCTTTCATAATGTAATAACACTTTTTTTCCGTTTGTCAGAGAGTTTTTTCTCGAGACCTGCCGAACGTAGGAATAAAATCTTATTATTATTTTTGCGTATTCCTAGGTCCTGATGCGTGTGCATTATACATTTAATTTACAGCTCATTTATTACCGTGGGTGGCGCTATGCCATTAAGATAAATAGTTTAGGAGCTAGATTGGGTTTATTAATTGGGCGCAGTAAAGTAGTTACAAGAAGCGTACAATCGTTCGGTAGACTTTTCAATGTATTATTTTCGGTTGGTTCGAAATCTTGGGGGTATGAACCTGACTCGCTCTTGGCCGGTTTATTTTTGACTAGTTGTGCGCCGTGGTTTCACCTGCCGTTTCTCTTTTCACTCTGTTCCTAAGGATTACGACCCTACCTGATGTTAAATAGTCTGTCTCTAACTTTCCTCAAGAATTGGGTTGGCAGTTTCAGAGGTTAGTGCGTCCAAACAAATAAACAAACTCTTCAGCTTTAATATTAAAACTCTGACACCAGGTCAGGCACTAACCACACGATAAAGAAGAAGAAGAAAGAAGGTTTAATACATCATCATAGGGACTGACAAAGAATGTCAACGCTGGTGGGTCTAGAATCATCTACATGCTTAATCCATTTTGAAAGATTGGGTCATGAATTCACTTCAGGAATTGATTTATTTTATTTTGGCTTTTTACTCTGTATTTAAACCAATCAAAGGTGTACCGTAAGCTCTTTAGTTATTTGTTCGTTATTGTTTGTTACTGTTAACCTGCGTCATCCCACTGCTGGGCAAAAGCTCTCCCCATGACTTCCAGCTCTTCTGATCCAGGACCAATAAGCACCACTGGTCATTTGCTTCCTTTAGCTCGTCCCACCCTACGTGGTCTGCCGCCATTCTTATATTGTTTAAGAAGTTATATTATTATAAAGTCAGAATCAACGAGCGGAACGTACTTGTGGCTACTTTTAAGGATACGAAACAAAAAGTCTATACTATACTTAAGATATTTTTAGCCAAGGCGGTCGGGACCGGTTCCGATGGTCCTTGAAGATGCGATACATCTTCAACCTGTACCTGTTTCTGCTTGTAAGCTGTTTGGAAGAAAAAAAAAACAATTACGTTGCTCATATCCGGTTTCTGAATTAAGAATTTTAAGTTGAGAATTTGTCAAAGCCTGCTATAGCATTTTCCTCAAAATGGCCCGCGAAATTCAAAATTCCTTTCGTTTAATACGTAAGATATTTCGCATTTCATAGGTGCCCCTTTTAGAAATGCAAACGTAGTAATTGACAAGTTCTCAACTTAAAATTCTATAAATTCGAGGAGCTCGTGGCTAAATAATAACAGCCGCAAGGGTCGATCTTCAAGGTTAAGCAGCGCTTGCTGAGGTTGGTCCATGGATGGGTGACAGTCATTACATACCGGTTACCTCATTGCCTCGGAAAGGACGTTAATGTGTTGGTCCCGGTTGTCATTTGTAGATCTTTGACAGTCGTTACGAGTGGTCTGAAGCCCAAAAGTCTGACAACCAGTCTTACCAAGGAGTATTTGATTACCCAGTTACTGGGTTGTGAATGCCAGATAGGCAGTCACTCTATGTAAAATACTGGTACTTTAGCTGCATCCGGTAAGACTGAAAGCAGACCCCAATATATTTTGGGAAAAGGCTAAGCAGATTTATTGAGTTTTATAAATTACTTGCGACCCGCATCGCACAGGTGCAATATACATATAAACCTTCCTCTTGAATCACTCTATCTATTGCTGAAAACTGCATTAAAATCCGTTGCGTAGTTTAATAGATCTAAGCGTACAAACAGCGGGAGCGACTTTGTTTTATACTACGTTAAGATTTGTAAAAGCTTGATGGTTGTAAAATAAAACTGCGTGGTTAGTCATATTACAGTATCAGCACGGAGTCCGTATTTATGTCAAGTTAATTCCAATTAATCTATTATACAGGTGAAATGTAGAGCTATTAACCTTCAAAGTTAGTGTAAATAATAATCATTTCTTTTGCACGTTCGTTCAATCGTAGATCTCAGAAATAATTATAAAAAAATATTACTTCTCTTTTTTAATCGAATTTTGATACCAATCTCATGGGTTTTTTTTTTTCACGGAATCCTAATTATCTTTCTGAGATAAAAGTATCCTATGTTAGACCTTATAACATCAGCAGCTATCTGCCAGTGAAAGTCCTGTCAAAATCAGTTCAGCCGTTTCGTAGATGAGCCGGAACAGACTGGCAGACAAAAACTGAAAAAAAATGTTTTTGTTATAAGTGTCGCATATATTTTCATATAGGTACATTCAGTAAAAACGTGTTATTTTGATATTACAAACAGATTCAATTTTATTTATTTGTAAATAGGAATTTATGTAAATGTTAATAGGAATAGATGAAGTTGCCTGATCATCATTTACGAGCAACTGCATGATTTACGTTGCGCCAAGATTGGACAGGCGCTAAGCAGGCAATCTCGAACAGTCTATCTACCGTGCAGAGAATATTTGTGTAGGCGTCATTATGCTCATATTTATTTAAAATGTTTCTTGTTGGTCGACAAACGCGATTTCTGAGCATGAGGTCATGGGTTCGATTGCCAAGTCGAGCAAAGTGTTGTAAGGTTTTCTTTAAGAGCGTTCATCTAAAAAGTTGGCAACGTCTCAAATAGCTGTCAAATGTTTACCTGTTTTAATGAATTTAGCAATATTACTATATGGGAATAAGAGAGCGTTACTCCAGAGCGGCCCACGTTCATTCTGAACCTCACAAATAAATATTCGTAGATTATTAAAAAAAAACTGCCGTTTCCTACAAAACTGTAATACCTGCACGTCCTATCTCTGAAAGGCCTCGGCCGGCACTTAGCACCGGTGCAATTCCGCGCCGATTATACAGTAGTACATTAATAAAACAGTAATAAATTATTCATAGTAAAAAAAACATCTAAGTTATAAAAAAAAATTACCATGTTTTCAAACGCTGATGTCTTCATTTACTAGGTCTGAAAATATACAAAAATACTTGAGATTTCATCGTAAACTAACACGTTTAATTACTCGAAAAGTGGCTAGAAATTACACTTTTGAGAATACTTTTCTTGTATTAAAACTTGCAGTAATTTTTTTTTCAGTCATGCACTAGTGAATGTAATTGTTTTTTTAATAGTAATATTGTTATAAGTTTGTCGTAAATGGTTTTACGATTATCTAACAACTAAGTACACCATCGACCGCTAGTTTTAAAAAGGGCTTGAATAAAAACTGTTCTAATGAGAAAACTATACGAATATTTGAAAATTCTTTTCAGCCATGCACTAGATTATAAAATTCTCAATAATTTGACGTCAATAACTTATCTACGAATTAAACAGATTATCGTTTAATTGTCCGTCGGAAATCATCAATTTTGACTCCAGTGTGGTTCCAACGGCTGAACGCTCTTAAGGATTTTTTCGGTAGCAGCCACAGGGTCTGGAAATGTGTCCTATTGATAATTATATGCTCGTTTTCTATTACATGGGACATAAACATAACTGGCGAAATGTGGATGTCCTATTAGGTACCTATATGTCTGCCTAAACTTGCGGAGATTACAAACGTCATTTTGTTATTTAACAGTTTACACTAGTAAGGTTGTCATCGTTACCCCGTATCCTAATATCCGCACATTTCTGCGGGCTTTGCGGTGCTGCATCCTGCATCCAAGCCTCGATCTTTTTCGCACAATTTAACACTAAATATGTTGCTTAAATTTAATGTTATAGATTCCCGCACAGTAAAAAAAGTTTTAAATTTCCTTGAATTTCAATTAAAGTTGGCTAGATTTTTTGTCTTGTCCTATAGTAATTTTAAAGTAACGATAATAATTATTTTAAATAAGGGATAAGAATGTCAACTTTACTACGCACGAATAAGGCGCATCGGTATTTTTAACCATGTCTCGTTAATACAGATCAATGATAAACGTGTGTGCAAACATAGGTGCTCTCTCCTGCCTCGCTCTTATAGTCCAATGAGTAGGCCATCCAACACAACCTGGAAAAGATCAGGAGCGGGACCGTGTTTTAAATATCTAATGGCAACCTATTAACACTTTGTCCGATCTGGAAATCGAACCCTGGACCCTCGCTCAACAGACGCGCTTGCGACCGCAAGGCTAGCTTATTTACTAACACAAGTCTATATTAACATTATACAGGGTGTTTGGTAGATGGGTGCAAAGCCTGAAGGGGGTGATAACTTAGACCATTTAGAACTTATTAAGCTAAACTTGTCTTAGACGAAGTCTGTTCCTTGTATTTTTTTTTTGAAACTCTAAGGTTTTTAACAATAATATCCATTTTTTTTCAATTAAATGTTAATAGTGTCCAGTAAAAGCTGTAATGTTATTATTTTTTAATTATGTAATGTGTGATTACTCAAACAAAATAATTCCCAAGCATCTGTGTCATCAGAGAAACATTCTACGCCATATTCAAGTTTAAGAAACTTTTAAAAATCAAGGAAATGTTTTGTTTACGGCATAATAAAAAAATAAGAAAAATAGCCTCAGTTGTTCAAACCTTTTTAAAAACATGCTTGGTTATTGCCCTTTCTTTTGAGGTACTATTTACGCAGATGTCTCATCAACTTTTGGAATTAGGATGTACAAAGCAAATTGAGGTCGAATATTTAATTTTTAAACAGACCAAAATAATGCAACATTTTTGTTAAAATAATTTATTGTTCATGTTCAAAATGTTGACCGCGGTTTCTTATACAAGCGCGTGCCCGTCTTCTCACTTCTGTAGTCGTGATTTTTAATTTCATCTCCTGCTTCATGACTTAAAAAGCCGTTTGAGTCTTTCTATTAATTCTTCTCTAATTTAAATTTCAACGTGCGTGTAGACGAGCTCCTTGGCCCGTCCCCAAACGAAAAAATCCACAGGAGTTAAATCGGGTGATCTAGGTGGCCAAGGGATGGGCCCGTCTCTGTCAATCCAGCTCTCTGGGAAACATTTAAATGTTCTCTCACGTTTAGGGTCCAGTGTGCTGGGCAACCATCTTGTTGAAAAATCATTGGTCTTCTCATTGCCAATATTGGTATTTCGGTCTCGTCCAGAAGCTCTGGGAGATAGTTTTGAAGGAATTCCAGGTAATTTTCTCCATTTAAATTATCAGGCAGGAAGTGGGGACCAATTAACGTTCGGCCGCCCTAAACGTGAGAGAACATTTAAATAATTGTTTCCCAGAGAGCTGGATTGGCAGAGACGGGCCCATCCCTTGGCCACCTCGATCACCCGATTTAACTCCTGTGGATTTTTTCGTTTGGGGACGGGCCAAGGAGCTCGTCTACACGCACGTTGAAATTTCAACTAGAGAAGAATTAATAGAAAGACTCAAACGGCTTTTTAAGTCATGAAGCAGGAGATGAAATTAAAAATCACGACTACAGAAGTGAGAAGACGGGCACGCGCTTGTATAAGAAACCGCGGTCAACATTTTGAACATGAACAATAAATTATTTTAACAAAAATGTTGCATTATTTTGGTCTGTTTAAAAATTAAATATTCGACCTCAATTTGCTTTGTACATCCTAATTCCAAAAGTTGATGAGACATCTGCGTAAATAGTACCTCAAAAGAAAGGGCAATAACCAAGCATGTTTTTAAAAAGGTTTGAACAACTGAGGCTATTTTTCTTATTTTTTTATTATGCCGTTAACAAAACATTTCCTTGATTTTTAAAAGTTTCTTAAACTTGAATATGGCGTAGAATGTTTCTCTGATGACACAGATGCTTGGTAATTATTTTGTTTGAGTAATCACACATTACATAAATAAAAAATAATAACATAACAGCTTTTACTGGACACTATTAACATTTAATTGAAAAAAAATGGATATTATTGTTAAAAATCTTAGAGTTTCAAAAAAAAATACAAGGAACAGACTTCGTCTAAGACAAGTTTAGCTTAATAAGTTCTAAATGGTCTAAGTTATCACCCCCTTCAGGCTTTGCACCCATCTACCAAACACCCTGTATATGTTAGTAGAAAAGATTTATAGCTATGGAGCATTGAAGCCTGAAATAATTGATATTATTTATTAATTATTTCAGGCTTCAATGGTCCGTATATTAAAAGTATTGCACAATTTTGTAGTTCTTGTCTTGTTAAAATGAACAAAATACAATTTTAGAACACAATCTTTATTTTATAAAATAATATTAAATTAACACAACAACTTAAATTAAGAAATCAATAAATAAATCGTAATCTACGAGTAACACGTTCTATTTCGGTTCAAAAGATTACCTTCTATAAGGCTCAAAATAATGATTTAAATGCCTTATATGAAGAAGTACGTACTTTGTTTCGACATAAGTAACTGATTTAAATAAATCACAAAGGTTATGGCACATCTCAAAAGTAAATGATGCAACCTCATTTGAATTGGAATCTTAAATCGTAGTCAGAAAACTTATATTTACGTGTGTCGAAGATTCATTTAAAACGGTTCTTTTAAATGCCTGATATCCACTTTGGTTACAATTAAATCTTTTTTGGAGAAGTCAACAAATTAGCATTATAGACAGCTTTGTGAACTAAAGTTCGATTTAATATAAATAATAAATAAATTAGGTATATTATCTCGATTGCAGTTAATCAAAACTTTTAATAATTGTTTCCAATTACTTGATTCTTAGGACGCACTGAAAAAAGCCCAACTCATATTATTGTGATGTGATAAAGTTGGAGTCAATCTTTTCAGAAAGATTGGCATAGACTCTTTTTAGATTCATAGCTGTTTTATAGCACTTCAACAGCGCGTGAGCAATCCCTAAGAACATCTTTCTTCATAAACAATTCTTCCTGAATCTGAAATAATACTTCATGAAAGAAATCTTAACCTATAGTGTTACTAGTGTCGTTTAATCAGAGACGAGAACCGTCACAAAGTCGTCCCTATTTCTCGAAGAGGGACCACTTTTCCCCCTTCGGAAAGCCGCAGCACCAACCCCCTTGCTTCTGCGAAAGTTGGGGAAGGGGAAGTTGGGGAGTCCTCTATGCCTGACATCTAAGAGGCCGTCACCAAAGAACTGGAAAGAGAAAATAAATTGTTATTAGAATAATAATATGGCTTTAGAGAGTTGCGTGGGGACTAGATTTTTTAAAGTTAAATCTGGTTTTTTTTATTAGTAAATCTAGACATGTTTTAAAAATTAACATACAACAGCCTTATTTCGAATACCGACCCAATTTCTAAAGCTTTCATTGTTCGACAGAATTATTATTTTCTTCAAATGTTATTTCTTTACAAAAATTACTCCACAACAATGATGATAGATCTGGAACGCTGTTCAATGTGCTGACCACGTTCAATTTGAAATGGTGAAAATCTTCTTTAATCCGTCAAAATGCAAATAAAGTCTACTCACATCAGGTTGCTACTGGTGGAAGCCATTAAGGGAGTTAAAGCCGAAAGCCGAAGAAGCGCTCTGGCTCTGACTTCCACCTCCACCGAACCCACCGCCCAGAGCCGAGGCCGAGGAAGCAGCACCAGACCCTGACAGCCCAGAACCGCCGAATGAAGCCGCTTGACTACTCGCCTGGCTACCGCTGAAGCCGCTGAAAAAATACAAAAACCAGTTTAATACAAAGACTGTTTTGACTTACATTAGCTACTGTTTCTTATGGGGGTAGGCTGTTGCTACGTATAGTCACGAGCAATGAAATGTATACGCTTCCAAATTTTAAAGCTATTTTCTTTTTTCCCCGCGATTTTTTTTTTCAGTACAGAATGTTTTGGTTAACGTTTTACGTTTGAATGGACATAGTATTTTACAAGTCATACTATTACTAAATAAGTTGTTTTGTCACTTAGTGAATTTTGCTTAGTGTTTACATTTCATTGCTCATGACTGTACCCTTCTGCTTCGTCGCGTTCATACGCGCATCCCGGTTGTAGCTTTTTTGGAGAACATGGGCAATAAAAGTAGTGCACGTCTTTCTAAAAGTGGTTTAAATAGTTTAATTTGTTGTTGTGTTTTCTTCAAAAGACCATCTCAGACATTAATCTGGCCGCGGGACTGTTCGAAAGAGATACCGCGGCCCTGGAACACAAAGGGCAAAGAAGGAACATGGATGGGTTTTAGTGAGTAAAAGTCTGACACTCCCTCCCACCCCGCCCAGAGCGGGAGGAGTTATTTGATGATTTCCTATACCAAAAAAAAAGACATTAATCTGCATGGTCCTCATATGACTTGATCAATGTCTGGACTTTAAAAGAGACAGTGACCTCTGAGTTTGTTTCGGATGTTTCTTCTCAGAGTAGACGATGTAAAACCAATTTACAGCAATAAATATGATTTATGATTTATGTGGAGCCTGACATAAACTTGGTTTATATATGTATTGGCTTTCCACTTGAAGCGGACAACCCAATCATCACTTTGGATTCACATTCAGTTTTTTTTTATTATGGTTATTGATTGAATGGCATGACCCTTTGAAAAAAAAAACCCCAAGGTGAAAGTGCCTGGGTAGGCCACGAAATTTAAATTTTCTTATGCTTTTAGCTATTTACAGGTCAGTGTCGGGTTGTTTGTTGATTAAAAAATAATTTACGACAGTAACAAATATATTACATGACTTTACAGAGTTCATTAAAATCATCAAAACAACTCTCTAAGTTCTTTTAATCCCATTGAATGACTTTTTCATGAAATAGTCATTGAAAGGGATAAAATTTGAATTTCGGGGAATTTATCAATAAGATCACAATACAATGCTTGTTTTCACAGATAATACGCAACACTTAAACATTATTCCAAATTTAAAGCATATATTAACGTTCCAAAGTGTAATGATTCAAAGTTGTAAAGAAATAATAAGTTGAAACAACTATGTTAATGACGCGTTTTTATGTAAGTAAGTATGGACATACTTAAGTATGTAATACACATGTCCGGCTACCGTAAAAGTAAGTCACGAAGGCGTTGAGTCACATTTGGGAAACCCGGCCAATATTTTTTACTGATATTGACTTTATTTGGGTCACGCACCGTAAGATCGGCACCTTATATCCGTTTTCTTTTTTTATTTACTCGATTGCCACCTTCTAACTTCTGTGTTAACTCCACTAATACACAAATAGTTTATCAATGTTATTTATACATACTAAATAGTAATACGCAGTCTCTTTAATTGTCCGAAATGTGACATACGGTTTATTTTTTTCGACAACAGTTGAATCGAAATCAATACGGCAGTTTGTGCATAATTAATTAAATTACTCACAAAATGTCTGAAAATCTGTAACTCTGTATACGGAAATTACGAATAATAGTTGCATTTTGCCAAAGCCTTTTTTCTTTGAAAATGACTAGGTAACAAATTCGTTTCGAAACTTTCGCATCCCAAAAAATATTTATATACGCCCTAATTTTAATAATGTTGCATCAGTTCCATTCATAATTATGTAAACAATAAGGTGACTGACCTTCCAAAACCATTGAATGACGACGCTTGGCTGGCTGACTGCGAAGCGCTGAAGCCTTCGTTGAAACCGAACGAGAAGGACTGCGACGCCGAATGGCTGGCACCAAGTCCACTTCCACTGCTGCTCACACTCGCTGTTAATCCACCATTTCCAGAAGGTGCTACGTTGAATCCCCCGCCGAAAGAGCCAAACCGCGGCTTTGCTTGGCTCGGTCCTGGAGCTCTCCTCTCATGCGGCAACAACGTGCTCGGATCACGCTCCAAATGTTCCAAATATGGCAGAACAGGTGGAGTGATCACTGGCTCCAGCTTCTTCTCTTGTCTCCTCTCATCCGGGAACACGAACCCGTTCGCTGGCGCCGGCAGCACGATCTTCAGCACAGACGCGAAGCACAAGCACGTGTAGATGACCCTCATGGTGTCTTCTGATGACTACGTGAGATTCACGATGTATCTTGTTTTAATAGGGTCGCACGAGGTCACCAGCGGTGTTGGCATGCGGCACGCGCCGCAGCCTTCAGAAAACCCACTGCGCTGCGCCCGAGACGACATCCTGCCAACTATCCATCCCCCCTCTACACGCCCATGCCCATAAAAGACTTACTCCTTTTAAATTTAACGACTTTATTGTCTCCAGTTTAGTGGCGACGGGAAAATTAGATGGCGAGGTGCAGCTCGTGATTGGGAAATCCAAGTGTCCTACTTTATTTGTACAGTTAAACAATCGAAGCACGTTGTCACTGTGTGGTCAGCCGCGGAAGCAGAGGAGCTCGGAGGTTTTATTCTATGCGCATCTCATTATCTCACGTGGAAAAACTTCGCTGTGTGGTCTTTTTATTTCAAAAACGTAAATGAAACCAGCTACACGAATACTTAATGAACCAGGTCCATTTATTATAATAATTCTAAACGGTTGTTAAACGTTAATAAAAGGATAAATTAGCAATTTTATGTTACGAAAGGTCACGAGGCAATCATTTGGCTTGGTTTTTAATTTAAACATACGATGTTTTATTCGTAAGAAAAAAAAACTTTTCTATTCTGAATATGCAAAACCATAGCGGTATTTTATAAAGTGTCTGTTAGGAATTTATAAAGCTAATTAATTATTTTCCAACAGACTTTACCACTTAAATATTGATACGTAAATAAGAATTTTAAGGGTCATAAAGAAAACAGTATAATTTGGGAAATACCCGGAAATGCATATACCTATAGTAAGGTATAATATCGCAACAATATGTGCGCATGCACATTACTATAACACAAATTCTAGTAAATCACGTCGTTACTTTACCATATTATACTTACCACAAGAATTTTGTAACGAGCTAGGTACTCAACATCACACTTGGAAATACTTTATATACTGTCCGTAAATTCTAGAATCATAGATACTATTGAACTAAAACCTAGTTAAACAAACCTCGGTTATTGACAATCTAAGCTAGTGATAGCCTAGTGGTGTGACCGTCGGACTGCCAAGTCATAGGTTTCGAGTTCGAACCCAAGGCACGAACCTCTGATTTTTCGGATTCATGTGCGTATAGTATAATTATCACTTGCTTTTCGGTGAAGGAAAAACATCGTGAGGAAACCTGCATGCCTGAGAGATATTTCTTGACGGCATGTAAAGCCAAGTCAGAGGCCCATGGGCGGCCTAAAAACTCTGACAACAGGTTACGAACTAACCACACGATAAAGAAAGATTGACAATCTGAAAGCCCATTTGTTGTACATCACATCTAGATAATTATTGTCAATTGTTTGAGGATCACGGTTCCAGACTATCCTTATACTGTCACTTCCGTGATTATCAATTAGGTTAATATCGGGAGCTCAAAATAATTGATAATCACGGAAGATATCCCGTAAGTAACAGTTCGAGATTTGATTTATGCTTATATTTAAAAAAAAATGTGAAAACGTTGGAACTTTGACCGCCAATATCTCCATAGCTCGAAGGCTCCCACAGGTACGGTCCAAAACAAAAAAAATATCGCAGTAACGAGAAACACGAGTGCCTTTCGGCTTCGTCTAAATGAGTGTAAAAAGACCCTCTTTTTACACTCATTTTAATGAAGTATCTGTTGCCCGCGATCTGATCTTCGTCCATGAGAAATTATTATAAAAATGTTATCTCCCTATTTGAATCGGATTTTGTTAACTATTTCATGGGTTTTAATTTTATTGCGCGAAATCCTAATCCTTTTTCTAAAAGTCCCGTCAAAATCGGTTCAGCAGAGTCAGAGATTAGCCGAAACAAACAGTGAATCAGACAAAAATTTCAAAAAAGTTTTTTTTTGTATAAGTACCTACCGTGTGTACTTTCATAAGCATTCAGAAATAAGCTGTTATTTTGAAATTACATACTTATATTTAAAATAACAGACACTTCAGTTTTATTTATTTTTATACTGTATGTATGTCACTATCTAGCCTTTTCCCAACTATATTGGGGTCGGCCAGTCTAACCGGATGCCGCTGAATACCAGTATCTTACATGGAGCGACTGCCTATCTGACCTCCACAACCCAGTCAGAACTAGGTAATACGACACCCCTTGGTAAGACTGGTTGTCAGCCTTTCGGGCCACTGACTACCTAAGGACTGTCAAAGATCTACAAATGACACCCGGGACCAACGGATTAACGTGCTTTCCGAGGTACGGAGGAAACTCGGTATGTAATGGGTGGACACCCATCCACAGACCAACCTAGGCAAGCACGACTTAACCTAAAGATCGACCCGAGCGGCTGTTATTATTTAGCCACGAGCTCCTCCATTATACTGTATGTATGTATAGAGAGATAATCCATCACTTCCGATTAGCGATAATGTCTGTATCCTCATTACTCGAACCTTGTAAACGACATAATTCATGTCAATACCTGTAAGTAAACGGTAAAGTCAAGTTACAATTAACTTGTCATAAAGTAGCATTTATAGGCAGATTGCCCTATCGGTTATCGTCATTATAACGAGGGTTGGCGAAATGATTAACGTTTTATCGACATTATTTACCTAGGTATATCCCAATAATATCGGGTTCGGCTTTCAGTCTTACGAGGTGCAGCTGTATAACAATCATTGACATGGAGCAACTGCTAATCTGACCTCAACAAACCAGTACCTGGATACTACGATTATTGGCCAAAGTTTTGGAGTACTTCTTGGTCTACCCGTAATGCCGGTTTAAGATCTACAAATGAAAGCCGCGAGCAACGGCTTCCGAGGCACGGAGTAAATTATGTGTTGTTACGTGAGGTCGACAAACGGAAGCACGATTAACGCGTGTGCGACAAAACTGTACTGCGACTCACCATAGTTCGAATGCACGTTTGTGCGACAAACTGAAGTTCGACATCACGCTAGTGCGACAAATGCTTGTGTCGCTGTAGTTCGACACTACTCAACGCGACAAACGCTATGCGACAATGCCGTCTATACAGGGTATAAAAGTACCCTTCACAAAACAACAAGAAGATGTCGAGCTTCAGTTTGTCGCACTAGCGTGATGTAGAGCTTCAGTTTGTCGCACAAGCGTGCATTCGAACTGTGTAGCAGTACAGTTTTCTCGCACAAGCGTGCATTCGAACTGTGTAGCAGTACAGTTTTCTCGCACAAGCGTTTATCGCGCTTCCGTTTATCGACCTCATGTAATAAAGCCGGTGAACACGTGTATCATAACAATTATTCTATGATGAGTTAAATTCATGCTCGATTAACAAAAATTAAATCAAAGATAGAATAGCCGAAAATTGGCACATTATTTTTGCCTACATCTTCCAATAAAACAAGATGATAATGGGTTATAGCAACGATTTGCTTTCATTTGTGACTGATTCACTAATACCTAAATTCTAGTCTAAAAATAGACTCAAGAAGTACTTTTTTCTTTTAAAATTACAAAAAAAAATCCTCAAAGGCAACAGCGGTCACAGTATTCTAAACTTGAAGCAAATCAATCTTTGCAACTCTGCTAAAGCCGATCTGCTATTAGGTCTATAAAACAGCTTTATTTGATAGAGTCGAGCGTGTCTACCAGTAATATTAAGTTTCAAAAGCATGAATAAAAATTAAATTTAAAAAACATCGGGTCAAAAATCCTCAAAAAGGAAAAAATAATATCTAAATATTTGTCCCTTTATGTTTAATATAAGGTGAATATTTTAATGCAAGAAAGTGTAATTTCCCAAACAAGTGCGATGTCAGGGCACTCGGACATGTGATAGCCCTAAACAGCAGTGGTTCGAAGTGTAAGGTGAGTGTGAACAGGGCCGGGGTCACACGTCTCGTGTCACGGTCGCGACGGTCGATCAATGCACATTATCGTACTTATATACGTGTGGCTACATTTCATTGTATATCGTCGGATGACACTCAAGCACGGTAACATCCAAATGATCTTACTAGGTCGATGACAAAATAACTGAATTGTGCCCTAATTTTCATGAATTTATAGTTACTTCCTTATTTTTCTGATCAACCGGTATTGTCGTAGTACCTTGCAAGCTCCCGAATTACCGTTTCAATTTATGATGAAAACGAGAAAAGTCCGTGTGATACCATCTGTAACCCATCCCCTTAGGTATCGTGTTCGAAACAAAAGTAGCACACCACAGCATGCAGAAGTAGTTCTTCAGGTTTTATTTACAAACACAAAGTCAGCATGGCTCGTAGAACTTTGATGAAGAAATTTGTTTTTGTTTATAATACAGCTGATAATCCTATTTAATGATTAGTAACTGAATAAAATGAACGAATCATTCAGGATTTTAAACCAACTGTTTATTTACGTTGGCACTCATCGATTACCATGACATTGCAGTTACTTGGTGTTACTTTTAGTTTTTTGAATTGTGTTCTTGTAAACATCATGGACTCGATTATTTGCGAGTCAAGTTAAACTTAGTTCTCGTGAGTAACTAGGTATTATTGTTTATATGTATTATTCTCCATGGTTAGTACCATTGAGAAAAACTCAGAAAATTAATTAAAGTGTTTTACATGTTTCGATTTATCAAGTAAGTACCTACACAACAATTCCAAGGTAACCTTAGTGTATACTTAATTAAAATAAAACTGCGATTTATTATTGGTAAGATCTTACGACCTATTATAAATGCCAAAGTTTGTGTGTATGAATGCATGGATGTTTGTTCCTCTTTCACGCAAAAACGGTTGAATAGATTTGGGTGAAATTTGGCACATAGATACTTTACAACCTGGATTAACATATAGGATACTTTTATCCCGTTAGTACAATCCCGTGGGATAATTACCGAACTAGGCGCAGGTGAAGCCGCGGGCTTAAGCTAGTGTATTTATTAAATAGTATCGTACGTAAGTAATAGGTTTGTTAATGAGTCACAAGCTGATTTTATTGTCTGTTGTGAAAGTCGTCCATACTTGGTCACCGATGATATCAGAATTTTTGTATTTTACATTCGGAAACTGTAGAGATATTGGCCAATATTGCTTGTTCACAGTTACTTTTGGTTGTTCGCATTTTGTTTAATAATTCATAAAACTTATACTGATTAGCGAGTCACGTTGTTTATTTACAGTTTAATATGCCTTGTTGTTTTGGTCCGAAAACTGAGGGCTTACAAAGTGTTAATTGCTTGTGAAGCGTTTTGAATTTCTGCTAAAACTTCCAGCAGGTTTGATTGTAGATTTTTGGTAGCTTACATTAGTCCCTTTAATTTTTAGGGTTCCGTACCTCAAAAGGAAAAAACCGGAGCCCTTATAGGATCACTCGCGTGTCTGTCTGTCCGTCTGTCACAATCCACGTAAATTACAAAATCAACTGTCAATTTACTCCGAAACTACTGGATCGATTGGGTTAAAATTTGGTACACATACATATTATGTGAGTCGGGCGAGTGCTCGCCTATTAGGATCGTGCGGAACCCTTTATTCGCGAGTCCGACTCGCACTTGGCCTTTTTTTTTAGTTATCGTTGACTAAATACAATTTTATATTGGTCGTCTGGATCAGGCTGGCTAGGAGCTTGCAGGATTCGCACATGCAACAAGTGGCCTTCGGGCAGCGGGCGAAGTCGGGCTGTGGATGTTGATAACAAACTATTGATACACTAAAACTTTCCTACTTCTTACCACTTCATCATCATCTGCCTAGCCTTTTCCCCACTATGTCGGTCGGCTTCCAGTCTAACCAGGTGCAGCTAAATACCACTATTTTACATGGAGCGACTGCCTATCTAATCTCCACAACCCAGTTAGAACTAGTTAATACGATACCCATTGGTAAGACTGGTTGTCAGACTTTCGGGCCACTTAGTACCTGTAACGACGGTCTCTACGATTGACAGCCGGGACCAACGGCTTAACGTATTTTCCGACTCACGGAGGAAACTCGGTGAGTAATGGGTGGTCACCCATCCACAAACCAACCCAGGCAAGCGTGGCTTAACCTGAAGATCGAACCCAAGCGACTGTTATTATTTAGCCACGAGCTCCTCACGACTACTTTCTACAAAGTTATCTCTTTAACCAATAAAATTGAAATTCTTTCAGCTATTTTGTCTCTTTTAGGAATTTTTCAGACAATAGTGGAGGACCTTCGAATATTGAATCATCATAAACATCTAGCTATTCATTGATGAAATTTTGCACGTACGGTCAGGTGTTATCTTGACCTTATTTGTCTGGAACTCTTGCGCACCTATGCACACAGTCTGTATTTTAAGAAGATTTTTATTTTCGTTTTCTTCTTATTGTAACATTTACAACATAACATCAAGCCTGTTTTCTCCAAACGGTTTGGTAGAAATGTACTTATAAATTACAATCACTTTTCGCCAGTTATGTTTTCCACTGTGTACTTACTAGGGGGCGACCCTAATGACTTCAACGGAGTACGAATCCAGACTCTGGGTTGTTCCTGAGAAATTTCTTATGGAAAAACCTACCTGGGTAGGTAAGGTTACCTGCCCGATTCAGGAATTGAATTCACGAACTCTTGTTCAGAAGTTGTACTAGAACAATGAGGTACACTGTACACTGTAACATTGTCAAACCAAATATCTTCTAAAAGAGTAACCATAGAGTATCTTGCCGGGTTTTCTCCTTAGGAAGCGACCAACCCGAACTGTGCGCCTATTTTTTGACGTTTCATAGTACCCTTCCTAGGTTTGTGTTTTTTTTTTGAGTTGGTTGTTTTAATATTTGTTACTAAATTATTCGTTTTTAATTGATTACTCATACGAATAACGAGTTTTCCAATAAATGTAATTAAAGTTTACATAATCTAAATGCGATGTTTCGTTTTAAAGTACCTACAAAAGAATTCTAAAAATTTTATACTACGCATATTAGTAAGCAAGTCCATGTAGAAATAGAGAATTCAATATAATATTTACTATGCAATACATTATGAAAATAACATGTATTTATATTGCGTTTTAAAAACTGTACCAACAGAGTAAAACCACGTGTCTCCTTCGTATAATGACAAGTCTACAGTCGAGAGACTAAGTCAGAAATTAATCGTACAAATAAAGTGAAGATTTTAAAATAATCAACAAATACAGCTGGTTTTTAATGGCAAAAAAAAGTTTAAAAAAATATCATAATATTATCACACTCCTTAAAACACTAACTCAGACGCTAGTCGACATGACCCTCAAATGATCTGGTCATGATATGATTGTGATCTGATCATGATATGATTGATATCTGATCATGATCTGATCATCATCTAAGACAATGTTTGGACTTTAAAAGAGACTACTCTCGAGTTTGTTTCGGTGTCAGAATCCTGCACAAACTTTTTGCACACAAAGCAGTTAGGTACTCGAATGTCAAGACATTAATAATATCCAGTGCGAACCAGAAAAGTGAGATATATGAAGAAAACTACGTGATTGCAGTATCATCTTAGCTCGGTTTAATACAGACAGACACGACAGCTACATCAACTGTCACAGCCCGCCGACATGACAGCATAAACAATGTATAACCATACATTACAAAAAGTTTCGTTTTTTCTGAAAAGGAAAATCTCAAAGATTCAGAGTACCCAGTAATTTGATTCGGAGTTTATTGCAACAAAAAAACATTTATCGCTTCAGTTGTGGGCGTGTCGGTATTCTAATGTTTGCTACCAATTTGGCGTAGATGCGTTATTTCACAACGAACGCCGCGCGTCGCGCGCTCAGCCATCGTTAGCAATGACATTGAACGCGTTGCTTAATTTGTTTTACGAGCAATGAATACATTATCTGGCTCTGCGTAAGGTATCTGGCACACTGTATGAGAGTCGCACAAACTTTACCTCGCGTTTATACAAGTTTTATACTCGTTTTCGACAAGTCTTGGAATGGATTCTAGTGATCCTACTCAACATAAGGGCGAAATGTAAAAGTTCCTAATCTACATGATATGAGATAATAGATACTCACAATCTGCAATGTTATTAGTTTTAAGTCATCTTGCTGCGTCATAACAGGGTCATGTACTCATTTATTTTAAGCTTAGCGTATAACTATGTGTACATTGAGCATTCAATAAGTAAATGAAATGTCTGTTGAACGCATACGAAAGTGCCGACATGGCTTTGGCATCCATAATAGATTATCATATATATTTCTAATGACTTTATTTCAGACATGTCTTGTTAAACGGAAACCATAATATTGAATTAAGTTAATGGTCGCCCTGATAGTGAACCTAGGAAGTTAAGTGATATTAGTTAACACGTAACTACGAGTAAGTTTTGAGCCGATATAATAAACAGTGCCACAATTACTACACTAAGAAAAAACTGTACGAAAAGTCTCTCAGTTTTAATACCTAGAATTATTAGCGTGAAAATAAAGCACAGCATAGCTGTAGCAGATGTGTAAAACGAGCTTTAAACTAAACGATTTAAAGATGTTCTTAGTTAGCTACTGTGTGCTTACATTTTGTGTACTCTTGACAAAGAACTAACATTCAGAGGGGACTGTATGAGGAAGTGATCATTCGATCAATCTATGTATCAGGACAATATAATAGGAGTGATATCCTACTGATTCAAGCAGTCACCATAAGTCCAAAGTTTGGACTGCTATGGAAAAATCTGTAATGGTAAACCAGATAATTATGTAATATTTTGCGTGATCTGAGGATCGACCGCAGGATTGTAAGGTCAGCATTAACGTCTGTAACTTGCAACCAGTTGACTAATAGACGATACAGGCAGTCGAGGAATCGAGAGTACTAACACGAAGTGATATTTGGAGTAAGTATAACTCTACTTGCTTTTTGCACACTTCGCCACAAGTCGATGATAACAATTTGACCTGTCCTTTTGAGTTGGCCTAGCGTTGAGAGGAGATTTATTAAAATACTAGCGACTCGCCCCTGCTTTCCAGAGCGCTATCTATCGTATTCAAAACTATCCTAACTTTCTAGCTAGAACCAACCAAACACATTCACTCATTGAAATCGGTTGGGTGGTTTTGGAGATTTGGGTGTACGAACATAGTGACATGTGATTTTTATTTTTATTTATCGCTGATGTGGGTAACAAGACTGCTGGGTTGAAGTGGGATTGGGCGGGCCATTTCTGTTGAATGCATCAGGACCGATGGGCTAGTGTCGTCACGCAGTGGGTGCCAGAAGACGGGCGTCGTCGCCGAGGAAGGCCTAGAAAACGCTGGCGTGACGACTTAGAGGCGTTTGTGCGAGATTGGCTGGAGAAGAACAGCACGGAGAGAAGAGTGGAAAGCTATGGGGGAGGCCTTTGCCCAGCAGTGGGCCAATATGGGCTGACGAAAAAAAAAAGAAAAAGATGTAGCCATTTATATGGTTTTCTTATTATTACTTCTTACGGCCTACTGTACTTAGTATGCTAATCTCTACGTGTCGGGAACTCTGTAGCAATAAGTCGATCATGTCATGTGGTTTCTCAACATCTTATGTCGCTTGTAAATAAACGACAGAATGTGGTAATAGTATTTGTGTTAATACTTAGCACTGTCGTTGGCCGACTAAACTGTCTTATTGTGTGTGTGGCAATGTTGTAAACTGGCGAAATGTGTGCTTACTTACTTATACTTCTGCTTATGTGTTTGGGTATAACGGGCGTGATGTTATCATGTAGCAAAAAAACTGTTTAGTTGTTTTACAACTGGGTTTTTTTATAACTGCTGTTATATTAAATTTTTCTTTAGATTTTATAAAAGATAAATTAGGTTAACGACAACATAAAACACATTAAATCTATGTACGCCTGTATTTCTACCTGTTACACCTGTGGTCACTCCGAAAGTAACAGTCGCCCAAAACGCCCGTTCTTAGGTGAAGGCATAGAAACTCCCTCAACATAGCATGTCCGTATGTTGGAGTCTCATGAATTTAGAAACCTTATGCTCAGCAGACGTCGTGCTTGTCACCAAAAAAGTAGGCTAAACCCAACTTACTTGTTAATAATAGAAAATAAAAGATAACCCACAAAATGGCACTTAATCTTTATTTAAACCGAGAAGAGCGTAAGAGAATCCTCATCAAAGAGTTTCTAAGAATCATTCTATAGAACCAAATGACAAAACCAGTTACCATCATCATATTATATCCTTAATATTTCCCAGACTTGAGAAGAGCTTAAGATTTTGATAGGTTATGCAAATGAGACATTTATTGTTCTTGCCTTACCACGTACCGTTATGGCTGAAGGCGAAGTGTTAGATCCGCCTGTGGCTGGCCGCTGGTAAGATAGAAAGGCAAATTATGAGAAGTAGTCACCTCTGACGTCATAATAAATGTATCTGACACCCGGAATCTTGTCAGTCTCGTGTCTGTCAATGAACTCAGGAGTTAACAACACAGTGACGGATTTAGGTAAGCAACTAAACGTCATCATCGGCCATCTTTGTTCGTTTTTAATTGTTAGTAGTTGTTATGATAAAGCTGCTGTTTCAAAGCTGAAATACAAATTATTGATGAACTGATGGATTGATCGGCTGATGAACAAATTGCTAGTGCGGCTATCAAGACTACTGTCTAAGTCATGGGGAGAGGCCTTTGCCCAGCAGTGGGATGACGCAGGCTAGCAGTATCAGTATATGATTTGGAATAACAATTACGTTATATATGAGTCAGATTCAGCATAAAGCCAGAACAGAGCCTGAAGCCAGAGTTGCTCTAGTTAGTGCTGTTATTTTGTAAAATAATCTACTTACGGCATTAGTCATAAAATAATAAAGATTGTATTTTATTATATTATCAATCGCTTACATGATTGCTTATCTTAGGTCGCCCAATCAATCTTGGACCGAATGTTTCAGCGAAAAACTAGAAAATCTATTAAAGTTTGACAGATTGTAGTAGCTTGATGTGTTGGCGTCTGTACATTTAAGCAAAAAAAATCTACCTCATTCAGAAAACGTTTGAATTCAGAGACCTCTTGTAAACAAACGGAAAAATGTTTGCTTAATCCATCTCTGTATGCTAAAAATAACTCGTATTGTTTCTGAAATCTTAACAAGTATTGTCATTGAATCTGTGTATGAGTCTTTGGGTATTTTGTATAGACTAGATCGAAAACGGTAACGGAACCAAGTCTAAACTCAAGGCCGACATTATGAGTATTACCCTGTCTGGTATAACAATGGGTACACTAAGTACCTACCTTAGATACCTACTAAGTAGCTTTTGTATACACCGTGACTTTTTAGTCGTCTTACAACGGCAGCCCACTTCATCTATCCAATGACTACAAAGCATTCATAAAAAAATAGTCGTTATGAAATAATAATTTAAAAATAAAAATATTATTTAATATTATGACGCATGACGTAGTTAAAACACCCTGTTGTGAGCGATGATCTACTGGACTCGAGCGCTGGGCAGGTATATTCTCCCGTTTGACACGTAAACATCATTAACTGAATGTTTCATATTTTTTTCTAATGTTTATTTATTTTTCTTTGTACCTATTACGGTAGGTAAAAAAAAAATCGTGCCTAGAACTATTTTATGTCGGGCACATTGAGTGGACCCACCTTTGTAAGACGACTAAAAAGTCACGGTGTATAGCTGCTCCTTTTTTTGTTATTGTGTGGTCGATCAAGCTGGCAGCTCTGAGAATAGCAAGCGGACACTGCCGTTTAGGTATCTGCAGTACCAGTAGCATCGCAGGTACTACCGCGGTCAATCACTTTTCAACCTTTTTTCTCAGGGGATAAGGGTGAAAACTTGTCGACGGTCAGTGAGTGGTAGTACGTTGCTAGCCTAGAGACAAAAAATGAACAGTCCCATGTGCCTACTCTTATAAACTAAATCAGTCATGTTGGTTTGAAATGAAATGAAATTTATTTATTTGCCAGAATGTAGGTATAATAGCATGGTAAAATAATTTTAGTCTCACTATATTCGACTTATCAGTCGTGCAAATATTTCTGGTACATGCATAATTAATAAAACAATCAAAAAAACCATCATGAAATTACATCAATGTCATTAGTCCTTAATTTTAGATTAGTCATAGACATCATAGTCATAATAAAATTAATTAGGCACATTACATTATAAAATACATTAAATCAAATTATTAGATTACTAGCTGTTGCCCGTGAGTTCGTTCGCGTGGAAATTTTGGTGCAAGAGCGACTAATAAGCACGAGGTCCTGGGATCGCTTCCCGGTCCGGGCAGTGTTAATATATATTATTTTTCATTAATTACATAAAGTTATCACACACATGATTTGGAGATCACCTTGACCCCCTCATCCCCCTCCTAATCTCACGTGAGATTTATCAAAATGCGTAGTTAAGTATCTGCAATCTGTGCTTGATTGCTTAGAATTCCAATTGCGAGAATTTAAATAAAAATAAAAAGTGATAGGTGGTTTCTAACAAATTTACATATTTAAAAAACGTATAGGGATGGAAGTGTAAGTAAACGTTTATCATTGAAAATTTGTCGGCACGAATCAGTCCACTTGAGACCATAGATTGACCTTATGTATTTTTTTTTTGTTTTAGACCATACCTGGGACCCTTCTAGTTACGGAGATATTGAGGGTCAAAGTACCGACTTTTTCACAAGATTTTTTTTTTATTCCAGTTTTTAATGTTATAACTTTACTTTAAATAAGTCTACGATCTCCGCACTATTCAATGCATCCATCAGCACAATATTTGGGTGCGTTACATTAAATCCTACCGACAAACGTGATTTTTCACCCAAAAAAAAGTCGTTTCCCAGCAATATTTTTGCGTAGAGTAACATGGTTTGATGTACAGAATGCTTGGTTGACGGCTTCGTGAAGGGTCCGTTTACACCCTGTATGATGGTAGTACAAATACAAATAGTTTATTTTCTTTAACAATGTGTGTATTACATAGCTAGTGATAGAAGTGTCCTTTTAAGGTAATAGGAAACTTCTCAGAACGAGCTCCATCACAAAGAGTGCAACTATAACGTTTACCGTTTACTAAACTGAGAACATAAATCTCTCTAATCTTTTAACACAAATGTGTAAATTTTCAGCATCTAGTACTTCCTAAATATCCGTACTTATTTATCGATCTGTGGTATTGATAAGAACAAAATGTTCTTGAACTAAATCGACCTAAACACTTACTTGATGATTTATTTGTTTAAAGTAAACACTCTACGCTGTATTGAATATAAGTTTTGCAACCGGTAAGCACACGGCCATAAGTCAAGTTTTTAATATTTTTCGTCTCGAATATGGGGACATCTCTTCGTCTACCAAAGATTTTCATAGTTCGCATACGGTTTCATTAATATTTTTGTGTCCATATCGTTCACAAAAAAAAACCATCAGAATATAATCCTTAACATTTAAATGCGTTGATCGTCAATTAATTGGAATTAAAACAAACGGGTCAACGCATAAACCAGTTCAATGGACCTATTATAACCTAAGAGAGGGTATACGTCCTGTATATGTCTATAGATCTCTTTCCATTCTGAAGAACGATTAAATAAAATAAATATTTTTTTAATTAAAACAAAAACAACTGATTACAAAAACTGATACTGGTACTTAATGATTAAAATAATCACTACATAGTATAAAGCAAAGTCGCTTCCCGCTGTCTGTCTGTCCCTATGTATACTTAGATCTTTAAAACTACGCAACGGATTTTGATGCGGTTTTTTTTAATAGATAGAGTGATTCAAGAGGAAGGTTTATATGTATAATACATGCATAATATAGTAGAGAAACACTGATAATTTTAGAGGTTTTTAATGTAAGGTCGTAAATAAACACATTTTTTTGCGCTTACATTGCAAACGCTAGCTGAACCCTACGAGATAGATCAAAATAATGTACTACAATATTGTACACCTTAAAAAGGTCTACAAAAAAGTCCGCGATGGTATATGTCTATCTCCTAGCGATAACCCACAATAACCATTTTTGTCCTTTACTTACGAGAAAATAATGGCTTATTTACGAAAAAGCGATTTTAAGCAATACAGAATTAATCCTTATCCAATTAAGTACCTTAAATATTTTGTGCATGTAATATAGATCAATATGGCCCTTTACAGCATGTAATTTAAATGAATATTTTCGAAGATATTACAGATTTAAAATGCAGGGACATAGCGTTGCGGCGCGCGGCGGTACCGGCCGGGGCACTTCGCCCTATAGCACTTTATGATTAGCAGCGATCGCACGCGTTTATCGGAGCTCTCTAGCGAGCAAAATAACAATTATTACTTAATAAAAACGAGCTTTTCAACCTGACAACGTAATCCCTACTTATAAGTACTTTACGATAAATTAAAAAAATATATATTCGAAATTGTATTTAAATACTAAAGTGAATTCTTCTTTAAGACAAAATGTGCTTTTCCGCGCGACAATTTTTTAGGAATTGTATGTTTGTACTTTAGTCGGTATTAAGGTTAAATTTTAAACCGCACTTATCTATACTTGAATATATTAAAAAAAAAATGAGGGGCGTTTAGAAACAATAATGGAGCACGAATCCAAAAAAAATATCAGTCTGTTTGTTTGTACATGCTAATCTTCGGAACTACTGGACGGATTTAAATGTTTTTTTGTTTGTTGTATAGGTATTAAGTCTGGGCAACATCTATATCTATATCTACACATGTAATAAGACATTAAAAAAATGTGTCGGTACATTGATAATAATAAAACAAAATGAGAGGGTTTAGAAACAGTAAAGGAGCACGAATCCAAAAAAAAATCTGTCTGTTTGTTTGTACACGCTAATCTTCGGAACTACTGGAAGGATTTGAATGTTTTTTTTTTGTTGTGTAGATATTAAACCTGGGCAACATATAGGCTATAATTTATCTTGGAAACTTGAACACCTGATGCAGAACCGCAACAGACCAGCTAAACTATAAGAGATACAAAAATGATACCATTGCAAAAATTGTTCCACGTGATGAGCATTTTCTGCTGAGAGAATAAATTTGAAGACCTGGAACACCTGATGTGGAACTCCAAGAGCCCAGCTACACTATAACATATATAGGAATGACGTCTTAGCAAGAGTTGTACAATCTGATGAGCACTCTCTGTTGACTTATAAAAATCGAAGATCTGGAACACCTGTTGTGAAACTCCAAGAGCGCCGCTACACCATAACACATATACGAATGACGTCTTAGCAAAAGTTGTTCGGTCTGATGGGCATTTCCTGTTGACTTATAAAAATCGAAGATCAGAAACATCTGATGTGGAAATCAAAGCTATCACTAATTTCACTGTATAATTATAAAATAACATAAGCTGTGAGTACCGCCACGCGGTGAAGGCGGTAACAGTTCAGGACTGATTTTCGATGACGACGGTATATCATTGAATATTTGACTTTACTGGACAAAACTTCCATTATATTTTTTAATTGTATAGAATAAATATGCCTTCCCTGCCTACCTACCCTGTAACGCCCCCTGCGTTATCGGGTAGCAGTCACTTAGATTTTAATTGATCAGGTATCTTCACAATAAAACTATAACCATGCCTAGAAAGAGGTCAAATCTTTCCCAATGTTCCAAAAGAGCTAAAGAAAGAGATTGAGAATCATAAGATCACAAGAATCTACCGAAGAACGTCAGGAGAGACTTGATGCTGTTCGAGACCATCAGGCTGCAACTCGCTCCGTGGAAACCTCCCTGCGTTCTCAGCGTATTTACGCATCTACATCCAAGTCTCTAGAGACCAGTGAAGAATATGATGCGAGACTGACCGCTGATCGTGAACGTCACGCAGAGTTGTCTCGCGAGTCGGAGACGTTTACGGATAGAGAATTGCGCTTGAGTTCCAAGCGTATCTACGCATCGACTTCTAGGTCTTTAGAGACAAGTGGGGAACGTGATGCGCGACTGACCGCTGATCGTGAACGTCACGCATTGTCTCGCAAGTCGGAGACGTTCACGGATACAGAATTGCGCTTGAATTCCAAGCGTATCTACTTATCGACTTCTAGGTCTCTAGAGACAAGTGGGGAACGTGATGCGGGACTGACCGCTGATTGTGAACGTCATGCATTGTCTCGCGAGACGGAGACGTTCACGGATAGAGAAATGCGCTTCAGTTCCAAGCCTATCTACGCATTGACTTCTGACTTACAAAAATGAAAGATATGGAACGTCTCGAATCGTCTCGCGCTCTTGGAATTCGACATCAGCCGTTTCAGATCTTCGATTTTGACGACCCCGTTGTCGCTGGCATAATAAGCAACAGGATCCGCGTACGAAGTCGCGGGCAGAAGCTAGTACTATTATAAGAGGTGGTGGTAGACCTGCAAAAAGGCTTGCTGATCTCCCAATACAATCACATCACATTGCGTTGTTCTGACGTTACAGCTTTTATGTAATAAAACTGTTGCAACGTTCGAAAGCGCATTCATTAAAGCAAGGATGCATCGAATGACGTCACAACTTCACAAGTCATGTGAGTATCTCTTTGGCGCCTACGCAGACGAACGCGGATGTATTCACACATTTTGTACCAAATTACTGCATACCAAGTTGCGGCATGTTTTGCGTAAGAAATTCTTGACGTTTTATTCGCTGACCGCAAAGTTTGTCCGGCTTCGTCTATATTGGGTGAACTTGATCTACTGTGAAGCTTTAGCAGTTATGGACATGGTTGGCGATCCAGTTTAGCCGTAGGGTTGACCCTTATTTTATTGACTTTTTTTTTTGTATAGTCTTACCATGGGTATCGTATTACCCACTAACACTACTAACTGAGTTATGGAGGTCAGATAGGCAGTCGCTCCATGTAAAATACTGACATTCAGCATTTGGACCGAACTACCAGTAAATATTTTTTAACTGAAAAGAGATATTACCTTTTTTCACTGAAAAAAAAAAAAAAATTATGGAATTCGATTAATAAAGTAAAGTTTTCCACAAAAATGGCTACACGTACAAGAAAAACATTATTTTAAGACTTATCAGTTTTGTATTCATGAAAACTGTACGGTTGATGCATAAACAAGTCAGATTTAATATGGTCATTAAAAGCCATGTTTGTGTAAGGAGAAGTATTTTATATACATGGAAGAATTACCTTCGTTTTATATTTCTCATATAAGTTAGAGAGTATAGAGTTTTCTACCGCTGGTCCGCGACATTTTGGACTACAAAAAGTAAGTAATATTAGTAAGGTAGTATTAAATAGGGAACGGAATACTTTGTTATTAACTGCCATGACAAAAGTATATTTTTATTAGAAAACATGCGTCATTGTCATAAAATAATGGAAATAGGTCAAGTTTTAGTAAAACTGTGTTCTAGTAATATTAAGTGCTTTAAAGGAGTGCGGACGTACTTGTTATACATTTAAATTGTTTAGAAAATATTGTTTCTTCTGGACCCAAAAGTAAATATTGGACACATTTCGATTTATAGTCAACCTCTCAAGCGCTTTTAATTCCAAGTAAAATAAAACTTTTTTACGTCTGAAACAGACTGTCTAATAATCGTCACATACAAATATACCTTGACATCTCATGATGTGCAAGTGACATTCAACCTTTGGGGAGCAATTACAGGTTCGATTATACATCGATTCATTTGTTCAATAAAGACTTCAAAAGTGTCATTGTTAATCATCAGTGCATTAAGTGTACACAACTGAAGTTTTCTGTGCAGAAGTCAGCCTTAAAACAAAAGAAGACAAATGTATGTTTTTCAACGACATAATATATAATGCAAATGACAAACACGAAGGTAAATATGAATGTATCTCATTATTTTAAATAGAATCGGTGTGAATCATAAGTGATGATGACATAATTAGGTAATGTTGTTTGGGCAACAACTTTGAATTACCTATTTAAGAAGTTGACACTTTTGGAATCTTACTACTTTTATAAATGCGAAAGTTTTGATGGATTGATCTTTGTTACTCAATCACGCCAGAACGGCTGAACGGATCTGGATGAAATTTGGCACAGAGATACACAGATTATATTCTAGAATACCACATATTCCGGTAGTACGATCCCGTGGGACAATAACCGAACTCCATGCGAGCGAAGTCGCGGGCTTCACTAGTCAGTTTTATGTAAATGTAAGCCAATAAAAATTGAATGGATTTGAATGGACCACAATGGGCCCATAGACGCCTCTTTAATCCATCCACAATCGTTTTCGTTCTACTTAAGGCTAAATAACATTCATTGTTTTCAATCCAGTACAATCAGTTTTGGCAATCATGCGTAGCCTGATGAGATGATCAATCGATACAACATAATACTTAACACTACAAATACGTCATGTATAAATATGATGAATTCTTTTCTGGGTTGAAAAGATACTAGGTCGAAGAAAAAGTAGAAGATAAAATAAAAGAGTGTCCATAGAGTTTCTTGCCCTTTCTTCTCCATAGAGATCTACGTTTTGAAATGGGCAACTACAGCACTTTCACAGTTATTATGCCTTGTGACTGGGACTGTAGCTTCATTTTATTGTTGTCTTTGTTTCGACAATTCAAGTGCCTGTGACAGTCGGAATATTATTGTAGGTGTAACTGTAAATGGTCATATGGTATAAGTCATTGCCTCGTTGGTCTCTAGTGGTCTCAAGCTCGACTACTGAGCATGAGATCCTGGGTTCTATTCCCAGGTCGGGCAAAGTGTTATTGGGTTTTCCCATCAGGAACAGAAGTTCCTGATGGGGAAATCCAGGCTCCGTGGCTGCTACTGAGAACAGTAGCAGCCACGGAGCCTGGATTTGTGCCCAGTTGATGGAAATAGGCTCGCCCCTTACATGGGACTTAAACATAACTGGTGAAATGTGGGTGTACCTCCTATTACAGCTCTGCCTAACCCTGCGGGGATTACAGGCGTGATGTTATGTTAATTCATAGAATACAGGAAGATTTTTTTTAAATTTGCATTAAATATCATTCGGTATAGTGCCACCACTCATGCGCCGTAACAAATCGGCAATTGGCATATTTTCTGAATACTTGTAATAAATTATGATTTTGTTAAGAAACAATGGAGTGCATTTCGTCACACACAACAAACAAAGGACGGATGATTTATTAAAACTTAGTGATGAACATATTGGACAAGCACGTATTTAAAGGTTCTGTCAAACCTGTACGGACAGGTAGCGAACCGGCTGACAGGCAGACGCGGGAAACTGTCAGATATATGTCAGAGTCCGACTCAATTTGTCCGTATAACTATGCCCAAAACTTAACAAGGCGAATACCCATCAATTATTTGACCACTTTAAGTTTATAGTTTGAACTGGCTGAGGTGGCACTGCTTATCAAGAAAAAATGCATCATTACGTCAAACTTGGTACATTTATTAATTTTAGTACTGTGTTAAAGCCTGCACTAATAAGTTGCTTGAAGTGTAGATGTACGACTAAGGAGAGAAAATGCCAAGCAATTTCGTTACAAAAGATTTTTTTTCCCTCTGGAACATGTAACATTTTCGAACTGCCATTTTTAATCCCCGACGCAAAAAGAGGGATGTTATAAGTTTGACCGCAATGTGTGTGTGTGTCTGTCTCTGGCACCGTAGCTCTTAAACGAGTAACCCAATTTGGATACAGTTTTTTTTATTTGAAAGCTAATTTCTTGGCGATGGTTCTTAGATACGTTTTATTAAAATCGGTGCAGCCATTTACTAGATATGGGGGCTGAAAGTGCGTATGAAAAATCGAATATTTTCAAATATACCCAAGGGGGTATCAAATGAAAGCGCATGATGTGTATATTAAGATTAGACATGTTTTATCGAAATAGGGGCAGCTATTTACTAGATATGGTGGATGAAAGTGGGCATTAATTATCTTTCATCTTTAATTTTTTCGTTGGGGGTTTTTTAAATTTTAAATTTAATTTTAATTATCATTCAAAATGTTGGCAGCACGAAGTGAAAAGACTACATATGGTGACTGGTAATTAGTGACCGATACTTAAAACACGTGATTGTCCTCATGATAACAAATAACTTTCCAAAAAAATTTTTTTTTATACTCATTTACTTTTACAACGACATAACAGCCGTATGAAATTCGCGCGCGCCTTTGACCTATCAGCTGTTAGCCGCGTGTCGCCGTTCTGTCTCATTACTATCGTACCGTGCAACAGTAGGTAGCCGCGCGGCTCGCAAGCCCTCTCTGTAAGTTTTATTGTGATAAAAGTGAATGAGTACAAAAAAAATGTTTCTTTGGGAAAGCTGTTTGTTATTGAACAATCACGTGTTTAACTATCGGTCACTAATTACCAGTCACCTTATATAGTTTCAAATGAAAATTAACCTTAAGTTGATAAATACATATTATTCATACCTCGACTGTACACAACTTGTTCTATGTTTCAGGCGTTAAGCAGTGTTGATTAAATTTCCCTGGAAAAAGCCATTCGTCATACTATTTATACAGCTGGGCCGACGAACAATAACTATTGAAAGATTATTAAAAGAACTTGTATCGAAAGCAGCTCAGTTATTTTCAAGTGTTGGTTAACTACATACGCAGCGAATAGTTTATCACTAACAATAAAAACTTGGCCCTATAATGGCTTTGACGACGTTCCTTATGACCGTGTCGATGGTCGCCATCGCGAGCGGTAAGTGCAGATTGTTGATTTGTTTCTCTTTTCCATTTTTTCGTACAAGTTACCGTTTAATTGTGCGTTTCCACCAAGTAGAAAAATCCTTACGTACTTTTTTGATGTCACTGAATAAAGGACTGTATCTGTTACGCCTTTAAGTATAAAATTGGGCACTCACGCATCTACGAACACGCGCGAGGAGACGCTTATGTCTGTCTCGAATTTTTTTGGTGGATACGGACCCTAAGTAATATCACAGAGGTATTTATAGTGTGTTAATATTATTGTAAATTCAGGATGTAAACGGACTCTTCACGAAGCCGTCAACCAAGCATTCTGTACATCAAACTGAGAAATTCTACTCCAAAATTATTGCTTGGAAACGAGTTATTTTTTGGGGTGAAAAATCACCTTTTGCGGTAGGACTCAATGTAACGCACTCAAAACATTGTGCTGATGCATTGAATAGCACGGGGGTCGTGGAGGTATTTTAAGTAAAGCTATAAAATTAAAAACTTGTATTTAAAAAAAAAACTTGTGAAAAAGTTTGAATTTTGACCCCCAATATCTCCGTAATTAGAAGGTTCACAGGTATGGTCCAGAACAAAAATATGATCGCAGTGATGGGGAGAACAAGTGCCTTTTGGCTATGTTAAGGGTCTTGTTACATTCTTTATTTTGCGAAACAAACCTTAATTCATATTTTTTTCACTGCGACATTTTTTTTCGATTGTCATTGATCAACGTAATGGTTTTTTTGACATTTTGGTCTATAAACACTATTTGTATATAAATATTTCTGTATTTAGACGGTCCCATTATAAGGCCATAGTTTTATTAAATTCCCTTTTATTTATACCTTGCTGATGATTAATTCACAAAAACTTGTGCGTTAAATATAACCATTATGGATATACTGATGCCTAGAATTCCATTACGCACTAAAACTTTTTAGTGTACTCAAGTAGTACATACAGTAAAAAGTTTCTAGAATATAAACATGTTGACTTACGATTCGCACACTTGTGTAAATAAAAATAGCGGTCATATATCCATTGTGCAGTTACCCTTTGTTCAACATCACTTTATATTTAACTAAGAACTACGACTGTCATTTAAAAATTATTCATGTTTTATTGGTTTTGCGTTAAAGTTGTAACAATGTCGGTTTTGTAAAGTCCTATGTTGAGTTTATCAGGAATAAATAATTAGAGACCTTATTCCTCGAAGTGATTTTGTAATTAGTAAATTTTTTGAAAAATTAACAATCCCCACTCCGTACCGCTCTTTTCCATCATCGTCGTTTAAGTGGGGTATTCCTCAAAGCGCAACTATATTTAAGCGCAACTTAATTATCCCTCGAAGCGCAACCATTAGTTGCGCTCACAAATTCAAATTAAAAATATTATATGTTTATTCCTCAAAGCGCAACCATGATGAAAAATAGAGATGGGTATGATGGATTCATTAACGATATTTTTTAGTTGCGCTTAGTTGGTTGCGCTTAAAAATAGTTGCGATTTTAGGAATGCCCCGTTTAAGTAGCTGCTTGTCATTCGTACTATGTTCTTGTATGTAACCCGACAGTACTTTACAGAATCGAAACCAATGTTGAAATTTCAGTAACCGCTATGCTAAATCCTTACTAGAACATAAGGACATAATTCTTGTATAATCAAACGTTTTTATTTTTCACCTAAACAGGGTTTAATTTCTTTTTAGCTGGCTGGCCTGGATGGCCCATGAACAATATGCAATTCCCCATGTGAGTAATGAGAGAGTTTCCATTATACCATCGTACGACTAAAGGCGCATAACCTTCGCATAAGCTTCGCTTTGCAAGAAAATGTGATTGTGCCCACTGCAAACCACGGACAAACCATGCATCTATTGACGTCATTAGTACATGTGTGGCTTGCTCGAATAAGGCGCTCACATAGCTCGACACTGTCAACGCCATGCACGCTGTGCATGTGGTACACACTAATACACGAATATTAACCCACGACTATGCCACACACGCTACAGTTGTACATAGTTGTGGGTGTGTAGTGTGTACTGCAGTGCGTGTGTGGAAGTGCGGAAACCAAATCCCTTAACATAGAACATTGTGTACTGCAGTGGAAGCGTAGACCCACGTTGTCAAATAAATGAATCCACTCAGCTAAAATGCGCCTCGTGCCCGTGCACAGTATGCGCCGAGGTGAGTCTGCGCCTTAAAGCTTCAGTCAGCGATAACAAAAAAGGGCAAATTAAGGGCATATTTCACGATGTCCAAATTACCACTACTTACCGAATAAATTCAAAAATGGAACAGTATTTGTATAAAATTATCTGCCAAGTAAGTTAACGGGAACTTAATCGTAGGTGGTGAAACAAGCCCTTAAAGTCTTCAATGGCAATAAAAAAAGTATTGTCATGAAAGTTGTCTCGCTAATTGAACTTACATTGTTTCAGGTTACCGATGGTAAGATTTTAAAATACTATTGGGTCACGTACACACTTCACAATACACACGTTAAATTCTATGAGCATAGTTCGTCTTTTGTTTTTGTAGTTGCGTTTCGGTCACGCTACGCCACGCCCTTTGATTGGAATGACCCGTTTCCCTCCCCTTGCACCCTTATTTCCACTCCCGGCTTTCCCTACCTTCCCGCCCCTACCATCAGTTGCAGATATAGTCAAGGGGGGGAAATCGCCAAATGGAGGGACCTTTACCGGCGTGGCAATTTCGTCGAAGTCCGAAACGAAGCTGAAAGAAGATGGAACGATTGTCCACGAGGGTGGTTCTACAATTGTGACGAACAATAATGGAGAAATAAAAGTAGTGCAACGTATGTATGCCTATTGTTTTCTTGATAGACGGAGTCTATCAGTATATTAATAAAATGAATACATTTTTTTTTTCCGAAATTTGCCTTCATTTCATCATGAGCGTTCGGACAAATTCAAGGACTAATTGAGGGCTATTGTAATAAAGCCGCAACAAAAAATGATTCAATTTTTTTTATACTGCGGTGTAGTCAAAAGCGTCCCGGTATGTGTACTACGCCATAACGCTACGCCGTAACGCTACGCCGTAATGCTACACCGTAACGCTACGGCGCAGTTCGCACTTGCACTGTAGCAAACACGTCGTGTCGTAGCATACACGTTTGGAACATTTTTAAAAGCTTTGTTTGAGTTAAAATCACACTCTTGGAGGATTTGTATTGAAACGATGACTTAATGAAAGTTTAACACATTTTCAGTTGGAAAAGCAGCACCTGAATTAGATCTACCGACCGAGTACGTATTTCTATAATGATAGGTTAAGTAAATATCAAAAACAGCATTATCACGTATTTTTTAAAGTAAAGTAGCGTTTGAGTCTCTACAATACACTCATGAAATGTGTGTGTGTGTGTGTGTTTGTTCCATGTATGTTAATATAAATCAAGTGAAATGTTGTGAACAGATTTATATTTAGTTTCGTATCACGAAATGTTACATTATTGTTTTTTTGGAAAGAAATATTCAAGAAGTTTTACAGCTATTTTCGAAGTTGGGGAGTTGTATTATACGTATCCTTCTGCCTAACCTTTCAGGGAAAATTACTCACATGATTATTAAAAAGATATTTGTCAAAAAGAAATACACATTACATACTTAATTATTTGCCCATAATTGTCACATTGCCTTTGTTTCAGAGCTGCACCGGTAAGCAATAATAGCAATACATTAAATGAAATTACATAATTTATTAATAACCTAACACAACAAATACAAATACTATACATACATAATAACTCACTTATTTGAATATATTTAACTATTAATTACAGGAGGAAGAGATTTCAGAATGAGGTAAATACAAAACCACTAATCATACTAATTTTTACTCTTTACTGATTTACTCTTAAGGGTCGGTGCAGCATGTCTTCTTCTTCGAAACTTCTGTTCTAGTCATCATCTTCGAGTCATCCCCTTTGTAACCATATCATCTTTCACACAGTCCATCCTTCTTTCTTTGTTCTTCTCCTATTCTTTTATCCATACCCACATATATTCTCAAAACTTTCCTCACGACATTTTCCTCATTCCCTCCGCATCACATGCCCATACCATGACACCAATAACCACGCAACTTTTCAGTCACGGGTGCCACTTTCAGACTATTATTATTCTTATTTTTATTTACAAAAACGAACTATCCTCTTCTTTTCTTTACTGTTTTACCTCTATACTTTATTATTTGAGTATTCACTTCAATTTTATTTATTTTAATGATACTAAATTGTTTTTTTTTTTGTTACAGTCTGATTTCAACAAACCAAAGGTATACTTTTGGGATCTTTACATAATATCTATTGTTTATATTTGACGTTTTTTTTAAATATTTTGCGCACTACATTTACTCAAAGATGTATATCGTTAGATTGGTCCTACCGCATCAAAGTGTAAACACAATAATGTCTTATAGTTTTTTTTTCTCACTCATTCTTAAAATGAGATTTTTTAGTTCGATGTGCTTTCAGTATCATCACTTTCGTTAGGACACATCTGATGGTTTAAATCTTCGATGTTACTACGCATTTTTGGTTTTTTGCATAGCTATTTATGCTACGTAATACGAGATTAGTTAGTCAAAAATATGTTGCTTTTAATATGTTTTTACAATTCAAATGGTAGGTAATGTGCGAATCTAACACATTACCTATTGATAGTTACGCATACTAAAATTATATATTAGTTCTGGTTTGTCGACTTGGATATCAATATTATTCTTTGTTATTTATTTTGCAGCTCTCTCCACTGAATTTTTGTACGTAATCAAGTTACCTATTACCTAATGCCCGGTATATAAAAAAACACCTTTTTTAGTAACACGGAGTAACGATATTTTTATATATCAGTAATCACTGGTGTACTTCGAAAGTCTGACAACCAGTCTTACAAAGGGTATCGTAGGATCGCTCCATGTAAAATACTAGTAGTCAGATGCATCTGGTTGAGCTGGAAGCCGACACCAACATAGTTGGGAAAAGGCTAGGCAGATGATGATGAGGACTGGTATACTTCGATTTAACCGTAAATATGTTTGGGGTTGAGTTTGGTTGAAAGGGTAAACGATTTAATAAACGAACGATTTGTTAGAAACCGGTTACAAAACCTAAACTTTTTCTTATTCAATAATTATCTGCTTACCTATTAGTGATGTTTTTACTTTGTGTGTGCACGACTTCTCTTCTTTGAACTGAAGTTCATTTGCTTTTTTTCAAGATTTTTTATTTGCATTATTTCTTGTGGTTCAACAGCCGATACACATGAAAAGTATTGTGACGAAAAGGTGAAAACTAAAGCCCAACTACGATAAGAACGGCAAGTAAAAATGTTTGCAAGACATTGATGTAATTTTTTTTTCGGTTTTCTTATTACCGGAGTTACAAGTCATTGCTAAATGTCTTGTATTACAGATATGGGTGACTCCGGTTACAAGAAAACCGACAAAATGATATCATTGTCTTGTTAAAACATTTCTAGGCGCCGTTCTTATCGTAATTGGGTTTAAGTTTTGAACTTTTGTTTCCTATTACTTTGGTTTTTTTTTTTAAATTGGACTTTTCATGACCTCAGAATTTCCTCTTGTTCATTTGATATTCCGTTCGAAAGGAAAGGAAAAAAAATCAGCAACTCCCACTTTTTTGGGTGTAGCATCCGTCATACTGTGGAAAATATGTGTGTTGGCCTTATGAGTGGGTGTCTTCTTTCAGGAAAGCCATAACTTTTCTAACTACTGTCACCTTCAGCCAACGTCATTACCACTGCTGTGCAAACGCCTTCTCCATAATTTCTTGCTACTTCTGCCTACCTTACGTTACTACTAGCCCCATCTGTTGGCACAATCTATAAGCGTTGGGTATCTGTGTATTACTAGATTGTTTGCTCATCTTTGTCTGATTGTATTTTTGTTCGAAAATTATTATTCATGTTGTTAATTTCGGGCACCCTTTTTCGGTAAAGTGGTCGCAATCGGGTAAATGATCAGTTAAACTGATGCGATCAAATTGTGGGTCAGCTGCGGATACCAGATACTGACAGGCACTTCAGTACATATTTTTATGCAGGTGTCCGACAGTCCGCGTCCAAAGGCGCGTCCGCAATTTGTCCACACAGTTTGACCGTATATTAATGTAACACTAATAAATATTGTTTCTATATTCAGATAAAGCCTCCACTAATCAAGCCTATGAATTTCAACTTTAAAAATATTCAAGATTACAACTCCAAATTATTTGAAGACATCAAATTGGGATCGCGCCACTCAAATGACAAGATAAAGACCCATGTACCAGGCCCGAATGAGACCTACGTAGGAAGCTCCCTCAAAATTGTCCGTTCTTCCTCTAATAATAACGGCCAGGTTAAACATCAAGGCAGTATACACATTGTCGAAAATGTCAATGGCCGCGTAAGACATCGGCATATACCTTACCACAGAGATGGTACTCAGCCTTAAATGCAGAGGCCCTAGCACGAGCGCGCCCCGTAAACGTATCGCATAAATACGTCGATTTAAAAATTAAAAATACTCGTTTCACAGATAATATTTTCATAATTTTAAGAATTTATTCATATCTATGGATGATACTGATTATGCTTGTTGCAAACAATTTAACTAAAATGCTATCTGGATTAGTAGATTAGATTAGTATTTTCGATTAAAAAATAGACGTACTTACGTTACATTTACACCGCGGGCTCGTGCTAGCCTCAGAATATTATAACGACGGTGAAAAGTGGAAATATCGTAAGCAACAGTGAACATACTGTTGGAATTTCAACTTTCTGCGCTTAGCCAAACTTTGCAAATCCAGCAGCAAGCTATGTCCCTTATGGCATTTCAAATTTCAACTTTCTGCGCTTAGCCAAACTTTGCAAATCCAGCAGCAAGCTATGTCCCTTATGGCATTTCAAATTTCCACCAATTTTTGAAAATATTCTGCGGACAAATTTCAAGACCTAAAACTGTTTTTTTTTTTAAATCGCGTCCTCTTGTTTAATTAAGTTAATCAGTGTTTTATTAATGGACGTAAACTTTTTATTTATCGTATATCAAGGCTTATAAGTAAAGTATTCATAATCATTACTTTTTTTTCAATCAGTGTATTTTTAAGTTTTTGTATACGAATTCATTCCTTTTCGAATCATTATTTAAATAAAAATTTTGAGCACTATTATAATAAGGTCTTTTTATTTCCCAGTTAGATTAGGTTTCAGTAAGTACACTGTTGGCGAATACCACTATGGCTAAAATACAAGGTGTAAACGGACCCTTCACGGAGCACGGACCACGGACCATCAAACTAAGTAACTCTAGGCCAAAATGATTGCTGGGAAACGACAATTTTTTGGGGGGGGTGAAAAGTCACATTTTACGGTATAGGCCGACCGCTTTAATGAATCCCCCGCCTTGCCCCATCAAAGGCACATTAAGCGTCCACAAAGTCCTAACAATATTCCAAAGGTTATTCGCTTTAAAATAACCATAATCCACGTAGGTATTACGATACTAATTGAACCAATAAGTGATCAACCCATGAATATTCCATTCTATTCGCGAGTGCCAATGGTAAAAAGAAGTGTTTATTTGTATCGCACAGGACAAAACAAAATGATCAAATTGACATTAAAACACAATAAACAAGAAAAAGGAAATATAAGACACATTCAACAAAATTGGTCTTGAAACTATGTATGTACCTACGAGGCCAAAATGCCATCTCAGCACGGCCACGGCTAAACCATTAGTTTTTTTCAACATATTCACACAAATAAACTTTTCGGCTATCGTTAAAATAAAATAAAATATGCCTATGACATTCATCAACATCAATATCCTCGAACCAAAAACTGGAAGCACCACTAACCCACACTGAGCCCGCGTGGTAGGTTACGGCCTGCACCTCAGAAAGAGGAGGCTTTGCCCCAGTAGTGGGAACATTATAGCCTGACCATGCTTCTCATTGATTAAATTCTTTCTACAGTTATGCCATTTATTTCCGTCAGTTGATTCCGAAGTCAGCATCTTGACACGACCGGTGTGAGCGAAAGTGGTTACCGCCATATTTATGAGAAACAGTTTTTTGGTCTGTATTACATTAAACTTCTTTTATTTCTGTGATAATGAAAGGAGATATAGATAAAAATCATATTAGTTCTTTCGATATTAAAGCTCGGTCCTAAGTAGTACTGCAGCTTACCTATAAAAAGTGAAAATTGGAAATACATAAGTTACCGAAAAACTGCTTTCAATCTTGTTGAAGATTTTTGTGGAAAAACTAGTATGAAACGCTTAAAAAATTGTCAATTGTAAAGGCTCCTTGATTTGGCTTGTTTAACGCCATGTTTCGGAGTAGTGTTTACATTTTGCTCTAAAAATAACTAAAGGCACATTATTATTTACTTTGGAAGTTCAGCGACATCAAAATTATTCGACAACTCAATTTAAAGATAACTTTCTTACCCAAAGAACAAACAAGCAATTTGTTACTTAGCTATCTGTTACTGAATCAACCCACCATTTTTAGGGTTCGTTCGGCACCCACAGATCGCCAACGCGAACCTATCACTTATCCTACGACGTTTGTCAAACGTACAAAGTAAAAGTTGCTAAAAGAAAATGACCGAATGAATAGATTACTTTTACATGGCATTTAAAAAGGAAAGCTGTACTACGAAATCTGTACTGCATAAGTAGGTAAAGCTTGCATTTGGTCAATTAAAAAAAAATATATATACATGTAAATACTACAATCTATGCATGCGATTGTAGTATTTTACATAGGACAACTACACTCATTGACGACATTAATTTGGATACTTGGTTCGTGTATTAAATGATGGCGAAACGAATCATCTAGCAAGGGGGATGAGTCTCAACGGATCGTAGGTATACTACTCTACCGAGCACAACACCCCGCCAGGAACGTAAGTCGTCTACAGACTATTCCGAGCCCCGACATCGAACTGAGGTAAATTCGGACCTTCGGAGCCGTGACGCACGTGTTAAACGTACAGCATCGATCTCCGCGATCCAAATGGGCTTCGACGGCGCACCTCACGAGGTGAAGCGCGCCTAGCATAGTCACATTGTTTAGAGCCTCCCGACTCCCGGGGCTCCACAGTGATATCCTTGCCGGATTTGACTAGATGGGTTTCACCCTTAATGGCGATCAGAGTTACTCCCTTCGGATGATAGCTTCGCACCACCGGCCGTTCGACCGAGTGCATGAACCAAATGTCCGACACCGTTGTTATTATGGGAATAGACGGTATTACTATCGCAACGACATGCCATCAGTAGGGTAAAACTGACCTGTCTCACGACGGTCTAAACCCAGCTCACGTTCCCTGTTAGTGGGTGAACAATCCAACGCTTTGTAATTTTTGCTTCACAATGATAGGAAGAGCCGACATCGAAGGATCAAAAAGCAACGTCGCTGCGGTTGCTAGGCTGCCACAAACCACTTATCCCTGAGGAAACTTTTCTGACACTTCTTGCTAAAAACTCTTTAAACAAGAAAATCGATAGGCCGTGCTTTCGCAGTCCTTATGCGTACTGAACATCTGGATCAAGCCAGCTTTTGCCCTTTTGCTCTACGCGAGGTTTCTGTCCTCGCTGAGCTGGCCTTAGGACACCTGCGTTATTATTTGACAGGTGTACCGCCCCAGTCAAACTCCCCGCCTGGCAGTGTCCTCGAACCGGATCACGCAATAGTTGGCAACAAGCGTCACCGCTACGTCGCCTCTTTACGCTTGAATCACAAAAACCGCACACTTGCCGACATATCAACAGCGCGCGGCTTCCGCCCAACCGAGTTAGTAATGAAACAATGAAAGTAGTGGTTTTACAGCAACGATCGCGTCAACGATCTCCCACTTATACTGCACCTTTCATGTCTCCTTACAGTACCAGACTAGAGTCAAGCTCTACAGGGACTTCTTTCCCCGCTGATTCTCCCAAGCCCGTTCCCTTGGCTGTGGTTTCGCTAGATAGTAGATAGGGACAGTGGGAATCTCGTTAATCCATTCATGCGCGTCACTAATTAGATGACGAGGCATTTGGCTACCTTTGAAGAGTCATAGTTACTCCCGCCGTTTACCCGCGCTTACTTGAATTTCTTCATATTGACATTCTGAGCACTGGGCAGAAATCACATTGCGTCAACACCCGCGAGGGCCATCGCAATGCTATGTTTTAATTAGACAGTCGGATTCCCCTTGTCCGTGCCAGTTCTGAGCTGACCGCTAACGGCGGTTGTTGAGAGCCGCACCGATCGCGCACGAGACGAAACCAGCGCAGGCTATCAGCTGGGAAAATCAACAAAAAGTAAGAAGGTAGATCCTGAGACAACGCTAGCGCCCGAAAGGTGCATGCGTATCAACTAGGCCCAACACCCATTACCTTCTGCTTCATGTCCCACGCCCAACCATCCCGGTCCTCAGAGCCAATCCTTGTCCCGAAGTTACGGATCCAATTTGCCGACTTCCCTTACCTACATTATTCTATCGACTAGAGGCTCTTCACCTTGGAGACCTGCTGCGGATATGGGTACGAACCGGCGCGACATCTCCACGTACATCCCTCACCTGAATTTTCAAGGTCCGCAGAGAGTATCCGGACACCACCACAAATGCGGTGCTCTTCGCGTTCCGAACCATATCTCCCTTTTATAGGATTCCATGGAACTCGAACGCTCAAGCAGAAAAGAAAACTCTTCCCGGAACTCCCGACGGCGTCTTCAGGCCACTTTGGGTTACCCCGTCGAACACTCGCTGTAAAAACGAGGGAACGATTACTGAACGGTTCCGCTGCCGGGTTCCGGAATAACAACCGGATTCCCTTTCGCTCAAAGGGCGTTATTTATCTTTCACATATCGTAATGATATTATTCTTGACAAAACACGCCACATCGACATAAGATTTCTCCTTGAGCTTAGGATCGACTGACTCGCGACCAACTACTGTTTACGCGAAACCCTTCTCCACGTCAGTCCTCCAGGGCCTCACTGGAGTATTTGCTACTACCACCAAGATCTGCACCGACGGAGGCTCCAAGCGGGCTCACGCCCAGACTCTTCTGCGCACTCCGCCGCGCACGTCCTACTCGTTACAACTTAATGACGTCATAGTAACATCGCACATGCTCGTAACGGTAGTGTATAGGCAAAACGCTTAAGCGCCATCCATTTTCAGAGCAAACCATCATTCTTCAGGTGAGTCGGTGCACACTCCTTAGCGGATGCCGACTTCCATGGCCACCGTCCTGGCGTCTTCGATGATTTACGTCTTTTTGGTATCTTTGAGCATTTTTTGGGCGCCTTAACACTACGTTTGGTTCATCCCACAGCGCCAGTTCAGCTTACCAAAATTGGCCCACTTGGCACCGTCATCTGATCCCCGACTTCATCATTCGAGCAAGCCGGGGCACTCACCCATTTATAGTTTGAGAATAGGTCGAGGCCGTTTCGGCCCCGATGCCTCTAATCATTCGCTTTACCGGATGAGACTGTTCAAATCGGCGCCAGCTATCCTGAGGGAAACTTCGGACGGAACCAGCTACTAGATGGTTCGATTAGTCTTTCGCCCCTATACCCAGTTCGGACGATCGATTTGCACGTCAGAATCGCTACGGTCCTCCATCAGGGTAATCCCCTAACTTCGACCTGACCAGGCATAGTTCACCATCTTTCGGGTCCCAGCATTTATGCTCAGAGCGCGCCTACATTCACGGATTGGAAACGAGACGCCTCGGGAGTGCGAGAGGTCGACCTAGATCGACGCTCCATCCTCCCTGAGCGCGCGGCTAGCGCGCGCCTTCACTTTCGTTGCGCCTTTCAGTTTTATCATCTCAATGACTCGCATACATGCTAGACTCCTTGGTCCGTGTTTCAAGACGGGTCCTGCGAGTGCCCAAACCTGAATCATCGCAGACAGAGACGCGCACAGTCCGAGACAACGGCAGCTACGACAGACAACCCGCACCAACATCCGCACAAAGGCGTAGACGTGTGTGCAACGTTGCCTTGCGTCGGGCCGGACGCGTCAAAAACGCGTGCGCGATTCCTTAATCTACCGTCTGACGGCCGGTCAGCCACCGTCGCGGTCCCAATGCCTCAGGGCAATGGGGCGAGGAGCCGAACAGCGCCTAGACCGACATCAAACGGGTCGCGATGTATTTACTAAGAGAGAAGTGCACGCCATCCGCAGACGCGACGGACGCAACCTGTGCCTACTGAGGTCAGCAGCATCTAGGCGTGCATCCGTACGCCATGGAATGACACTGAATCTCTCCGTTCGTTCATTCGAGTTTCGCAGGTTTACCCCTGAACGGTTTCACGTACTCTTGAACTCTCTCTTCAAAGTTCTTTTCAACTTTCCCTCACGGTACTTGTTCGCTATCGGTCTCGCGGTGATATTTAGCCTTAGATGGAGTTTACCACCCACTTAGGGCTGCACTCTCAAGCAACCCGACTCTAAGGAGAGTCCCTCTCGCCACGATCATCCGTCACTACGGGCCTGGCACCCTCTACGGGAAAACGGCCCCGTTCAAGACGAACTTGGACAGGAGCGGTCGTGGCGAGAAAATGGAACCTCCCGAACACCACATCTCCCGCCGCCTGAACAACGGCGGGATTCAGTGCTGGGCTTCTTTCCTGTTCGCTCGCCGCTACTAAGGAAATCCTGGTTAGTTTCTTTTCCTCCGCTTACTAATATGCTTAAATTCGGCGGGTGATCCTCCCTGATCTGAGGCCAACGATATATTAGAGAAACAGACGCGTACGTCTAATCTTCTGACTAGTACAAAAATAGACACTTATGCAGCCGTACTGGACGCCCCATGCTAATCATTTCGGTACTACCGTAAATGAAGCACAACAAAAGCGGTATGTTATACGCTACCCTCGGATTAGTATTACTAAAACCAAACAAAGAGTCCAGCATACGTGTGCTAAGCAAAAAACAACGCGTGTCCTCGCCGTCGTGTTTGACGACGATACGCATCGCAGGTCGCTCTGCACGCACACCACTTTTGAATACGTCACATTGTATGGCTAAGCGCTATAATATGTACTCTGATATATTTTTAAACGGACTTAAACGAGGACGTTATACACATCCTCGTCAAAGAACCGTCATTTGCACTTAAACGTGTCCGGCAGTCATCACACGCATTTAGGTTTAGGTGGAGACGATCGTGCACGTCTAGAAAGCGCAATGTGGCAATGTATTTATACAGCCGGCCCTCAGACAGGAGTGGTCCTGGATATGTTTCCACGGACCGCAATGTGCGTTCGAAATGTCGATGTTCATATGTGTCAGTTCACACTATGACGCGCAGTTAACTGCGTTCTTCATCGACCCGCGAGCCAAGTGATCCACCGCTCAGGGTAATAGTTTTACATGGTAATTGGTACATGAAATAAATAGTAATTTTGTTTTTATATATTTGACGTGGTCCCAAAACAAAAATCATAAAATTTGGCAGGTTTAACTGAAAACGAATGCCCAACAATACATTCAGACCAGCCAACCAATATTTTATCAAACCAAACGTATTTTCGATTAGAAAAGTCGAGTTCTGTAGACGAACATTTTTGCTCAGCACGTTCAAACGATTCGCATGCCCACTTCATGCAATCAATAATAAGGTGTCGGCTTCGTGGCGCTCTACGATAGAGCAGCCGACTGATTCACCGAGCTATATATGTGAAGCTTCCAAACGATGGCATCGGTATTTTGTTGAACCAGACATGGAGGAAAACGCACCAAAATAATCAGAAGATAACGATGTATTTGAACAAACAATTTCATATCATATTTGAAGTAGTTGGATAATGTTTTGGGAGAAAAATGCATTTATTATTGCGACTGCTCAAAGTGCTCAACACATACTTCCAACTCATTTTTATTTCCTATAACAAAAACTCAAAAAAGTGCACTCGTAACTAATCAGATGTGTACTAACTCTTATCAATGGTTAAGTATTTCATAAGAAAAGAGAAATTGTCATAAGTAATCACTGTCTAACGATGATAGTTTATTCTTAACAAAAATTATGTTTGCGTCGGTGTTCCAAGTTCATATGACCCAAATCTATTTTAGCCGCGAATTAAAAGGCTTCTTTTGGGTTAGCTCGTTCCAACGTCGACCACATCGTCGACACGAGGTCAAGAGTAGGGTCATTTTTTTTATGCCGTGTACAATGTTCAGTCTCTCAGTCGCTCAACTCCCTCGAGTAAGCAAAGAGTTGTCTATTTCTTCGCTAGACCTATATGAAACAAAATAGGTCAACCAATCGGTTACAAACATCCTAGACAGTTAGTTTTTGCTAACCAAACATTTGTTTCTACGCTTCAAATCCACAGAGTAAACCTTTTTGAAGTTAGTTTAATTCATCGGATGATATCAAAAAACGTGAACAACCATGTCGTCACTGCAACAAAAAACGTATTTGTCTAATCATGTAATCGCTGACTCAGCGCTGTTTTAACACTAGAAGATAAAAATAGAATTTGTAATCGATAAACGCAAACATTGCACGTTTATTGTACCGGGTGAAATTGAGATAGATCAGAATTAAAAATCTTGATCTGTTGACTGTTGTAGGATTTGTATCTGATTGTTCTTAAAATGCCAGATCAAACAGTCTCAAATCATAAGAGTACAATATTGGTCGGCCGCCAAATTATTGCGCAATCCTGTCCGTACATTATGAAAGTATTGCACCATTAATATAAAGGGATAATAGTTTAGGTTACCTACTTTGTGACCACTACACCCCCCTTATTTATTTAGTATTTTTTACCGTGGACCCGTGGATCATAATTTATTAATCCAATAACCGGCAATACTCCCCTACTATAAAATGAGTCAGCAGCGCCTACTTGATTAAGTATAGCAACTATATTGAATGCCGGAAAATGTTGGGTTGGTGAGAAATTCCCTATTTCATAGTACTTAAACGTAACTGGAAAAATATTGGTGCACCAAATACCTGTGTCTCTTCGGGAAATATAGGCCTAAAGCTAAGTTTCTTGTTGAAGCTGATTTGAATATTAAACTCCTGATGCTTATGTCATACTTCGAAGCAGTAGCTCTACCTTTGTTTGTAATATATTGAAGGCGTTTACCTACCTACCTCATCCTTTCCGATCTGAAAATCAATATTGGGTAGCATACGTGTGAAATGGACCAGTGGGATCGGCCTCAAGTTTAGACTTGCAGATCATTTATTCTCAGGTAACTTTGTCCCATAGATATATTTATTCGCCTTACAGACTAACATACATATGATAAAAAACAATTTGTGTTAGTAAACAGAATCTTAAAACTGTGTTAGTAACACTTTGCTCAATGTTACTGTGCGTTCATGGGGAACTTGCCCGTGAAAGCGACGAGGTGTAAAAAAAACGGGTATTCGCACCACAAACGCCTTGCGGCGCGACTCAAGCAACTACACTCTCGCCACGTACTTAATCTCCTGAAGCACGTATTCCACGATGTCCTCCGCCGTAGTGGTGCATTAGTTTATGTAATTTATTTCACAATCAGTGCTCTCAAAACGGTGAAGAAAACACCGTGGAAAACCCCTGCATGTACTAGAACGAACAAAAAATCGAAGAGATGTGACATACACCAACCTGTACTAGTATACCACTCCGTAATTCATCATGATTGGTGAATTCAACAAACTACCCCTGAAACTGAACTGCGGGGACGAGTCCCCGTAGAGAGAAGACCAGCAGTGGAAACGTTATAGGCTGGTCATGGCATGCTACATATAACATGACAAAACAATAACCGAGCCACATAAACCCAGACGCCCATCACACGACTGACCTAATTCTACGGTTTTGCTACTAATGCAAAATTCAAGGAGTCCGTAATTCGTGGCAGATACCATACAAATATTGTTTTAAACAAGGTAGACGAATATTTTATTATTATAGCGAACCTGTACTGTCCAACTCCTTCCATTCTTCCTATGGCTCGGGCCTGCGTCACTTCTTCCGAAATAATGCAGACGTCATCTTGTTCGTGGTTTGCCGCTTCAGGGCATCTATCTCGTATTGTTTGTTCCTGAAAGTGTATCATAAGTGGGAGAATACGTACACATTTTTTCCATAAGTTTACACGTTAATGTCATGTGCCCATAAATAGCTTATTCATAAACAATACATTTCTGTTTTGAAAACATAATCAGCCTTTTTTTACACAGGATCTTTTTTATTACCATAAGAATGTAAATAACTGATTAAAAATAAATAAAACAATTTAACGTTCGATTTGTCTAGGGATAAAATATTTTTCTATGACACAATTTCCTTCTTTTCTTTTTCAAAATTAATAATAATAACCAGCCCATTTAGAGCACACGCTTAAGCTTTTTCAGACAGATAAGACCCAAAAATAACTCAGTATAAGTAGATATAATTCGGATAATAAATGAAAAATTGTCGTCCGTAAGCTCATGGAAAATTAAAAGAGACAATTTCAAAGAACAGTTTAATTATTAAGTAACTGTTCATCGTTCTTACCTCCATTCACACACAATTATTGTATTGTAATCCATTTAAAATTTCTTGACGTACGACCAACGACGAACTAGAAGAAAATGTACTCAATTTTCACACTTGGTTTTGCATTTGAAAATCGCGCTGCTTGGATTACCAATATAAGCTGGACAAGTCATGTATACGTAGAACACATGTTTGAAAACGTTCCATAATTATACTTCTGCCAACAACAACAAGACGTGTAAAGAATACGCCTTTCTAGTATTAATATTTGTATTTATAACCTTGTGAACATAGATATAAAATACAAAACTTGCATTTATAATGCAGTAGCAAAACGTAATCAACCATTAAATTTTATATAAACAAAGAAAACTTCTTGAAGACAAACATTTTAATTCTCTCTTTTCTTTTTAAAAACCATTCCATTTTGGCGGCAACTGTCAAATCAAACTTTTTTTTTATTCGACTCAAAAGTCTGTAGTCAAATCAAATCCAAAGAGTTAATTCTTATTAATATTTGAAAATCATGACACAAGTGCTTTAAATTCGGAAAATTACCTATACAAAAGAAAACCGTCTGACATAAAAATAAATTGGTGCTTTGGTGGGCAAAAATTCATGCTGCTTTAGATATTGTAATGGTGATGTTCATAATGTATTCTTGAAACTATAGGCATTCACGAATTTTGACAAATGATTTTGTGCATAAAATGAAACTTTCTGCCAAAAAAACCGAGTTCCAAAAAAACACTAAAAAAGTCTAAAATAACTTTACATTCGGAAGTCGGTTTTTTTGGCAGAAAGTTTTTTATTAGTTGGATTATTCTATACAAATTTTTCCTGTGCATTAATTTTACATTTTGAACAACACATGTCATAGTAATAAGCTTATCCCCAATATAATGGAACCTAAGCATAGCTTGCTATAAGATAAATTTGGGGGCATTATAGCCCTTCAAAGCATATAAGCGATTCGCATTCGCAATTACGACAGACTTGCTGTCTATTATTGAAGAGTTCCATTGTACATCGCCGAAGATCAGCATCAAATCTTCACCAAATTTAAACGGGACCACCGCAAAATAATAGTCTTCCAAACAAAAAAGAATTAATCATCCAAATCTGTTTACAATAGGTCAAGACATCGCTGAATGATGATCTGATTTTGGTTGTTGTGTCTTTCAACTTCATCAAAAGTAATTCATCAGAGTGGGTCTCAACAATTGTCGATCGTTGGATTAAAAAGCTCATTGTTGGGCTTGCTGTAGGACAAGCCCCATGAACTCCAAAAATCAAAACAACCTGTAAAAAAAAATTGATTTGCTGATATTACAAAATTATTACGTGATTTTTGTCACTTTGTCAAAATGGTTTCGTGACTTTTGTCAAGTGTTAGATTTCATCGGGAGCGTCATTTAAAAAAGCTTCGGCAGGAAAACGATTTGGATTTCTTCGATTTTTGTTTATAAAACTAAGTAAAATCCGAATTTGAGTAAATAATTACGAACAAAGGCGGAACATAATTCGCGCGTTTTTTTTTAAATTTTTGTCTCGTTCGCGATTTACTTTTTCATACAACATGTTACTTGTCTATACAATGTTCGTTATTGAACTCTTTGGTGATTGGAACTTTTACTACACTTTTAGTCCTTTTGTCCCTGTTTACGGTGAAAAAACTAGCTCTTTTTGAATATACGTGATAGTTTATTTTTGACCTACTGGATAAACAGTAGTAAAAATCTAATAAAGTTACAATTTTGCAGTTAGAGTCAGCATGCTCCTATTCAGGTAGGTATACCTTATAACATGTAATGATGTTATTTAAACTGGATCACATAGTGCATTGACATATAATTTTATTTTAAAACCAGTTTTTTAATGTTATTGATAAATTAAAATTGTGTGGACTTTAATGATTGTTAGTAAAAATCGCATGATGTATTCGAATGATGCCAACAAACTAGATTTACACAAAACCTGATGATATCATTTATCAATCCTTGAGATTACGAAATTATTTGTTAAATAATACTTAACCTTAATTCATAATATATGATAATGTTATGGAATTCCTATTAAGTAACTAACAGAAAGAAAATAACAGAATAACAGAAAGAAAGAATAACAGAAAGAAAATAGGTAAGTGTTAAGTACAAAAGTAATAACAACGAAAGATATAAAAAAAAGAAAAACATTGTAGGTATTGTCTCATAGAATAAGAAAACAATACAACTTAGGTGTCTTATACCTACATCATGTTTCTATTTTGGGCCACTTATATTCCGATGAACATGTAATTAAAATCCAGGTACAGACCCCAGCACATCAAACTACTACAATCTCTCTTTCTTAAAAAGATTTTCATCACAGCAGTAACTTAGCTTTTATGAGCTTATTTTGTTGCACGTGATGTACACGTTCGTGTATTAAATGACGGCAAAACGAATCATCTAGCAAGGGGATGAGTCTCAACGGATCGTAGGTATACTACTCTACCGAGCACAACACCCCGCCAGGAACGTAAGTCGTCTACAGACTATTCCGAGCCCCGACATCGAACTGAGGTAAATTCGGACCTTCGGAGCCGTGACGCACGTGTTAAACGTACAGCATCGATCTCCGCGATCCAAATGGGCTTCGACGGCGCACCTCACGAGGTGAAGCGCGACTAGCATAGTCACATTGTTTAGAGCCTCCCGACTCCCGGGGCTCCACAGTGATATCCTTGCCGGATTTGACTAGATGGGTTTCACCCTTAATGGCGATCAGAGTTACTCCCTTCGGATGATAGCTTCGCACCACCGGCCGTTCGACCGAGTGCATGAACCAAATGTCCGACACCGTTGTTATTGTGGGACTAGACGGTATTACTATCGCAACGACATGCCATCAGTAGGGTAAAACTGACCTGTCTCACGACGGTCTAAACCCAGCTCACGTTCCCTGTTAGTGGGTGAACAATCCAACGCTTTGTAATTTTCGCTTCACAATGATAGGAAGAGCCGACATCGAAGGATCAAAAAGCAACGTCGCTGCGGCTGCTAGGCTGCCACAAACCACTTATCCCTGAGGTAACTTTTCTGACACTTCTTGCTAAAAACTCTTTAAACAAGAAAATCGATAGGCCGTGCTTTCGCAGTCCTTATGCGTACTGAACATCTGGATCAAGCCAGCTTTTGCCCTTTTGCTCTACGCGAGGTTTCTGTCCTCGCTGAGCTGGCCTTAGGACACCTGCGTTATTATTTGACAGGTGTACCGCCCCAGTCAAACTCCCCGCCTGGCAGTGTCCTCGAACCGGATCACGCAATAGTTGGCAACAAGCGTCACCGCTATGTCGCCTCTTTTACGCTTGAATCACAAAAACCGCCCGCTTGCCGACATATCAACAGCGGGTGGCTTCCGCCCAACCGAGTTAGTAATGAAACAATGAAAGTAGTGGTTTTACAGCAACGATCGCGTCAACGATCTCCCACTTATACTGCACCTTTCATGTCTCCTTACAATACCAGACTAGAGTCAAGCTCTACAGGGACTTCTTTCCCCGCTGATTCTCCCAAGCCCGTTCCCTTGGCTGTGGTTTCGCTAGATAGTAGATAGGGACAGTGGGAATCTCGTTAATCCATTCATGCGCGTCACTAATTAGATGACGAGGCATTTGGCTACCTTTGAAGAGTCATAGTTACTCCCGCCGTTTACCCGCGCTTACTTGAATTTCTTCACATTGACATTCTGAGCACTGGGCAGAAATCACATTGCGTCAACACCCGCGAGGGCCATCGCAATGCTATGTTTTAATTAGACAGTCGGATTCCCCTTGTCCGTGCCAGTTCTGAGCTGACCGCTAACGGCGGTTGTTGAGAGCCGCACCGATCGCGCACGAGACGAAACCAGCGCAGGCTATCAGCTGGGAAAATCAACAAAAAGTAAGAAGGTAGATCCTGAGACAACGCTAGCGCCCGAAAGGTGCATGCGTATCAACTAGGCCCAACACCCATTACCTTCTGCTTCATGTCCCACGCCCAACCATCCCGGTCCTCAGAGCCAATCCTTGTCCCGAAGTTACGGATCCAATTTGCCGACTTCCCTTACCTACATTATTCTATCGACTAGAGGCTCTTCACCTTGGAGACCTGCTGCGGATATGGGTACGAACCGGCGCGACATCTCCACGTACATCCCTCACCTGAATTTTCAAGGTCCGCAGAGAGTATCCGGACACCACCACAAATGCGGTGCTCTTCGCGTTCCGAACCATATCTCCCTTTTATAGGATTCCATGGAACTCGAACGCTCAAGCAGAAAAGAAAACTCTTCCCGGACCTCCCGACGGCGTCTTCAGGCCACTTTGGGTTACCCCGTCGAACACTCGCTGTAAAAACGAGGGAACGATTACTGAACGGTTCCGCTGCCGGGTTCCGGAATAACAACCGGATTCCCTTTCGCTCAAAGGGCGTTATTTATCTTTCACATATCGTAATGATATAATTCTTGACAAAACACGCCGCATCGACATAAGATTTCTCCTTGAGCTTAGGATCGACTGACTCGCGACCAACTACTGTTTACGCGAAGCCCTTCTCCACGTCAGTCCTCCAGGGCCTCACTAGAGTATTTGCTACTACCACCAAGATCTGCACCGACGGAGGCTCCAAGCGGGCTCACGCCCAGACTCTTCTGCGCACTCCGCCGCGCACGTCCTACTCGTTACAACTTAATGACGTCACAGTAACATCGCACATGCTCGTAACGGTAGTGTATAGGCAAAACGCTTAAGCGCCATCCATTTTCAGAGCAAATCATCCTCTTCAGGTGAGTCGTTGCACACTCCTTAGCGGATGCCGACTTCCATGGCGACCGTCCTGGTGTCTTTAATGATTTACGTCTTTTGGGTATCTTTGAGCATTTTTTGGGCGCCTTAACACTACGTTTGGTTCATCCCACAGCGCCAGTTCAGCTTACCAAAATTGGCCCACTTGGCACCGTCATCTGATCCCCGACTTCATCATTCGAGTAAGCCGGGGTACTCACCCATTTATAGTTTGAGAATAGGTCGAGGCCGTTTCGGCCCCGATGCCTCTAATCATTCGCTTTACCGGATGAGACTGTTCAAATCGGCGCCAGCTATCCTGAGGGAAACTTCGGACGGAACCAGCTACTAGATGGTTCGATTAGTCTTTCGCCCCTATACCCAGTTCGGACGATCGATTTGCACGTCAGAATCGCTACGGTCCTCCATCAGGGTAATCCCCTAACTTCGACCTGACCAGGCATAGTTCACCATCTTTCGGGTCCCAGCATTTATGCTCAGAGCGCGCCTACATTCACGGATTGGAAACGAGACGCCTCGGGAGTGCGAGAGGTCGACCTAGATCGACGCTCCATCCTCCCTGAGCGCGCGGCTTAGCCGCGCGCCTTCACTTTCGTTGCGCCTTTCAGTTTTATCATCTCAATGACTCGCATACATGCTAGACTCCTTGGTCCGTGTTTCAAGACGGGTCCTGCGAGTGCCCAAACCTGAATCATCGCAGACAGAGACGCGCACAGTCCGAGACAACGGCAGCTACGACAGACAACCCGCACCAACATCCGCACAAAGGCGTAGACGTGTGTGCAACGTTGCCTTGCGTCGGGCCGGACGCGTCAAAAACGCGTGCGCGATTCCTTAATCTACCGTCTGACGGCCGGTCAGCCACCGTCGCGGTCCCAATGCCTCAGGGCAATGGGGCGAGGAGCCGAACAGCGCCTAGACCGACATCAAACGGGTCGCGATGTATTTACTAAGAGAGAAGTGCACGCCATCCGCAGACGCGACGGACGCAACCTGTGCCTACTGAGGCCAGCAGCATCTAGGCGTGCATCCGTACGCCATGGAATGACACTGAATCTCTCCGTTCGTTCATTCGAGTTTCGCAGGTTTACCCCTGAACGGTTTCACGTACTCTTGAACTCTCTCTTCAAAGTTCTTTTCAACTTTCCCTCACGGTACTTGTTCGCTATCGGTCTCGCGGTGATATTTAGCCTTAGATGGAGTTTACCACCCACTTAGGGCTGCACTCTCAAGCAACCCGACTCTAAGGAGAGTCCCTCTCGCCACGATCATCCGTCACTACGGGCCTGGCACCCTCTACGGGAAAACGGCCCCGTTCAAGACGAACTTGGACAGGAGCGGTCGTGGCGAGAAAATGGAACCTCCCGAACACCACATCTCCCGCCGCCTAAACAACGGCGGGATTCAGTGCTGGGCTTCTTTCCTGTTCGCTCGCCGCTACTAAGGAAATCCTGGTTAGTTTCTTTTCCTCCGCTTACTAATATGCTTAAATTCGGCGGGTGATCCTCCCTGATCTGAGGCCAACGATATATTAGAGAAACAGACGCGTACGTCTAATCTTCTGACTAGTACAAAAATAGACACTTTCATGCAGCCGTACTGGACGCCTCATGCTAATCATTTCGGTACTACCGTAAATGAAGCACAACAAAAGCGGTATGGTATACGCTACCCTCGGATTAGTGTTACTAAAACCAAACAAAGAGTCCAGCATACGTGTGCTAAGCAAAAAACAACGCGTGTCCTCGCCGTCGTGTTTGACGACGATACGCATCGCAGGTCGCTCTGCACGCACACCACTTTTGAATACGTCACATTGTATGGCTAAGCGCTATAATATGTACTCTGATATATTTTTAAACGGACTAAAACGAGTACGTTATACACATCCTCGTCAAAGAACCGTCATTTGCACTTAAACGTGTCCGGCCGTCATCACACGCAGTTAGGTTTAGGTGGAGACGATCGTGCACGTCTAGAAAGCGCAATGTGGCAATGTATTTATACAGTCGGCCCTCAGACAGGAGTGGTCCTGGATATGTTTCCACGGACCGCAATGTGCGTTCGAAATGTCGATGTTCATATGTGTCAGTTCACACTATGACGCGCAGTTAACTGCGTTCTTCATCGACCCGCGAGCCAAGTGATCCACCGCTCAGGGTAATAGTTTTACATGGTAATTGGTACATGAAATAAATAGTAATTTTGTTTTTATATATTTGACGTGGTCCCAAAACAAAAATCATAAAATTTGGCAGGTTTAACTGAAAATGAATGCCCCACAATACATTCAGACCAGCCAATATTTAGTCAAACCAAACGTATTTTCGATTAGAAAAGTCGAGTTCTGTAGGCGAACATTTTTGCTCAGCACGTTCAAACGATTCGCATGCCCACTTCATGCGGTCAATAATATAGTGTCGGCTTCGTGGCGCTCTACGATAGAGCAGTCGACTGATTCACCGAGCTGTATATGTGAAGCTTCCAAACGATGGCATCGGTATTTTGTTGAACCAGACATGGAGGAAAACGCAACAAAATAATCAGAAGATAACGATGTATTTCAACAAACAATTTCATATCATATTTGAAGCAGTTGGATAATGTTTTGGAAGAAAAATGCATTTATTATTGCAACTGCTCAACACATACTTCCGACTCATTTTTATTTCCTATAAAAAAACTCAAAAAAGTGCACTCGTAACTAATCAGATGTGTACTAACTCTCAACAATGGTTAAGTATTTCATAAGAAAAGAGAAATTGTCATAAGTAATCACTGTCTAACGATGATAGTTTATTCTTAACAAAAATTATGTTTGCGTCGGTGTTCCAAGTTCATATGACCCAAATCTATTTTAGCCGCGAATTAAAAGGCTTCTTTTGGGTTAGCTCGTTCCAACGTCGACCACATCGTCGACACGAGGTCAAGAGTAGGCCCATATTTTTTTTTAAATCATGTGCCGTGTACCATGTTCAGTCTCCCAGTCGCTCAATTCCCTCAAGTATGAGTTGTCTACGGTGTACCTACATGAAACAAAATAGGTCAACCAATCAGTTACAAACATCCTAGTCAGTTAGTTTTTGCTAACCAAACATTTGTTTCTACGCTACAAATGCATATAGAATAAACCATTATGAAGTGAGTTTTATGGGATGATATCAAGAACCGTTAACAACCATGTCGTCACTGCAACAAAAAACGTATTTGTCTAATCATGTTATCGCAGACTCAGCGCTATTTTAACACTAGAAGATAAAAATAGATCTTGTAATCGATAAAAGTAAACATTGCACGTTTACTGTACCCGGCGAAATTGAGATAGATCAGAATGAAAAATCTTGATCTGTTGACTGTTGTAGGATTTGTATCTGATTGTTCTTAAAATGCCAGATCAAACAGTCTCAAATCATAAGAGTACAATATTGACCGGCCGCCAAATTATTGCGCAATTCTGTCCGTACATTATGAAAGTGTTGCACCATTAATACAAATAATTTAGTTTTAGTTACCTACTTTGTGACTACTACACCCCCCTTATTTATTTAGTATTTCTTACCCAGACCCGTGGATCGTAATTTATAAATCCAATAAGCGGCAATACCCATTGCAACAAAATGAGTCAGCAGCGCCTACTTGATTAAGTATAGCAACTATATTCATTGCCGAAAAATGTTGGATTGGTGAGAAATTCCCTATTTCATAGAACTTAAAGGTGACTGGAAAAATATTGGTGCACCAAATACCTGTGTCTCTTCGTGTAGCCGTAAAGTTAAGTTTCTTTGTTGAAGCTGATTTGAATATTAAACTCCTGATGCTTATGTCATACTTCGAAGCAGTAGCTCTACCTTTGTTTATAATATATTGAAGGCGTTTACCTACCTACCTCATCCTTTCCGATCTGAAAATCAATATTGGGTAGCATACGTGTGGAATGCACCAGTGGGATCGGCTTCAAGTTTAGACTTGCAGGTCGTGGAACCAAGCAAGCGCATTAATATATCATCCATTTATTCTCAGGTAACTTTGGCCGACAGATATATATTATATTATTCACCTTACAGACTAACACACATTTCATAAAATACAATTTGTGTTAGTAAATAGAACCTTAAAACTGTGTTAGTACCTAACACTTTGCTCTAAGTTACTGTGCGTTCATGGGGCACTTGCCCGTGCCCGTGGAAGCGATGCAGAAAACACGTTGGTATTCGCACCACAAACGCTTTGCGGCGCGACTCAAGCAACCGCACTCTCGCACGTACTTGATCTCCTGAAGCACGTATTCCACGATGTCCTCCGCCGTAGTGGTGCATTAGTTTATGTAATATATTTCAATTACTGCTCTCAAAACGGTGAAGAAAACACCGTGAAAAACCTGCATGTACTAGAACCAAAAAATCGAAGAGATGTGACATAAACCAACCCGTACTAGTATACCACTCCGTAATTCACCATGCTTGGTTAATTAACAAATTGCCCCTGAAACTGAACTGCTGGAGCGAGCCCCCGCAGAGAGAAGACCTGTGTCCCAGCAGTGGAAACGTTATAGGCTGGTGGTCATGGCATGCTACATATAATATGACAAAATAATAACCGAGCCACAAAAACCCAGACGCCCATCACACGACTGGCTTAATTCTACGGTTTTGCTGCTAATGCAAAATTCAAGGAGTCCGTAATTCGTGGCAGATACCTCACAAATATTGTTTTAAACAAGGTTGACGAATATTTTATTATTATAGCGAACCTGTACTGTCCAACTCCTTCCATTCTTTCCATGGGTCCCAGGCCTGCGCCACTTCTTCCGAAATAATGCAGACGTGATCTTGTTCGTGGTTTGCCGCTCCAGGGCATCTTTCTTGAATTTTACGATCCTGAAAGTGTATTCATAAGTAAGGGGAATACGTACACATATTTTTCCATGAGTTTACACGTTAGTGTCGTCGGCAAAATGCCCATAAATAGTTTCTTCATGAACAATACATCTCTATGGTGAAAACATAATCAGCGTTTTTGTACACAGGATCTTTTTTATTACCATAAAATGTAAGAATGTAAATTTACCTTCTTAAGCTCATGAAAAATTCAAAGAGACAATTTCAAAGAAAGCTGTTTAATTATTTGTACGTCTGTTCATAGTTCTTACCTCCATTCACGATTATTGTATTGTACTCCATTTAAAATATCTTGACGTACGACCAACGACGAACTAGAAGAAAATGTACCCAATTTTCACACTTGGTTTTGCATTTGAAAATCGCGCTGCTTGGATTACCAATATAAGCTGGACAAGTCATGTATACGTAGAACACATGTTTGAAAACTTTCCATAATTATACTTCTGCCAACAACAACAAGACGTGTAAAGAATATGCTTTTCTAGTATTAATATTTGTATTTACTTATAATCTTGTGAACATAGATGTAAATACAAAACTTGGCATTTATAATACAGTAACAAAACTTAATCAATGATTAAATTTTATATAAACAAAGAAAACTTCTTGAAGACAAACATTTAAATTCTCTCTTTTCTTTTAAAAATCATTCCGTTTTGGCGGCAACCGTCAAATCAAACTTTTTTTTTATTCGACCCAAAAGTCTGTAGTCAAATCCAAAGAGTTAATTCTTATTAATATTTGAAAATCATGACACAATTAGTGCTTTAAATTCGGAAAATTACCTATACAAAAGAAAACCGTCTGACATAAAATAAATTGGTGCTTTGGTGGGCAAAAATTCATGCTGCTTTAGATATTGTACTGGTGACGTTCATAATGTATTCTTGAAACTATAGGCATTCACGAATTTTGACAAATAATTTTGTGCACAAAATGAAACTTTCTGCCAAAAAAACCGAGTTCCAAAAGAACACCAAAAAACTCTAAAATAACTTTACATTCGGAAGTCGGTTTTTTTGAAAGGTTTTTATTAGTTGTATTATTCTATATAATTTTTTCCTGTGCATTAATTTTACATTTTGAACAACACATGTGATAGTAATAAGCTTATCTATACATATAATCTATACATATAATAAGACAGTAAAAAAACTGTGTCTGTACATTGAATATATTTAAAAAAAAAAAATTTTGGGGTGTTTAGAAAAAGTAATAGAACACGAATCAAAAAAAAAAATTCTGTCTGTTTGTCTGTTTGTCTGTATGTCTGTTTGTCTGTTTGTCTGTTTGTTTGTACACGCTAATCTTCGGAACTACTGGACGGATTTGAAAGATTTTTTTTTGTTGTATAGGTATTGAGTCTGGGCAACATATAGGCTATAATTTATCTTGGAAACTTGAACACCTGATGCAGAACCGCAACAGACCAGCTAAACTATAAGAGATACAAAAAAGGTACCATAGCAAAAAATTTTCCACGTGATGAGCATTTTCTGCTGAGAGAATAAATTTGAAGATCTGGTACACCTGATGTGGAACTCCAAGAGCCCAGCTACACTATAACATATAGGAATGACGTTTTAGCAAAAGTTGTTCAGTCTGATGAGCACTCTCTGTTGACTTATAAAAATCGAAGATCTGGAACACCTGTTGTGGAACTCCAAGAGCCCAGCTACACCATAACACATATAGGAATGACGTCTTAGCAAAAGTTGTTCGGTCTGATGGGCATTTCCTGTTGACTTATAAAAATCGAAGATCAGAAACATCTGATGTGGAAATCAAAGATCACTAATTTCACTGTATAATTATAAAATAACATAAGCTGGGAGTACCTCCACGCGGTGAAGGCGGTAACAGTTTAGGACTGATTTTCGATGACGACGGTATATCATTGAAAATTTGACTCTACTGGACAAAACTCTCATTTATTATTTTAATTTTTTTATCGAATAAATATGCCTTCGGGCTTATGTTATTTGAGTTTTTAATTTCCTTTTCCACTTATCTTCGTGACACGGTAGCCTACCCGGTAACGCAGGGGAGCAGTCACTTAGATTTAAATTGATCAGGTATCTTCACAATAAAACCATGCCTAGAAAGAGATCAAATCTTTCCAAATGTTCCAAAGGAGCTAAAAGATTGAGGATCATAAGATGCCAAGAATCTACCGAAGGACGTCAGGAGAGACTTGATGCTGTTCGAGAACATTAGGCTGCAACTCGCTCCGTGGAAACCTCTTCGGATCGCGAAGGACGCCTGCGTTCTCAGCGTATTTACGCATCTACATCCAGGTCTCTAGAGAACTGTAAAGAATATGATGCACTGACTGACCGCTGATCGTGAACGTCATGCATTGTCTCGCGAGTCGGAGACGTTCACGGAAAGAAAATTACGCTTGAGTTCTCAGCGTGTATACACATCGACTTCGAGGTCTCTAGAGACAAGTGCGGAACGTGATGCGCAACTGACCGCTGATCGTGCAAGTCATGCATTGTCTCGCGAATCGGAGACGTTCACGGATAGAGAATAACGCTTGAGTTCCAAGCGTATCTACGCATCGACTTCTAGGTCTCTAGAGACAAGTGGGGAACGTGATGCGCGACTGACCGCTGATCGTGAACGTCACGCATTGTCTCGCGAATCGGAGACGTTCACGGATAGAGAATTGCGCTTGAGTTCCATGTGTATCTACGCATCGACTTTTGACTTACAAAAATGAAAGATATGGAACGTCTCGAATCGTCTCGCGCATCCCGTTGTTTTCCCGTCCCGGGGCTCTTAGAATTCGACATCAGACGTTTCAGATCTTCGATTTTGACGACCCCGTTGTCGCTGGCATAAGCAACAGGATCCGCGTACGAAGTCGCGGGCAGAAGCTAGTCCCCAATATAATGGAACCCAAGCATAGCTTGCAAAATTTGGGGGCATTATACCCCTTTAAAGAATATAAGCGAAATGTTATCTTATGGAACTGTGTAAACAATACATATCCAAGCGATTACAACAATTACGACAGACTTGCTGTCTATTATTGAAGAGTTCCATTGTACATCTCCGAAGATCAGCATCAAATCTTCACCAAATTTAAACGGGACCACCGTAAAATAATAGTCTTCCAAACAAAAAAGGAATCATCCAAATCTGTTAACAATTGGTCAAGACATCGCTGATCACACAAAAAAAAAAAACGGATTGAAAACCTCCTTTCAAAAGTCGGTTAAAAAGATTTGTTGATTTTGGTTGTTGTGTCTTTCAACTTCATCAAAAGTAATTCATCAGAGTGGGTCTCAACAATTGTCGATCGTTAGATTAAAAAGCTCATTGCTACGACAAGCCGCATGAACTTCAAAAATCAAAACAACCTGTAAAAAAAATTAGAAATGCTGATATTACAAAATTATTACATGATTCTTGTCACTTTGTCAAAATTGTTTCGTGACTTTTGTCAACATAATTATATAGATAGACTAGCTGTTCCCGGCATGCGTTGCAATGCACCTTTTTCCTATCCTACCTACCTATCCTACCTACCCTACCTACCCTACCTACCTACTTACCTCCCCTACCTACCCTACCTACCCTACCTACCTACTTACCTACCCTACCTACCCTACCTACCCTACCTATCCTACCTACCCTACCTACCCTACCTACCTACTTACCTACCCTACCTACCCTACCTACCCTACCTACTCTACCTACCCTACCTACCCTACCTACCCTACCTACCCTACCTATCCTACCTACCCTACCTACCCTACCTACCCTACCTACCCTACTATAATTTGAGATTTAAACTATCCTATCTCTCAAGTTGGATCGAACTGCACATGGTGTGCGAATTTTATTATAATCGGTTAAGTGGTTTAGGAGTCCATTGAGGACAAACATTGTGACACGAGATTTATATATATTAAGATAGATTTCATCGGGAGAGTCATTTCAAAAAGCTTCGAAATTTTGGCAGGAAAACGATTTGGATTTCTTCGATTTTTGTTTATAAAACTAAGTAAAATTCGAATTTGAGTAAATAATTACGAACAAAGGCGGAACACAATTCGCGCGTTTTTTTTTTAAATTTTGTCTTTTTCGCGGTTTACTTTTTCATACAGCATGTTACTTGTCTATACAATGTTCGTGATTGAACTCTTTGGTGATTGGAACTTTTACTAATAATATCCATATTTCAAATTCAAATCACTTTTAGTCCTTTTGTCACTGTTTACGGTGAAAAAACTAGCCTTTTTTTGAATATACGTGATAGTTTATTTTTGACCTATCGGATAAACAATAGTAAAAATCTAATAAAGTTACAATTTTGCAGTTAGAGTCAGCATGCTCCTATTGAGGTAGGTATACCTTATAACATTTAATGATGTTATTTAAACTGGATCACATAGTGCATTGACATATAATTTTATTTTAAAACCAGTTTTTTAATGTTATTGATAAATTAAAATTGTGTCGACTTTAATTATTGTTAGTAAAAATCGCATGATGTATTCGAATGATGCCAACAAACTAGATTTATACAAAACCTGATGATATCATTTATCAATCCTTGAGACTACGAAATTATTTGTTAAATAATACTTAACCTTAATTCATAATATATGATAATGTTATGGAATTCCTATTAAGTAACTAACAGAAAGAAAATAACAGAAAGAAAGAATAACAGAAAGAAAATAGCTAACAGAAAGAAAATAGGTAAGTGTTAAGTACAAAAGTAATAACAACGAAAGAAATAAATAAATAAAGAAAAACATTCTAGGTATTGTCTCACAGAATAAGAAAAACAACACAACTTAGGTGTCTTATCATACATTATGTTTTCTATTTTGGGCCACTTATATTGCGATGAACATGTAATTCAAATCAAGGTACAGACCCTAGCACATCAAGCTACTACAATCTGTCAAATTTCTTTATTAGCTTTTCATCTTTATTGCTAAAGCATTAGGTTAGGTTGATTGGTAAAATTTGAAATTTTCAGGTAACTCGATGGCGTCTGTACATGAAATGACAGCAGTAACTTAGCTTTTATGAGCTTATTTTGTTGCACGTGATGTACACGTTCGTGTATTAAATGACGGCAAAACGAATCATCTAGCAAGGGGATGAGTCTCAACGGATCGTAGATATACTACTCTACCGAGCACAACACCCCGCCAGGAACGTAAGTCGTCTACAGACTATTCCGAGCCCCGACATCGAACTGAGGTAAATTCGGACCTTCGGAGCCGTGACGCACGTGTTAAACGTACAGCATCGATCTCCGCGATCCAAATGGGCTTCGACGTCGCACCTCACGAGGTGAAGCGCGACTAGCATAGTCACATTGTTTAGAGCCTCCCGACTCCCGGGGCTCCACAGTGATATCCTTGCCGGATTTGACTAGATGGGTTTCACCCTTAATGGCGATCAGAGTTACTCCCTTCGGATGATAGCTTCGCACCACCGGCCGTTCGACCGAGTGCATGAACCAAATGTCCGACACCGTTGTTATTGTGGGACTAGACGGTATTACTATCGCAACGACATGCCATCAGTAGGGTAAAACTGACCTGTCTCACGACGGTCTAAACCCAGCTCACGTTCCCTGTTAGTGGGTGAACAATCCAACGCTTTGTAATTTTCGCTTCACAATGATAGGAAGAGCCGACATCGAAGGATCAAAAAGCAACGTCGCTGCGGCTGCTAGGCTGCCACAAACCACTTATCCCTGAGGTAACTTTTCTGACACTTCTTGCTAAAAACTCTTTAAACAAGAAAATCGATAGGCCGTGCTTTCGCAGTCCTTATGCGTACTGAACATCTGGATCAAGCCAGCTTTTGCCCTTTTGCTCTACGCGAGGTTTCTGTCCTCGCTGAGCTGGCCTTAGGACACCTGCGTTATTATTTGACAGGTGTACCGCCCCAGTCAAACTCCCCGCCTGGCAGTGTCCTCGAACCGGATCACGCAATAGTTGGCAACAAGCGTCACCGCTATGTCGCCTCTTTTACGCTTGAATCACAAAAACCGCCCGCTTGCCGACATATCAACAGCGGGTGGCTTCCGCCCAACCGAGTTAGTAATGAAACAATGAAAGTAGTGGTTTTACAGCAACGATCGCGTCAACGATCTCCCACTTATACTGCACCTTTCATGTCTCCTTACAATACCAGACTAGAGTCAAGCTCTACAGGGACTTCTTTCCCCGCTGATTCTCCCAAGCCCGTTCCCTTGGCTGTGGTTTCGCTAGATAGTAGATAGGGACAGTGGGAATCTCGTTAATCCATTCATGCGCGTCACTAATTAGATGACGAGGCATTTGGCTACCTTTGAAGAGTCATAGTTACTCCCGCCGTTTACCCGCGCTTACTTGAATTTCTTCACATTGACATTCTAAGCACTGGGCAGAAATCACATTGCGTCAACACCCGCGAGGGCCATCGCAATGCTTTGTTTTAATTAGACAGTCGGATTCCCTTTGTCCGTGCCAGTTCTGAGCTGACCGCTAACGGCAGTTGTTGACAACCGCACCGATCGCGCACGAGACGAAACCAGCGCTGGCTATCAGCTGGGAAAATCAACAAAAAGTAAGAAGGTCGATCCTGAGACAATGCTAGCTCCCGAAAGGTGCATGCGTATCAACTAGGCCCAACACCCATTACTTTCTGCTTCATGTCCCACGCCCAACCATCCCGGTCCTCAGAGCCAATCCTTGTCCCGAAGTTACGGATCCAATTTGCCGACTTCCCTTACCTACATTATTCTATCGACTAGAGGCTCTTCACCTTGGAGACCTGCTGCGGATATGGGTACGAACCGGCGCGACATCTCCACGTACATCCCTCACCTGAATTTTCAAGGTCCGCAGAGAGTATCCGGACACCACCACAAATGCGGTGCTCTTCGCGTTCCGAACCATATCTCCCTTTTATAGGATTCCATGGAACTCGAACGCTCAAGCAGAAAAGAAAACTCTTCCCGGACCTCCCGACGGCGTCTTCAGGCCACTTTGGGTTACCCCGTCGAACACTCGCTGTAAAAACGAGGGAACGATTACTGAACGGTTCCGCTGCCGGGTTCCGGAATAACAACCGGATTCCCTTTCGCTCAAAGGGCGTTATTTATCTTTCACATATCGTAATGATATAATTCTTGACAAAACACGCCGCATCGACATAAGATTTCTCCTTGAGCTTAGGATCGACTGACTCGCGACCAACTACTGTTTACGCGAAGCCCTTCTCCACGTCAGTCCTCCAGGGCCTCACTAGAGTATTTGCTACTACCACCAAGATCTGCACCGACGGAGGCTCCAAGCGGGCTCACGCCCAGACTCTTCTGCGCACTCCGCCGCGCACGTCCTACTCGTTACAACTTAATGACGTCACAGTAACATCGCACATGCTCGTAACGGTAGTGTATAGGCAAAACGCTTGAGCGCCATCCATTTTCAGAGCAAATCATCCTCTTCAGGTGAGTCGTTGCACACTCCTTAGCGGATGCCGACTTCCATGGCGACCGTCCTGGTGTCTTTAATGATTTACGTCTTTTGGGTATCTTTGAGCATTTTTTGGGCGCCTTAACACTACGTTTGGTTCATCCCACAGCGCCAGTTCAGCTTACCAAAATTGGCCCACTTGGCACCGTCATCTGATCCCCGACTTCATCATTCGAGTAAGCCGGGGTACTCACCCATTTATAGTTTGAGAATAGGTCGAGGCCGTTTCGGCCCCGATGCCTCTAATCATTCGCTTTACCGGATGAGACTGTTCAAATCGGCGCCAGCTATCCTGAGGGAAACTTCGGACGGAACCAGCTACTAGATGGTTCGATTAGTCTTTCGCCCCTATACCCAGTTCGGACGATCGATTTGCACGTCAGAATCGCTACGGTCCTCCATCAGGGTAATCCCCTAACTTCGACCTGACCAGGCATAGTTCACCATCTTTCGGGTCCCAGCATTTATGCTCAGAGCGCGCCTACATTCACGGATTGGAAACGAGACGCCTCGGGAGTGCGAGAGGTCGACCTAGATCGACGCTCCATCCTCCCTGAGCGCGCGGCTTAGCCGCGCGCCTTCACTTTCGTTGCGCCTTTCAGTTTTATCATCTCAATGACTCGCATACATGCTAGACTCCTTGGTCCGTGTTTCAAGACGGGTCCTGCGAGTGCCCAAACCTGAATCATCGCAGACAGAGACGCGCACAGTCCGAGACAACGGCAGCTACGACAGACAACCCGCACCAACATCCGCACAAAGGCGTAGACGTGTGTGCAACGTTGCCTTGCGTCGGGCCGGACGCGTCAAAAACGCGTGCGCGATTCCTTAATCTACCGTCTGACGGCCGGTCAGCCACCGTCGCGGTCCCAATGCCTCAGGGCAATGGGGCGAGGAGCCGAACAGCGCCTAGACCGACATCAAACGGGTCGCGATGTATTTACTAAGAGAGAAGTGCACGCCATCCGCAGACGCGACGGACGCAACCTGTGCCTACTGAGGCCAGCAGCATCTAGGCGTGCATCCGTACGCCATGGAATGACACTGAATCTCTCCGTTCGTTCATTCGAGTTTCGCAGGTTTACCCCTGAACGGTTTCACGTACTCTTGAACTCTCTCTTCAAAGTTCTTTTCAACTTTCCCTCACGGTACTTGTTCGCTATCGGTCTCGCGGTGATATTTAGCCTTAGATGGAGTTTACCACCCACTTAGGGCTGCACTCTCAAGCAACCCGACTCTAAGGAGAGTCCCTCTCGCCACGATCATCCGTCACTACGGGCCTGGCACCCTCTACGGGAAAACGGCCCCGTTCAAGACGAACTTGGACAGGAGCGGTCGTGGCGAGAAAATGGAACCTCCCGAACACCACATCTCCCGCCGCCTAAACAACGGCGGGATTCAGTGCTGGGCTTCTTTCCTGTTCGCTCGCCGCTACTAAGGAAATCCTGGTTAGTTTCTTTTCCTCCGCTTACTAATATGCTTAAATTCGGCGGGTGATCCTCCCTGATCTGAGGCCAACGATATATTAGAGAAACAGACGCGTACGTCTAATCTTCTGACTAGTACAAAAATAGACACTTTCATGCAGCCGTACTGGACGCCTCATGCTAATCATTTCGGTACTACCGTAAATGAAGCACAACAAAAGCGGTATGGTATACGCTACCCTCGGATTAGTGTTACTAAAACCAAACAAAGAGTCCAGCATACGTGTGCTAAGCAAAAAACAACGCGTGTCCTCGCCGTCGTGTTTGACGACGATACGCATCGCAGGTCGCTCTGCACGCACACCACTTTTGAATACGTCACATTGTATGGCTAAGCGCTATAATATGTACTCTGATATATTTTTAAACGGACTAAAACGAGTACGTTATACACATCCTCGTCAAAGAACCGTCATTTGCACTTAAACGTGTCCGGCCGTCATCACACGCAGTTAGGTTTAGGTGGAGACGATCGTGCACGTCTAGAAAGCGCAATGTGGCAATGTATTTATACAGTCGGCCCTCAGACAGGAGTGGTCCTGGATATGTTTCCACGGACCGCAATGTGCGTTCGAAATGTCGATGTTCATATGTGTCAGTTCACACTATGACGCGCAGTTAACTGCGTTCTTCATCGACCCGCGAGCCAAGTGATCCACCGCTCAGGGTAATAGTTTTACATGGTAATTGGTACATGAAATAAATAGTAATTTTGTTTTTATATATTTGACGTGGTCCCAAAACAAAAATCATAAAATTTGGCAGGTTTAACTGAAAATGAATGCCCCACAATACATTCAGACCAGCCAATATTTAGTCAAACCAAACGTATTTTCGATTAGAAAAGTCGAGTTCTGTAGGCGAACATTTTTGCTCAGCACGTTCAAACGATTCGCATGCCCACTTCATGCGGTCAATAATATAGTGTCGGCTTCGTGGCGCTCTACGATAGAGCAGTCGACTGATTCACCGAGCTGTATATGTGAAGCTTCCAAACGATGGCATCGGTATTTTGTTGAACCAGACATGGAGGAAAACGCAACAAAATAATCAGATGACGATAACGATGTATTTCAACAAACAATTTCATATCATATTTGAAGCAGTTGGATAATGTTTTGGAAGAAAAATGCATTTATTATTGCAACTGCTCAACACATACTTCCGACTCATTTTTATTTCCTATAAAAAAACTCAAAAAAGTGCACTCGTAACTAATCAGATGTGTACTAACTCTCAACAATGGTTAAGTATTTCATAAGAAAAGAGAAATTGTCATAAGTAATCACTGTCTAACGATGATAGTTTATTCTTAACAAAAATTATGTTTGCGTCGGTGTTCCAAGTTCATATGACCCAAATCTATTTTAGCCGCGAATTAAAAGGCTTCTTTTGGGTTAGCTCGTTCCAACGTCGACCACATCGTCGACACGAGGTCAAGAGTAGGCCCATATTTTTTTTTAAATCATGTGCCGTGTACCATGTTCAGTCTCCCAGTCGCTCAATTCCCTCAAGTATGAGTTGTCTACGGTGTACCTACATGACTCAAAATAGGTCAACCAATCAGTTACAAACATCCTAGTCAGTTAGTTTTTGCTAACCAAACATTTGTTTCTACGCTACAAATGCATATAGAATAAACAATTATGAAGTGAGTTTTATGGGATGATATCAAGAACCGTTAACAACCATGTCGTCACTGCAACAAATAACGTATTTGTCTAATCATGTTATCGCAGACTCAGCGCTATTTTAACACTAGGAGATAAAAATAGATCTTGTAATCGATAAAAGTAAACATTGCACGTTTACTGTACCGGGCGAAATTGAGATAGATCAGAATGAAAAATCTTGATCTGTTGACTGTTGTAGGATTTGTATCTGATTGTTCTTAAAATGCAAACAGTCTCAAATCATAAGAGTACAATATTGACCGGCCGCCAAATTATTGCGCAATTCTGTCCGTACATTATGAAAGTGTTGCACCATTAATACAAATAATTTAGTTTTAGTTACCTACTTTGTGACCACTACACCCCTCTTATTTATTTAGTATTTCTTACCGTGGACCCAAAGATCATAATTTATTAATCCAATAACCGGCAATACTCCCTACTATAAAATGAGTCAGCAGCGCCTACTTGATTAAGTATAGCAACTATAGTCAATGCCGGAAAATGTTGGGTTGATGAGAAATTCCCTATTTCATAGAACTTAAACGTGACTGGAAAAATATTGGTGCACCAAATACCTGTGTCTCTTCGGGAAATATAGGCCTAAAGTTAAGTTTCTTTGTTGAAGCTGATTTGAATATTAAACTCCTGATGCTTAAGTCATACTTCGAAGCAGTTGTTCTACCTTTTGTTTAAAACATATTGAAGGCGTTTACCTACCTACCTCATCCTTTCCGATCTGAAAATCAATATTGGGAGGCGCACGTGTGAAATGGACCAGTGGGATCGGCCTCAAGTGTAGACTTGCAGGTCGTGGAACCAAGCAAGCGCATTAACATATCATCCATTTATTCTCAGGTAACTTTGGCCGAAACATATATTTATTTACCTTACAGACAAACATACATATGATAAAATACAATTTGTGTTAGTAAATAGAACCTTAAAACTGTGTTAGTCACTTTGCTCAATGTTACTGTGCGTTCATGGGGAACTTGCCCGTGAAAGCGACGAGGTGCAGAAAACACGGGTATTCGCACCAGAAACGCCTTGCGGCGCGACTCTAGCAACTGCACTCTCGCACGTACTTGATCTCCTGAAGCACGTATTTCACAATTTCCTCCGCCTTAGTTGTACATTAGTTTATGTAATACATTTCAATTACTGCTCTCAAAACAGTGAAGAAAACACCGTGAAAAAACCTGCATGTACTAGAACCAAAATATCGAAGAGATGTGATATAATTATATCAACTCATACTAGTATACCACTCCGTAATTCATCATGCTTGGTGAATTTAACAAATTGCCCCTGAAACTGAACTGCGGGGGCGAGTCCCCGTAGAGAGAAGACCTGTGTCCCAGCAGTGGAAACGTTATAGGCTGGTCATGGCATGCTACATAAAGGGTGTAAAACAACCCTTAACGAAGCCGAAAAGTACTTGTTCTCTACGTGATTGCGATCATTTTTTCTGTTCTACACTGGCACCTGGGAACCTTCTAGTTACGGAGATCTTTTTTTCAAGAGTCAAAGTTCCGACTTTTTCATATTTTTTTTTATAACAAGTGATTTATGTTAAAACTTTACTTTAAATGCCTTCACGACCTCCGTACTATTCATTGCACCCATCAGCACAATGTTTTTTGTGCGTTACATTGAGTCCTACCGTAAAACGTGATTTTTCACCCCAAAAAAAAAGTCGTTTCCCAGCAATAATTTTTGCGTAAAGTAACTTAGTTTGATGTACAGAATGCTTGGTTGACGGCTTCGTGAAGGTTCTATTTACACCTTGTATAATATGACAAAATAATAACCGAGCTAAGACCACATAAACCTAATTGTAAGATTTTGCTGCTACAGTTTCAGCCACTAATGCAAAATTCAAGGAGTCCGTAATTCGTGGCAGATACCATACAAATATTGTTTTTAACAAGGTAGACGAATATTTTATTATTATAGCGAACCTGTACTGTCCAACTCCTTCCATTCTTTCCATGGGTCCCGGGCCTGCGTCACTTCTTCCGAAATAATGCAGACGTGATCTTGTTCGTGGTTTGCCGCTCCAGGGCATCTTTCTTGAATTTTACGATCCTGAAAGTGTATTCATAAGTAAGGGGAATACGTACACATATTTTTCCATGAGTTTACACGTTAGTGTCGTCGGCAAAATGCCCATAAATAGTTTCTTCATGAACAATACATCTCTATGGTGAAAACATAATCAGCGTTTTTGTACACAGGATCTTTTTTATTACCATAAAATGTAAGAATGTAAATTTACCTTCTTAAGCTCATGAAAAATTCAAAGAGACAATTTCAAAGAAAACAGTTTAATTATTAAGTGCGTCTGTTCATCGTTGTTACCTCCATTCACGATTATTGTATTGTAATCCATTTAAAATATCTTGACGTACGACCAACGACGAACTAGAAGAAAATGTACCCAATTTTCACACTTGGTTTTGCATTTGAAAATCGCGCTGCTGGGATTACCAATATAAGCTGGACAAGTCACGTATACGTAGAACACATGTTTGAAAACTTTCCATAATTATACTTCTGCCAACAACAACAAGTCGTGTAAAGAATATGCCTTTCTAGTATTAATATTTGTATTTACTTATAATCTTGTGAACATAGATGTAAAATACAAAACTTGGCATTTATAATACAGTAACAAAACTTAATCAATGATTAAATTTTATATAAACAAAGAAAACTTCTTGAAGACAAACATTTAAATTCTCTCTTTTCTTTTAAAAATCATTCCGTTTTGGCGGCAACCGTCAAATCAAACTTTTTTTTTATTCGACCCAAAAGTCTGTAGTCAAATCCAAAGAGTTAATTCTTATTAATATTTGAAAATCATGACACAATTAGTGCTTTAAATTCGGAAAATTACCTATACAAAAGAAAACCGTCTGACATAAAATAAATTGGTGCTTTGGTGGGCAAAAATTCGATTCGATTTGTTGATTTTGGTTGTTGTGTCTTTCAACTTCATCAAAAGTAATTCATCAGAGTGGGTCTCAACAATTGTCGATCGTTAGATTAAAAAGCTCATTGCTACGACAAGCCCCATGAACTTCAAAAATCAAAACAACCTGTAAAAAAAATTAGAAATGCTGATATTACAAAATTATTACATGATTCTTGTCACTTTGTCAAAATTGTTTCGTGACTTTTGTCAACATATATAGATAGATAGATTTCATCGGGAGAGTCATTTCAAAAAGCTTCGAAATTTTGGCAGGAAAACGATTTGGATTTCTTCGATTTTTGTTTATAAAACTAAGTAAAATTCGAATTTGAGTAAATAATTACGAACAAAGGCGGAACACAATTCGCGCGTTTTTTTTTTTAATTTTGTCTTTTTCGCGGTTTACTTTTTCATACAGCATGTTACTTGTCTATACAATGTTCGTGATTGAACTCTTTGGTGATTGGAACTTTTACTAATAATATCCATATTTCAAATTCAAATCACTTTTAGTCCTTTTGTCCCTGTTTACGGGGAAAAAACTAGCCTTTTTTTGAATATACGTGATAGTTTATTTTTGACCTATCGGATAAACAATAGTAAAAAATCTAATAAAGTTACAATTTTGCAGTTAGAGTCAGCAAGCTCCTATTGAGGTAGGTATACCTTATAACATTTAATGATGTTATTTAAACTGGATCACATAGTGCATTGACATATATAACTTTATTTTAAAACCAGTTTTCTAATGTTATTGATAAATTAAAATTGTGTCGACTTTAATTATTGTTTGTAAAAATCGCATGATGTATTCAAATGATGCCAATAAACTAGATTTATACAAAACCTGATGATATCATTTATCAATCCTTGAGACTACGAAATTATTTGTTAAATAATACTTAACCTTAATTCATAATATATGATAATGTTATGGAATTCCTATTAAGTAACTAATACTACGCTAACAGAAAGAAAATAAGTAAGTGGTACAAAAGTAATAACAAAGAAAGATATAAAAAAAGAAAAACATTGTAGGTATTATTTCTCATAGAATAAGAAAAACAATACAACTGTCTTATACCTACATCATGTTTCAATTTTGGGCCACTTATATTGCGATGAACATGTAATTAGCTACTACAATCTGTCAAATTTCTTAAATAGATTTTCATCTTTATCGTCTGTACATAAAATGACAGCAGTAACTTAGCTTTTATGAGCTTATTTTGTTGCACGTGATGTACACGTTCGTGTATTAAATGACGGCGAAACGAATCATCTAGCAAGGGGATGAGTCTCAACGGATCGTAGATATACTACTCTACCAAGCACAACACCCCGCCAGGAACGTAAGTCGTCTACAGACTATTCCGAGCCCCGACATCGAACTGAGGTAAATTCGGACCTTCGGAGCCGTGACGCACGTGTTAAACGTACAGCATCGATCTCCGCGATCCAAATGGGCTTCGACGTCGCACCTCACGAGGTGAAGCGCGACTAGCATAGTCACATTGTTTAGAGCCTCCCGACTCCCGGGGCTCCACAGTGATATCCTTGCCGGATTTGACTAGATGGGTTTCACTCTTATTGGCGATCAGAGTTACTCCCTTCGGATGATAGCTTCGCACCACCGGCCGTTCGACCGAGTGCATGAACCAAATATCCGACACCGTTGTTGCTATGGTATTTGACGGTATTACTATCGCAACGACATGCCATCAGTAGGGTAAAACTGACCTGTCTCACGACGGTCTAAACCCAGCTCACGTTCCCTGTTAGTGGGTGAACAATCCTACGCTTTGTAATTTTTGCTTCACAATGATAGGAAGAGCCGACATCGAAGGATCAAAAAGCAACGTCGCTGCGGATGCTAGGCTGCCACAAACCACTTATCCCTGAGGAAACTTTTCTGACACTTCTTGCTAAAAACTCTTTAAACAAGAAAATCGATAGGCCGTGCTTTCGCAGTCCTTATGCGTACTGAACATCTGGATCAAGCCAGCTTTTGCCCTTTTGCTCTACGCGAGGTTTCTGTCCTCGCTGAGCTGGCCTTAGGACACCTGCGTTATTATTTGACAGGTGTACCGCCCCAGTCAAACTCCCCGCCTGGCAGTGTCCTCGAACCGGATCACGCAATAGTTGGCAACAAGCGTCACCGCTACGTCGCCTCTTTTACGCTTGAATCACAAAAACCGCCTGCTTGCCGACATATCAACAGCGCGCGGCTTCCGCCCAACCGAGTTAGTAATGAAACAATGAAAGTAGTGGTTTTACAGCAACGATCGCGTCAACGATCTCCCACTTATACTGCACCTTTCATGTCTCCTTACAATACCAGACTAGAGTCAAGCTCTACAGGGACTTCTTTCCCCGCTGATTCTCCCAAGCCCGTTCCCTTGGCTGTGGTTTCGCTAGATAGTAGATAGGGACAGTGGGAATCTCGTTAATCCATTCATGCGCGTCACTAATTAGATGACGAGGCATTTGGCTACCTTTGAGGAGTCATAGTTACTCCCGCCGTTTACCCGCGCTTACTTGAATTTCTTCACATTGACATTCTGAGCACTGGGCAGAAATCACATTGCGTCAACACCCGCTAGGGCCATCGCAATGCTTTGTTTTAATTAGACAGTCGGATTCCCTTTGTCCGTGCCAGTTCTGAGCTGACCGCTAACGGCGGTTGTTGAGAGCCGCACCGATCGCGCACGAGACGAAACCAGCGCAGGCTATCAGCTGGGAAAATCCACAAAAAGTAAGAAGGTAGATCCTGAGACAACGCTAGCGCCCGAAAGGTGCACGCGTATCAACAAGGCCCAACACCCATTACCTTCTGCTTCATGTCCCACGCCCAACCATCCCGGTCCTCAGAGCCAATCCTTGTCCCGAAGTTACGGATCCAATTTGCCGACTTCCCTTACCTACATTATTCTATCGACTAGAGGCTCTTCACCTTGGAGACCTGCTGCGGATATGGGTACGAACCGGCGCGACATCTCCACGTACATCCCTCACCTGAATTTTCAAGGTCCGCAGAGAGTATCCGGACACCACCACAAATGCGGTGCTCTTCGCGTTCCGAACCATATCTCCCTTTTATAGGATTCCATGGAACTCGAACGCTCAAGCAGAAAAGAAAACTCTTCCCGGACCTCCCGACGGCGTCTTCAGGCCACTTTGGGTTACCCCGTCGAACACTCGCTGTAAAAACAAGGGAACGATTACTGAACGGTTCCGCTGCCGGGTTCCGGAATAACAACCGGATTCCCTTTCGCTCAAAGGGCGTTATTTATCTTTCACATATCGTAATGATACAATTCTTGACAAAACACGCCACATCGACATAAGATTTCTCCTTGAGCTTAGGATCGACTGACTCGCGACCAACTACTGTTTACGCGAAACCCTTCTCCACGTCAGTCCTCCAGGGCCTCACTGGAGTATTTGCTACTACCACCAAGATCTGCACCGACGGAGGCTCCAAGCGGGCTCACGCCCAGACTCTTCTGCGCACTCCGCCGCGCACGTCCTACTCGTTACAACTTAATGATGTCACATTAACATCGCACATGCTCGTAACGGTAGTGTATAGGCAAAACGCTTAAGCGCCATCCATTTTCAGAGCAAATCATCCTCTTCAGGTGAGTCGCTGCACACTCCTTAGCGGATGCCGACTTCCATGGCCACCGTCCTGGCGTCTTTGATGATTTACGTCTTTTTGGTATCTTTGAGCATTTGTTGGGCGCCTTAACACTACGTTTGGTTCATCCCACAGCGCCAGTTCAGCTTACCAAAATTGGCCCACTTGGCACCGTCATCTGATCCCCGACTTCATCATTCGAGTAAGCCGGGGTACTCACCCATTTATAGTTTGAGAATAGGTCGAGGCCGTTTCGGCCCCGATGCCTCTAATCATTCGCTTTACCGGATGAGACTGTTCAAATCGGCGCCAGCTATCCTGAGGGAAACTTCGGACGGAACCAGCTACTAGATGGTTCGATTAGTCTTTCGCCCCTATACCCAGTTCGGACGATCGATTTGCACGTCAGAATCGCTACGGTCCTCCATCAGGGTTATCCCCTAACTTCGACCTGACCAGGCATAGTTCACCATCTTTCGGGTCCCAGCATTTATGCTCAGAGCGCGCCTACATTCACGGATTGGAAACGAGACGCCTCGGGAGTGCGAGAGATCGACCTAGATCGACGCTCCATCCTCCCTGAGCGCGCGGCTAGCGCGCGCCTTCACTTTCGTTGCGCCTTTCAGTTTTATCATCTCAATGACTCGCATACATGCTAGACTCCTTGGTCCGTGTTTCAAGACGGGTCCTGCGAGTGCCCAAACCTGAATCATCGCAGACAGAGACGCGCACAGTCCGAGACAACGGCAGCAACGACAGACAACCCGCACCAACATCCGCACAAAGGCGTAGACGTGTGTGCAACGTTGCCTTGCGTCGGGCCGGACGCGTCAAAAACGCGTGCGCGATTCCTTAATCTACCGTCTGACGGCCGGTCAGCCACCGTCGCGGTCCCAATGCCTCAGGGCAATGGGGCGAGGAGCCGAACAGCGCCTAGACCGACATCAAACGGGTCGCGATGTATTTACTAAGAGAGAAGTGCACGCCATCCGCAGACGCGACGGACGCAACCTGTGCCTACTGAGGTCAGCAGCATCTAGGCGTGCATCCGTACGCCATGGAATGACACTGAATCTCTCCGTTCGTTCATTCGAGTTTCGCAGGTTTACCCCTGAACGGTTTCACGTACTCTTGAACTCTCTCTTCAAAGTTCTTTTCAACTTTCCCTCACGGTACTTGTTCGCTATCGGTCTCGCGGTGATATTTAGCCTTAGATGGAGTTTACCACCCACTTAGGGCTGCACTCTCAAGCAACCCGACTCTAAGGAGAGTCCCTCTCGCCACGATCATCCGTCACTACGGGCCTGGCACCCTCTACGGGAAAACGGCCCCGTTCAAGACGAACTTGGACAGGAGCGGTCGTGGCGAGAAAATGGAACCTCCCGAACACCACATCTCCCGCCGCCTGAACAACGGCGGGATTCAGTGCTGGGCTTCTTTCCTGTTCGCTCGCCGCTACTAAGGAAATCCTGGTTAGTTTCTTTTCCTCCGCTTACTAATATGCTTAAATTCGGCGGGTGATCCTCCCTGATCTGAGGCCAACGATATATTAGAGAAACAGATGCGTACGTCTAATCTTCTGACTAGTACAAAAATAGACACTTTCATGCAGCCGTACTGGACGCCCCATGCTAATCATTTCGGTACTACCGTAAACGAAGCACAACAAAAGCGGTATGTTATACGCTACCCTCGGATTAGTGTTACTAAAACCAAACAAAGAGTCCAGCATACGTGTGCTAAGCAAAAAACAACGCGTGTCCTCGCCGTCGTGTTTGACGACGATACGCATCGCAGGTCGCTCTGCACGCACACCACTTTTGAATACGTCACATTGTATGGCTAAGCTCTATAATATGTACTTTGATATATTTTTAAACGGACTTAAACGATGACATTATACACATCCTCGTCAAAGAACCGTCATATGCACTTAAACGTGTCCGGCCGTCATCACACGCAGTTAGGTTTAGGTGGAGACGATCGTGCACGTCTAGAAAGCGCAATGTGGCAATGTATTTATACAGCCGGCCCTCAGACAGGAGTGGTCCTGGATATGTTTCCACGGACCGCAATGTGCGTTCGAAATGTCGATGTTCATATGTGTCAGTTCACACTATGACGCGCAGTTAACTGCGTTCTTCATCGACCCGCGAGCCAAGTGATCCACCGCTCAGGGTAATAGTTTTACACCATGGTAATTGGTACATGAAATAAATAGAAATTTTGTTTTTATATATTTGACGTGGTCCCAAAATAAAAATCATAAAATTTGGCAGGTTTAACTGAAAATGAATGCCCCACTATACATTCAGACCAGCAAATATTTAGTCAAACCAAACGTATTTTCGATTAGAAAAGTCGAGTTCTGTAGGCGAACATTTTTGCTCAGCAACGTTCAAACGATTCGCATGCCCACTTCATGCAATCAATATAGGTGTTGACTTCGTGGCGCTCTACGATAGAGCAGTCGACTGATTCACCGAGCTGTATATGTGAAGCTTCCAAACGATGGCATCGGTATTTTGTTGAACCAAACATGGAGGAAAGAGCACCAAAATAATCAGAAGATAATAACTTGTTTGAACAAAGTTTTTAGACAATGTTTTGGGAGGTAAATTAACTTATTATAGCGTTTGCACAACACATAATTTCTGACTCATTACATTTATTTTCAATAACTAATAACCAAGAAGCATTGATAATCAAATATAGTCAGATGTCATAATCAGATGTGCACTAAGTCTCAACAAAAATTAAATATTTATTTACCACTGGCTTGTGATGGCAGTTTTTCCTTAATAAAAATCTAATGCCGTGACCCTAGTTCGTCGGTTCCTCAATTCCCTTGGGTAAGGAAAGAGTTGTTTATTTCTTCCCTGGATCTACATGAAACAAAAGGTTATCCAATCGGTTACAAAAAATTCAGACAGCTAGTTTTAACTAGCTAATCAAAAATTCATCGTTTATTATTTGTGTCTACGCTTCAAATCCACTGACAGCTCAACCATAATGGAGTTACTTTGAATCATGGGAAATAATCCAAAAATGTAAGCAACCTTGTCGTCACTGCAACAAAAAACGTATCTATCTAATCATGTTAACGCTGACTCAGCGCTGTTTTACCACTAGACGATAAAAATAGAATTTGTAATCGATAAAAACATAGGTAAGATAAACGGTATAACCGTGTTTTTCTTTTTCGTGTGGTTAGGGTCTAACCTGGTGTCAGAGTTTATATGACGCCCATGGGAGCTCCGACTTGGCTTTACATGCCATCGAAAAATATCTGTCAGGTATGCTGGTTTGGTTTCCTCACATTCTTTTCCGTCACCGAAGCGATAATTATAAAATATGCACATGAATCCGAAATATCAGTTCAGGTATGTGCTTTGGGTTCAAACTCGAGATCTGTGACTTGGCAGTCCGACGGTCACACCGATATGCTATTACTGGATAAGATTAAGATAAATCAGGATGAAAAATCAGGATCTATTATCCATTAGATTTGTTCGTATATGCCAGATGTCAACCAAACACTCTCAAATCATCCGACTACAATATTGACCGACCGCCAAATTATTGCGCAATTCTGTCCGTACATTATGAAAGTGTTGCACCATTAATGTAAAGAGATGTTAATTTAGGTTATACTTACTCTGTAGTTACTATATTTAGTGTTGTATGCTTTGGACCAGTGGATCATAATGTATTAATCTAAGAAGCGACGTTAGTTCTATACAAAGCTATAAAATACAAAATGAGTACGCACCGTTCCTACTAAATTACCTATAGCAACGATATTCATTGCTGGAAAATGTTGCAATGCCCTCATTGATTACATTGGTCTCTACGGCGATGATTTCTATTCTATTCTCGTTTGAGCATTTGGTGGAAAGTATGCTTACGCCGTCAGCAGCTAAAACTGCGTTACCTTGCTTCCGGTGACAGATTCCGGCGATAAGCGTGAGTTCATCGATGTGGGGCCGGCTTTGGGTTTCATCTCAGTGGGTTTCTAGGAAACGTAAGAATGTCTCAGTGTATTTTGCGGTATAAGTTGGAAAGAATTTCCGATTTGTCTTGAGGGAACCCTTTGATGTTAATCGAGACTACGCACAAGTCCGGTTTTATTGGAGGACTTTGGATTGCCGTCGTGGTAAAAGGATTAGACAGTCAGCGTAGGGACTCGCTTATTGCTCAGGGTGCGCTCTTACTCTCACTCGCTGACTGCGCTGGACGTATAGCGGCTCAGTAAATACGTCGCTTAGGGAAGCTCCTTTCATGCACCCCATGTACACTTAACGCCTTATCCTGCCTGACCTGTTGCTTGTACAATACAGGAGCTGATGGAAGCTACTAAAAGTGCCAAACTCGCCGCCAAATTTTGGGCTGACTCAAATTTAGATTGCCATTGACACGCTAAGAGACTACATAGGATTTCAACATGACTGGCAAATATTGGCGCATCAAATACCTGTCTCTACCCTTCGGGAAATATAAGCGTAATGTTATGTTTTTTTTTTTAAACTCAAATAAATATTAAACTCCTGATGCTTATGTGATACCTCGAAGCATTTTCTCTACAATTGCTCTAAACTAGTTGAAGGCATTTACCCTCGCCTACCTCGTTCTTAAATATCTACATCAAACATTACTTTGTGTAATTTATTTCACAATAACTGCTCTCACAGTGTGAACCAGCATGTTAGTTTTCGTTCTAGTGAACTAAAATATCGAGGAGATCTGATATCACTCCGTAATTCACCATACTTGGTGAATTAAACGAACTGCCCCCTCCCCCCCCCCCCCCGTAGAAAGAAGAAATATACATGCTAAAGCCTAAAAGCATTAAGGTGTAAGCGCCCGCGAAATTCAATTTTTCTTACGTTTTTTGCAATTTGCAGGTCTTGTTGCGGTTTGATTTCTTTTTTTTGCCACCGACTTTCGAAAGTTAAGTTACTCTTCACTTTTTGATGTCCTATTTTGGAAGTCGGTTATTTTAGTTGCAAAAAAGTGTTTAATTTAAAAATTAATAATAACCCTTTTCAAATGGGCTTTAGAACACACGCTAAAGCTCTCTCAGTAGGCATGTCTTAAGCAAATTTAAGAGATCAAAAATCTACAGAGATATTGCGTTAATTTCAAAGAAAAAAGTTTTATTATTCCGTTCATCTTTCTTTCCTCCATTCACGATTCATGTTATTCATCTTAATTTTTTTTTTAATTCGTCCACATCGCTGTCAACAGGAAAAGTGCCGAGAAGGCTGGCAGTATTGCCAGGTTGGATGGAAATAGTGGATGCTTGCGCCATCCCATCTTCCTAGCACAGTGAGCTGCGCTGGGGCGGCTGCTGCAGGTGCTGAAAACCCCAAACGGCGCAAATACGATCACTTAATTGGTAGTTATGTGTTTGAGCCGTTTGGGGTTGAAACGCTAGAGCCATGGAGTCCGAGATTCCACGTAGTATTTCATAAATCGCCAAGCGGTTGGTCGACTCTTCACGTGACTAGAGGGCGTGCCTATTTTTGCCCAAATAATCAGCATTGCCATCCAACGTGTTATCCATCTAGAATATTTTGCGGCCAACGAAAGAACTGGAGAATCAAGAGTAGGCCCATTTAATATTTAAAAAAAAACTAGAAGAAAATGTACCGAATTTTCACACTTGGACAGTTTTGCATTTTTAAATCGCGCTGCTTTGGTATACCAATATGAGCTGCAATATGAGTCATATTTGCGTAGAACACATGTTCAAAAACGTTCCATAAACTTCTGGCAACAACAACTATTGTTTAAAATTCGGAGAATTACTTAAACAAAAGAAAATCGCCTGACATAAAAATAAATTGGTAGGCATAATCATCCTGCTTTAGATATTGTAATATTATTGTTCAAAATATATTCTTGAAACTATAGGCATTCACGAATTTTGACAAATGGTTTTGTGCATAAAAGGGTAAGTTTAACCAAAATGTATAAGGTGGAAAACATACTTATCATTTAAAAGTAAGTCAATAAAATCTAAAGTATTCTAAAGGGTCAATTTAATAGTGGCTGTACACTCCCGCTCGACCGAGAGCGGTCTCTATGTCTCTCCCGAGCTAGCGAGGAACACTTAGGCTAGACGAGTGCTACTGTATTTTGTTTATTTATTTATTATATTTAGTACAGCATAAGCCATTAATACTCAATGAAGTTATCCTTTTATTCCATATAACCACAAACATTCTAACATTAGCATCTTCCATTCATAGCAAACAAGTCCAATCCAGTCTTGATCTCCACGAGCGCGTTGAGCATCGTAAGCATACGCGGTATAGGGGAAATAGCTCAAGCTACAGTGCGACAAAATGGAACATTAAACAATTTATGCTTTCTAGAGCGATTATATTTATTTGGAACAAATAATTGACACAGCTCCGCATGTAAATTATACATAGTTATACCGATCAGTATACACTCACGCACTCGCCCTGTCTCGGCGAGAGTGTACAGCTACCATTGAAGCCTAAAAACATTGTTCACAAGTTCATTTAACACCACTGAACGACCTTTTCATGAAATGTTATTGAATGGGGTTAAATGAACTTAGTGGGTTGTACTGATGATTTTAATGATTATAATTCTGTAACTACATACGTGTTACTTGCGCGAATTATATTTTTATCAACATTCAAAATGACACTGTCCTGCAAATTGCAGAAAACGTAAGAAAATTAGAATTTCGCGGGTTACCCAGGCGTTTCCACCTTAATGAAAAATTTAGTAAATCAGGAGTCAAAGCGTAATTTCTAGAACTTTTACCAGAAACTTGATTAAAATTTGACATTAAATATTCGTCTTACAGAATGTCCAAGAAACAATGTAGAAAATTCTCAAATTTATCGATAATTGCTATTAATTAATTAATTAAATATAATTTCGAGGGAATTCTCAGTACCGGGTAGCCGAAGTCTGACTCTGAAGTTATGCCCAAATGATGGCTGGCCTCCAATTATGTGGGAAAATTCTAGCCTACTACATCAATAAAACATCCACTTTACCCGATTCTCCCCTTAAAGTGTGTTATTAAAACTATTGACGGTCTCAAGGTTACCATAAGTTACATATAAATACGTTCTGAATTTCATATATTTTCATAATATTGTGAGTGTCAGTGCAAACGCTCGTTTCTTTAAAAAAACATAATAAAAACTGTAACATGGCGAAAATCGTCATATTTGTCACGATCTTAGCGTTGGCGTGTGTCAATGGTAAGTATTTATACTTTGTTTAATAATTCTTTAAAATAAACTATTCAATTCATATTACGTAGGAAAAAGGAGGACCTCGTGACTAAATAATAACCGCCGCCCGGTTCAATCTTCAAGTTAAGCCGCGCTTGCCTAGGTTGATCTGCGGATGGGTTACCACCCATTACATACTGCGTTTCCTCCGTGCCTCGGAAAGCATGTTAAGCCGTCGTTGGTCCATTTATAGATCTTTGTTAGTCGTTACAGGTAGTCAGTGTCCCAAAAGTCTGACATCCAGTCTTACCAGGGGGTATCGTATTATCCAGAAATAACTGGGTTGTGAATGTCAGATAGGCAGTCGCTCTATGTAAAAAACCGGTATTCAGCTGCATCAGGTCAGACTGGAAGCCGACCCCAACATAGTTGGGAAAAGGCTACGCAGATGATGATGTATAGTGTATAGCTCTGTCTCTTTCCCAAACTGGAATTACTCCTGCTTTACGATGTCATGGTAACCCCCCTGTTGACACCTGAAGACCCGGATAAAGTGGAAATTGCTTTCAAAGCGTTTCTCATTTCTACAATGACTTTCACAGGATCGACGGAAGATTTTCCGTAGCTTATGTCAATTCCACATATTTTTGATATTTTCGTTACATTTCGTATCAATTGTCTTTTCAATGTTGTAGTCATTGAGTTATTACAACAAAATTCTGTTTCGGTTCATCTAAAGTTTTTATTTTTTATTCGTTTGCCGCACATTCCATATTTCTTTTGTTTTAATTAATCAAGAAAAAAACCTGCTGGATTAGACTTGAAAAATCAATTAAACAGGTCAAAAGTTCAACGCAACAAAACTATATTAAAATTCACAGTATTTTTACCTTTTTCTTCGTGTTCATTTGGACTGAAATGTTATGCGTTAATGGAATATAACACTTGTGTAAACATAATGAAATCGTTTTTAGAAGTAACATAGAATGTATACTTTGTTTCTGGACTGTTCCAAGCTATGCATCCGTTTTGACTAACACTAGGTACCTAACACTTAAAAGAATACTACAGAAAAGCTCTTTTGTATTTTCTCCACTTGGCTCAGCCTTTAGAGTTGAAATTCTAACAGCTTAGTCATATTTTGTTTCCTAAGACACTGTATTTTCTGATGCATGTTACTGTGCAACACAGGTTTTTGTGTAATTGAGGAAAACATCTTCACGCTATTTTACATATTAGTAGTATAGTCGAACTGGTCATTTTTTTATCACCCTAAGGTTGAATGTCACTTGCACGCTTGCAAGTCATTAAACTACCAGCTCTATCACTGATATTCCAAGACCCGTCTTGAGTCAATTGCTCAGCTCAACTAGACTCAGTCGTCATGACAACGGCTCAAAACCCCCACCAAATCATATTTTAGCTACTTTAGTACATCCTCGAATGTTGAGGTGGATATGTGGTGTGACAAGAATTGATAAAATAAGGAAAGAGTATATTAGAGGAAGTTTGAAAGTTGCGCCAGTTACAGAAAAGTTGAAAGGGAATCAACTGTCTTGGTATGGACATGTGATGAGGTGAGACGAATCGCATGTGACTAAAAGAGTGATGAATATAAATATTGACGGATGAAGAGGGAGAGGAAGACCACGGATACATGGATTGTGTGAGGACTGATATGAAAGAAAAAGGTATAAAAGATTACTTGACGGTTGACAGGGGAGAATGAAAGAAAAAAACGTGTTGCACCCCAAGTGACATGGGACAAGGGCAGGAAGATGCTGAGTACATTATCGGTAGATGTACTTGCCTCCTAAACAAGTCATCCTTATACCCTTAGTTGCTTTGTGCTTGAAACAATTCTAAAGATGTTTCCGTTACTTTAATCAATGTTAAATATGTATATGTCATTTTATCGAATGCTTTCTTGGTTGTAAACATTTGTCATAGATTTTAAATATGGCCGTGGGCTTTTATGTAAATTTGTAATAAACGAACTATAACTGTTCGTGTGACTAATGGGTTGGAGTGTCAGCGTGACAAGCTTGACTTGAGCTGAGCCAGCCACTAAGAATACTAGTGTATGTGTCTGTGTAAGTGTTAGCTAGTTTCAACCTTATAGTCTGTTTTTTAATCTCGGAGACTAAATTGACAAATGAAAATGTCAAAACTGACTTAAATGCTATTGAAATCTATGTCAGTTTGCCATTTGTACTTGTCAATTTAGTCTCCGAGATTAAAAAACAGACTTTAGTATAGTATTAATTGGAATTGTCGTCAAAAATAATCAAGCAATCAGGAGGTCTATTATACCTACCTTTACCAAGTCTTAATTGCAGACTGTATTGTCTCATTTGCAGCTGAGAAGACACCCTATTGTTTTCCTCCTGAAGAAATATTGGCATAAATTGTTTTTCAACTGATTTTCTTTTGTTTATTTTCAGCCCAGTTCGATTTACTGAATCCAGGAGCTATGTAAGTATTTTCATGCTGAAACATGCTAGCTTGGTGTATTTTCTTTTTTGCTCTTGTAGATAATGATATATTTTTGAAAAGTTTCATGTATCAAAGGTTATTATTTCGTTAAATATTCGTTATTATTTATTTTATTATTTTGGTTATTATTTCGTTTTGTATTACGTAAATATTACGTGTTTACGTGTTTGTATCTCATACGGAGTGGACCTAGCAGGTATTGCAGCCGACTTTCAACATATTAGGATGATTTGAAACGAAAACATTTTGAACATCATCATCTGCCTGCCCTGTCCCTTTACTTAGGGTCAGTGCAACACCTTCTCTACTGCCATTCAACCGTCACGCTATCATTTATTTATTTTTTGTTATACACGTATTTTTTCTCATATAATCCCACTTTTAAAACGGAAGGCCTTCCTCTTTATACATCAACATTTATATTCATCGTCGTTGGTCCTGGCTGTCACTTGTAGATCTTTGACAGACGTTTCGGGTAGTCATCTGTCTACCCGACTCATATGGTTTTACCAAGACAAAGCCATAAGAGTCTTACTATGTTATGGAATTACCAGGGGGGAGACAGTTAGAATAGGCACAACTTCAGTGAAGAAAGAGTCGCCATCTCCTTTATTTGACAGGGAGAGAGAACTTTAATTAGTTTCATAATTTTCGATAGATGTCTCTGTGATCCCAACTTTAATACAAATAAGAAAATCAAATAATTAAGTTCTCTAATTTAATTTATAGTACTTTTCCACATAATAATTGTTAAATTTTTCATCAAAATTATCATTTTTTTATATTTCATAGATGTCCCAGTATTATCAGTTAGGGCAAAAATACCTTATCACGGAAATCCTTATTGTGAAAAATAATCTGACAACATCACATTATGGCCGCCGAAACTTGCGCTTGCGCTTGCTTGTATTTTGTGGGTCCATTTTACGTTTAATTATTATAAATTACAATGAATTACTAAAAACAAAATAGTTCGTTACTGTGTAGCTGTTAATTATATTCAAATATAAATGTAGCCGCCAAAATTTTTTCTTGTTTTTTGCAAATAGAAGCTGTGTTTATTACTTCGTATGATGATCAAAATGCAATTCGCGAATAAAATGATGACTCGTTTACTTACTGAATCACGATCCTTACAATATCAATAATAAAATGTATCATCATTATATTTGCAAATCGCAATAATTATGATCAACATACGACGTAACCACAGCTGCTATTTGCAAAAAAACAAGAAAACTTGAATGATCTAAGTAAACAATACTGATCTATACATACATACTTATCTACCTATAGCTATCTATGGGGCCTTAGTTCCCGTCAAGATATCTAGATGGCGTTTCGAATCTGTATGCGTCGAAATGGCACATTCACATTCTCCCTTATTATTATACTCTTTGGGTATTACCCAGTAACTGGGTTGTGAAGGTCAAATGGGCTGTCGCTTCATGTAAAATATGGAATTAAGCTGCATCCGGTTATACTGACCCCAACATAGTTTGGAGAAAGGCTAGGCGTAGGCAGATACTGATGCTTATACAATGTGATTTTGTCTAAAAAATAATTGATAGACAAATTAAACGCTAGTAAAATCGAGGGTATTTTACAACTCAGAATATAAATAGTTTGTGTTCTGCATTGCTTTATTTTACTTACAGGATGGACGATATGTGGAAAAATCCTGTTTTTCAGGTGAGTGATTCATCTTCTTCACTAAACTTATGGGTTTAAATAGTCTAGAGGCATGAAATTTTCCACAAAACAAGAAGTGTGCCGATATACGGTGTGTTTGCTGATAGACCGACACATTTTCTTTGGGGGATTGGGGGGGTCATTTCCTAGGTTTCACCCAAAGACCCCATGTTCTAAGTGTCATGGTAATTGAAATGTGTTTTTTGCTGATCTTGCTGAACACGTAATGATGTGGGCAGCAGGCACTGTTCTATCCATTTCATGAAATGGTCAAACACAACATGAAGTGATAAATTTTTCGATTATTCTTTCAATTGTAAATTCCTTCAGGGTCATAGCTTACTAAAACGGCTTTGTAATACAGTCTAATGTAAAGTCAGATAATTAAATAACAGAAAAATGGGTGTCATAAGCGACACACAGATCCAAGTACCTATGGCAGAAGGGGAAAAGAGGGAGGAATAAAGGAGAGGCCTACACCCAGCGGTGCATGATTGACCATATCAGGGGTTCCCAAACTTCATCAATGTAAAAATAATATGCCTACTGATAACTTCTATTTTTATTTGTACAGAAAATGAACATGCGATTCCCGAATCCCAAAGACTTCATTAACAGAATGAAGCCTGGGCCGGGTCAAGACTTCCATTCAAGTTTCATGTCTCAGACGTCTGAAGACGGGAAAGTGATCACTACCATGGAAAATAACGACAATGGAAAGGTGAAGAAATTTATACTGCACAACTAAATAAACTGGAACTAGATGTAATCCTGATCACTTATAGACTAGTTTAGAAATAAAACTAGTTTTAATTTAGTATCTAGATAATAAAGACAGGTACTTATAAGCTAGTTTTGCTACTGTTGATTTAATAAGTACAAAAATATAAACATCCTGTTCATCTTGCTGTTTGTAGAGATCGAGACTGCATTTAGTCAGAGTGTCGCTCTATTCACATTTATAACGAAACAACTGCTTCATTCGGGAAAATGCGCAAAATATACTGATTTTTTTTATACCAGTCTTACCAAGGGGTATCGTATTACACAGTAACTGGGTTGTAGAGGCCACATAGGCAGTCGCTTCATGTAAAATACTAGTACTCAGCTGCATCCGGTCAGACTGGAAGCCGACCCCAACATAGTTTGGCAAAAGGCTAAGCAGCAGCAGATCGTTATGTTAATGCTGTTTTCAAAGAAAAACTAAAGTAAAAATAATTAAATTAAATTACAATTTTGTAAAATTTTCGCTAAATTGTAATTTAATTTAGTTTTGAGTCTCTGTATTTTGAGTACCAACCCTAATAAAAATTAAGATATTATTTAAACTGAATCATATAGTACAATGACATAAATAACTTTATTTCTAAAACCTGTTTTTTTATTACTATTGCATTAAAATTGTGTCGACTTTACTTATTGTTAGCAAAAATTGTCATGCAAATTTATTTAAATTATGCCAATAAACTAGATTTATACAAAACCTGATGGTTTTATTTATCAATCCTAAAGACTAAGAAATGTTGTGTTAAGTAGGTAATATAATAACAATTCATATGATAATTTTATGACCGTCCTATTTGTAATAAGAACTATGTCATTAGAAAGAAAAAAGAAATAAATCAAGAAAAACATTGTACGGAAAATTTTGAATAAGTACAAAAATACAAATTGGGTGCCGTATAGGCTGATTTCGCTTCGCATCGGATCGGAAAGGATACCAACAGATGCGGCGACAGCCGATCGCGTCCGGCAGGATGTCGACTGACATATGACATATCAACAAAGGAAATCTGTCATTTTGTCGATTCTTCCGTCGACAAAATATCATTTCATGTAATACAACATCACGTCTATAATCATCGAAGGGTTAGGCAGAGGTGTACCCTATTGCCATCGACTTGGATTAACATAAAAATAGGGATGGCCTAATTTTTTTGTCCACCAGTGTAGTTTCATTTCTACCGTGTTGACGTGTTCTAATTGCCAAAAGGATCCGAACGGATACGAGGCCAGGCGAACGGAGCTCGAGAGGGAATGGGAAGCCGTCACCTCCTTCTGCGAAGCAGTCATGCTAGCGAAGGAGGTGGCGGAACGTGAGAGGGAGAGAATCTCACGTCCCAGCCGCCGCGGGCGACGCACCGGGCGTCGGGGGCCACGTGGTGGCTCCCGGCCACCGTAGGCGCGGGCCTGTGGACGGTGAGTAATGGGTTAGCTCACCGTCCGTCCGTCTTATGACGACAGGCCGTGTCGACGGCGCGTTCGTGTTCCACGCGCGCCTCAAAGAGATGTCAGCAATCAGGAAGGGGCCCGCAAGGGCCGATGCCTGCCGGGGCTGCGGGACTGTTCGAATGAGATACCGTGGCCCTGGAACACAAAGGGCAATGAAGGAACATGGATGGGTTTTAGTCAGTAAGAGTCTGACACTCCCTCCCACTCCACCCAGAGCGGGAGAAGTCATTTGATGACTTCGCATCCGTAATAAAAAAAAAAAAAAAAGGCGAACGGAGCTGATCGCGCGTAGCAGCATACTTTCTGCTACGATCGCGTGTCGCGGAAGACGCCCGCGGTCAAGCTGCTGTGCCCGGCTTGGTAATATAGACTTTAATACTGTGTACACGATTTAATATCGCTTAAAGATTGTAAAATCCGTTCCGATCCGATGAGATGCGAGCCGTTTAGTGGAAATCATCCTTTAGCCAACATTATGTTTTCAATTTTGGTCACTTACATTGCGATAAACATATCATTAAAATTCGGGTACATAAAATGTCACAGTAACTTAGCTTTTATGAGCTTATTTTGTTCCCCGTGATCAACCTCATCAGGTATTCAGCTCACCGCACAGGTTTGGGACAATGACATATAAGGTACCTAACTACCTGGTATTTTGTAATTTTTACACATATCCTAACATCACGCCTGTAATACGTAATAATAGGTACACCCACATTTCGCCGTTTATGTTTAAGTCCCATGTTATAGGGCGAGCTTATGGCCACGTACCGAACAAAAATACAGGCTCTGTGGTTGCTACTGAGAAATTCCTGATGGAAAAACCCAATAACACTTTGCCCGACCTCGGAATCGAACCCAAGACCTTATGCTCAGCAGACGGGCTTGCGGAATATTAATAACATTATCATGCATGAACAAACAAGTGAACTCATTAGCTTAAACTTGAATTCTATGATGACCATATAGAAATCAAGTTTGTTACGCTCCTATTCCACCTCCCCTCTCCAGCCATTATACAGGGTGTAAACAGACCCTTCACGAAGCCGTCAACCTTGGTTGACGGCTTCGTGAAGGGTCTGTACATCCTACGTCATTCTGTACATCCTACTAAATAGCTCTACGCAAAAATGATTGCTGGGAAACGACTTTTTTTTTGGGGTGAAAAATCACGTTTTACGGTAAAACTCAATGTAACGCACTCAAAACTTAGTGCAGATGGATGCTTTGAATAGTAAACGGGTCATGAAGTTAATTAAAGTAAAATTTAAACCTTTAAAAGAGGTATTTAAAAAAAAACTTGTGTAAAAATTGGAACTTTGACCTCCAATATCTCCGTAACTAGAAAGTTCCCAGGTTTGGTTCAGAACAAAAAAATGATCGCAATGATGGGGAGAACAAGTGCCTTTCGGCTTCGTTAAGGGTCTTTTTACACCCTTTATTAGTCCTCCACGTGTCCGCTTTGTGCACGGAGGTTGGATATGCTAGCCACTTGAGAGCACATGAAAGAGCAGCACACCAAAGCCCGAGAAAGCCATCGAATGCAGTCGTTGTGGCTGAAATCGGCTAGATGGCATCATCATCATTGTATTAGGCACTGCTTATTGTACATGGCTACATGTACACTATTTCTGTCCTGTCTAGGCACGTACTGTAGCATAATCAGCCTACAATGTTCCCACTGCTGGGACTCAGGCCTCTTCTCCTTGAGAGGGAATGGGCTACAATCCACCACGCGGGTCCATTAGATGTCACATATGTCTTCAAATTTTTGGTTCTAGGATATGCCGGTTTCCTCACGATGTTTTCCTTCACTGTTTTGAGAGTAGTGGCGATGAAATAAATTACACAAAATAACGCCAGGCTGGGTTCGAACCCACGACTTACTGCTCGTAAGTCGTGGGTTTGTAACCACTGGGCCACCGCTGCTCTCAGGCAGGTACTATATAGGGTGACTGGTAATTAGTGACCGATACTTAAACACGTGATTGTAGTCATGATTACAAACAACTTTCCCAAAGAAACATTTTTTTTAACGGTTAACAGCTGATAGATAACAGACGCGCGCGTGCGAGTTTCATACGGCTGTTGTGTTATTGTGATAAAAGTATATGTATAAAAAAAATGTTTCTTTGGGAAAGTTGTTTATTATCATGACTACAATACAATCATGTGTTTAAGTATCGGTCACTAACTACCAGTCACCCTATATTTAGTCGAAAACCGAAACAATAGCCCTTACGTCACAATGTAAAGGTTCACGTCATACGTGGTATTATGTTTCTCCTAGTAACCTATTTCGCTATTACTAAATAATTTACTAGATATTTGGGGACAGACATGGATCGATTAATCCGCACAGACGACCCTGCGTCAGATCGGTCTGATTGACGCCACCAGTTTATAACCTAGCCGTCTTGGTCAAATCTCGTCTGACTTAATCTGTATGAAAAAACCAATAATACTTGGGTAGACTTGGAAACCGATTCCAGATGGAAGACACACCGGGTAAGACGGATGTGGATCTGACTCTATGGGTAACTTAGCATAGCTCTCATAACAGCATTTCATTATTTGAGTTTTTGTAAGTGTGAGTACCATGTAGACTTTCTATTATGGTTAGTATGGCTTATCCTAATCTTTATGGTTTTAACTGTAGCTTTGTTTTATTTTCCTATCTCTACACTGTGCTCACATATAGAAGCAACAATATTGTACCCAGGACTATGTAATATATAACTTGATTTGAAAAGAGTGTCCATGGAGTTTCTTGCCCATTCTTCTCCATGAGATCTACTATTTTCGAATGGGCAACTACAGTCCATTCACAGTTATTATTCCTGTGGCGGGACTGTAGGTAGCTTATTTTTGACTATGCAAAAGTGCCTGTCATGGGTCTATTTGAAATAAATGCTTTGAGTTTGAGTTTGAGTTTGAGTTTCGTGAACTCGTATCCGCATCTTAGCATTTATTTTTTAAACGTAGGTGATTAAAAAAGAACTTTCTATACCGAAAAATTGAAAGAGAAAGAATGATTTCGTATCTAATAAATGCGTCTACTAAATCAATCTATTTGCTTTTTTCCAGTTTGTGTGTTGCAGACTCGGATACCTACGTCAAGCTTTCATTGAAGATCTAGATAAAAAATTGAACTATTCTGGAATAGAGTAGTTTATTTATTTATTGTGATTTACTAAGAGAATGGCAGGGCATGTGAAAGGAAGTACACAATTCAATTATCCTGCCTGACACGAATAGGTTATCATTGTAATTTTATTTAGAGCTCCAAAACGAACACTTCCTTACTTGCATAGGTGATATTGTGTGTGTGATATATTACTTTTGCTAGCTGGCTTGATAATTGGACCGTGCCTTTAGCTAGAAGTCAAGATAGTGTTCATTAATTGTGGGCCTCTATACAGGGACACCGACGCGCAAACGTTTACCACGTATTCGGTACATCATTTTGAACCCCTGCACATCGAAATTTTTATTTATTTAATTATTATTCACTAAATCCACATGTTGAAAACAAGCTCTTTTCATCGGTAAATTTAAAAGAAATCTTCTGTTCCATTCATTTTGACCGATTGAAAGATTTGAAATTAAATATGAATTGACCGATTTGAAGCTGAAATCGCCAAATCTATCATCAAATTCCACAAAAAATATCAAGTTCAACAGTTACTCCTCAACAACTTCTATACAAATAGTAAGAAAAATGTGTAAACAGAATAAGGACCAAGTAGCTAGTTAATGATCATAGGAACATGATATAAGTCATCATCATTCTTGGTCGTTCATTGATACCAAAGCCGACCTTTGCAGTAGTCAAGCCAGTTCCACAAGGTCTGACTGGAACCTTAGCCTCACATCCTTGCTTTATACTAGATGTTGAGATCACTATCATCGGTAAACTAGCTGGGTATGCATCCTTTAAGTTCAATAACATTGTTGTAAACAATGATATCTTCTTTAAATAGTATACGGGGTGTAAACAGACCCTTCACCAAGCCGTCAACCAAGCATTCTGTACATCAAACTAAGTAACTTTACGCAAAAACTTTTGCTGGGAAACGAAATTTTTTTTTGGGGTCAAAAATCACATTTTATGGTAAAACTCAATATAATGCGCTCAAAACTTATTGCTGATGGATGCTTTGAATAGTAAACGGACCATGGAGCTAATTGGAGTCTTTACTCCAATTAGCTCCATGGTCCGTTTACTATACATGTGTTTAGAACCTTAAAAAGTAGTATTTAAAAAAAAACTTGAGAAAAAATTGGAACTTTGACCCCCAATATCTCCGTAACTAGAAGGTTCCTAGACCATACTAGAACAAAAAAATGATCGCAATGACGGGGAGAACAAATACCTTTCGGCTTCGTTAAGGGTCTTTTTACACCCTTTAAAATAAAGTCGCTCCAGCTGTTTGTACGCTTAGATCTTTCAAACTACGCAACGGATTTTAATGCAGTTTTCAGCAATAGATAGAGTGATTCAAGAGGAAGGTATATATCTATATTACAGCCGTGCGAAGCCGGAGCGGGTCGCTAATTATGTATAAATTGATATTGCTAGAATGACGATCTAGAGACGTTTGTGAGAAATTGTCGAAGAAAACCGCAAGCAATTAAGAGTGGGAGGCTATGGGGGAGGCTTATGCCCAGCAGTGGGACATGAGAGGCTAAGAAATGAAAAGCTATTTCCAGAAAACTGTGATAAAATACCAATAAATGACAGTCACAAAGCGTATTGTTAAGCAGACAGTTAAACGTAACCGTCGGGTAAACAATACGCTCATACATACAAATTATATCATTAAAAGACACGTGTTGTCATAAAAACATCGCAATAATGACAGGTGCTTAAACTACGAAACTGAGATCAACATAATAATTTTAAAATCAACAATAATACACACACGTCAATAAAAATCTGTTAATATCCGATCAAACGCAAAACGGATTCTCAACAAAACAAAAGACATCTTAATGAGGAATTTCGAAAAAAGAACGATTGCTAAATGGCTCTTAAAATATGAGTGAAAAACAAATGCGAGAAGCGACCCTTTCAGAGCATCCTGCTAAACATACATAGATACAGTATGTGCAAAATATTCGCGTTTATAAAGACTTGCATGGTTTTGATAGCGGCATTTGGACGCGACAATTGACACAGAGCGCGCGTGTTCTCGAGTAACTTGTTAGTTTAGTTTGCTACATATTCATACGAAATGGCAAAATTCGCCTCAATATTAATACTAGTGGGTGTTATTATCACTGTCCAAGGTAAGCCACATCTTATATCTTTAAATCTGTGAAAGAGGAAAAATAAAACAAATAATAATTATAAATGATCTTTTCAAGCTAATTAATTAGCTTGTTTTTGTATCAAATTCTGTACATCAAAATTAGTTTTTGCTTGGGAATAATATCTTTAAATGTCAACGAAACATGTTTAAATATTGCATCGCAAAATAACTTATTATTTGGATTTTAAACGCTAGAATCAACCAAAGTTTTTCGTGAGTTTTCCGAATTTCCGTTTGTTTGATTTATTGAAGACTTACTTTAAGTAATATTAGATTTAGTTTTCTTATTGTTTCAATAAATATTCATGCTTTATTTATTTATTATATTGGTTCACCAACAGTTTCTGTGTAAGTACAACATATCTTAGGTATACATAGGTTTTACTGTCTTGGACTTACACAGTCGCCAATTACAGGTTAACCAGCATTCACAAAAATAAGTGATAACATAAGGAAAAAACAAAAATTTAACGAGTGGCTCTAGATATCAAATACAATAGTAAACTCCTTACATTCGTTACTCAGCTTTCGAAATATAATATAAAGAAAAACAGAATGCTTTGAGATTTTCTATTTGTCTATCGAATAAGACCAAAAGAATAATTACCAAGACCTTGAAAAGAAAACTTAAGTGACATCCATACTTACTGATATTCTAAACTATCATGCAAGAACGTTTCTTTCATGTCATGTGTTTCATTCGAAGTAGGTATGAAAGTATGTATTTTCATTTTAGGTCATTACGGTGAACTTTAGCACAGGTTTTTTTTTCTTCCAAAATTTCAAGTTTATCCAAGACTCTCTTATTTACAAAACAAGTTTTTCAAATCAAAATGTCAGACATAATATTAAAAGTTTGAAAAGCTCGATTAATTTTTTTTTTTTTGTATTTGTGCTCATCAGGAAGTAGGTAATATTTGCATAAGTACTGGTTTTCGAAAACTAGTATTTTCAAGATGACGTTTCAGACATAAAAGGAAAAAAATCTTTTAGGTATATTATATTCCTCATGCCAAAATTCCTATTAGTAAAAACTAGTAAAATACGAGGTAATTTATGAAAATATCCTCGTTCTTAAGACACACACGTAATAATTTAGCTGAACTTTAATTTTGAGGGTCAAATTGTGTGAACGACAAATATTACACATTTTCATACATAGATGCAGGTTGGTCACGGCCAGCAGCTTAACTTCAAGACAAGTTCAATAACATTGAATTAATTATGTGCTTAAGGTGTCGACTTTACTGAATATCTTTATAACATAAATCAACCATAATATAACCTTCCCACTGCTGGACACAGGCAACTTCCGAGAGAGAGGGAATCTGGTGACGTTGGTTGATGCCACATTTCTCCAAATTTTGGTTTTCGCACTGTCGGTTTCCCCTCGACGTTTTTTACCGGTTTGAGTGATGAAATTAATTGCACAAAAAAAGAGTGCTTGCTTGGGTCCGAACTTTATTTATTTTTTCCTAGCCTGCTCTGTCCCACTCATGGGCAAAGGCCTCCCTCAACTAATTCCACGGACCATCGGCCTTACGACAGTGAAATCGTACCTCTGAGCCTCTGATCAATGTTATAATTTGGTTGACAAACCACTAGGACCTCCATAATAATATGTAAAGATCGATATTTTAATTCCAATCAATTCAATTTAATTATAATAAATCAATCAGTTTCGAAAAGAGAAAAAAAGATGTTGAGTTGCAAACTGCAATATAGTTAGCCTTTCATGTCGCTTTCTTTTTTTTTTAATTCACAATGAATTCTGCTGCGGTTATCAGCATAACTTATGCTGAAGTGTTTGTTACTAATTTAATACATTATTATTTAACTCTTGGCTAAATAATAACAGCCGCTCGGGTCGATCTTTAGGTTAAGCCGTGCTCGTCTAGGTTGGTCTGTGAATGGGACCACCCATTACATACCGAGTTTCCTCCGTGCCTCGAAAAGCACGTTTAGCAGTTGGTCCCGGCAGTCATTTGTAGATCTTTGACAGTCGTACAGGTAGTCAGTGGCCCGAATTAGTCTTACCAAGGGGTATCGTATTACCCAGTACTAACTGGGTTGTGGAGGTCAGATAGGCAGTCGCTCCATGAAAAATACTGGTATTCAGCTGCATCCAGTTAGACTGGAAGCCGACCCCAACATAGTTGGGAAAAGGCTAGGCAGATGATGATTACTTAACTTGAGCATAATAGTACATAATTATTGTAGCAGATGGCGTTCTGTGGTTTCTGCCTACCCTCCATGGAAAAAAGGCGTGAGTTTATGTACATAATGTATGTTGAGTATAATAAAGACATGTCATTATTTTGAAGTAGCGGTGGATGGTTAGTCAATTCAGATTTCAAATCTTTCTTGGATTCTTAACTATGTATTATTGGAGCGGATAATCTATTTCTTAAGCTAACTTCGTCAAACAATAGAGCATTACTCACGAGCTAGTAGTTACTTGGTATTTTCTTGTTGTATAACAGGAACAATGTACAGTAACGTAATACGAACATGAACACAATAAACCATTGTTTCCACTGCTTTTGGATTCAAAGAAAAACATCTGAAAAATCGATAGCTAATATTTAAGGGTCAGTTTCGTATTCATGAAGATTGTTATCATTCAACATTTTGTTCTAACATACTGGTATTCAGTCCGAATAGTTAGGAACAGGCTATACACCCACCGCTTTGATGAGTCCTCCGCCTTGACCCATCAAAGGCACATTAAGCGACTACATAGTCCTAACAATATCCCACAGGTTATTTGCTTTAAAATAACCATAATCCACGTAGGTATTACGATACTAATTTAAACCAATATGTTATCAACATTCAGAATATTCCATTTAAATTGATACCTTCGCGACGACTCATTAAAGCGGTCGGTCTATAGGCAGATGATGATTTCGTTATAAGATAGTTTCGTATTACGTGTGACGTATGATTTTCCAAAAATATTTGCCGATGCTTTCGGTCTACCACCGAGGTCACCTCGATTTCGCCTTGTCTTCACCTCCCTCAATCACTCTGCCATAAGTAGACATATTCGTCCTCTATAGGAAAGTTTTCCTAAGTGGAGGTAAGGATTTCTGAGGAATACGTAGAGTCTTCATTATTTATTATTTTATTATGTTCATCACATAAAAATGTTTTAATGATAAAAATCTTAATTATAAGTCAGCTTCATTTAATAATGTAGCCTAAAATATTTTGGAAATACATTACGGTAAGCAAATGGGGCACCTTTTTTTTTTAAATTAGGCTTTATCTTAGGATTTATCGCCAACATCAGCGTGTATTGTGGTGTTGCGTATTCGATCGGTGATTTTGATGTTCGAAATGCTACGGTCCATCGCTCTTTGTTTGGACTTCTGAGCCTCCGTCAAAGACCAAGTCTGGGCGCCATAGGTTAGGATAGGCTGGATACATATGTCGACGAGCTTTCGCTTAAGTGAAATAGGAAGGTCGCCCTTCATAAGCGCCTTCATGAACCAGTAGCTTCTTCAGTCATTTTCGACGCAACGGTCGATCTCTTTGTCCTGTCTGTTGTTGAAGGAAACTAGCTGGCCCTGGCGCACCTACTTTTTAATATAGGTACCTAAAATCGAATCAGCAAATGCAATAGTCAAAAAAATAAATTCTTGAGAAGAAGAAACGACTTAGTTTTTCCTTCTTGGGGCCCCGTAATAAGCCTTTGAGGAAACATTTTAGCTTAAACATTTAAAAAAAATACTTTAAGGAAATACTTGTCTCATCTGGTGAATGTTTAGGAATGTGTATTATTATATGTTGTTAACTTATTAGTCTCTTCTAAAGATATGTATTAAACTGAATTATTGAAAGCATTTTAGCCTTTGATGATATACTCGTCTTTAAGGAGCTCGCGGCTAAGTAAAAACAGCCGCTCGGGTCGATCTTAAAGTCAAGCCGTGGTTGCGTAGGTTGGTACATGGATGGGTGACCACCAATAACATACCGAGTTTCCTCTGTGTCTCGGAAAGCACGTTAAGCCGTTGGCCCCGGCTGTCATTGGCACATCTCTGACAGTTGTTACAGGTAGTCAGAGTGGCCCGAAAGTATGGTAACTAGTCTTACCATGGGGTATTGTATTACCCAGTTGTAACTGGGTTGTGGAGGTCAGATAGGCAGTCGCAACATGTAAAATATTGGTATTCAGCTGCATCCGGTTAGACTCGAAGCCGATCCCAGCATAGTTGGGAAAAGGCTAGGCAGATGATGATGGGTTTTAAAGATATACAATATATTGAGTATAAGGTTTGGGTGCAAGGCATGGTAATTAGTAATTATTGCTTTTCCTGCATGTGCATGTCCTGCATCCACGCTTTCCGCGGAATTGTAACTAGTACTACGTACATGTTAAATTATTATCATGGATTTCCGCAAAGCAATGTCTGATTCCACAACTTATTTTTCCATCATCAATATCACCACAGTCGCTGATAAAATGTCATGTCATCTAGCCCCTCTGATATCTGTACTATATGTATATGTTACTGAGTTCCGCTTACAACTTAAGCCCGCAGCAACTGCGTGTGTAAATATTTACAAAAATGTGAATCCTGCTAAAAAAAGTGTGAATTGATTGTGATACAAAGAATAATCTTTACCAAAGAGCGAGCTCCGTATTTATTCGCATTATTATCAACGGGTTTCTAATGGAAAATAACTCAAAATAATTTATGAAAATAAAAACATTGATACAACAGAAAGACGTCATCGAAAAGGCTTTTAAATAATAAGTGAAGTAGATATGTTAGTATGTCATCTGGTAGACCGTCCACTGAAGCGAATTATTACATGAATTCTGAACGATTTTTTTTTCTTCATTTTGTTCGCAATATAAAAAGACTCAGACTTAGTCTGATGCCGGATATTATGCATCGAGAAAATGTTTACTGCTCGTACTTTCTGTACGTAGTGGCGGCCCCGACTTACGAACAGTAAGTCGTGGGTTCGAACCCAGACAGGCGCATTACTTTTTGTAATTTATTTCATCACCACTGCTCTCAAAACGGTGAAAACATCGTGAGGATACAGGCGTGTCCTAGAACTAAAGATTCGAAGACATGTGACATCTACCAACCCGCACTGGGCCCGCGTGGTGGATTATAGCCTATTTCCTCTCATAGAAGAGGCCTGTGTCCCAGCAGTGGGAACATCATAGGCTGATTATGCTATGCTTTTTTTTTTTGTTACGGATGGGAAATCATCAAATAACTCCTCCCGCTCTGGGTGGAGTGGGAGGGATTGTCAGACTTTTACTGACTAAAACCCATCCATGTTCCTTCTTTGCCCTTTGTGTTCCAGGGCCGCGGTATCTCTTTCGAACAGTCCCGCAGCCCATTATGCTATGCTTATGCCTTCTGTACATTCTCATGCAGAGAAAGAAAAGGCTATGTAGAAGCTTCTTCTCCAGAAGCCTTTACTTAACCAACACTGGGACAAATACAGGCCGTCACTAATGTAAATATGACGTTTCTATTACAGCAATTCCACCTACCTACGATGAAATCCTTGCAGCAGCTCGGGAAAACCAATGGGACCAGGTTCAACAACTGTAAGTATTATTATCATAGATAAACATTAGTAGTTATCTAAAATCCTGATATCTAGATATGAGAGTGTTCAATCTAGATTTCGCATGGAATTCAAGAAAGCAAGAAGTTATTTTTTAAATATTTATTTTGTACAGTATCACAATGTTTTATTATTTAACCCAAAGGTTGACCGGTAGAGAATGCCTTGTGGCATTAAGTCCGCCTATGTACCACTATCGTACATGAAGTTTAAATAAATAAAATAAATTTCTATCTATTTCGTGCTATACCTAGAATTAGGTCCAAAATTAAACATGATGTAATAACGATAAACAACAAAAATGAACGACATTTTGTTTATAAACACAATGATTTGTTTTTTGATGGTACAGTGTCATCACAGTCATTGAATTATTGTCTCTTTTTAATAACACAACTGTTACGTAAGGAACTTAGGATACTATTGTCAGGGCATTTACTTGACAAGGCAAAACTAATTAGTAATCTTAGCATAATGTTCGTACTGCTGGAACACAAGCCACCTCTCTGTAAGAGTGAAGTAGACCAAACTAGTAAATGTAAATAACCATAACATATATATACATATACATACATAACATAAATAAATAAAGTAACCTTTGTTGAAACTATATTTTCGAGCCGTTTGGGCTTGAAACGTGGGCACCGAGTGCTCAGAGCTTTTTTGAGGTGGCTTTTACTCTGGCCAGAGGCTAAGTACCTATTGCTATAGAGCGTGGCAAAGCCGCCAGTCTCTTGGGCACATTACCAGCTGACAGCAGTGACAGCGTTGAGGAGGAGTTTTTTGATGCCCCTTTTATAGTTTGTTGTTAGTTTAGTTTAGTTATTCTAGTTCACTTGATCGTTTTTAATAATGTTGTTTTGACGGCACGGTTGGCGCAGTGGCTGTGCGATTGACGATCGATTCCCACACGGAACAAATATTTGTATATCCTACAGGTAGTTGTTCCGGGTCTGGCTGTTTGTGTATGTGAGTTTAAATGTTTGTAAACGCAACCACGATACAGGAGAAATTACTAGTGTGGGGCAACGTTTTAAAAAAAAAAGTTTCGTTGTTATAATGTATAAAGGGTGTAAAAAGACCCTTAACGAAGCCGAAAGGCACTTGTTCTCCTCGTCATTGTGATCATTTTTTTGTTCTGGACCATACCTGGGAACCTTCTAGTTACGGAGATATTGGGGGTCAAAGTTCCAATTTTTTCACAAGTTTTTTTTTAAATACTACTTTTTAAGGTTCTAACTTTACTCCAATTACCTCCATGGTCCGTTTACTATTCAAAGCATCCATCAGCAATAAGTTTTGAGCGCATTATATTGAGTTTTACCGTAAAATGTGATTTTTGATCCCAAAAAAAATTTCGTTTCCCAGCAAAAATTTTTGCGTAAAGTTACTTAGTTTGATGTACAGAATGCTTGGTTGACGGCTTGGTGAAGGGTCTGTTTACACCCCGTATAGTTAGTTTATTAGATAAAAACTAAACTAACTATATATGTGTATATCACTGAGTTAATAAACGGCCTCTCCCGTTTTTTGGTAAACACAAGTAAGTAAGTAAGTACAAGATAATGAGGTTCTGAATGACAAAAAACCATAAACATATCCTCGGAAACAACATCCTAATCCTTTGAACCTGTCTCCGAGGTAGCTACAGGTCATGGATCGTTAAGATAAGAGCTGTAACAACGTGCTGACGAGTGTTTTGCTTCCAAATGGCTTGTTACACTCAACTGGGGAAATCCTCAATTACATACATATGGCGGTCATCTGCGTGCATAAGTACACACGGCGGCACATGAAGCTATACATTTCCAGCATAACTTGGCCTCGCTTTGTATAGATTTCCTATACAATGAGAGATACGCATAAACTGGTTTTATAAAGCTTGATTGGCCGTCGTGCGTACGTACTAGATGTCGAGGTGATATCTACTTTTTCGTACCGTGTTTTATAAATAGAACAACCTGATGTTGCTACTTTGGGGATCGTTTGTAGGTTGTATATGTGGCTTTAGTGTTTAGTGTAATAAATAAAAAAAATGCCGGTAGAATATATAACCTCCTCTTTTCTTAGAAGTCGATTAAAAAGGCGTTTATACGATGACGATTACATCTTACACTTTGACCTGTTTGGTAAGTATTCTAGTCTTTGCTGTTTCTTCTTTTTTATTCTATTTGAACCAATTTGACCTTTATTGTTTATTTCCTTTTTCTTTACAACGTGCTAGAGTGATTTCCTAAATGACCAAAAAGGCAAAGTCTCTTCAGTATCTAAAACCTATATCGGATACAAGTTGTAAAGGTATCCGGTACTCCTCATCGATGGGGACTCCTCATCGGCAAAAATTATGAGCTTCCATACAAACGTGGTCTTTTATTGCAATTTTTAAGGTTTAAGCTGAAAGTTGCTTGTGTAAAAATTTGGACTTAACCACTGTCCAAGAAAAAATCTTTTAAAACCTAAGCCCGCAGTCATTCTTCCAGATTCTGACTAAAAAAGAAAAACGGAACGTTAAGATCACGTTCTCTTTGAATTCAATCATCATCATAAAGGCGAATGCCTTAATATGATTTCTCAAAAATAACTTGAAACCAACACAACGTGAATGTCTGACCAACGCATAATAAGTTACACAATTGATGACAATGTCATCGTCCTTCGTTTAAAGATGCTGTAATCGGTGTGATCATTCAAACCATATTGTGTACGACATTTCGTACTGTCCATTGTTTAATTGATGACAAGGAAAGAGGAAACAATTCGTTTGTTTATAATTACACACACACACGCACAGATAACAAAAGGTTTTATTTAGACTTCAAATGTGACTTTATCAAATAAATAACATAGCCAAGGAAATGAAATAGTTTTAGGTACTACATCTATTTGATATTTTTGTCATAAATAAATGGGCGATTTAAGTTGGTTAGATGTCTTTGTCATTATTTATGTCCCTGACTTTACAATAATTAAACAATATACAAGCAGTCGTCTATAACGCTGAAAAAACAATATAATACACAACACAACACAATACAAAAACAAACAACAATACAAACACAACAACAACACAATACAACACACACGATACAATATAGTATATCATTTTGTTGTGTTATTAAACGAACAGCTAAACCATATCTATGTAGACAAAAACCATGTCCACTAAATGAAAGAGAACAAGTAGGTAGATTCTGGGTTAGCTTGATGATTTTTGACTTATTATTTCCGTGTTTATTATTTTCAGGTTACGCAACAACTTCGCCAAGAATGCCGACTTTAAGGTAATTTATGTTTATGAATTCATAACGTGATTTAAAAAGTCATTGAAATAGTAATTATTCTTAAGAGCCTCACAATTGTCAAGTAGTTTTCAAAAGTCGCTGGAAAACCCCTATAATAATATGTCATACGGAAGAGTTTTCCTGTTGGCAATGGTCTCAGGTCTCACCGATAACTGCTTCTGCATAGATACGACCTTCAGATGGCTTCACATCGCAATACACACAACAACTGTATTTTTTTTCTCTTTATTTATTACAAGCGGCCCGTCCCGGCTTCGCACGGGTGGTAATTTTTTTTTTAAATATAGCCTATGTTACTCAGGGTGAATGTAGCTTTATAAAAGTGAAAAATTTTTTGAAATCGTCACAGTAGTTTTTGAGTTTATTCATTACAAAAATACAAATCTTTCCTCTTTATAATATTAGTAAGATAAGGGACTTTTATACAGATGTTCATGCCAGTGACATCGGACCTTATAATGTAAAAAGTAACAACACAAACATAATTAAACTTTAAGCAGCTCAGGAGTTAGGTGACGACAAAATACCTATGATGAAACATGCTAACATCGTATATATAAGCTCTCTAAATAAATCCTCTCTTGCACTTGACACACTCCGTCAATAAATTTATGTGACTAAGACTGTGCTGATTTTTCACACAGTATACAGTTCTTTGTGCTCAGTTAGTAGTGTAGCGGACATAATAGAAAAAAGCACACTAGCGACATCTTTAACGCAAATGAAGAACTAAAATCAAATTCCTGCATCGCGATTAGAGTTCTCCGCGAGTAAACAACATATAGAAAACCCTGACAACTCTCGGGTAGTAGCCCACCAGATATAACACCCATCAGCGCGCGTAGCATGGCAATCGTAGAAACGGGTTTTGTCGACAGAAGAATCGACAAAATGTCAGATTTCTTTTGTTGACCTGTCATTTTGTAGATTCTTGCGTCGACAAAACCCGTTTCTTCGGTGGTACGCGTACTGGTCGGAATATCCTCTCTTTTCAATGAAGTATTGAGGAACTTTATACTCTGTTTTTCATATTCCACAAATTGTAGGCTCGCCCCTATATTACATGTGATTGTACTTAAAAGAAAAGGTGCAGTTGTGTATAACTCTTCGGGGAAACGGACGTGATGTGCTGTGTAAATAATAGCTGACTTAGATAACAATACGCATTGAACTTCTTCCAACAGTGCAGATACAATTTGTTTTTAGTTAAAAATAAACATAGTTGCAGTTCTTTTCTAACAAGAAGATGAAGATGAATGGTGACATGTTCTGAATTTGAATGTGTGATCACTAGTAGTGACACAACCATCTTAATCGGTTGTAATCAATATAATTGGATTGACTTGTAATTGGTCATAAATTAAACCCATAAGTATACATTTGTGGAATGTTAATGGTACGTACGCCACATTCTAAGACTAAGTGCAGCGTATGTGCACACATTGACATTGAATTTACGATACTTGAGTTCCTACCAGTAAGGCATTTCCCATATACAACATCAAAAAACGGTTTAAAAGTTGTTATTGTGTGTGATATCAGAGATCGTAATAGGTAGTGTTTATTTGCCTAACTATCAAGGAAGTAAGTAACATGTGGATCATACCTTATAAAATCCCGCAACGATTAAGTTAGGTTTCCTCCGCTGGCTGTTAAATTAGAGGAAGCTATTATCTACGCGTGATGATTTCAACCCCCAAATTGATCGCTGCTAAGCATGGAATCACCATGCCTAATATACCTAAACAAAACACGCCTTAGAAAACTCAGAACGAAATCTACAAACGTGCATTGACTAAGAGCTATTCCTGACATTGTAGCACAACAGTCAAACGACAAGAAAAGCAACAGACGGGAACACCGTCTAACTTCTTCGATACTCTAACTAAAGGATGCGCTAGGAACGTCTCAGGCAAAAATGTATTATTTGTATTGAAAAGTATGAGACTGATATGAGACCCCAAATAAATAAGGACAGAATGTTGAAAAGTGTTATATTATGCCCACTAGACCGTTTCGTCACCGACCAACACCGTCGCGTGCCATGCACGGAGCGTCATCAATTGTCGCCCAAAATATTTTTATTTATACGGTGCTAATACACTACGTGCATGACACGCTACGTTCTCAAACCGGTGGTCTCAACCGGACCATACGGGAAAAAGACCGACTGTAAAAAGATTAGGCCAGTTCTGGCGAGATACTGATGCTCTTTAAAATGTCCGTTTCAGGCCCAGCCAGCGGTATTCGACGGTGTGCGGAATCTGAAACCAGTAGACGGTGGTCATGTCTATGGCGAAGCAGAGTACTCCTTCCACTCTGCCTCTAACGTCGGTGGCAAGACCACCGAAGACCATGCGGGACATAAAGTTATCAACGACGATGGGAAAGTCAAGGAGTTCGATTTCACACCGAAGAACAACCTGTCGCCTGTCGTAAGTATTTTGTTATAACGAAACTGATGACTATCGAGATAGCAACGTAATTCTATCACTGTTTTGCGTACCTTTTAAAATCACAATAATCATTTAGATTGATAGATAAATGGATAGAATATTCTTTATTATGTTCACCATACAAGGTGAAAACGGACTCTTCACGAAGCTGTCAACCTAGCATTTTGTACAAATAACTAAGTAACCCTACGAACAAATTATGGGGTGAAAAATCACGGTAGGATTCAATGTAACGGACTCATTACGTTGTACTGATGGGCGTATTGAAAAGTTCATAGAGTCATAGAGGGGTCGGGGTCATAGAGGAAGTAAAGTTATAACATTAAAAACTTGTATTTAAAAATAAACTTGTGAAAAAGTTGGATCTTAGACTTCCATATCATATCTCCGTAACTAGAAGGTTCCCTGTTACAGTCCAGAACAAAAAAAAATATCACAATGACAGGAAAAACAAGTGCCTCACGGCTTCGTTACAGGTATGAAAAAATGTAAACATTTAACATACGGTGACACAATGGGCTGGTCTTATCGTTGTTTTAAGGCTTACTGTAACTGACAAGCCTGTCAAAATCACAGTAATCCTTATGCCAGTAACAATAAGATTAATATTGGGTTGGTGACAGAGGTAAAAGGACTGTACTTTATAGTTGAACCAAGAAATCGATTCGTCATATGGCATCGTATTGTTTGTTTTTCTGTCTGAGATTAGCAATGACACGTTTCAGATAATACTTATGTTCATTAGAAAATCACTTGCAAAACTTAATTAGATAAAATTACTGGATCACCAAAATCTGGCAACCAGTCTTATCAAGCGGTAGATACGTATTACCTAGAAACTGAGTTGTGAAGGTCAGATAGGCACTCGCTCCATTTAAAATACTGTATTCAGCTACATTCGGTTAGACTGGAAACCGACCCCAACATAATTATGTATTTGGGAAAAGGCTAGGCAGACGATAATGACTTTTGCGAAATGCAGTTCTAAACTTACAGTCCTATTCTATTTCAGCTTCAATCAATCAAACCTCCGTCGCAGTTTGGCAATGACTACAGCGCCTCGGACAATTCCTTCCAATACGCTCCTTCTTCTGCCAACCAAGGGAACTTCAATAAACAACCGGTATTCACACCAAATCAAGCCGCTAATGTAAGTAATTTATGATTTCAATTTGCAAAACAGCATAACAAACTCTTGTTTGAGACACCTGAGAAGGCTCTCCTTGGGCAACTGGATCAAGGACTTGATTCAGAAAGCTGTAGAGACTTCTTCCGCTGGAGCTATGACCGCGCCAAAACCGTTAACAAACTTTTCCGTACCAGTAGAATCATCTTCATTTTCATCTGCGAGCCTCTTCAATGGTACACCATTCTACTCGATCCTAGGAAAGTAACGTACCGGTGGTCTACAAGATAAGAAACGAAATAACATTTGCCATAGTATGTATTCAGCCCTAAAGTCAATTTTCGATCGGCGCAGTCCCCGAGCGATTGCCTGCTGCGATTCCCGCACGGATCAAATATTTGTATGGCCTACAGATAGTTGTTCCGGGTCTGGCTGTTTATGTATGTGAGTTTAAACGTTTGTAAACGCACCCACGGCACAGGGGAAATTCTTAGTGATGATAGTGGCGAGTAGCGAGTACCAAGACAGTGACTGTTTACTCACTACTGTCCGATCGGTTTAGACCACTTTCGATACTGACTGTACTTATCTATTTCACTAAACACTTCACCAACCTAAATCGGGCTTAAGCAATGCATGAACCACCTGCGACCTACTGGGAATGTATTTGTAGCAACGTTTCCATAATCTGACTGTATTTATTTCAGAAACAATATTTCGTCGGGAACCAGGGAGGACCGGGGATCCAGGGAGGACCGGGGATCCACGGAGGACAGGGAATCCAGGGAGGACCGGTGATCCAGGGAGGACAGGGCCAACAGAATTCGTACAACCACCAGTACTCGTACTCACACTCACACTCCTTCGTTGACGGGAAGCCGGTACAGGGCGGTCTGTTCAACAATGGCGGCAAGCCAATAATTCCCGTAAGTTATTTTGAAACATTTAGTCATATTGTTCATCCTGTAGCGACTGCTGGTTACAAGCAAGACTTTGACATCGTTAGCAACAAATTGGCTGCCAAACCGTTGTGAGATAATTAAATAGCCAACTGCTAAAGTCGCTGCGTGTGTGACCATCATATCTCACACTTTCCTCTGTTATTTTGTCTGTTATTTTGTTTGTTGTTAGTGGGAGGAGCTCGTGGCTAAATAATAACAGCCGCTCGGGTCGATCTTTAGGTTAAGCTGTGCTTGCCTAGGCTGGTCTGTGAAAGGGAACCACCCATTACATACCGAGTTTCTTCCCTGCCTCGAAAAGCACGTTTAGCCGTTGGTCCCGGGTGTCATTTATAGATCTTTGACAGTCGTTAGGTAGTCAGTGGCATAAAAAGTCTGACAACCAGTCTTACCAAGGGGTATCGTATTACTCAGTACTAACTGGGTTATGGAGGTCAGATAGGCAGTCGCTCCATGTAAAATACTGGTATTCAGCTGGATCCGGTTAGAGTGGAAGCCGACCCCAATATAGTTGGGAAAAGGCTAGGCAGATGATGATGTTTGCTTTTCTAATCTGTGGCCATATTTAGATACTAGAGAACGCCATTATACTAATAATTGCGTAACACACCGTTCTCTCACAATCCGAAGGATTTTGAAGAAAACTCGTAACCTATTGCTATATATTTGAAAAAACTGTCTGTTCGACTATGTAAATCAAGCCACAAATATTGTTGAATTATTAAACTGATTCACATTGAGTATGCGAGTGTGTTACGCAAGTACTTACCCTAGTGCCTATATCGACGATGGAACCTGGAGTATTGAAGTGCTTAGCATAAGCATAGTATAATCATCCTATAATGTTCCCACAGGTCTCATGGAAATCTACCACGCGGGCCCAGTGCGGGTTGGTAGATGTCACATGTCTTCGAATTTTTGGTTTTAGGACAAGCCGGTTTCCTCACAATGTTTCCCTTCAGCGTTTTGAGCACAGTGGTGATGAAATAAATTACACAAAGTAATGCGCCTGCCTGGGTTCAAACCCGCGACTTACTGCTTGTAAGTCGGTGCCACCACCACTGGGCCACCGCTGCTCTAAGAAGTACAACCGACCCTTATCTTATTTGTATCTATATTTACAGCCCGTGTCGTTCACCGACATCAAGGATTTGAAACCTTCACAAGGCGGCCAGGTCTTCGGTGAGGCGCAGTTCCAGTACCACACATCTTCTAACGTCAACGGCAAAGTATCAGAAGACCAAGGTGGCCATAAAGTCATCAACAATAATGGCCAAGTCGAAGAGTTCGACCTTACGCCTGTTCCCAAGTCACCCGTCGTTAATTATTCTTATAACTAATATTTATTTCTTGTGAGTCATTTACTTAGTTTAAAGTGTTTCCTCGTAGGAAATAAATGTGTTCCTTTGATGGAATATCTTTTTTTTTGTATTTTACGCGTGATTTTTTTTTAATTTGAGTCGTTGTCTTTGTCCGCATTTCTTTGATAGAGACAAGTCGACTGTTTAAAATGTTGCCATAATAATGTAATTTTCTGCTATTTATTTTGTGGCTAAAATGTATAAGATCTTCTAGAATCCATCTAACTATGAAGTAGTTATGTTACTTAGGTTGTACTAGACAACGCTAAGAGTACAAGAAAGTTTATTATTTGAGATTAGATATTTAAAAACAAATAAGAAGTAAAATTGTAAACTTGCTTCGATAGTAAAATCCAAAATTTCAAATTATTTACCTGTGTTGTTAATTAATTTAACTAATATGAGATTATTAAGTCGTTGATATTCTGTGATCGTAATTATTATACCTATGTATTGTAAATAAATAAATGAGTAAAACTTTAAATAGTCTTATTATGTGTTGTAATATAAAAAATATGGTTTGACTATAGCGACCCGCAATGTTATACATTTAAACCTTCCTCATAAATCACTCTATATCTGAAAACTGCATTAAATTCCATTGCGTAGTTAAAAATATCTAAGCGTACAAACAGCGGGAGCGACTTTGTTTCATACTATGTAAATATACTTGGATGGAACATCGTGTCGTCGATGGTCCTAACCCCGATCTCATCGTTTTGCTTCGTTGAAGATTCTTTTCTTTGAAGATTTACTTTTTCGCTGGATGAAAAATGATCTTGAAGCGTAGGTTTATCGAAACCTTCACGGGTTTTTGCTTCAAAGGAACGTTTAATAGATTATTCCTTACCTAAACAGGTCGTTTCCTCCAAAGTTAAATAAAGACATTGTATAAACGACGGTCGACGAAACGTCGTTCGAAGTAAAATATGCAAGCTGTTTACATCTTTTCCCTTATCTGCTGAACCGACTATTATTTGCTGTTTACCTTGGTAAATACGTAGTTTTTTTTATTGCTAGCAGTATAAAAAAATCTAGTTTTGATAGTGCACACACATCCGGCCCTCAGTGGCGTCATGGTACCCACTGTGCGAGCCATAAATGTGGGTCGTGAGGCACGATTACCATTAATTACACTCCTGCTCATATACTTACATACGCCTATATACATTACGTTTACACTACCTGTATAAAACTGTTCCGTGAACGATTAATTGGCAAGAAACGCACGGGAAACTCCTGAAAATTGTATCTAACATAAATACGCAAGAAAATCTTGAGATTTTTCTTTGAGATTCCACAAACTTCAAGTTTTTAGGGTTACGTACCTCAGTCAGCAAAAACAGAACCCTTATAGGATCACTTTGTTGTTCGTCTGTCAAGACCCTTTTTCAAAGGAGCGCGTGGAGATATCAAGCTCTAATTAATATCAAATACTCAGGTCTGCTACCCCTTGGAGCAATGAAAAAATCAAACTTGTAAGTCAACGCGACCAATAGTTGTTGACCGTTTACTTCCCGTTTACGTAGAATCATGAAAGGTAAGAAGCAATGTCTTACAGCAAATGTAAAGGAAAAAATCTAAAAACCGTAAATATCTAGTTTAATAACAAAATACCTACAAGCTTATAAGTTATACTTCATCGCACTTGGCCGGTTTTTACTAACAAAGTCGAGGGATACAACTAGTACTGTGATATAATTTTGATCTCTCTCTCTGTCTCAATAATTATGCAGGCTGAACGGACTGGATGGCACAGATTTCCATTAATGAGGTGCCTGCGTCATTTTAATCGTTATTTTTCATTACTGCGCAGTATTGCTATTCTCTAAACATCACTTGGGAACTCAAAGGACCTGTCGTGGTGTGCCTTTTTTCGAACGTTTGATTTCGTTTTGTGGTCGAGGTAGTAAGTCAAAGTTTGGATTTGCATAATAGTCAAAAGACCTTATTTCATAACAAACTCCTAATGATAAGGACTTTAATATTATTTCTATTGAACAGTAGGTATACATCCATTTCACCGTATGTTTTAAAATACTTATCATAACGCAACAGTGCTGAACTGTCAAAATGAAAATATTTTCATTAAATAAATAAATGTTTGTGTGTGTGTCGTGTATGTTGTGGACTACCTCATTGATGGCAATAGACATAACTGACGAAATGTAAAGTCTGTTTTTTAATGTCGGAGACTAAATTGACAAGTACAAAATGGCAAACTGACATAGATTTCAATAGAATTTAAGTCAGTTTTGACATTTTCACTTGTCAATTTAGTCTCCGAGATTAAAACACAGACTTTAAGTGTACTATTGCGTACAATTCTGCCTAACTCTTCGGGGATTACAGGCGTGATGTTATGTTGTAAATAAATGTCGCTTTGACTTTACGATTCCGTCGAAATATCTATAGAATTTGAAAAATTACTCCTCAGTTATGCAATACTATATCAAACATAAGAAACACAATTGAGACGTTCCCATCATAATGCTATCAGATGCGACCTCTTCAGATAGCGCCATCTAACCTTGACCAAAGATATCCAACGGTATGCATTTACACGATAATGCCCACGATAATTATCGTTTTAATTAATTCAATATTATCTTGTTACAACACCAAGTAATTAGACTTTATCAACATTTATATTAATATAATAAATCTGAAGAGTTTGTTTGATCGTGTTAATTTCTGGATTTACCAGTCGGATGAAAAAAATGTTGTTTTTGTACTTGATAGACCAATTTTTGAGGGCTTTTTGACATCACGCTACGACCCTTAGGAGCCGAGCAAAAATATTAAAAAAGTCAGAAACGGCGCGGCGTTACGTTACGTCACTGACATTTTTTCAACATACATATTTATTAATGAGTTAGTAACAGATACAGATATCCTTACTTCCTTATCCTTACTATATATTTATACCTATATAATATTATAAATGCGAAAGTAAGTTTGTTTGTTACCTTTTCACGCCTAAACCACTGAACCGATCCTCTTGAAATTTTGAACATACGTTGACAGGGGTACAGAAACGGACATGATACCTTTCATCCCGAAAAAAAGTACTGTTTCCAAGGAAAACGACAATAACGGTCTTATGATAGTCGATGGCTCCACGTATTTCGAATCATCATTGAATTATATTATTACAAGAAAAGTACAACCACAAATTGACTGTTTATTTCAAAATTAACGCGAGCAAAGCGGCGGTCAAAAGCTAGTCATAAATATATGTTTGCTATTATTAAAAAGAATTGATTTAGTGCAAAGACGCAAAACTGCAGCCAGCTGCACATCCATAGCGACGCTGACGACTTTGTCTGCGGTACATTTCGTAGTATCAAGCTACGTTTTGTAGAGTGTGTTCGTAGTTCAATTAACGTGCGGTTGACTGTACTTTTCAAAGATAAAAGAGTGCCTAAAATAAAATGAACGTAGGTAGGCGTGCTAATAATAACAATACAATACAAAGCACGTAAATTATAAAACGCGCAACACTGAACACTTGTACAAATATTTATTTACGTGTTGTAACCCATAAATCAATATCTGTTTTGCTTTATTACATAGAAGTTCAATAAGATTCTATTCAGCCTTTATTTAAATGAATGAATCATGCGTTTTTATCGTTAAAAGTTCCTTAGATACTCAAAACACAGTTGAAACGCCACGTCATTTAATAAACAATTTTCTAATTATCGCTGAAATTGCGCATATTTTTGGAATAAAAACACTGCAGTGCACTCAAAAACGCAATTCGTTGATGTAGCTCAAAACGTTGGCCAACTTAAATTAAATGAAACTGGGCAAGTTTTGTCGCATGAAGAACGAGATGTAGGCCTGTAACACAAAGGCTTGGTGCTCTGAAACAGCGACACGGGGTCGCGGCAGACTGCGTAAGAGATGGCAGTACGACCTCCATGTCTTCCCTTGATAGTAGAAATGGAGGGGAGGCTCTCCTCAGCAGAGGGACAGAACTAGCACTAATTTCGAAAAAAAACAAACAATGATGTTCGCCTGCCGGGCAAAAGGTGAAAAACAAAAAGTCACATATTATTATTATATCTGTTTATGGTGTCCCACTGCTAGGCAAAGACCTCCCTCCACTTCTGTAGTCCAGTCTTTCATGGAGCGATCTAACTCGTCTCGCCATCCTCGCCTAGGCCTGCCACGACGTCTAGTTCTCTTCTTTGGAACCCATTCTGATGTTGATTTCGCACAGCAGTTGTCTGACATTCGACATACATGGCCAACCCAGTCCCATTTCAGCATGGCAATTTTTTTTTCCACATGTGCAATTTACGTCAAGGAACATCATCAGCCTACAACAGTCTACTGATGGACATAGGCCTCTTCAATCGCACGCCACTTAACGATTCTCGGCAACTCTCATCCAGTTGTTACCAGCCACCCTGCGAAGATCGACGCTCCACCGAGCCTGAGGGCGTCCCACCCCACGCTTACCGATTCGTGGTCTCCACTCAAGAACACGTCTACCCCAACGTTCATCGGTTCTACGGCTAATATGGCCGGCCCATTGCCACTTCAGCTTACTTGTTCTGAGTTTGTGTAATCACCTCGTTCCGGATGCGATCCCTCAGAGAGACTCCAAGCATAGCCTGTTCCATAGCTCGCTGAGCCACCTTGAATGTATGGACCAAGATTGACCGTGAGTGTCCACGTGTACGTCAAGGAAGGCAGTATTGCATTTTTTACGAGGTCTGAAAATTGGATCCCAAATACAGCATTCCATACGTCACTACCTGTATTGTGGTGTATTATTTTCGTTTTTAATTTCCTCTTTAATAGCTACATACCTGAACTTATAATGTTAGTGATGCCTTATATAAGTATATTAGGTTTCCAAAGTCATTATGCTGTTGCCACGTTATGTTCTGATTTGATCACTTATATAAAATATCTTGTAAGGGCTGCCTGTTTTACTAGTGCTACTATAACAAACTTAAGGAACTCTACTATAAGAATAAAAAGTTACATAGTTATCTGAAACTTTAAGGACACTGATAATTAGTCGGAATTATAAATTAAGAAATAAGCATCATGCTCCTGCCCAATTTGTTTGGGGTCAGCGCAGCATGTCTTTAAATTGGAAAATAATTATCTACCAAAATTGAAAATGTTTTAATTTCGTTTAAGTACTTACATAGTAAAGGCACTTCCTATTAACACAATTGGAGTTTTCAGTATTTCTCAGAAAGCTGTTGAACAGTGAACTGTATGACTTTCCTAGTTAAAAAAAATCTATATATACATTTTCATCTCGTACCTATATTAGTTTCACCAATAATATAAGTTTTTCTAAAAAAATAAAATTCAGAAGGTCGGGTACAGCGAATTGACTCCATTACGTGAGGTCCACAAACGCTTGTCCGACAAAACTGTACTGCGATTCACCATAGTTCGAATGCACGCTTGTGCGACAAACTGAATACATCAATGTTGATAGCGCTTATTATAAATCAATCGCGTGACTGCCCTAATAGTAAAATCATTGTTCTTCAAACAGTATGTAGGAACATAGACATACAAATCTAGAAATTTAAATAGAATGTCTATTGAAATGTAAATATACCGATACATCCTTATCGAAGAGTTGTGTCTTATTCATGAGAAGCCCTAGAAGGAACTGCTTACTATAACATTAATGACATTGCCCCCGGATGTTTTCAACCACCTGGTAGACATACGTCGCGGTTGGGGGTACAACGCTCTATCTTGGTAAGAGATGTCGCACGTCCTCTAAAAATGTGTCTTAATTCTTAACACAAGTTGGTGATAAATCTGCGAGGTTAAAATGGGACTGGGCGGGTCTCATTTCCAGGATGAGTCAGGACAGATGGGCCAGAATCGTCACACAGTGGGTGCCTGAAGACGGTCGCCGTCACCGAGGCAGAGCCAAGAAACGCTGGCGTGACGATTTGGACTCGTTCCTGACTGATTGGCCTTGGCCAGAGGAGGCAAAACACCGGGATAGCTGGAAAGAAATAGGGGTGGCCTTTGCCCAGGAGTGGGACAGAAAAGGCTGATTTGAAATATACGCACTTAAAGTTTCTTATGGTTCCGTAGTCAACAAGGATAGGAACCCTATATGTAGTTTCGCCATGTCCGTCTATCTATCCGCAGCTTAGCTCAAAGACTCTCAGTACTAGGAAGCTGTAATTTAGCTTGAATATACAAATTAGTTAGGCCGACAAAGTGATAAAATAAAATCTCGATTTTTTTTTTTTACCTGCACGTAAAGTGGGGTTTTTTTTCTCGCGTTCCCCATAGTGTGGTATGTCGTTGGATAGGTCCTTAAAAAATATTGCAAGTTTGTTTCTTTAATTTTTTGATTAAGAGGTTCGTTTGTGAAATAGTAAGTTTTAAAGTGCTAATTTTTGTTAGACTCAAGTGTCCCCTTCGCTCTACCAGCTAGACGGTTGTGTTTGGGTGTGTGAAAAAATTGACGGTGGTAGTATAAAGGGTGTAAAAAGACCCTTAACGAAGCTGAAAGGCACTTGTTCTCCTCGTCATTGTGATCATTTTTTTGTTCTGGACCATACCTGGGAACCTTCTAGTTACGGAGATATTGGGGGTCAAAGTTCCAATTTTTTCACAAGTTTTTTTTTTAAATACTACTTTTTAAGGTTCTAACTTTACTCCAATTACCTCCATAGTCCGTTTACTATTCAAAGCATCCATCAGCAATAAGTTTTGAGCGCATTATATTGAATTTTACCATAAAATGTGATTTTTTACCCCAAAAAAAAAGTTTCGTTTCCCAGCAAAATTTTTTGCGTAAAGTTACTTAGTTTGATGTAGGTACAGAATGCTTGGTTGACGGCTTGGTGAAGGGTCTGTTTACACCCCGTATATAACGAAATTAAAAGGAAACCTATCACAGCTAAGTAGGCTTTACAAGTTTACGAGTAATAGTCGACCAACTTAAAAAATGTACTTGGATGACAAATTTTCCTAAACATAATGTATGGGAGCACAGGTTTGTTTCCTCCACGTGTGTACTGTAACGTCACAAGTCGCGTCGCAGTAACTCGTGGCATGCCCTAAGCAGCTTATTCCATTTGTTTTTTTCCACAGTCTCGACTATGTAGCTCGTGGCCACGCGGTTGTAGCTGTGTTTACTCTTTTCATGCGTCTCGACTGCGAAGCAAGGTGGGCCGCTGAAGATACAATACAGTCTGGGGATATTCCGTTGAAACAAAGTACGACTGCGGAACCTCACCACAAACGCGTCTCAATGCCGATTTTTGTAACCTGCTCTTTGAGACCTATCAGAAGCCATTACCAAAATTCGACGAACGACAATGACGGAAAACTGCAATGACTATACAAGCTATGCAAAACCAGTATAAGTAGATCTGTCATTGTACGGGAAATCTATACAAAGCGAGGCCATGTTATACTGGAAGTTAACAGCTTAATATGTCGCCGTGTGTACTTAGCCACCTCAAATTAGTCTTCCAAGAAATATCTAATCAATCAAAAGAGACAACATAGTTTAATTGAGAAGTGATGTACCTCTTGATATTAACCAAGCATTCAATATATCATAATAGTCATAATAAATACATAAAAAGTGGGATTAACCCTAACAAGCTATGAAAAGAAGACCTTGAACTCTACGTTGACGACTCAAAAGTCCCGAATTATGTGTATGACGGAGAATAGCAAAATTACGTTTCTTGCTTTTGTACGCCAGAGCGTAAACGCATCGGCGCCCCTTCCACGCTAATAATGAAATATCTTTGTGCCATTTTACAATATTTCATTAATGTAGTTTTAAATAATAGAAAAAAGAAACACAGAAAACTTAATTTAACTATTTTGTAAAGCTGAAAGCAAAATGGCTTTCAAGTTCGGAAGTACTATGTGAATTCAGACTAAATTGCTCACTAGCTAGTCATTAGTAGTCATAGTAATTATTATAAGGTTTCTCGTATTTTTGACTATTTGTATGTATTATAATATATATTAGTTTATTTCATTTTATTTGTATACATGTGTATTAGTATGTATCTATTTATATATATCAATGTATGTTTACAAAATAGTATTTTCTTATTTATTTTTTGTACTCTATCACAATGCTGTCCTATTTGACCCAAAGGTTGTCTGGTAGAGAATGCCTTGTTGCATTAAGTCCGCCTATGTACCACTTTTGTACATGAAGTTTAAATAAATAAATAAATAAAAAAATGTCGTTTTCTTGTCGTCTATAGACGACGGTGGCGTGTTGGTCACGTTTTCATTTGTCGGCTATACATGACCGTGGCGTTCAAAAAGTTAAAAAGACTTGCATGGTAACATAACAGTTTGTTATAATGCAACCAATTTAGTCGCGTTGGTCACAGTTCTAACCTACCCTAATCCATTTGGTCGGTGTGTTACAGTTACCGGCCGCACCTAGGTATGGCCGGCTAGAACTAGCTGTAACCTTACTTCGGCATTTAGCCGTAACATAATATATATTCCGTGGAAAATGTTGTTGTTGTAACACATTTGGTCAAACGTGTTATTGTTTTTTTATATTAATGGAATGTATATAAAAGAACACGTTATACAGCCGCGTCCTTAAGTACTAAGCTATTGTTTTATAATATACGTATAACTGTTTCATTGTCGTAATAGGTACTTTACTAGCTACTAATACTAAAAGGCTGGAATAAAAAAAATTGAGAAAGTTTATTTCAGCGGTCAGCGTTCTTTTTACGTGACGGGACCTATATCACTGTGTGTTTTCCCCAATAAATAAAAAATTATACAAAAAGAAAATATTGATTTACCTACCGATAGCTTGTGATGCTCCTTGCAAAATATTGGTACCTATTCAGGCGCTTAGACTGGAAGACAACGCCAACACAGGTGAGAAAAAGCTAAGCAGATGATGAGAACTTCTTGCTTAGCGATAAAGGTACAGAAATTGATATGTAGGTACTGTTATAGGTTTTAGGGTGAAATCTTTATATTTATAGGACTGAACGAAAAACCACAGAAAGTATACGAAACGACGACGTGTAAAGTTTAATCACCAATTTTTTTGCTAATTATAAAAAAGGACAGAGAAGGCTGCTTAAAAATAAGAACTGCATTGTTTACCAAACTTGATCACAGTAACCTTAAAATGTTAGGTCATACCTAGGTAAATTTTATTTAGATATCTAAAGACCGACATCTATCCTAATATTACAGAGGTATTTGTTTGTATGTACGGGGTAATCTCCGGAATTACTGATCCGATTCCAAAAATTCTATCACTAATGTAAAGCTACATTATCCCCAAGTGTCATAGGCTTTTAGGCTACATTTAAAGCGTTCCCGTGGGATAATTTCCGACAATAACGCAAGCGCAACCGCGGGCAAAACTAGTCAAATATATATTTTTTTTAATTATTTCTCTCACTACTTTCACACTTCGCAGAATTATACATAGTGTTCTTTTTATCTGGTTTCGAATTTTAATATAAACACAATAAAAAATATTTATTTTATTCAAGGGCATGGGCACACCTCTGACTGAATTAACAGTATATTCCGTTTTTTATCGTGTATCGTATAATTTTATGTGTTGCAAACAGGTTAGTGACTCATTCGTAGACATCGGCCCTATTAACTACATGCCTAAGGAATCATAATATTCATAATTATTATAATAAGCTGTATTTTATTATTACCTACCTATCTTTTTACAATAAACTGATAAAATCGTAAATATTTATAATTAGTTTGAACCTAATGACTTAGTTAACAGATAAAATTATTATTGTTAATTTGATTATTTTAATTATGAAAGAAGCTATCAGACGCTATTAGATCATGTCTCTTGAAAAGACTATTATTATTTTGTGCTAAATATCATACAACTTCAAACTGTGAATATTAATTGGTTAGTGATTTATTCAATTCAATTCAATTTAATTATTTCAGATACAACGATCCATAATTTTGTTAATACGTAGGTACACTTATAGATTAGATTTATGTAAGTTAATAATTAAAATCACCGAAACGAAAGAGAAATAATGAGTACGTGGCAAATATCGAAATTGCTAATAATTGTATGATATTTGACCAAAATTAATTCAAATATACAAAGAAAACACTCTCTTCTCTTCAACCTCACGTGTCAGTAAACATATATTACTAATTAATTTAAACCGTGAACATCGAATCAAATAAATGTAGAATAGTCTCAGTTCGTTAAATAACTAGTGATGTGATAAGCACAGTGAAAAATATTTAATATAATGCGCGTGCCGACTACGATCACAACACGCCGACCATCCGACCGACATACTCGTGTATCGATACTCTAATTGTGTTCCATTAGAGGTGTTCTGTTCCGTATTTGAATTTGAAAATAGAATCTTCAGTGAACGTGTCAATATGATGAAAATAATATTTATAGTGATGCTACCCTTGGCTTGGAGTTATGGTACGTTTATTTTTTATTTTTTATATTGCTTGGACAGTTCTTTTAATTCCTACAAGAGTTGTCGGAAAAATCCAGTCATTAAGTTAAAATTATAATTAAAAAGTATTTAATAACATTTATTAGTAGTTAACAATGCGGTTCGTTAACGACGGAACTACTTTTACTTGTGTGCTGCAATTACTTTACGACGGACCATGTTAATGCGTTTGTCATACTCAATTATGCACTATTGTTTTGATAAGGAAAGTTTTCATCTATGCGGAAATTATATCCTTAACATTGGACATGCGCTATAATATATTCTTAATGTAGTCGCCATTTTCACTGTTTTCCACTTTTCAAAAACATTTTAAAGGACTTAGGGCAGGAAAAGCGTGAAAATGGTCAATCGCCAACGTTGCCCAGTGTTCCCACTATTTGATGGTCTGTACCTAAGAACATTCTTCTTTGAACTCTGGTCGTAAGACCAACAGGATTGAAATATTTATCTCAAATAATGGCTTATTGACTTCATTTACAACTTCCTAAGTCGCAGAAGATCAGAAATATGTAGATCCACTTTAAATATGTTGCCTTTTTCTGCACTTTGCCTAATTTTTGACCTAGATCAACTAGGGGGCTCCGTAACACAGTCTCTTCAGTCGTTGGTCGATTCTAGGACTTCGCCGAATTAATTACTGTGTGCTTACCTTTAGCACAATATTTTCAGCATGAGCTACGTTAAAAACAAATGACTGTTTGTAATCAAATCTTCGACAAAATACAGGAAATTCCAACATTTTCAAATGGCCGCAGCTCTCTTGTCGCCATAGTATGAATTGGAGAACTTATTGTGAGCTTAGATTTGAGATATACAGGGTCTAAACGCACCCTTCACGAAGCTGTCAACCAAGCATTATGTACATCAAACTAAGTTACCCTACGCAAAAATTATTGCTGGGAAACGACTTTTTTTTGGCCTATATATAACGCACTAACATCTGCTGTGAATAGTAAACGGGTCATGGTGGTAATTAAAGTAAAGATAAAACCTTAAAAAGTAGTATTTAAAAAAAAAAGTTGTAAATAAATTGGAACTTTGACCTCCAATTTTTCCGTAACTAGGAGGTTCCCAGGTATAGTCTAGAACAAAAAAATGATCCTTTCGGCTTCGTTAAGGGTCTTTTTACACCCTTTATGTATATTGACCAAGACCCTTTGCAGGGATCCCTTCTATTTGCATAATATTCTTTTTCCTAATATACTTTAGCATAACAATTTTGGCATACTTTGTTTTGCCATAATAATAATTTGCCATATTTTTTTTGGCATACAGTTTGTGTTGGCATAATTATCTTGGAGACTAATTTGTTTTGGCATAATAATACTTTGCCATATATTTTTTTGGCATACAGTTTATGTTGGCATAATTATCTTGTATACTAATTTGTGTTGGCAAAAATTGAATTGGTTACTAGGCATACTAACTATTAGCGTAATTAAAATTAAAATACTGTCTTAAAAATTCAATATGTTGTGCTACAAAAGTGAGTGACAGAATCGAATCGCTGCAAAACCGACTCCACGTAGTCTTGTCTGCCCTACCCTTAGAGTGTAATTTAAGCCCGCGTAGGCGCGGAGGGGCGAGGGGGCCCGCGAGCTGAGGAGCAGGTGGTTTTAACGCTCGCTGCCGCGGCTGAGGCTGGCCGGCTTGGCCGGCCAGCAAGCCGAAGCTGCGGTGGTGAGCGTAAAACACATCTGCGATGATAAGCTCGCGTGGGACCGCCGGAGACCCGCAGCGCCGGAGCTGTGACAGAAACCATGCCTGCTGCATGTTGCATGCTTGCTTACATGCTGCATGCTCGCTTGCATGCTGCATGCTTGCTTGCATGCTGTGCATGGTGTATGCTTGTTTGCATGCTTCTTACAGGGAAATAAAACCACATAAAATGTTCACCATCAACTGTTTTATAATGATCAATGGTTTGATTGATTGATTTTCTGCCGTTTAATGACTATCGATACGAAATGTATGCCAAAAGACGACTCTGACTGTGAACTTTCTGCGATAAGATGGTTCTGCTTTTTAAAAATAAGTGTTAGTGTCTAACATTTTAGGAGTTAGTTATTATTCTGCGTACTTGTTATGCCTATAAAAATATGTTTAAATATCATTATGCGTAAATAAATGTATGCTTTAAAATTGTAGGCTTAATCATTATTATGAGTAGAGAAATTATGCTTAAAAAAATTATGCGTAAGCTGTTATGCGTAAGTAATGTTATGCGAAAATAAAATTAGGTTAAACAAAAGTATGCGAAGTCATATTAGGTCTTAAAATTTTATGCAAATGGATAGGGAACCCCCTTTGCACCTACCACTGTTTATCTCTGCATCACCCAAAGTTGACTCGTTGAAAATGGCTACGTTATTAAGTCTACCTATGTCCCTACTCTGTGCTTAAAGTGTTAAATAAATGTATAATTCAATAAAAACATAGACTAGCAATAAATAACATTAGTGCATGTAATCATTGCATCAGGTCAAGATGCATTACGTCAGGGATATAAAAAGTACCATGTTTGTGCTGTACTGCTTAGAGCCATATCTGAACAGGATCTTGATATACACGGTAATTGATAGTTTATAAAACAAACAACGCATCTTCCAGTTGAGGTTCAGTTTATTCAGTTCTTTAAGTTTAAAAAGGTTTTTATCTATACGGGGTGTAAACAGACCCTTCACCAAGCCGTCAACCAAGCATTCTGTACATCAAACTAAGTAACTTTACGCTAAAATTATTGCTGGGGAACAACTTTTTTTTTTGGGGTGAAAAATTACGTTTTACGGTAAAACTCAATGTAACGGATTCAAAACATTGTGCTGATGGATGGAGAACAAGTACCCTTCGGCTTCGTTAAGGGTCTTTTTACACCCTTTATAGCTAATCATTAATAATTATTATCGAACTAATGTACCATAACGTTTCCGCTGCTAGAACACGTGCCTCGTCTCTGCGAGAAAATACCCTCTCACCTTCTCTTTGTGAGAGAGAGTGGGTATTAATGCACCACGCGGGACCGCATGTCGAATTCGTCTATTTGGTTCTAGGACATGCTGGTTTCCTCGCGGTAAATCTAAAGGTGTTAAAATATCTATCTCTAATAAAAAATAACAAGTAAGTAGCACTAAGGTCAGGGGCATGCTAAAAATGCATTCTCTACAACATTCTTCTGTATGTTATCAACTTATAATATGAATGCAAAATTAAAATCGAAAATCTATTAAAACTAGCTATTAAGAACGATATAAAATAATGTTCTTAAGATTAAGTCTAGAAACGCAATAATAACGTCTTAGTTACTAAGTCAATCAAAATGGTCATTATTATGTATAGTAGTCTACAATTATATATATCGGCCAGTGATAGCTCCACTGCAAGATACCTAACACAGCTATAATAAAAAAAAGAGAAAAACTAAGGTTTAAAAAAAGAACACGTTGTACTTACTTATGTCATACAATGTTTGTTTAATAGCAATTACATGAAGATTAAGTACTCAACGGGACTTGACAGCACTAACTTAAAACCAACTTAAAGTAGCCTATTTATAATTTACTTAAGTCAAGAGTTAAGTACATGAATACAAATGTAAAGTTATTAAGTTACATTTTGAATTTAAATAGGGATTTAGGGAAATTAGACATTCTAGAGACAGGGAAACAGAATCATTTGTAAAATTTATGGCTACGTAAATTAATTTTATGTGAGAATAAGACTTATGACCTGTGAACTTATGGGGCATTATGCTCCCGGAACTTTAAAAGAAAAATCTCCAGTCCTGTGCCTAAATCGAGGTCTGCTCCGACTTCCGGTACCTTGAGTCGCTTGTCCAAGGGGATGGCGAAGTAGACCGGGACTTAACGCACCGGATCAACTCAGGATGGATGAAATGGCGACAGGTCACAGGAACACCCGCGGATGCCCCTCAAGTTAAAGGAGAAAATATACAAAATCCGTGATAAGACCTGTCGTACCATATGGATCACAATTCTGGGCTGTGAAGAAGATGGATGAAAAACGATTGCATGTAGTGGAGATGAGAATGATGAGATTGATGTGTGGAGTGACAAGAATGGATAAAGTAAGGAATGTGTATATTACAGGAAGTTTTAAAGTGTAAAGTCGTTTGTCTTGGTATGGACATGTGATGAGGAGGGATGAAACGCATGTGAGTAAAATGATTTGAATATGTGATATGAATGTTAATGGATGGATAGGGAGAGGAAGGCCAAAGAAAAGATGAATGGATTGTGAGGAATGATATGAAAGAGAAACTAGTAAATGATGCCGTGACCGTAGTCGGAAAAAGATTAGGCAGATGATGATGAATTCCATTCAAGGGGTGATTTTTCAAATATCTAAAAACTAGTTGCAAAAACATGCTTCTAGAAGCAACGGTTTAGGCTGTTGCGTGTCAGTGAGTAATTTTCTGCATCAAATAGATGAAACATACATATATTAAAGATAATGTTTATTATGACCATTGGGTTTCTTTTACCTTTTTTATCACGATATGCAGCTCTTGAAGGTCAGCCTCTGTCCTTTATGTTATTTTCTCCGTGTCATCTAAACATGCCTGACTGTTTATAGATATAGTCAAAGCAAATTTTACTTCTTCTTCTGAATATGTTGAGGTCGCCTTTCAGACTAACCGGATGCCGCTGAATACCAGTATAAAGAAGGATTTGTTTCTAAGTTTGTAGGCAGGTAGATAATCTCTAAAACTACTGATCCGATTCCGACGAAACTCTTTCACTAATGGAAAGCTACATTATCCCCGAGCTATATTTAAAACGTGAGATAATTTATGACCATAAGGCGATCGAAGCCGTGGACAAAAGCTAGTCTATACTAATACACCGTGACTTTTTAGTCGTCTTACAACGGCAGCCCACTTCATGTAACCATTGTCTACTAAACATTCATAAAAAAAATATAGGTATTTATGAGATTTTAATAATTTAAAAATAAACATATTATTCAGAATTATGACGCATGACGAAGTTAAAACACCCTGTTGTTAGCGATGATCTACTGGACTCGAGCACTGGGTTCCCCCGTTTAACAAGTAAACATCATTAACAGAATGTTTCAATTTTTTTTTTAAATCGCGTCTATAGCTATTTATGTCGGGCACATTGAGTGGACCACCTTTGTAAGACGACTAAAAAGTAATAAAGGAATATAGTTTGTAAGTTTGGATATAGGGGGTTATTTTCGGAACTGCTCATCCGATTCCCAAAAATCCATTCAATAATGGGAAGCTACATTTTCTCCAAGTGTCATAAACTTAATTAAAACGTTCCCGTGGGATAATTATCGACTATAAAGGAAGAGAAGCCGCGGGCAAAAACTAGTGTTTTATATAGGTATAGACGAAGTTTAGGGCCACACTACAGCCGATATACTTTTATTAGCTGTGCGCACACTGTCGGTATGACGTGATAAGCGTTCGCTGCTGTTGACACTTTCATTGATTTCCTCTTGAACAGTGAACTAACCGTAGCTCAATTCACTAGACCTTGAAAGTTAATAAGGACGGGAATGGTGGAACTACAAACGTATTTATATTTTAATTTTTTATTAGTATCAACCATCATCATCATCTGCCTAGCCTTTTCCCAACTATATTGGGGTCGGCTTCCAGTCTATTCGGATGCAGCTGAATACCAGTATTTTACATGGAGCGACTGCCTATCAATCAAACATAATTTATTACCTTACATCAAAATTCGTAGCTTTTATGTAAGGTTTAAGAGTTTATTTGATTGGCTGAAACGTTAATTAATCAAATCAGATCAAAGCGTTTATTTGAATTAGACCAGTTACAGGTTACTTTGGAATTATCGAAACAAAGACAATAATGAAATGTAGCTACAGTCCCAGTCACAAGGCATAAAAACTGTGAAAGCACTGTAGTTGCCCATTCCCTAGCGTAGATCTCTATGGAGAAGAACGAGCAAGAAACTCCATATTTTTTGTTTACCGACTTCTAAAACATGAGAAGGTTATGTACTCGGCCAGCATTTTCAATTTAAGTGATTCTTTATTCATTTGGTAGAAGAAGCTTTGTGCGGTTGCCCATATAAATTTTATTATATTTGCTTCAGTACTTTATAAGTTATCCTATATTACATATATGCATTTTTCTTCTTCTTCTACATGGATGATGTGCTAATAACTTCTAGTTACAATGTAAAATTGACATTTCAGAAGGATTTGTGTGATACCACAACTAAAAAGGGTAAAATCAAAACTTTTTAATTTTTTTACATCGAGCAAAAAAATCACTTACTTATATATCACTGGGATAGAATAAGATTTATTTTAGTAGTAGTTAATTAAACTAAAGGTACCAAACACTATTTGAGCAGTTCGCAGGCTCATAAATCAAATTGGCCATGATGACAGTAAGCAGTTTTAAGGATCGTACCCTTGAATCTATTAAACTCATACTTAGTAGATTGACTAAATTGTCTCCAAGGTAACATTATGACGGAACCCTAACCGACAATAAGCCCTTTGATATACGATGACACCGATAGTTTTGTGAGTTCAAAGTGAAGGATAGTCAGACATCGAACTTGCTTGACCCTTATTATCCCATTTGTGTGGAGACCTGTATTAAATTACAAGGTGTAAACGGACCCTTCACGAAGCCGTCAACCAAGCATTCTGTACATCAAACTAAGTAACTCTACGCAAATATTGCCGGGAAGCGACTTTTTTTTGGGGTGAAATATCACGTTTTACGGTAGACCAGGTCTCAATGTAACGCACTCAAAAAATTGTGCTAACGGATGCATTAAATCGTACGGGCGTCGTGGACGTATTAAAAGTAAAGATATAACTTTAAAACATGTATTTAAAAAAAAAGCCCGACTGAAAAAAGTAGGCGGTGTAAAAGTAGTAGCTCTTGAACGTGGTTCAGATATGTTGATCGCGTTCAGTTTTATTGGTGAAGTCAAATGAGCGTAAAGGAATTTTAAAGCATGAAACCAAAATTTTATCGGATTAGTAAATAATATTATTTCATTTACACCTTAAATAGCTAACTGCTTATTTGCCATAGACTGTGACGAATGTTTTGATTATAGAAATTTTACTTTGGTCACAGTAGGAATAATTTTAATATCATTATTTTAGTCGTAAAGAATCGAATTCACTGCGGATCCTTATCATATGATCCGCAGTGAATTGATAACTTGCTAATTGGTTAATTGCTGATGATCGAAAAAAGCGATATCGCACAATTAAGAGGTTGAATTTTTTTTTTATTGATTTTATAATTTTAGTTTAAAAACAACTTAAACAGTTTTTTGATTGTATCCGATTGCATTTTTTTAAAACCGTATAAATCACAAGAATGTCAAATTGCTTTTAATGACATCCTTTTAGTTGTTTTTTGTTGCAATATTTCCAGTCGAACTTTGGTTCGACTGGAAATATTGCATATACCCCTGCGGGCGGTTACTGGTGATAAAAAAGCACAAATTAACTGCTTAAAAATTAATAAAGATGAGCTCATTATTCAGAATTAGTTGACAGATTTATTAAACTTTCACAGTAAAAACTGTTTAAATAAGCAAATACATCATCGAACGATGTCTTTATTATTGGCAATAAGTTATTTTAAACAATTCTTAAGCGGTAAAAGAAACGCCTGCAGGCACGCTTAGTTCACTAATTGCTGTTCTAGAACCATTTCTTGGGTATTTTTCTATTTTAGTGATGAATAACGATCTTTGTTTGTACGTAACACTTTCTTAATTCAAAGGATTTAGTTTAAAAATATGTTCTTTATGACGAGGTTTTTACGGTGAATTTAAAATAAACTCCCACGCATGCAAGATCCATTCAAAATAATTAGTAGTCTTTTAATTATGTTAAATTCTGTTCTCTTGACCTTTCTTACGTGAAGGTGATACTTACAGTTTTACTAACTTTACAAATATGTACTTATATTTTAGAAGGGGACAAATTGCTTACTGCAGTAAAGGCAGGGCTACACTAAGGCTTACTGCCGGGGTGTTAGGTGTTAAGGAACACCTATTATCAACGCAGAGCCTAAACTTCTGTAGCTACAAAAATGATTTTTTCAATTTAGTTTTCTTGTGTAATGAATTATTATAATTGAAAACATTTGTTTGCCGCCACTAAGAATTTTTAGAAATTCCACACCTCTCAAAACCGATATTTAGTATCCAAAAACGCGTTAACTAACGGCGTTAAGCATTAGTGTAGCCCTGCCTTTACTGCTATTTTTTAAATAGTTAAGTAAGTCTCATCGTCGTCCTGCCCTTGTCCAATGTTACTTGATGTATGCGCAACACGTTTTTTTATTCCATTCTCCTCTGTCAACCGTCACGCTATTAATTTTATTGTTAGAAAAAGTAAGTCTGGTAGTCTTTATTTTAAAAATTAAATAAACAATTACCAATTGAAAAAAAAATACAGTAGGTACAAACTTCTTATGTCTAATTTAAGAAATGGGAGGTTTCGAATTGAATTTTATTGTGGTCCTAGTGTTATAGTTTGAGTTTTTTTTTTCTATGGATTATAATTCTCTGGTTTAAAAGAATTAATTTAAAAATATATTACTTAAAAGCTAGTTTTGAATTTAGGCTGTCAGTAGCTATATCAAATTTAAAAAAAAAAACAGTTTTTATTTATATCAACCTAACAACACGGTACTTAATTAAAAAAACATATTTTAACCACTTAATGGAGAAACTCATCTTGCCAACAGCGCTGTATATTAAAAATAAAATAAAAGAAATCAAGTTTCAAGCAATTAACATAACAAAGGAATGTCTGACTTCTATAACAAACTTGTTTCATCACAAGATAATACTTATACCTCAGAGAATGCCTTAAGATTAACATAAGTATAAGAAAGTATGCTTGTAACTTGAGAATGCTGACGTAGGGTAATAAAATATGTAGACAGAGTTTTAATAAAATAATTAAATTAAATTAATAAAACGACTTGTTTAAAATGTAGGTTAGACCTTCTAATTTCTAACATACCTAATGGGTGTAAAAATACCCTTAACGAAGCCGAAAGGCTATTTTTTTTGTTCTAGACTATATCTGGATACTTACCTTCTAGTTACGGAGAAATTGGGGGTCAAAATTCCAACTTTTTCAAAAGACGTTAATGTTATTACTTTACTTTTAATACCTCCACGCTCCGTACTACACAATGCATCCATCATCACAGTGTTTTGAGTGCGTTACATTGAGTCCTACTATAAAACGTGATATATCACCCAAAAAAAAAGTCGTTTCCCAATTCCCAGCAATAATTTTTGCGTAGAGTTACTTAGTTTTTATGTACAGAATGTTTCGTTGAGGCTTCGTGAAGGGTCCGTTTACACTTTGTATAACAACTTACTGAAGAAAAACACTAATTGTGATTAGTATTACTGAGCTCAAAAACACAAGAGCTTTGTTTAAAATATTGTGAAAGTAGGTAACCTCACAAACGCAGCCATGCGTATCTGATGGCAGCTGATGAGGAGTTTCTAGAAGGACTTGTAATCTTTGACCCAACACGTAGGTCTGACATCCTTGATGATACTTTCGATGTAGCCAATTTAATTGCAGGTTTTTCATGGCAGTAGATTGAAGACGAGAATTTCTCAGATGAAAAATTGTTACAATCTGATTGTCATTCGAAGATTACTGTTGTAGATGCATTTGCCGCAGACGCTCCGTAGCCGGGTTTAACCGGGTATCTATAGTTAAGTTAAAATAATGACTTGAATTCAAGTAATTACTTATGCAACCATTTTCATTCAATAGACAAGAATTAGGACAAAGTAAGAACCGTCAAAGAAAGCAAAGCTAAGAATTATAACTTTTGACAGTTCCAACTTCAAGCAATTACTAAAATACAGAATAAAAATCGTATCTTAAGTTATTACTTTTACTCAAGTAATAATTTTTACTTGTTTATAGACAGATACGGGTGTATTTTAAATATTTGGGTAACTATAAGACCTGCATGTTAAATATTAGATGGAATACGACGAATATAAAGTTATGAACGTTGAAAGATGTGACTTAGGAGACATTGAGTTTGATCTATTTGACTCAGTCTTCCTAAGACTAATAACGTGTATAATTCTCAATTTTGACAACTCAAAACCTAAAGCAGACTAATTGAAAGAAAAATGACAAGGAAAATAACCACACATACAAAATCGATATGAGTTTTTCGCACTAAGTACATATGTGCAAAATGCTAAGTGCCAATGTACACAAACTGCTTAGAATTCTCAGTACACATCTAAAATTGGCATATTATATACCTACAAGTGAGATGACGGAATCGTCCTATTGGAGACTGTTAAGTAATTTCTGTTGGTATCGTCTATCCTGGTTGGAGGTCATTGGCCCTTCTGTATATAAGACATTTTCAAAAATGCATTTTGGTCGCTATTTTTGGATAGATCGTTAAAGCTTTAAGTACCTGTGTAGATCTAGACTTTTCCCGACTTCGTCGGGGTTGACTTTCAGCCCTTCCAGATATACTTTTTAGTTTCTAGCCTCTATTAACATGTATGGACTTATGGAGCTGATATAATACTATTACATAACATAATATGACTCCCACATTTCGCCAGTTATGTTTAATTCCCATGTAATAGGGGGCAAGTCTATTGCCATCAACCTGTTACAATTCCAGGTTCTGTGGTTGTTACTGAGAAATTCCTGATGGCAATACCCAATAGCACTTTGCTCGACCTGGCAAACGAATGCTGGACCTCATGCTCTGTAGTCGCGCTTGCGACTATTAGACCAAAGAGGCAGTCCGAGTCAGAGATGATCAAATATTCATGTATATTAACAGCATTTACTCATAACATTTGGTGATTTATTATACATTTTAAGAAAGGCAGTGTAAACCTCAGTTTTTTAAGGCAGAACTCGGGAAAGAATCCCATAGTAATGTTAATTTGCAGATTTATTGTTGTCCTTTGCATAATTTAACAATTTAACATTTCTATTATAATATAACAATATTTTATTCATATACTTTATATGCTTACCTATCTTAAAAGGGATTTGTTGTAAAGCTATCAAACTTTATCGTTATTTAACTGCCAAATAACTGTTTTATTAAGTTAGTATTATATTTTACATGGGGCCACCAAAAAACTTTGGCGAAGGTTTTTTCTTTGTAAGTATACGCTCGTATATATGTATGGCATAATTATTTTCACCATAAATTTTTACCAAAATATTTGTAACGAGCAAAGCTTGAGCTTAAATACGTTTATTTGGCAAATACCACAAGTGTAAAAAATAATAACAAAAGAAAACAAAAAAAACTAAACAGCAAAAAAAATGAGAGAGTGTGTGCTCACGGCTGCGCCAAATAGGAATTATGTATACAATATGATCGAGTTCAAGGATTGAGCAATCGGCTGGAAAAACTCGCTGGATTACTGGACTGAAATAATGTGAGCTGGGCATAAGACCCAACCAGTTCATTTCTGCACTCCGACATAAATCACACTACCGGCAAATATTGAAGATACAAGCCCCATAAACTTCCTTGGTTTACATTGTACATTTTAAAATCATGACGAATTACCACAAACCTACATTATGCAGTATGCAACTGAATGGGCTGCTCAAACGTCTTCTTTAGTACTCACAAGGCGAATTTACCTGTCACTCATATCATTGTGCATTCATCACAATAGCAGTAAATATAACCCGCATTGTGAACATGCTGACCGAGAAAATAAATAAACCTCACTAAATAACAATAACTTTAGAGAGGTAGGTTGTTACAGGAACTCTTAATACTGGCCAAGATCAATCAACTGGCTTAATCCTTGACATTGGTGAAAACCGTTGACTTGTAGAGGACGGGTGGCAATGATCAACATACTTACTTTGTGTTTTATCTTCTGAAATTCGGTTGCGTAATAAAGACTTCCATAAGGTGGACTTAATGAAGGCCGCAGGAATTCGCTGGATGTAAGAACCATAGGATTGGTCGACGTGGTGACCCTTGGGGAGGCCTTTGTCCAATAGTGGACGCCTTTCGACTGATTCGGTGATGATGAAGATCCTTAAAAGTTCGGTAAAAGGTTAGACAAAGTTCTGATGATATTTATTCATGAATGATGTAAAAAATTGAAACAAATAATAAAGAGATAAAATAAAGAAGTATTAGGAAGGTGAATAGTTTGTTTTTACAACAAAAAAAGGTAATACAAATAATCTAAACCATCATAATTCACAAACAATAACACCATAACTACACATCTTTGAAACCGCAAGAAACAATAAAGAATTAACAACAGTGATCAAAACATGGAATGATTCATCAATCCAAACACACTTTTCTTTACAAAATAAATTTTCCACAATGACTCTAGTTGTTAATGAATAAGGTGCTAACGACCATTTCTGTCTCACGCAACAGGACATTAAAATGATAGATGAATCGTTGACAGTTGCCGCTTCATTCTATTATTGTGATGAAGAGTTCACTTGTTTTGAAGAGCAAATTAATGAAAGAATAGTAAAAGACGTCACAACAGATCCGTCAAGGGTCATCTTTGGGTTAAAATATCTTTCCGTAACTGGGCAAATAATTATACAACAACAAAATTAGGATTGATTTTTCGGATTCATGTGTGTATTGTATAATCATCACTTGCTTCGGTGAAGGAAAACAGTGTGAAGAAACCAGCATGCCTGAGAGATATTTCTCGACGGCAAGTAAAGCCAAGTCAGAGGCCCATGGGTAAAAATTCTGACACCAGGTAAGGTACTAACCACACAAAAAATAAGAAGAAGAAGACCACAATTATAACACATGCTAATTTGTCAAAAAAATTGACAACTTCAATAACTCATCTATCGATATGACTATAAATAACCTTTTTACTTTCGGCTATATTTCTATCGTCTTACAGAAAAATGCTTTTGTTCTACCACAACCGTTAAGTGAGGCAATTCCTCAATTCACTTCCAAAATCTCGAAAACATTTCACACAAAAGAATTGCAGACTTGTATCTTAGTTATCTTCAAAATCTAAACCAAATTCGTTAGCATTCTAGACAGCTACTTTTTAACAAAGCAAAAACATTCCTTTAATTACATGTTTAATTTATATTCCTCTATCTAGATTTTGATCGCCGACACCAGTTGGATGTAGGTAGTAGTTACATACTGAGTCTAGTTACCAAACTCTTATTATAAAGACTTGATTGTTATCCGGAACAACTAACGTCCGGTGATTTGCAGTAAATTCACTTTATTCTATACCTTGTATTTTGTTTCGATAATAAAAGTACTGTTAAGAATTAATTGAGCTGCATCCTGTCATCAATATAATGTATTCTCTATAGTTGTTCTTCATTAACTAGTGTTACACACGCACCGTTTCAACAAAAAAAATGTTGCAATTATTGCTGATTCATTTTACATTAATTTACTGGTTGAATTTTAATCAGTTTTAGTAGCTGCCTACGCCAACATTATCATCATCATCTCCTTTAAGTGACAGCGTATGATGACAAAAATAATCATATTATATCATCTTCATCATACGATGTTAGTAAAGTAAACTATTACCTTACAAGAACCATAGAAATTTTTATTTTATGTATGCCTTCGGCCTCCATTTCTCACATTAACTAAAGCCAACATTATTCAAAGTGTGTGAAAAACAAACCATAGTTTTACGGCTCTGTAACAGGTTGTTATCAGCACGGCTCATATAATATTCTAGAACGATTAGCTCCGCCTTTCTTTTAGCTTCTTTTCATGGCTATTTGATGTGTTCAAGTAGCCGTCGCCATTTTATTATTTGCATTTGGTTCTATTGCTTACTTCACAGTCACACCCGTGAAGTTATCATTGATTTTAGTGTAGGTCTCGCTGCTTAGACGTTCACAACCTAAGGTTAGAGAAATTCAGATTTTTTTTCTCAATTTTGATGTCAGTGATTTAAATTATAATTTTCATATTTTTTGTAGTTGCTGTTGCTCAATTTTTGAGACCTACAAAAACTTAATATTAACCGGAAATTGATCTTACAATACAAAATTATACATCTTTATAATTATTTACTCTTTATTCCTGCACCAGTCATCGTCTCATGTTTATTTTTAATTTAAAAAAATCTCTTTGCTTTATAATTTACAATTGCGAGTGTTATGACTCTGTGGCTATTTACAAACTAATTAAATTCATAATTACTAAGACCATAACAACCTTTTAGAATACCGGGATTCCCGTCGATTAAATAATGATCTCAGTCAGATGCGCATGAGTTTTTATTCTAACCACAGTGTTAATAGATGCCCACGTTAAACGCTTTGACACGTTTAGTTATCTATCTATAAATTGAAGATATATATCGGCTTTTTACATGAGCACAAACACGTGATTTGTGTACACATTTTTAAAGTGGATGACCGACCAAATTAGCTTTTCAAATTGATGTATTGTTTTTATCTGTGACTCATTTTTGGTGGGTTTTCCCCATTTAGATTAGTGACTACTTTTTAGAGTTCAATTGTAAATTAAGTAACAAAAGTGACAGTAATTGAAAAAGGATTCAGATCATAAAATAATGAAGCCAGTTTCTTTATCAATAAACTTTATGTTCAAACTACTCATAATAACTTAGTGAAGCCTGACCAAGGAGCTATTGAGCTAATAAACTATCTTTCTTTATTCTTGTAAATATGCATATAACTTTCAAAATTGTATAAATCCTGCTAATGAATATTTTATCGATTCTATTATTAAAATTAATGGGTTCAAAATTGATTGACTCAGAGACTCCGTGCTACTAAAACCTACAAATGACGTCAATTCAATTACTATGATTATTATCGTAGGTGTATCTATCCATATCGGGCGTTCTTTATTATTGTATGTCTTGATAGATCCTTTTCACTTGTTAATAGTATTCTGCCCACGCGTGACTGTGTCTACATCATTATTTACCATCACGTCTGTATCGAAATTTATCTATGTAAAGATACTATGCAAAACTGCGTCAGGTCATGTCCCATATTTATCTGCAAAATCGATATAAGAAAAGACACTCTTCCTTGATTTGGCTCCGCTTACACCACATATATCATACATATTAAAACTGCGTTCTGACATGTTAAAAAAGTGGCAGAAACAGATTGATATTGGTATTTGGTAGTCTTTCCACTTCAGCCGTCTTTCAGTCATCGCCATTGTCAAGACAGTTTCTAACATCATCAATAACTAAATATTTACCTTCTTTGTTACCAGGTGCACCAAATTCACAAGGAGGTGGGGCATTCGCGTTCGTGGACTCATCAGGGAAAAGGTACGGAGGTACATACGGCCTGCAGGACGGAAGGGTCGTCAGCAGAACTGGCGACGCGTTCCCTCAACACTTCGCCGATAACATCCCGTTCCCACAGCCCTTCGCAGATACCGTGTACCAGGGGGGCGAAGACGACTTCGGCCAGAACTATTTCTCCAATCTCGAGAATTTGCTCCATGAGTAAGACCTAACACGTGTCTGAAGCTGCACGCTTCCGGTGGAGGACAAGCCGTATTTCTGGTGGTGAAGGGGAACTTTAGAATAAACAAACAAACTACAAAAAGAATAAACTGAGTCCCAGTTTATTCTTTTTGTAGTTTGTTTTTTTTTAATATCACCAAATTTATTTAATTTTCCAGTAGGGGAGCACCTAAAATTAGTTTATAAAATTCTCTTTAGGCTAAGAAAATTAGTATAAGTAATAATCAGTACGCGTTAACCAAAATACAAGCGGACTTATTCAATCAGTATTTTCGAGGACTCTAAATAATTTTATTCGTTTGTATCGTGAAAAAATACGTAGAAATTATAATGCTTGACAAAAGTAGGGGCAGAGAAAACCCTACCCGTACTTTTGTCAACGATAACCCTTATTGAATTACTTGCATTTTTATAGTAGCCAACACGGAGCCCGGTTTAAAAGGTAAACTTTTACATTGCATGCGCGTGGAGTGCCTTTATAATCGCCATAACTTTCTTGTGTTCCAATCAGACTAAAACCGCTTTATCTTCTCTAGCGCTTCCATCAGCTACATCTAACATCACATACTAAACCATTCAGTGTGATTGATTAACGATTTTGTGCTTACAGGGTGTTCAATAAGAATTTAGAGAACCAGAGGCTAGCGTTTAACGCTGCAAGAAAAGCCTTTGACTTAACGTCGAATCAGGCTGGTGGCTACGCTGGAGGCTACCCTGGTGGCTACTCTGGTGGTTACTCTGGTGGCTACTCTGGTGAATACAATCCGAATCCAAACATTGCCTCCAGGTTCCCAGCGTTCCCGAGTATGCCTGGGTTCATGCCTCTACCGATCTCCAATTTCGGAAACAGCGCTTTCGCCAGCGCGGCTGCAGGGCCAGGATTCCAAAAACACGTAGCGTCGATATTCCCAAACAATCCAGTAAGTTTTTTCATTTACTTATCTGTGAGAAAATCATGTACGTGTTTGTTGTTTGTAATGATTAGATCACGAATTTTACCTTTAGTGTCTACCTGCAAATCCTGCCTGTTTTTGTGTACATTTTTTTTCTTATTGTTATTTTTGAACCAAGAAGCATGTGAACAGATCATCGTTGTGATTTATTTCTCATCGTTAGTTAATTAAGTATTATTGTTTATTTGATCAATATCATTGTATGATTTACGATGTACCTTTTCGGTAATCTGAGCACGAAAAAGATTTCCCAAATGGAAATTTTTATTGTTTTGGCATTTACATTAACTACTTATTTAAATATCGGGTTTATGTCGATGTTAAAATAGCTATTTACTGACGTGGCCTTATCAGTCGTGACTAAACTGCACAAAGGTAAAATTTCAATAGGTTTCAGTGCCTGCATGGTTAATATTGTATTCGATTTACCTTATTATTTACTTATACAAATACATAGAGTTTGTAGTAAATAGTTTTATAACTTTGGTTTAAATTGTTTCTTGCTTTGGAATTTCATGAGATTTTTCACTTATGATAGATTTTAAAGTACCATTTCCGTGACAGTGAACTCAAACTCAAACTCAAAGCATTTATTTCAATTAGACCATTACAGGCACTTTTGAATGTCAGAAAAACAAAGAAGGCGAGTGACTTTCAAATGTTCTAAATATAAATAGTAGCTTCAATTAATCCCAATTAGTAGCCATCACTAAGGACATACAAACATTATTATTATAAACAAGAAATTAATAATAATACCAGCCTGTTACTGTCCCACTGCTGGGCAAAGGCCTCTTCTCATACAGAGAAGGCACAAGCATTGATCACCACGCTTGCTCAAGACGGGTTGGCGATTTCAGACTTATATTAATTATAAGTCCAGGTTTCCTCACGATGTTTTCCTTCACCGATGTCTGTGATGTCCAAGATAAACTTAGAAAGTACATATGAATTGAAAAAGTCACATTGGTACTTGCCTGGATTTGAACCCACAACCTCATGCATGAGAGGCGAGGCCTTAACCTCTGGGCCATCACGACATTTTCAACAAGAAATTACTTTGGTTAAATGTTATCAAGCTCGAGTAAATGCCTAAAATATTTTTCTAAACTTAATTAATCTTACAACACATACTTTTTCAGGTCATCCCTAACGTGAATACGGTAAGCCATTTTGCCGACACAGCACCAGGTAGTGGGTTCTACTCAGTCTCCAGCAACTCATACTCTTCCTCTTCCAACGTCAATGGCAAGGAAGTGAACAACAGGGGAGCTGAAACCTTGGTCAACGATAACGGAAAGGTCACCCATTATAAAGTACAATCCTAAACTGCAATAAACGATGTTTTAAACGCCCCTACTCATGTTACATTTATTTTAAAACATAGATCTCATGATGATACAAAAATTATCGACGCAAAAGAATGAAAAACTATTGTTATAAAATTACCCAAAATTATAAATCTAGTATTTTTTAATGTAGAGGCGAACAGAAAATTGTATGATTGTTATAATTAGTTGAACTATTAAAAAAAATATTATAAAGAAGATGTATCAATAAACTGATTATACAGTTCATGGCTGCTCATTTACAGGTACAGGAAAAACGATTGTAAAAACAATAACTTTTGATATATCAATCGAGAGTGTTAGTTGAAGTTTTTGCATTACTGACTCATCTCGACAAATTGTGAGTGACTGATGATATTTGAATTATAGTTAGATCATGGTTTAAGTCATATTTTGGTCTTCTACTAATATTTTTCCTCATTAGGGACTTTCCCTTGCAAAATTCATCTCTATGTTTCAGTGTAGAAGAGTACCTACCTACCAAAATGATGAAAATAAGGTAGCTAAAAATAGATTGTGAATTTAAGTCTCTAACTGAAATGTAAAACAACACTTTTTGCACATTTTATTTGATAATATCAGCGCTACTCGAGTTTTTACAAAAGTAACAAAAAAAAGTTCGTCTACATCTCAGACAGAAGCAATAATTAAACACAATTCTCCTAATACATAAATTAATAACGAAGCCTGCTCACCCATCGATGAAGAAGAAGATTATGGAGTTAATAACATCTCTCGAAAACATTAGGCATAAGCGAATACTTGGAAACGTGCGCACAATTATGAGCGTCTCATTATTCCATGCCTTTCAACCTCTGAGCTACGTCTCAAGGTCGCTAAGATAACATCTTCAAGTTTTTTCTGCACACTTACGGATACGGGATGAACAAAAACAATGACCGCAAACAAATTAGTTTAATTTCGCCAATTTGCCATCTAACTTTAGTTTAGGAGTTGTTGTCTCGTATATCCAAGAATTTCGCCTTTGAATTGGGGCTTGTGATTCTTGTGGGCCACATCCTCTCATGCCGTTCAACTCCCTACATTTCTTGCAATAAAACTCTTTCACGCCATCATCGGATATTCTCCTGTGGAACTTTCCAGGAGTCTGATAAGCTGGTCTACTTGCTTTCCAGCCTGTGTTAAAATTTGCTATTGGAACTTCTTGACTCATCCAGTTAATATTATTGTAGAAGCCAGAAGGTTTCCATTGTGAAGGATTTGTTACGTAGTTAGGGTAGATATCGAGTTCGTCTCGTATGTTCCTATTGATAAATGCTGAGTCAGGATAAAACTGACCCCTTGTTCTCGTGTCTGGTGTCCTTATTTGTGTGGTTTCAACTGATTTGTAACCGTTTACTATGGGAACTTCACCACTATCTTCCTTTGCTTCTCTGTTACCAACGTTATATGACAGTGTTCCTGTGTTACCACCTGAAAGTGTTGGAAAAACGAGATATATTAGTTTACTATACATATAACACATGCTTGGTCAAATGATGGTGGAGGCCAATGTCCGACAGTGAAACTTTTGGCTGAAAATTAAAGAAAGAATAAAAGGTCCTGACAAAAAACAAATGTAGTGATAAATGAAACATGGAACTCTTAGAACTTAAGTGATAAGTTGGTGCACAGAGCTATAGCTAATGAACCTACAAGCAAAATCTATCTATTTACGTAAATATCTCCGGCCTAGAAAATCTATCTAGAATATTTAGGTTTGTCTGCCCCTAAACCCGTTAACATCAATAGATAACTAAGTCATTATAATCAGGTCAGTAGCATCGACCTTGTGCAGATACCTATCAGTGTGAAATCCTTCGTTTGTTTTTCGATTAATATCAATAATCTCAACTTAAACATTCCTCTAAGACTGTATGCTAGTATGTTGAATTTTAATGATCTCATTATCTGAAAGACCATCTGCAAGTTGGCTGGGGTCAGCCGACCGGAAAATTACCCTGCGTCCATTGCCCCACTCAAACGCAAGAGGTCCTACATATTCTTTTAAAATGTACTCTTGCTTCTTACGCTTATCTTCGCAGCTAGAGTAAGGTAGAACAATAAGCATAAATTGCCTTCTTAAAAAGTTAAGACTGACTTCTTCGTCCTTCGTATCGATGGTACAATCGTTACTAGCCCAATACGACCCTAGCCTTTATGCCACTAAAGTGTAGATTTATGGACGCTTTTGACATGGACAGTTGGACACTCCAGCAAGTGGGCCATTTTCTGGTCGGGAGCATCGCATTCACCTTGAGTATCGTAAAGATCTTTAATCCTCAATTTAATCGAATTGTGTTTGGAGTGGCCTAATAAAGCCTCACTCAGGACTGACTGAAGAAAGATCAGTTAGATGTGCTAATCTTACCATCATTGGAGCTATGAAGTCCTCTTCTGTTATTGTTTTTCAGTTTGGTTGACAGCACAATAGTATGTTGCACTTCAACATCTTCGTCTTCTAGTTTAGTAGAATTGTTGATTGTCGCTACTACTTCATCTCCGCCAAAGTCCATCTTTGTTGAGACAGCATCACTCCAACCAGCAAAGGCTGAAATGACCAATAACGTTTTTACTTCAGTTATATAAGTAGTCAATTTTCGTTGAGTGAGGATGATTAAGAGCCATCGCCTACACCATCATTATCTCATATTTCCATTTTGTGAGTGTTGAAAGTAATAATAAAATAACGCCCTTTCTTTTCTGCTTTTGAAACGTGTGTCGAATTGATTTTCAGACCAACGTAAATATAAATACTTATCAACGGTAACAATATCGTTTATTTCATTATGATTTTCACTACAGAGTTGATTATTGCGAGTTTGATAAGAATTCTGAGAACTCTGCAATTAAACACCGAAGCGTGGAAGTTAATTCTATAATTACCTAGTTATTTTTATAATTACCTACTACTATTTAAGTAATATTATTCAGGGAAGCGTATTTTGTGAAAATATGCTTCCCTGAATAAATGTAAAATGGCAGTCGATGCGTTTTGATGTAAACAGTGTTATCATATCATTCACCAAGCTGTTTTATAGGAACTCAAATTAATTATTTCGATCACAAGACTCATTGAAAATTGAACGAATATTTCTATGCACAGAGATTCACAAAACATACGGAAATCATGTTTCCAAATCAAAATTGTCTATTTATCAAAGTCAAGCAGACATTGGTCTTGGCCTTGCTCTTTATCCTTGGGAAATTGCTCTTCATTGTCATTGACTAAGTATAATTTCGTCCCAAGGATTTCCGTTTCCAATATGTCAATGTCAGTGGTACCTTGGGCTTTTGTCTGAGCCTATTTGACGTTCAACGTTTTCTTTCTCTAATAGTGATCTATTTTAAGCTTTGTATTTTGTGTTTATGTGAATCTCTCGATCCAAAACTATTAACAAAAAATATATGAACGATTAGCCGCAATTAGCATTAGCCGTAGAACCGATGACCTTTGGGGTAGCCGTGTTCTGAGTGGAGACCGCGAATCGGCAAAAGGTGGGGCGCCCTCAGGCTCGGTGAAGTGACGATCTTCGCAGGGTGGCTGGTAGCAACTGGATGAGAGTTGCTGAGAATCGAGTTGAGTGGCGAGCGATTGAGGAGGCCTATGTCCAGCAGTGGACTGCTATGGGCTGATGATGATGATGATGATTTATGAACAATTAAAGTTAATAAATGATAATAACGATTACTATAACGATTGATTGATGAACAATTAACATAATATCAAATCACAGTGGATGGTTTTTTTTTCTTATTTCTTGTAACAAAAACGCATCGTGATATTTTACACGACCAACGGTCTATCGTGATCATTCTTGCAAACTTGCACATTGAGTCTAGAGATAAAGGTATAAACAGGCCAATTAGTCTAATTAAAAGCGAGAAAGAACAATACAAAGAAAATGCATAATCGATGTGAATCATCATAATGTGGCCAGGAAGGAATTGATCACTGATGTGACGGCTGACAGAGATTTATGGACAAAGGAAAATGTGAATAAGAATAAGGTTCTTCTCACACTAGCTTTTGCCCGCGGCATCGCTCGCGTTAATTTAGAATTTGACAATCAATTCGGGTTGTACTCTGCTTGTAATCATATAATTCAATCATGATTCGAAAGAGACGTAAGAACGTTATTGTTGTTTTTCTCGGGAACAGTATTTTTTTTCGGCATGAAATTTAACCTATGTCCATTTCCGTACACCTGACAACGTCTAAGCACATTTTCAGGATGATCGGTTCAGTGGTTTAGGCGTGAAAATGTAAGAAACAAACTTACTTTCGCATTTATAATATTACTTAAGAAGTTAGGATTAGGATAGGATTAATATTAGGTGACGCTAGCACATCAAACTACCCGAAACTGTCAAATTTTCCCAATCAACCTTGAACCTAATGCTTTAGTGATAAAGTTTAAAAATCTATTAAAGAAATTTGACAGATTGTAGTAGCTTGATGTGCTGGCGTCTGTACCTATGCCTTGCCACCTTTTATCCACGATTATCAGTGTGCTCGCAAGTTTGTCTTGCGATATAACCAGGAAAGGAACTTAATAAATTTAGGGAACGTCATAAAAACGTAAGGAATCGGGGATCGGTAATGAATAGCAAGATAATTCACCGAACACCCTGAAAATAACCATCATATTGAAAATAATCCTCCAAATCGTTTTCGACCATGGCGTCGAATCTGAGTGAAGACTAACCATAGACAGTAAATTAAATACGGGGTGTAAGGGACACCGAAGCGAAAACGGTGACTACGTATTCAGTACATCATTCTGAGCGGGGCCTACATAGAAATTTTTCATCGTTTTTTTTTTTTAAACAGCTTTTGACCGTGTATGTATTGCACTTTTGAAGGAAACAGCACATTTTTTTTTACAACCGATGAAAAATTTCTACGTAGGAGGGCTCAGAATGATGTGCACGAGTATGTGCTCAAACACAGATGCAATCTCCCTTCCCTCGCTCATAGACCGATGAGATGGCAATCGGCCACGACCGGAGAGAGATCAGGCGGGTTACCATGACGTATTAAAGCAGTACCTATAGTGTGGGAAAGAGACGGAACTATAGAGGACGTCTAGCGCCATGTCTTACCCACTCTGGAATAAGATTAAAACAATACTGCTATATGACGTCATAGTGGGCCACCAGGTGTAGTCCTATTTAGTCAAATCATCTACCTAGCATTTTCCCAACTATGTTGGGGTCGGCTTCTAGTCTAGTCTGTCCTATTTAGTATTTAAAAAAAACTTCCGAGCCACTACTGATAAAACGCCAAATGAAAAACCGAATGACACATTACCGAACCTGGGAATCGAACCTTAGGACCTTATAAATAACTTAGCAGTTAAGTAAATCATCAATTTCTTACCACAAACACTGAAGCAGAAATACAATAGCCCTGTCATGTTGTCACTTCGCACACAAACAATATGGCATCCTTCGCGTGCTACCTACGTTTTATATAAACTATACAAATTGCTCTAAATGATGTCGCAAAGGAAGCTGCACAATTACCTCCCGTGTTGGAGATACAAGAAACGTAAGACACCTCACTGTAATGATGGTAGGTACTGGTAATGTTGATTTGTCATGCTTTGAACGCACGCAGTACAGTACGACCACTTTAACTGTGCAGTTGGAAGTGGCGCTGCTTGTCACGAAAAAATTCATCGATATGTCAAACTTGGTACATTTATTTTAGTTCTGTGTTTTCCCGCCTGCGCAAATAAGTTGGCTAAAGTGTACCTAATGTTGTTTTGTGCCAGTCACATGAGGTGTAAAAAGTTTGACCCCTGACAATCTTAATGCACTAAACGCAGAACATAAAGCACTTATGCATGACTGCCTCGTTAGTCTAGTGGTCGCAAGCGCTACTGCTAAGCATGAGGTCCTGGGTTCGATTCCCATGTCGGGCAAAGTGTTATTGGGTTTTTCCATCAAGAATTTCTTAGTAGCAGCCACGGAGGCTGGATTTGTGCCCGGTTGATGGCAATAGGCTCGCCCCCTATTACATGGGACTTACACATAACTGGCGAAGTACACCTCTGCCTAACCCTTCGGGGATTACAGGCGTGATGGTATGTTATTGCATGACAGTGGCGTGGCTTAGCTGGCACCTTCTGCAACCAACTACAGCCCGGCATGATTTTAGAAGTAGACTGTTGAGATAGATACGTACCTTTTGGTACTAGATGGATAACTCAGCCTAGCCACACCTAGATCGACTTAGTTCCACAAGCAAGATCATTGGATGAGCCGCCAAAGGAGTTTAATCATCAAGTAGATCTCAAGCATAAGATAGGCTCGGATTCTATGTAGTCACATACTTACTTTATTAATCGTTTGTATGCTAATTTTATTTCAAACCAGCAGAAAGAGTTATTTATAATCATAATTGTATGTTAACGCTACTTACAGATTTTATGCAAAACTGAAGCACTTAGTAGTAGATCACATTGTAAAAAAATCCCTCGTGGACATGATTGCACATTTCGATAAAACTTTTATCAAACGAATGGACCTCGTTTAATAGAAATTAAAACCAATTCACATAAAATTACCAAAAAGTCAACGTCACGTGGTGTTCCCAGGCGGTCACCCATCCAAGTACTGACCACGCCCGATGTTGCTTAACTTCGGTGATCGGACGAGAACCGGTGTTTTCAACGTAGTATGGACGTTGACGAATGTCATGTTAGAAAACATGTTCATGCTCGTAGCTGTTAATAAAAATGTGTTATTTAGCTGTCTTAACTCATCGACAACCAATAATTATGTCAGTAATTAACGGCTAGTTAAAATTACTAAGCATAAAAGCAACTGGATATAAATAGAACAACTGGACGAAACCATCGTTTTGACTATATTGAAAACAGCGCCCTCTGTGATCTTATGCATGAACTCTTCAATACCGTAACAACACATCATTGTAAAAGCTTCTAACATTATAGTAGATGGCGCTGACTTGAGTAAAATAGAAATATCATCTTGCCTGCCTTGTCCCATGTTACTTGGGGTGGGTAACACCTTTTTTTCTTCCATTCTCCTCTGTCAACCGTCACGCTAAAATTTACTCCTTTTTCTTTCATATCATTCCTCACACAATCCATCCATCGTTTGCTTGATCTTCCTATCTCTCTCCATCCATCAATATTAGTTTATATTATTTTATCAATCTTTTAGTCACATGCGATTCGTCCCTCCTCATCACATGTCCAAACAAAGACAGTCGATTCCCGGTGACTAGAATAGAAAAAAGAACAGCAAAAAGATTTCGCCCAACGTGGGGCTCGAACCCACGACCCTGAGATTAAGAGTCTCATGCTCTACCGACTGAGCTAGCCGGGCTTGTGAGTGACAATCTGAAATTACTCACTACTTTCTGAAGGACACAGAATAATCAATAGAGGTAATGAGTTTTTTTGTTTGATGTAATTATTTTTGGATCACCGCCGCCGTTGCTAAAAATCTAGTGAATCAAGATTTTTCTTGAAAAATTTACACGAATTTTAGCAATGATAATTAAATTGGAGGAAACATGAAACTCTCAAAAATAACCGCGGTTAGCGGCTTTTGTGTTTGCTCGTGTCATGCTCAAAAGGATTCAACCCAATACATAAAAGTAGGTATTTTTTTTCAAACTTACTAATTACTAGTCATGAACATACTTAATCAAAATAATTTGATGATTATCATCAAATTATTTTTATGAAACATACATAGGCTTATAGGATAACAAATAATGGTAGCCTGGTAGTGTGTAGGGAGGTAACTACTTTTAAATATCAAAATCCCCTACAAATAAACTTATTACCTTTAGAACAACAGTCACAGTAAACACTAAAAATTCCACCAAGTCTCAGAAGTCATGATATCTTCGCAAGCAAAGAGACTCACAAAGAACTAACTCTTTTCCGGGCAGATAGGAATAGGAGCATGTCCTAAGCAAAAAGCAGTATCTCGAAAATTTGTTTTTTTGTTTTACATCTTGAAACATCATGGACTATTAAAAAAGACAGTATCTTTAAAACAAAAAACACAAATAATAATGTGCAAGTCTCACTTCATACTGAATGAAACATAGGTAGGTACCTATCTTTTCTAGAAAAAACGATTTGTTGAGATACCGCTGTTAGACTCCTACGGGGCAGATGTTTGCCCGTGGATATTGCGCGCTCAAAGCTCAAAGCTGAGTTGTACCTCCTAGGGGGATTGCTAGCAGTATTTGAGATAGGTAGATATAGGAATAGGGTAACTTGAAACGTCAAACGGACCTTATTTGAGTTGGTTGATGGTTCTGTGATCGTTAAAGGTTCAGCGATTGTGAGCTGATTAGAATCTTCTTTTTCGATTGAGGAATATTATCAGCCGTGGTTTTATACAGGGTGTAAACGGACCCTTCACGAAGCCGTCAACCAAGCATTATGTACATCAAACTAAGTCACCCTACGTAAAATTTATTGCTGGGAAACGACTTTTTTTTTGCGGTGAAAAATCACGTTTTACGTTAAAACTCAATGTAACGCACTTAAAACTTGGTGCTGATGGATGCTTTGAATAGTAAACGGGTCATGGAGGTAATTAAAGTAAAGTTAAAAACTTAAAAAGTAGTATTTAACAAAAAACTTGTGAAAAAATTGGAACTTTGACCTCCAATATCTCCGTAACTAGAAGGTTTCAGAACAAAAAAAATATCGCAATGACGGGGAGAACAAGAAGTGCCTTTCGGCTTCGTTAAGGGTATTTTTACACCGTTCATAAGATTCGCCATAACTCTAATATACCTAATACTTAGTTTCAATAAATATAAATTACTTTTTAGTGGGAATACAAAATTTTGATCACAATTTTTTTCTCGTTGTGTCTGAAACTCTGATATTACGGCTTATGAAACACTATTAAAATCGTATTTTGTATTCTTGTCTACAAAACAAAACTGTCTTTGCAAGGTGAAATTGCACGAGAGCTCAGTAACTCCCTCACCCGAAAAAATTGAAGCTCTCAAGGTTCCGAACGAAATCGAAAAACGCGAGAAAGTAGAAAAGGATACCCTTATAAAAATACCCATACTTTCAGCTACACCATACCTTCACAGGGTTCGTCAGGTATGTGCTATGATTATGGAAAGTGAAACCACAAGAAAAGTTGTGTTTTTCTTATGGTAAGCAGGGGGAGGGTGCGGGGTGCGGGTGACGCTTTCAAATTACCAAGATGCTGTGCTAGTTTCGTACAGTACACAGGTACAGTCGGCACGGAAATATGGTGGCTGCTACCCACTGGCTTTCAGTTAGTATGTCTAAGAATTATTATCGAAAGTGTTAGGGAATCAAGGTTGTTTTGACCGTAGTAAGTAGTAGGTACTTACGTGAATTAATAAACATGATTAAAGTAATTAAGTAGCTACCCATGTTTACGATTCAAAATCAAAAACAAAAGTTATTTATTCAAATTAGGCTGATAATCAGCACTTTAAAACGTCAAAGTTAACAAAAGATCTTCAAAAGACTCCCTAGAAACGCGTAGCAAAACCACCGTAGAAACTGGTTTTGTCGACGGAAGAATCGACAAAATGACTGATTTCTTTTGTTGATCTGTCTTTTTGTCGATTCTTCCGTCGACGAAACCCGTTTCTACAGTGGTTATGCTACACGTGCTAGTGTTTTAGCTGGGAAGATGAAGTGGCGGAACATCCTCCCCAGCAGAACATCATTCTTAACAACTCAGGATCTTTAAATCTTGTTCCATAAGCCCAGCCCAGTAGTTGGGTTGTGGAAGTTTGAACAGTTATTTTCGACGCCATAAAACAAAAAACCATTCTTCGGAAGCGAAACCATTTATTTTGGCCCCATTCTAACTTGGAATCAAAGAACATTCTTAAAGTCTTTTAGACGGCTCACACATCACTTCTACCGAGTGTACAACCGTCGTTCACAGTACACCAATACGGCTGATGCAAATGGCGCGCTCGCAATCAGCGAAGTGGGTCCACACCGTCACAACTTACCTGTACCTCTCTAATATACTCCTACACTAAATATTGTACACTAGCTGTTGCCTGCAACTTTCCTCCGCGTAAAGGTAAAATAATCAGATTTTGTTAACAATTCCAATGTTTTTTTTTGTTTTTGAACGGATCCCTGATCCTTTTTCTAAAATAAGTATTAGCCTAATTAGCCTAAGGTGCTCCTTATAATATCCTATCCTATCCGGCTATCTGCCAGTTAAAGTCCCGTCAACATCGGTACAGCCGTTACGGACAAACAGACGGACAGACCTTATGCCCTCTAACCTTCAAGCATATTTCAGCAACGAGACTGATTGATGGTTGTGATGATGTATTATACGTAGTTACGTACACAAGGAGAGGGAAGTCACACTATTTAGGAAGCACTACGATGCGAACGTCTCCTTGTCAGACATTATAATTTGATAATAATCTAGGTATGAATCACGTTAAAATGGTCGCAGACGCAGTTAAAATTATGAATGATCACTTTGTTACCATTTTACGAATTGTAACGTAATTCATATTATTATCTTATTAGGATTTTGCCAAAGCGGCCATTAGAGTCCCACAGTTGCCTCAAAGTTTTCAAGAAGCTAAGTGGACAAAATGTCCTTCTACAAAGTTTTACTGTTTCAAACTTAGGTAGCATCATCTGCCTAGCCTTTTCCCAACTATATTGGGAAATGACACAAAGATCTACAAATGACACCCGGGACCAACGGCTTAACGTGCTTTCTGAGGCATGGGGGAAACTCGGTATGTAATGGGTGGTCACCCATCCACAGATCAACCTAGGCAAGCACGGCTGAACCTCAATATCGACCCGGGCGACAGTTATTATTTAGCCACAAGCACCTCCAACCTTCTTAGGTAGCACAAGAGCAAAATATAAAAACAAACAAAATAAAAAACTAAAACCGCAACTACTCAAGCACGGAGCATAACAAATAGTTTCCAATTTATAACACAGAGTAAACTATTAAAAGTTTTGACAGCTGATCAGCGCTTGTTATTTTATTTATTAATAACTTTTTCATACCTCGCTAACAAGGCAAAAAATATCGGCATATACAAAGCGTTGATGGAATTTATAGCATGCAAAATAACTTACGTGTATGTACTTATGTAGGTAGGTACCCTGTTATCAGCCAGTCACGATTGGGACGAAAAAAACGGGCACAATGTAAATTCAATAGGAGATAAACTGGCGGCTACTTCTGAGAGCAACGCTGGGTGTGGCCATGGTTTGGGAGTTAGATGGGATAGTACTGTGGCATGTCTTCTATCAGGGTAGCCTGAAATTGACTGGAGTGTAAATTACTTTAGTTCGAAGGAAATTTTTAAGCGAATTTATTTGTCTTAATGCAATCAAAATTGGTTCATCCATTTGGGAGCTACGATGCCACAGACAGGTACACTTAAACTTATAACACTCCCTAATCACACCCTCTGTTGCGTCGGGGGCAAAAACTTCAGAAATTGACTGAAAAACTAAAGCGATGAAAAGACGTAGTAATTTAAATACCTAATTGAAATAATCATGTTTAAAACGAACACTCTGAAAGCTTGTAAACCAAACAGCGTGGACTCAAGAAAAATCGTTCAAAATTATTAAAACGATACAGAAATCAATTTGCTTATTCGCTAAATGTTGAAACTTGAAACTGCCGGTAATAAGGCTTCCGCCATTAATTGAAATATGACAGGAGGGGTACAGCCCAAACCGCAGTGTCGGGAAGGCAGGGTGTTATTATACGTGGAAAATTATTATTAGTTCACAGATGGCTATGTTACCCATCACTTTAATAATCATTCTCTAGCCCATACCTATATAATAATTTTCTATACCCTAGGTTTGTAGGAGGAGCTCGTGGCTAAATAAAAACAGCCGCTCGGGTCGATCTTTAGGTTAAGCCGTGCTTGCCTAGGTTGGTCTGTGGATGGGTGACCACCCGTTACATACCGAGTTTCCTCCGTGCCTCGGAAAGCACGTTAAGCCGTTGGTCCCGGATATCATTTGTAGATCTTTGACAGTCGTTAGGTACCTAGTCAGTGGCCCAAAAAAGTCTGACAACCAGTCTTACCAAGGGGTATCGTATTACCCAGTACTAACTGGGTTGTGGAGGTCTGATAGGCAGTCGCTCCATGTAAAATACTGGTATTCAGCTGCATCCGGTTAAGACTGGAAGCCGACCCCAATATAGTTGGGAAAAGGCTATTCAGACAGAAAACGAAAAATAGCCTACGTATTGATTCAACAAGTATATTTAAATAAATGGAGAATGCTGTCATCAACAAATGAAAATTATAAGCACTAGCCAAAACACGAGAGCGTCGAAGCAGACAAATGAAAAGCGTTGAATTTTGGTGCTAAGTGTGCCTAACTATGAAGCTGTTTTCCAATATTCACCAAGCTTTTTAAATATTCTAAAAGTACTGGTATTTAGCGGATGTGCTAGACGGTCCGTTTGTTAAACACTGCACTCCATGTGGCAGTCTGATTACATTTTTTTTTGTGGTTTCTAACATTGTTGTTAAGTACTTACTTACACAAATATGGATCTATGTGTGTTATATGATGATGGTCTGAAATAAAGTGCTCCATGTAAAATACTGGTATTCAGCTGCATCCGATTAGACTGGAAGCCGACCCCAATATAGTTGTGAAAAGGCTAGGCAGATGATGATGGTCTGAAGGTGAAAATGAAGAGTATACCTAATATATTTACAATTATGTCGCCTTGGTCTATGATTCTGGCCAACCTTTTTATTTGCAAAATCATAGCAAGCTTCACTATATTGTGTCCTGTGTAGTGATTCTTTTCGCAAAACAACTCAAAGTTTTTCCTCTATACATTATAATATTCTTCGCGGAAAATTCAATTTTCTCAACACGAAATGTCATGTGAGTAATGGAAATGGGTATGGTTCCTTTTCCTAGTGAATGACTTGTCATTTCCTTGTGTTTCTATATCGTTAGCTTTGAGGAAGAAATAATAACAAGGTAGATATTCAAAGACAGGCATAGGTACATTTTATCCGTTTGCGCTCATAAAATATGTAAAAGTAATGTGAGTACGTAAGGATCTTAGACCTTCTGGGTTTATGACTACAACCATGGGCAAAAGACGTGGGTTTTTGTATGTATGAGAAAAATTACTACAATTAAAAAAAAAAAAAAATATTTTAATTCGAGCAACACTGACTCATAGTAGAAATAACTACTCACACATACAGTCACATTACATACACAACATTACTAATTCAATTCAATCCACTACATGATTGTTATATTTTTATGGTAAACATAAGATTTAAAACAACAAAGGAGAATGGGCATCGATGTATAGGCATCTGCCCCAAGGTCCAATAGCCATAAGGTATACATAATTGAAAAGAGCTTTTTAAGGAGAACATTTGCTACTAACAAGACTTTTGCCAATTCGCTGTACTTTCGGAGTTATTGAGCTAAATAGGTAACTAGTTGGACAACGAAGTTAAGATTTTCTTGGCAACCAATTAAGGTTTTCTGGGTAACCAGTAGTAATAACATATAAGCCATTGCATAGAGCTTTTCAAGGAGAACGTTTGCTAGAAACACGACTTTCGCCAATTCGTTCTCCGTTCGGAATTATTGACCTAAATACGTGAATACTTGAGCACCGAAGTTAAGATTTTCTGGGTGGCCAATAGCAATAACATATATACCATAGCATAGAGCTATTCAATGACAACTTTTGCAACTAAAATAACTTTTGCTAATTCGCAGTCCATTCAGAGTTATTGAACTAAATAGCTGACTATTTGGAAACCGAAGTTAAGATTTTCTAGACAACAAATAGCCATAAGATATACATCATTAGATAGAGCTTTTTAAGGAGAACCTTTGCCACTTACACGACTTTTGCCAATTTGTATACGGTTCGGAGTTATTGACCTAAATAGGTGCCTATTTGAGCACCGAAGTTAAGATTTTCTGGGTATCCAATAGCAATAAGATATACACCATTGTATAGAGCTTTTCAAGGAAAACCTTTGCCACTTTTTGACTTTCGCTAATTCGTATTCCGTTTGGTGTTATTGGCATAAATAGCTGACTAGTTGGACACCGAAGTTAAAATTTTCTTGGCAACCAATTAAGGTTTTCTGGATAACCAATAGTAATAACATATAATCCATTGCATAAAGCTTTTCAAAGAGAACTTTTGCTACTAGCATCACTTTAACTAATTCGTATTCCGTTAGGAGTTATTGTCCTGAATAGGTGACCATTTGAGCAGCGAAGTTAAGGATTTCTGGGAAGCCTACTGCAATAAACTATACACCAGTTTGGAGAGCTTTTCTATGAGAACTTTTGCTACTGACATAATTTTTGCTAATTCTCAGTCTGTTCGGAGTTATTGACCTAAATAGGTCACTAGTTAGACACCGAATTTAAGATTTTGTTTACAACCAATTAATAGTTTACGGGCAATTAATAGTCATAAGGTATACACTATTGGATAGAGCTTTTCAAAGAGAACTTTTGCTCCTAGCACCACTTTTGTTAATTCGTAGTCTGTTCGGAATTATTGACCTAAATGTGTGTCTAATTGAGGACCGAAGTTATCACTTTCTGGGTAACCAATAGCTATAAGACATACACCATTCGAAAGAGCTTTCAATTATAATATTTGCTACTATACAGCTTTTGCTAATTCGTAGTCTCTCCGGTTTTATTGATCTAACTAGGTAGTTGATTAGGCACCGAACTGTAGCTCCTCTCTGACTCTGAACCGAGAAAAGCTGTCAAAGCAAGAAATATTCTTCTTGTTGAGATCAATCCATTAATACATATCTTAACGCTATTGAGTGTTAGGGTAGTATTAACAATCTATCCAAGATACTGTTACTGTAAAGATTTGCTCCTAAAATGGCATTTTAAGATGTGAATGTTTTGAAAATGACGTTTATAGGCTTATAATATGATGTTTGAAACGTACAGTATTAATGAAAGTTAAAAAATTGACGAAATAACAGTATTTAATGTTACTTAATTTCTCAACATTAGACCTCTGTAGCTCCTCTCTGACTCTGAATCGAGAGAAGTCGCCATAATAAGAAATGTTCTTCTTAAAGAGATCTATCCATTGGTATATATCTTAACTCTATTGGACGCCAGGGCAATTCCGCCCTTTCTCCTTTGTAGAACAGGACGACAAGGAGTAAATTAGTAATAATATCTAACTAAAGATCACACTTTAAACCCACTTAAACACACTTTTTTCCTTCAAAACCTTGCTATTAAAAATCAATCGAACCTTCGCGTACACGACCAAAGTGCTCTTTAAAAACCAATGAGTCAGAACCAATGACTAATCCTGCTAGGCAGATATTCATGTGCACCCTACTCGAAGAGGGCGGGTCAAATGTTATTCACTTATAACAAGTTATCTGTCAAGTTGAAAAGTAAGCTTGACGTCTTTGAACTGACTGAATTTGTTTAGTGCCCAGTATATCTTGGGCTCTAGTTGTACCTACTATACGGTGATTCTGGTTGCCGGCATTGAGAAGTGCTGCTTTCTAATTACATCTGAAAATTACATAACACCTGAAACCCCCGTAGGAGTCGGCAGAGGTATACAGTTGTTGTTGCCTTCATTTCGCCAGTATAATATCAGGGACGGTAAATTTAAATTGATATCGGTTCAATACACAATCAGCACAACACCATCAACCTACTAGAGATCAATTTATTTATGCGAGAGCACATCCTACTAATCCTACTCATTATCTGTCTAAACTTTTCCCAAGTATGTTGGGGTCGGCTTCCAGTCTAACCAGCCTACTTACCTACTAATCCTACTAATATTATAAAATGCGAAAGTTTTTGAGGATGGATGGATGTTTGTTACCTACTCTTTCACACAAAAACTACTGACCGGATTTGGATGAAATTTGGATACACAACGATAGTTTATAACCTGAATCTTCTTCATCGTATGGTGAGGGCCTAACCTGGTGTCTGAGTCTGATTTGGGTTTGGCTTTACATGCCGTCAATAAGTATCTCTCAGGACCTAAACCTGGCCTTGCCTGATAACCTAGATTAACACATAGGATACTTTTTATCCTGGTAGTACGATCCCGTGGGACATTACCGAATTCCGCGCGGGCGAAGCCGCGGGCATAAGCTAGTAATATTATGTAAGCTCAAAATATTGAGATAGTGCTGTGCAAAGCTAGACCAGCCAGCCATCAAAAAAGTCAATACTAAATGAGGACCCGCATTTACCGTTCAAGTTATCCTGGACGAAATTTAGAATACCTCAGTGCTTTGATCATTGGCGGCAAACGCTTTGATAGTAGGTACAAGAACAAGACAAGCACCCACCTATATTCATAGTCAGAGATAAGTATCAGCTACATTGTTATAGCCGATATTTATGAGCAAATATTGAACGCTCGACACGTTATAAATTAATTCAATTACTTATGTTTTTTTCTGAGTGGATTTTTAACGGAGGTTTTCGAGCATGAGAAATATTTTGAAATTGATATCTAGGTAGGTACCTTGAACACGTATCCACCCAATGTTGGAGATCTCCACTTTACCTGGTCCTGGACCTCCCGCATTTAACTCTTGACATCCACCCTAACCAGGTCATCGAAAATCAAATCTAATCAATTTAATTCTGTCAATCATCGTTTATTGCAGGGCTAAGCCTGATTTCAAATAATTAGGTTAAATAACTGTTTAAGTTCTGTACTAACTAGCTCTGGACTGCCTCGTTGGTCTAGTGGTCGCAAGCGCGACTGCTGAGCATGAGGTCCTCGGCTCGATTGCCGGGTCGGGCAAATTGTTATAGGGTATTTGCATCATAAATTTCTCAGTACCAGTCACGGATTCTGGATTTGTGCCCGGTTGATGGCAATAGGCTCGCCCTTATTACATGAAACTTTTACATAACTGGCGAGATATGGGTGAACTATTAGGTAGGTACATACACCCCTGCAGCTGCACTGGTGCTGCTAAGTTATATTCTACATTAATCAATTCTTGTAAAACCGCCTCGTGTTGAATCCAATTAATTTACCGTTGAATACAATTAGCAAATAAACCTAACTATTCTTATTGCGTTATAATAACATAAGTAATCCGAATAATTAAATAAAATAACCATTCACCGTGAAACATTCAATTAAGTCCAATAAAAGCTCCGCTGTGTAAGGTCACCAACTTTACAAGTGGCTACGACGGACAATCCCAAAGGTTAAATAAAAATATTATAAATAAAAGAAATCACTCACAAGTCTGGCCGTCCACTTACATTCGATAATCACGATCGTGTTTAGATAAAAAGAGAAAAAGAAACAATAATAACAAAATAAACAAGGCCCGTAATCACCTCATGTCAGACGAATGAGGAGTAGGGTGACCAAGTACTGATAGTACAGTGCTCTGAATTATGAGTACTGCAACATTTTGGACCAAGATACAGTAATTTAACGTAAGAGGTTTATTCACAAACGCTGCTCTTAAAGTTCAAGAAAAATACGGTTTTCCAGACTGAATTTTGACTTTTGTTTATAAAAACCTAAACCATAAAATGTTCATGGGTTAAGAAGTGATAAAGCAGTTTTTAAACATTCAATATCAGACCAAACAAATACGTGAGAAAAGGAATTCGGAATATCAGGTTTTTTGACTCATCTTTGGAAAGGGATGGACTCCTAGATCTACAAAGTTATGGTGGAAGCGCCAGAGTAGCCCGCGAAATTAAATTTTTCTAACGTTTTTTGCAATTTCCAGATCAGTGTCCGGTTGTATGTTGGTTAAAAAAATTAATGATTATTTCATGAAAAGTCATTAAATGAACTTAGATTGTATTGATAATATTTAATTATTAGAACTCTGTAAAGCCATATTTGTTACGGCAGCTAATCATATTTTAATCAACATACAACCTGACACTGACCTGAACTGACCAGATTAATACAAAGCCATTACTAGTAACACGTGAATCAAAACTGAAAATCCTTTTCAAAATTACGCATGGTCACTGTACTTTTCACTTCAAAATCAAGTTACGAGTTTCGTCATGACATGACGTATGAGCGAGCGACGTCCAAAATACTTATTATATTTTATTTAAATTATTAAGTGTTTAAGCACTTACGATTTAGTGACTGTTAAGTTTCGTTTTTACTTTTTTTAAGCTGTGCTTTGACAGTAACGACATTTTAAAGCTTCACAAAAATAAGTAAGAGGACCGTTTATTGATCGACTAATTGCTATGTCAAAATAAAGTTATTTTTTGTATGCTTAAAAATAAAACACATAGATTTATAGTGCAGGATAAACTGTTGCTGTTGGTAAACATTAATATAAAATTGTCTTTAGAAGTTGTATTGAAAATACGACGTAGCGAGAGCGACTATCTAGAGACGACCATACTCTAGTTAGGAATATTATGATAGAGAAACACAATTAAGAAAACCATCACTTTTGTGTTGTCATCTCATTTTACATGGATTCGCTGATTCATGTCAGATTTTCGAAATAAATCAAATACAAAACAATACCGTACTTATTAATTACTAGCAGTGTCCCGCGATTTTCATCCTCATGAAATTAATATAAAATGTAAGTTCCCTACTTGAATCGGTTTTTTTAACAATTTCAAGGGTTTTAATTTTTTGCACGGAACCATAATATTTTTTCTTAAATAAAAGTAGCTTAAGTAACTCCTTATAACATCAGCTATCTGCCAGTCAAAATCGGTCCAACCGGAGATTAGCCTGAACAAACAGACAGAAAGACTTACGCATTCAGTAAAACAGACACTAAAATTTTATTTAATTGTATTCCTAGATTCTAAAATAATCCAGCAAGACTTTCAGTATCTTCTGAAATCTAATGTACCTACCTACCCAGCCATCACAAAACAAAGGAAGTTATGAATAATTAAATAATATCAGGGAAACAACCATTTATTTGAATCTAGTAACTTAAGACGATGGGGACAGCCACCTGCGACAAATGCACTACTGTGCTTCAGTCCTGAATTAACTTCCACAAAACAATAAACACACCTTATCTTATAGACTTCAAGGTTGAATATTGCACGTAAAATATGTTGCGACTTTGCTACTACTATATTAACTTCTTCAAAATACTAAACAGACCTTAAAGACCAGGCTACACAGTTGATTATTGCAAGATATTGTTGTTGTAGCAGGATGTATCAAAGTTGGTCAATAAGTTTGTAGAAGTCCATGGTGTTTACTTGATGCAACGTTAGCCGTGAAGTGTTATGGCGTAGTACAGTTTACAACCAGTCATCTAGTGGATAATAAAGGGGAGGACACCTGGGACTAGTTATTAGGTGTCCTTTTACTGAGAGTAGCCAGTGTGGCAGCTGAAAAAGCCTTCAAAAAACTAAGGGGGAAGAGAATAAATATGATTCTATTTAGTCCGTCAGTTAGATTATCGAAAAATGTTGTTATTGTTTGTTCAAATCAATTGTTTTATCAAATCAATAAAAAGTGACGTCACTTTCCGGTAAAAGTGTACAGAAATGTGACGTCACACGAGTTTTCGACGCACTGTATGGTCTTTATTTTTTGTTTACGTGAAAAAAGAAATGTGTTTCTAATTAGATTTTTATGGTCATCTAGCCTATTTCAACAATGACCGTTCAAGAGTTTAAAAGCTGATAGTATCAATTATTTCACAGCTCAGCTTTAGATACATCATCATCCACAGACCGACTTCACCCACTGCTGGGTATAGGTCTCTCTTTGCTTGTGCCAAGCTCTATGTTCTTGTGCCAGCCTCATCCAGGATATTTCCGCGATGGCAACAATGTCGTCTGCCCATCTCGCCGCCGGACGACCATTACTTCTATTTCCAGTCCTTGGACGCCACTCGATCACAGCTTTATTACTCTACCTGCCATCACCGCGTCTTGCAGGTGTCCTACCCATTACTCCCAACTCCAATTGACTTCCATTACGCTTTTACCAATATCGAAGACCTTTGTACGTCTCCGGATTTCGACGTTTGGAAAGAAAGAATATGGCCAAGATAGACATAACGGTCAACCTTCTCCAACCTTTATACACCAGTTTCAATTCTGCAATGCAATTAAGAAGCTCTTAAACGCAATTTCGTTAGGGAAAATCGGTGAAATCCGCTGTAAACATAGCTAGTTTTTTGTACCGGTGAAATGTATCTTGAGTCCATTGATGACCTCTAAACCCTCTACCTCCCCAGTACGCGAAATAGATAAACTTGGATTATGCTATCAAATTCTGTTTCCCCATAGACCCGGTATAACCATGGACTACGGCCAGATAATTTTTTATTAGAAACATTATTTTTAATTGCTGTTAAACATTTACTAAAGATAACACAAAGTTAATAAACCAAAAGCATCAAAATAATTATACATTTAGCATTTTAACCCTCTTACTGCGTTTATAAGTGCAAATTCTGCCCATAATCAAAGTAAATTTTGCATAAAATCACCTAAAAGTCGCTTGAGCAAACAACTTCGGGTTGCAAGATAGGAAAATTGCGGTTATCGTAAATTTTAATCATAATTTAGGGAGGGCTATGAAGAAATACGACATAATAAGGAGGTAGAGGGAAGTTGAGAGCCGACAGGCCTTGGTTAGCAAAGAGGGCGGGAAGGTAACTAAAGAAAAATATTGTTATGCATTATGTCGGTCCGGGAACCGGGTTATTTATTAAACAAGATGCTCCTAATTTTTTTCACGGGGATCTGAGTGAATTTTTGTTTACGCTCCCCTTTGTAGGTACTTTTGTAATTGCGGTTTCTCGGTCCTCGCAGCTTCTATTTTAAGGTGTCGAAAGCTTTCGTAAGGTTTATGTCGCTTGCGGTTTATTTAATTTAATTCGAGCAACAAGACTCATAGTGTTAGTAACAAATTACTTTTAAACTATGTTAGTAATACACTCACAAAGACAAAAACAAAAACAGACAGAAACAGATTGTGACATCATTGCTGTAAGGTGACAGGCCCAGCCGAAACCTTGCAGCAGTGGTTCACAAACTTACAATCAAGCCTGCTTGCTATCATAGATAGGATGCGGTTGATTATGAATGACCAGTTTTCCTTGTCAGTATAATTTCAAGCTTGATAATAAGTTCTTCGACCCTTTGTGTTGATTTATAACTTGTTTTAATGGCACATACATAGGGCTTGACGAATAGGTATATGTATTATTGTTATTATAAATGTTTAGATATCGATACTCATCTCGCCTGAGGAGCTAATTCGGTTGCTGCCTAATTTAATTTGCATTTTGCCAATGAGACAGGACAGTTTTAAGAAAACGCAAGATTCGTTTTTCCAACATTTACTTCATAACCACAACTAACAATATTAAATCCGTTAATATTTCTTCACCCACAAACTATGGCCTCATAACTTCAACAAACAAATACTCTATCCTCATTACCCACAGCTCGTCGAACGAGATGCGGAGTCTGCAATTTAAAATCTCCCCGTTCACTCGTTACTCGATATTGATCCGACAAGATTGCAAATTGCATTCCTTCTTACCTGAAAACACGTCCAGGCTAACGATCCCCTTCATTTAAACCTCTGTTTATTTTATTTTTGGGAGTCTATTGCGTTATTGTCTGGACTTGAGTACAGGTGCTACAATTACCGATCTTTTGCCGCATGAATGACGTTGACAGTGAACCTTTGTTTGTATAAATGAAAGTGTTTCATAAAATTGTAACAAAGTGTATGCAGCGTGCCAAAATATTCATGTGTTTGTACCAGGGTTGTTGCGAACATCAGCATCAGCATCAGCATCCGCTGATCTTCAGCATCATTTTCAACATCAGCATCAGCATCAGCATCCGCATTGATCGATGCTGATTATTAATGCTGAAGTTCGAATCGTGACATGACCGCAGAGAGGATTATATCACGTGTAGTTTTTGCCTGCGACTTTGACCAATTAAAAGATCATCTGCGGGGATTGTGATTGCAAACAAACACAAACTTGTCTCATTACGTTAATTCGTCATTACGCGTGAAAGTTTTTGTTTTTTCTTTCCCGTAAACTATCGAGTGTTATCCGTTGAAAAGTGGAATATGCACGTATTTTAAATTAAGGAATCAAGAAACTGCAACTGTTACTTATGTAACAAGGATTATTCACGCAAAGAGCGTACTAATACGAACTGATTTAACTTTTTCCCTGTTTTTTTAAGAAAATAATCAAAATCAGCATCAGCATCAGCATCCGCTGATGTCAATGATAAAAGATCAGCATCAGCATCAGCATCCGCTGATGTGAAAAAAATATGCATCAGCAACAACCCTGGTTTGTACATCAACATCTTGTGTTTTGAAAAAATAATACATTTTTAACTGTTGTTTTGTGGGAATGCCTCAAGGAAGTATTCTCGGTCCATCTCAATTTATACAAATTACGTTTCACGTTTTGAAACATGACAATTAAAATGAACTTTTTCAGGATACGTTATTGTATGAGTCTCCAAACCTTAGGGTCTTCTATCCATTTGACCTAGGTATATAAAGGGTGTAAAAAGACCCTTAACGAAGCCGAAAGGCACTTATTATTTTTATTCTCCCCGTCATGGCGATCATTTTTTTGTTCTAGTTACGGAGATATTGAGGGTCAAAGTTCCAACTTTTTCATAAGTTTTTTTTTAAATACAAGGTTTTACTGTTGTAACCTTACTTTAAACACCTCCACGACCCCCGTATTATTCAAACCATCCATCAGCACAATGTTTTGAGTGCGTTACTTTGAGTTTTACCGTAAAACGTGATTTTTCACTCCAAAAAAAAAATCTTTCCCCAGCAAAAATTTTTGCGTAAGGTTACGTAGTTTGATGTACAGAATGCTTGGTTGACGGCTTCGTGAAGGGTCTGTTTACACCTTGTATTTATTTAATTATGTACGTCTCACGAAAATAATCTACCTGCAATGTGCCGGTAGTTGGACTAGAGTAGACACAAATGACATAATAACTATGCAGGCACAGTAGGTACCTTGTTCTCCATGCAAGTACCTCTGTAATGAAGGTAAGCACAAGCAATAAGCCAATAATGCCTACCGGCACAAAAACACACACATCGGAAAATTACCCACGATTTTTTTCAAGAAGTCATTTCTTCAGAACGCCATGTTTGTTTTACCCATCAATACTTGGGCAAATAACCCAGGCAGTCGGCTTATTGATTACCTTACTCTGCCCTACAATTATGATAATGTTTGGTTAACATACCAATTTAGTTGAAATAGTCTTATTATTTTTTCAAGCAAATTATCGTCGTTGCTCGTTGTAAGTAAATAAGACGGTTATTTCATTTCGCGTGTGTGTTCCACGGTTTTAATTATGCTTATTGGAGTTCGAGGTATTATTAATTAATTAAATGTATTGAAAATTGTACTGTGCGTATCCGTTCTTTCATTATTCAATAATTATGTTGTTGGTACATATTAAAATAACTAACTTAACTGTTTCTCAACGTCGATACTTCTTACGAGTACATGCAATTACGGTTGACTACGAATCGTCTCGTGATACGAATCTACAATTTTCGCATACCTTTTTACTTTTGTTTTTTCCATTTTTATTTTACTTTTCCATTTTACTTTTTCTTTTACGTGTCAGGAGGGAGGCCTTTTACCAGCACAGGGACAGTCTGCCTAGCAACAAATAATGTATGAGGAATCACATTTCCTGTGAATTCTCTTCACTATTATACTAGTACGTATAGTTTTAACCAGCAAAATCCACACAAATATTAAATAACCTAAGTACCTAGTTGTTCATAATTTATTTCATCATAAATATTGCCATCTACAAAATTACGACTCATTTACGTCACGTGTCGCCGTAGGGTTGTCGCAAAAACTATTGTGTGCGTCCCCAACAAAATAGCCAGAGAGATAAATAAAATAAACATTGGTTTAAATAAAAAATAACTTGCGTATTGTATGGAGGCGTTGTGCGTGGGAATGACAGGCGCCTAGGGTGATCTCTGGGAATGACGTTATTAAATAAACGATACTTTTGGTGCAGCCCTATCTGTGAAATGGTTTGAGTATCAATATTATTTGATAGGCAGATTTATATGTGCACATCTTGTCAAATGTTTTTTTTTTATCTCAAAATAAATGATTTGTTATGAGCTTTCCATCATTTATGTTGGCCGTAAATTCATGTGAGATAATTTAATATTATTTTATAAACCGATCAAATAATAAAAGCGACCCATTATTGTCTTTTGATTGAAAAAAAAAGTTCCAATGCGACATGAATTCACTCTTTATTCATTACATACATTGAGCATTGTATCCGTGCCCTACCCTTAAAACATCATAAAAAATAATGACACGACCGTTTCTGCATAATCGCATCAAAACTGTCACATGTGTACAATATAACATGAGTTTGTACCTTCTGCAGTGACACAGCAAGTCACAAATCTTTTGACATCATGCGACTAAACTGTCGCAGCTCCCCACATGACGCGGCAGTATTTTGCGACAAAAAAATCGACCCTGTTTACCCTAACTTTAGTTCTGGTTGATGTTAAATAGATAACGAAGCTACGCGAAGCAATTCGGAGGTGTTCGTGCATAGAATTTTTAAATTAAGAACTTTTGTCATGTTTCACTTATGCAATTAAAGTGTAGATGGCCTGATACACGTTTTGGGAAAGAATTTTATTCTTTTTTTTTGGGTTTTTTAAATGTTATTCTAGTTTCGTGGTTCTTGCAGCAATTACATTGGTGTATCTGATTACTTATGTTCCTAGCAAAAATGGTTATTTTCCTATAAGGATAAATTACCTAGAATCAGTACTATTTTAAATAGTTGAATTGCTAAGTAGTGTGACATAATAAATTGTAATGTTGAGTTCACAACATATGAATTTTTTTGGCTAACATAATATACAATTAATTTTTGACCTAACACTCTACTTCTAATTTTGTGTAGCAGGACTAAAGGAAACATGAAATAGATAAGACGTGGCCACGGCTACGGGCTACCGTACAAACAGGGGTCGAAAAATAAACAAACTAAAGATATGTTTAGACCCGGCCTGTCCACTCGAACAAATTGACGCTCATCATCGAACTCCGGTTATTCTGGACAAAGTGTTTACTGTAATCGGTTTTATGATTTCTGAAATGTAGAAGGATCTTGTGGTATTAGGACATTACAAATCTTCACGTTACAGAAAAGCTTGCAATGGTTATTATAAATGTTTGATGCACGACATTATAGATACTTTTGAATTGCCTTTAGCAAACGAAAATGTAACTACAGACAGTCTTCCTACACAGGGAGGAAGGGATACCGACTCGAAAACGGTAACCACATTTTCAGTACTTACATCATTTGGAACATAGAAATTTTTCATCGGTAATTAAAAAAAAAAAACTGCTGTTCCATACATTTTGACCGTGTAGGTATTGCACTTTTGTACGAAACAGCATTTTTTTTTTAAATAACCGATGAAACATTTCTATGTGGAAGGCTCAGAATGATGTACTAAAATCGTGGTAACCGTTTTCACGTCGGTGTCCCTTCCACCCCGTATAATCTGATCTTCATAAAATACAAAAGCAAGGTAACTTAGTGACGAAACTTGATCTAAAACCAACCTTTTATAAACCCACAAGACGACTATGTACAGTCCTCTCATTGTTGTTTTAAAGTAACCTTTATTCACTTTGACCTAAGGTTTATTTTCGAGGAAACCTAACTGTGACAGGACTGTATTTACTGTTAGTTCTGTAAACAGTATGGAGCGATCAATTAGGCGCCTGGCTGTATGGGGAGCTGCCTGTGCCCATAGATACGGGCCGTAAACAAACATTAGGATTATGATTATAAATCCATTGGATACTTATTATTGGCGCCATCCATCATTGGAGGGTTAATCGAAATTTGAATGAGTGCTTCAATATTGAGTTGTGATTTTGAAAGTTCTGAGGACTTTATTGTTTTGGTAGATTTTCTTGTATTTGAAAGAATTGTTTCTGTGATTTAGGTTTTAAGTTTCCTATAATGATAAACAACTGAGAGGACATAACATAACATACCACCTGTAATCCACGAAGGATTAGGCAGAGGTGTCACTAATACTCATCCACATTTCGCCAGTTATGTTGAAGTCCCATGTAATAGGGGGCGAGCCTATTGCCATCATCATTGAGCCTATTAACGAATTCAAACTCCGTGGCTGCCACTGAAAAATTCCCGATGGAAAAACACAATAACACTTTGCCGGGAATCGAACCCAACACTTCATGCTTAGCAATCGCACACGCGACCTCTAGACTAATGAGGCGGTCATAGTCACTCATCAAATATTCATAAATTCCGCAAAACATGGAACCATACCGCGCAACGGCGCAAACTAAATCCTCAAAATCCTCATTGATTTTCCAGTTGCCAGACATCCTACTTAAATCATACACTAAAAATCACTATAAATCATCAATTTATCAATCATCGAGTAAGTAACTAAACTTTTACTGTCACTTACATGATATCTTATATTCGAGTTCCCGATTTTTCGACGCTGTTGCAAGCGCCATGATCGCGGGACGACAAAATATCAAAAACGAAAAAAAAAAAAAAAATATTGATGTCGAAATATCCGGCTAGCTCAAAATAATGAATAATCACGGAAGATATCCCGTAAGTAACACTAAAAGTTTAATGTTAAACCGTGAAAGCTACTTAGGTAACTACATATTCATAAAATCCGCAAATCCGCAAAACATCCTCATTGATTTTCCGGTTCCCAGACAGTTCCCCTGATCATAGCTATCAGGTACTTACCAACAATCTGTCTGGCTAACTTATGCATGCACTTGTTAGACTAGTTATCCGGATCTAATATTAAAATGAGCCGCAATTTGTGCGCTGCCGATACGGAACGATCAATCTACCGGATTGAACACACCCTGTACGTGTGCTGGAGTGGGGTGGAGTGGACTTGTTGATAAATTAATTATGTTTTGTAATTGAATGTTCTTGTTCTTCATAGAGTGGTGGAAAAATAAGTCAGATTCGATTAATTCTAAGTTCAAAAACGGTCGAAATTGGTTTATTAGCTCTTCGACTGCTCAACGGTACCGTCTAATCGCTTTATTCTTTTGTTCACTATACCTATTTTTAATTCTAAACAGAATTACGCATCAACTTAAGTTTATGTTTACTAATACCAATGCGATGAAAACCATGCTAAACTTCTTCTTCAGAAGAAGAAGGTTGCCAAATAAAATAGGTATATTGAGAGACTAGATCCAAAGCTGAAAACTCTACTGTCAGCTCGTCAGAAAATATTGCCACAAAATAACCTACAGAGTCTAAAAACTAATTAAAAATAAGCTAAGTTAGTCATCCACAAACTCAAAAAAAAACGAGTGTGCTTATGACCACACGACCACAGTAATATTATAATACAGTAATGTAACTCGGCCGCATGATACCTAGAAATAAATGCCTACAGCCGCGCGGTACGTAAACATGCGTAAGGGCTGGTCTCCAGCATTTTAATTACATTTGCCTACTTTCTGTTTCTATTTAGTTTTGTGTTTGTAAATATCCTTTTTATATAAATAAAAGAAATACTTTGTATATTGAATAGGAAGTGTTCAATAAAAATGCGTGTTGTTTTTTGATTGGTAGATTTAATTTAAAAAACATGTTTTTTTTTGAAAAAGAAATCGGGCTTATAAATTTGCGACCGATAAATATTTGCGCCTCGACTGAGTCGTACGAAATGCTTTATTGTTAAATTTTAAAGTATAATAAATCCGCATTCTTATATAAAGCTTAATTAAAAATTGTTTTGGGAAACATGGACAAGGTGGAGAAAATGGAATATCTTTTACTTGGTTATACATAGATACCTGCAGCTACTTTACAATTTACATGTTTGGTTTTAAGTGAATTTCGGAATATTTCCTCCATTTTTTCTATATATTCCACAAAATCATCGTTGGGTACAATCAAAAAAGCGTTATTGACGAATTCATACAACCAAAAACAGCACAATATTTCCTACTCGTCATATTAACTGATTTTTAGAGAAAAAATCGCGCGGTTATTGTTAAAAAAACAACACACCGTCCTTTCGACACTGCGGTACAGCCGTGACTGTCTGCACCGCGAGCGCACCCCGACATCGAGGCGCGTAGGTATAGCTCGCGTTTCGTCCGTTTGTATGAAGTTGGAGTACTGTATTATAATATTACCGTGACACGACTGAAGTGAAACTTCTGAAAATTGCTTAGATATACGGAACGTATTTGGTTATGAGAGGAAAAGAGAAAGAAAATGTGCGCGCGCACTGCTGTCTCTTGCTTATATCCCCCACTCAATTCCCGTTCGCCTCGCCCGATCACACTTTTCGTAACGCTTACGTCACGCGTTCGCCAGCTTACTCCCCAAGTCAAGCGTGCGTAAAGAAGTTTCACTTCAATAACAAAATACAAATAAAGTGTCTCCACGCCGTTCGCTATCCAAAGGGCGTTATTCAAATAAGACGCGCTGCGTATCGCAGGCGACTTGTCGCTTGATGGATAGCTTCGGACGATTTTTAATCATCCCCTGTAAACCATTTACATAGCCATAAACACCTTCACGCTACAACCGAAATTAAACTTTAACCTCAACAACGAAGGTTCCTTTTGAAATCAAGAAGAGTTCTTGATGGTTTATATTAATTGAATCAATGATGTGCTTATTTGTGTTGAATATATGAGTTCCGCTGTCAAATAACATGTCCTGTCGTTTGCGTGTTTGTAGTAAAAGTAGAGCTGTCCACTTTTATATTTTTCGTAAGAACTGAGATTTAAAAACTTAAGTACAGATTTTCTGCGTGCATTTTTTTTTTCTTGAAGATTTTTCCCCTCTGCAGTATTAAAATATTTATGTATCTACTTCATGTACTATGTCTTGAGATTCTTGAATACCGTAATAGAGAATCATTTGATTTTGAGAAAAAAATTACTCTCATTTGCTTTATCAAAACGGGATATTTACCATGTTTACTATTTGTTTTGAGTTCCCTATATTTCGGGGATGTTGCAAGCACCATTATTACGGATAAACTAACCCCGGTAACTTATCCCGTTTTCAGTGTTAATGATAATTTTAGTGACTTTGTCAGTTTAAACACTTATATCTTATTTGCTTTGTTCTGTAAAGCAAATGAGAGTTAAAAATTCTCGTCTCATTTGCTTTACTGAACCGTAACTTGGTTAAGTTGTAAGTAAATTAGTATTGTTTCAAACAACGCCGTCTCCTTAGCCTTACGGACTCCTCTAGCTCCACGCACAGCCGGCTTACCCCCGGAGCCACTTCATGCAATAGTTTAATCCACTAAGCCGAGCTCCGTCAACTGAACATCGTAGGCAAGATGAATTATCTTTACTGAAACAAAGCTTTTCATTCGCATTGTTCGCAATCCTCGCTACGTGCATTATACGCCACCGCTATTTTGCGACAAAACCCTCCATTACACGTCGCATTGTGCCACCACTCAATGCATGATTAATGATTGCAGACTTCGAAAACATATTCATTCGTGGGAGCCCCTCTATTCCGCTGTCTCGTTCCACTACAATGCGAGATATCGATATTTTTCCGCGAGAGGCGAAAAATGGTATGTTTACATCCGCTCGATTAAGCGCGGAGGATGGGTTTTTGAAAAATCGACGAACGCCCGAAAGATATGCGTCGCGTGCCACGAACTTCTCATCTACATAACCAAAATTCAACTTTACCATCGACAAAATACGCTTCAAAATAAATTGTTCTGTACAACTTTACCCCGCACTTAGTGCTTCACGAAGCGTAGCAAGGATGTTGTTTTATTGGAAACGGATAATTTATTTTGTGTATTTATTTTGTTGCGGCACGTCCCCGGCGGCGGATTCAATAACGTGGGAGCGAATTTAGTGGTTATGGTCATGTTTTAGTATGTGAAGAAGGATTGAACACTCAGGCATTTTATACAGAAATAGAATTCCTACAAAATGATAGCTTAGGTAGGTACGTAAGCTCAGCAAGGGAAAATACAGGTGCAGTTATACCAGCCATTCATTTTCCCACAGAAAAGGAACGGAAAATAGGTTAGTGGGGAAACCTGCAATTTGTAAGCGATAAATTAGAAAAGCGTCGTTAACTTAAGTGGCAGCACACCTACACTGAGACCTTTCTGTTGATCGCGGAGAAAACGTAATTACATAAAAGTTTTAATGGAGGAAAATGTTGTTTCCTCGATCCTGACAATTTGCTTCGAGTTTCAAAAATATGGGAGACCAGGGTGAGGATTGCAAAAACAGAAAAGTTATCTCATTCGATGTAAACCTACAAATTATGGGGACGGGAAACTCCTAACTGAATTAATTTTGGAAGTAGGACAGCACTCAGCTGTAAACATTTTTGGTTAACGAAAGGACAATGGGCATCGATGTATAGGCATATGCCCCAAGGTCCAATAGCCATAAGATACACATAATTGAAAAGAGCTTTTTACGGAGAACCTTTGCTACTAACACGACTTTTGGCAATTCGTAGTACGTTCGGAGTTATTGAACTAAATATGTAACTAGTTGGACAACGAAGTTAAAATTTTCTTGGCATCAATTAAGGTTTTCTGGGTAACCAATAATAAAAACATATAATCCATTTCATAGAGCTTTTCAAGGAGAACCTTTGCCAGAAACACGACTTTCGCCAATTCGTTGTCCGTTCGGAGTTATTGAACTAAATAGGTGACTATTTGAGCACCGAAGTTAAGACTTTCTGGGTGACCAATAGCAATAACATATATACCATTGCAGAGAGCTTTTCAATGACAACTTTTGGTACTAAAATAACTTTTGCTAATTCGCAGTCCGTTCAGAGTTATTGAACTAAATAGCTGACTAGTTGGACACCGAAGTTAAGATTCTCTTAGCAACCAACAGCCATAAGATATACATCATTAGATAGAGCTTTTTGACTAGAACCTTTGCCAGTTACACGACTTTTCCCAATTCGTATTCCAGTCGGAGTTATTGACCCAAATAGGTGACTATTTGAGCACCGAAGTAAATATTTTCTGGGTAACCAATAGCAATAAGATATACATCATTGTATAGAGCTTTTCAAGGAAAACCTTTGCCATTTAACGACTTTCACCAATTCGTATTCCGTTTGGAGTTATTGACAAAAATAGCTGACTAGTTGGACACCGAAGTTAAAATTTTCTTGCCAACCAATTAAGGTTATCTGGGTTACCAATAGTTATAACATATGATGCATTGCGTAGAGCCTTTTAGAGAGAACTTTTGCTACTAGCATCACTTTAGCTAATTCCTATTCCGTTCGGAGTTATTGACATAAATAGGTGACTATTTGAGCAGCGAAGTTAACGTTTTCTGGGAAACCAATAGCAATAAAATATACACCATTGGAGAGAGCTCTTCTATGAGAACTTTTGCTACTAACATAACTTTTGCTAATTCTCAGTCTGTTCGGAGTTATTGACCTAAATGGGTACTAGTTGGACACCGAAGTTAAGATTTTATTTACAACCAATTAAGAGTTTACGGGCAACTAATAGTCATAAGATATACACTATTAGATAGAGCTTTTCAAAGAGAACTTTTGAGACTAGCACCACTTTTGCTAATTCGTAGTCTATTCGGAATTATTGACCTAAATGTGTGTCTAATTGAGCACCGAAGTTAACATTTTCTGGGTAACCAATAGCTATAAGACGTACACCATTCGAAAGAGCTTTCAATTAGAATATTTGCTACTATACAACTTTTGCTAATTCGTAGTCTGTTCGGTTTTATTGATCTAACTAGGTAGTTGATTAGGCACCGAAGTGTAGCTCCTCTCTGACTTTGAATCGAGAAAAGTTGTCAAAGCAAGAAATATTCTTCTTGTTGAGATCAATCCATTGATACATATCTTGACGCTATTGGGCGTTGGGGTTGTGTTAACGATCTATCCAAGTTACTGTTACAGTAAGGATTTGCTCCTAAAATAGCATTTTAAGATGTCAATATTTTGAAAATGATGTTTATAGGCTTATAATATGATGTTTGAAACGTACAGTATGAATGAAAGTTAAAAAATTGACGAAATAACAGTATTTAATCTAACTTAATTTCTCAACATTAGACCTCTGTAGCTCCTCTCTGACTCTGAATCGAGAGAAGTCGCCATAATAAGAAATGTTCTTCTTAAAGAGATCTATCCATTGGTATATATCTTAACGCTATTGGACGCCAGGGCAATTCTGCCCATTCTCCTTTTCTTGGAGTAATTCTCACTAGCCGTCGAAGTCTGAGAGACTGCGAGGTAGATTACATTTTCAACTCGACTTAGCAACTTCAAGATTTTTCTCGTTTAAAAAAAAAAACTATCTCTTCTTGTAGAAGCTACAACCATATCAGCCAACGAGCCGATGACGAAACTCAAAATAAATCTGTGTTTTGCAATTTTTCACACAAAAGCTATTGTATTCTGAGGTTGTTATTACACGGATCATTCTTTTCAAACCTTTTATTCAACACTTTCAATGATGACGTTGCACAAACTCGATGGTTTGTAAAAAGAACCGAATTTCATTTGTTTCGTACCCTAAATTATGCAAGCCTCGTTTAGTGCAAGAAACGAACTTCATTTGTTTCATTGTTTCCGACCAGAAAAACTGACGAAAGTTGAGATGTCGTGTGAGGAGACAAGCAATTTTGAACCATATGTCTAGTACAATAGTGCAAGTACTAACTGTCATAAAGGGTGTAAAAAGACCCTTAAACGAAGCCGAAAGGCACTTGTTCTCCCTGTCATTGCGATAATTTTTTTGTTCTGGACCATACCTAGAAACCATACATAGGTCAAAGTTCCATTTTTTTTTAAATACTACTTTTTAAGGTTTTAACTTTAATTACCTCCATGACCCGTTTACTATTCAAAGCATCCTTCAGCACCAAGTTTTAACTGCATTACATTGAGTTTAACCGTAAAACGTGATTTTTCACTCCAAAAAAAAAAGTAGTTTCCCAGCAATAATTTTTGCTTAGGGTGTCTGAGTTTGATGTACATAATGCTTAATTGACGGCTTCGTGAAGCGTCCGTTTACACCCTGTATTTACTTGCTTCACTTTGCCTGCTCTGCATATGCTTATGGTTCAAGCCCAGAGGACCTAGACCAAATGACTTACTATCAGCAACACCAATGATGGAAAAAATATATCAGACTAACATTATGCTAACGACAAGCATTGTGTAAATCCTGTTGAAATACGAAGACTTTGAAGCAATTGCCACTTATTTAGGCCAGGGCCCTCGAATATTCAAACTTCGTTTACAACATCAAGTCTAATAGAAGTCCGGGACTTCCCGAATCCCGGCGGAAATTAACTGAGACCCGTGTCCCGTGTCAGACAGCGACAATGTCCTTTCAAAACTATCCTAACGACATTTCAATGGCATTGACGAAATTATGTAGTACTTTACATGGGTCATTTGCATACAATATGAATCGGTTTTGGAGTTAGAGATCAAATGGTGAAGATCTTCGGTGTCCTTTGTGGTAGAAAGGAACCGAAAACTAACGGGATAATGTTGTTTGTTTTATTTTAAAACGGTATATTGTTGTTTGCTCATCCGTACTAATATTATAAATGCGAAAGTAAGTCTGTTTGTTTGGTATCTTTTCACGACTAAACGGCTGATCTAATCGTAATGAAACTTGGCAAGGATTTGGATTGGCTAGATTATATCCTGGGGAAGGAAATAGGCTATCTTTTGTTTTATTCTCCCACCCACTTACTTACTGTACATGTACTGTAGTGTAATCGCATGTGACTAAAAGAGTGATGAATATAAACGTTGATGGATGGAGACGGAGAGGAACACCAAAGAAACGATGGATGGATTGTGTGGGGAATGATATGAAAGATAAAGGAGTAAATGATAGCGTGACGGTTGACAGAGGAGAACGGAAGAAAAAAACGTGTTGCGCCGACCCCAAGTAACATGTGATGGGACAAGAGCATGAAGATGATAATGTACCTACTGAACACATCATTTAACTGCTTTTCAGTTCGGCAGAAGTAACATATTTGTAAAATTGTGTCACCACAAATAAACGCTTTTACATTTTCATCAAAATTTCCACGCGGGCGAAGTCAAAGGCAACAGCTAGTAGTAGTAGCTACTTATAACGAGTCAATGCAAATGAATGTTAAGGTATCGGATTCTGCTTAAATATATCTTCTTTACAATGTACGTAGTCTTTTGAGCGTTGATTCCGTCGTTTCGTGAATTAAGCACTGCTGAAATACACGTCGTAAAATCCAGTATGCCTTTTACGACACACACGGAGGCACTTTGGGTGGCCTTTAGGGCGACCCGACTAATTCGCCATGATTTTCATTAGCTAAGTATTTCTGTATGACTGTACTTTGATATATGACTGCCTCGTTGGTCTAGTGGGCGCAATCGCGACTGCCGTGCATGGGTTAGACTCCCGGGTCGGGCAAATTGTTATTGGGTTTTGCTATCAGAAATTTCTCAGTAGCAGCCACGGAGTCTGGATTTGTGCCCGGTTGATGGCAATAGGCAGGCTATTACATGTGACTTAATCATAACTGGCGATATGTGGGTGTACTATTAGGTAAGTAGTGTAAGTACACCTCCGCCTAACCGTCGGGGATTACAATCGTAAAATTATGTGTTATGTACTTTGGAATTTGTAAATCAAAAGTGGAATAGAACCAAATGAGTGTTACTTGTAAAGGTTTGGTCAAGCCGGTTTGGACAGATCGCGGAACGGACTTTGACAGATAATATCCTGAAGTATCAGTCCAATGTTCACAACTAGTCCGCCGTCGCACTCGGTTTGGACGCATCTTTAGGCCTGGACTCCACCAAAGCGGAGACGAGCGGAGATGTGCGAAGCGGAGAAGATGCGTAAAAGCTAGGGTGTATCCACCGAAGCTGTGCGGGGATGTGCAAAGCGGAGAGGACAGGAGATGTGCACCGCTCACCGCCTGCCGCTCATAACACACCGCTCACCGCACGCCGCACACAGAACACCGCTCACCGCATACCGATCACGTCTTTCCTCGTCTCCGCTGGCATAAAACATTGCAAAACATCTCTCCTCTCTGCTCAACAGTTTACACTAAAGCTAAGCGGAGAAGAGGAGTATAAATCACGAAATTCTATTGGTGGTTTACAACACATCTCATCTCCTTTCGTCTCGTCTCCGCTTCGGTGGAGTCCGGCCCTAATAGTGGAAAAGAAACAATACAATGCATGTTATTACAGTACCAGGTACAGTTTTATCAACTACAGTCGGGATTCGGAGTGGTTTATAAATTGAAACATTTGCATCAAAAACATTTTAATAAATATACAAAACATCAACTTTTAACTAGCACGGACCTCCACAGACTATGGAAACGTTAAAACTATAATTAAAACTAAAGTGAGGTAGTTAAAAGTGGTGTTTGTCGTACAAAAGCGCCGGGAAAGTTGCCCAACTGCCGGCAGAAGTCATTTTAAATGTTTTTCAGAGGGAAATTAATTTCAGGGGACCAACTGAGCTGAAACACTGTAAATGCTAAAGTGAAAAGTTTGTTTGGTGCAATCAAGTCTTTGGGTTCAAAAAGCAGTTCTCGTCATTTAGAATACAGTCCACAAAATATATAGAAGAATACACATATTCATTACATCATTTTAAGCCCCTACATATAAATTTTTCGTGGGTATTTTTTTTTTAAACCTGTTCCGCATATTCTGACCGTGTAGATATTGCATTTTTGTAGTTTTGTCCTCACGGGAGTAGCCATTAACCCTTCGTGTGCCGGAATGTAGATCTACACGAGACACAATGACTTTTTAATTGTGGCTGGATACTCGGCATACGAGTGGTTAAAACAATTTGGAAGCTGTTAGAAATAAAATCAGGTAAGTTCAATGCAGAATCAATGACGTAAAGTACCCTTTATTAACCTATTTATTGATTCGGACCAACTAGCATTACAACAGTTTAGTGTGTTTCTATACTTCAACAATCAATTCAATCGATTCATCTTCTGTTTTAGGATTTTGAATAGAACAGAAGATACAGATAGAGCTAGAAAGTACAGAACCTTTAGTATACGTCTTATTCAGCCTAAAGGTAATGTTCCGACTGCCTGGGAACAGGCCTCCTCTCTATGAGAGGGAATGGGCTATTATCCACCACGCGGGCCCAGTGAGGATTGGTAGATGTCACATGTCTTCGAATTTTTGGTTCTAGGACATGCCGATTTCCTCACGATGTTTTCCTTAACGGTTTTTGAGCAGTGGTGAAGAAATAAATTGCCTACACAAAGTAATGCATCTGCCTGGGTTTGAACCCACGACTTACTGCTCGTAAGTCGGGGCTGCCACCACTGGGCAAGCGCTGCTCCGCAGAACCTCTAAACCATACCATAAATAAAGTATGTATATCTATCTAGTAAGGTTCGCCTACAGTGGGTAGACGAGGGTCGATGGCGACCATTACAACTTCGCTCACAACATGCCGCCGATACAGTTAAATTAGGGATACGCTTGAGCCTTGCCATTGATTGCACAGAGGAAACTGTGGAGTGGAACCTTCTTGACTTCATTTCATGAAAAACAGAGCCGCTGTAAATTAAAGCAAAAGGAGTAGGTTGGTGGAAAATGAGCGAGTTAATGTATCTATTATGTAAGCATTAATGACGATTTAGTAAATATAAAAGATTGAGACTTCTCAAGTCTCAACCAAACAACAGTGTTACAGTGGCATCTCTTGTCCAAGAAAAAGTGTAATACAATCGGCCTACCTAACAAATCTCTTGAGTTCATATTTAAAATTGTTTCAAGTAGGTACAGCATAAAAAAGTAAAGAGCTTAATTTTTTGTGACTTCGATTACAAAATTTAATAAATGAAGTCTTCAACACATTCCACTGTTCTCAAGTCTAGGCAGACGGGAATCATCGCAGAGCTAATCTTGAGGGCGGGCAGCCGCTTACGCAAATGTCATTCACGCGACCCCTTCACGCTTTCGCACACCAAACGTACAAGATCTACCCCATCTCCCTCTTCCCTCACTAATTCAGGCGACAAAAGGGAAGACGTGTAGTTTACTAAAGCTCTTATCCGATTGGTCATCCATAGATATGTGAGTAGAATAGGATTCGGGCACAATCCTTCGTGATTGCGCCTCGTTCCATTTTCAAATCCTCTACGACCGTTTGTCGTCCGAACTCACACGAGCATCGCGGCATCGGTTTGTTTCCTTTGCGAAGTTTGAATTTAGAACGTTTAACGCTCGACATAGTTTTGTGTAAAAGCTCGTTTGGTCTTTTGGTGAAACTCACCCATGAAAAACATCGTTTTTCATTTATCCTAATCAAGAATTTGGGTAAAAATAAAATACATTATTTCGGTAAGGTTCTACAGTCTATTGAAATTGGACGGGTTTGGTAAAGCTATAATTATAACATTGTTTAAATTAATTTTTCTACTACAAAACCTCGTGCCTTCCCAAAGCATACATTCTGTAGTCCCCAACTCAAACAAATAATTCCATACAAATTACGCGAACATTAATTTAACTAAGAACATTACTGCCAAAACTTCCAAATTACAAATTCCGGTGGACCATTAGGACTGTATTAATCAAAGGGACGATAGCCCCGAATCTAAGACACACCCTGTACCCTTAAATTGTATTGTCAAACCAACACATGGTCCCAAAATAGCACCTCTGACCACTGTCAACGACAATGTACACAGAGTAACAAAAGTTCCACTTTAAAATTACTCTACTGCAAATTTCTCTATAAAGTTTTCATCGCACATATTTAGTCTGTGGCTTTAATAGTGGGCACACGTGCAAAACACTTGAAGAGGGAGTGTTACTAAAATGGACCGCCACTATCACGTAATTAAGTGCCCCCGTCCGTTGTTCACCGGACCGTAAGGGGACACTGGGCTAGAATGGCTGAGGTATTAAAATAACAAATTGTTTAGACGAGGGAGTTTCAGCCTTATGTGTAAAAAGTTAAAGCTTAAAGTCCAACGGAAAAGGTTTGTGGGATAAGGTGTATTTGGCAATTGGGGTAATGTGTTAGGCATAAATTACTAGTTTTCTTTGGAGTTGAATTAAGTACGGATGAAGGCAGTTAGTAGTTAGTGTCCGGCGTAATGACTATGGAAACGGGTGAGGGGCTGTGATAATAGATTAGCGGAGGACCTATTAATTTGCTAAAACCAACTTAAAAGTCAACAGCTTTACTGAAGCACCGTATGTAGATTAGATCCTTAATCTAAAATTAAACAAATAGGATCCCTCTGGAAACCTACTGTAAAAAAAATAGTAAGAAAACTATCGTTGAAATAAAAAGAGCAATAAAAAACCCGCCATTTAACTATTTCTTTCGACACACGTCAGCTTTTGATAAAGATTTCCTCCAAAATCTGTAATTCTACACCGATACCAGCACGTCTAAATCCGCCAGAAAAATATACAAGAAAGAAAATCGTAATGCAACACATGAACCTCAAACCATAATAAAATAAACAAGGTTTTATACAAATAAAATGTAATCGGTGTTAATATACATTAGTTTGTGGATTCACAAGCGTGGACGCATCCGGACGTCGTATAAAAACGATTAATATTCTACACGTTAGCAGTAGGGATGGCAACAGGAACAGGGATGATAAATAACAGGTATGCTTCAATATACTTATGAGTATATTGAAGCATACCTGTTATTTATCATCATATGTATATTGAAGCAGTGATTTTATACTCTAGTTACTGTGAAATATGTTTTTTTTATAATTTTGAGAAAATGGAGTGAACATTCACTAGAGATTGTTGGGAGGACATAAACTGTGTTTTTAAATGAAATAAAAGATAGCTAAGATGCGCGTAAAGTAGTGTACTATAAACTAACCTGCCCAATAAATATAATGAGTCCTGCTATTGAAAACTTTCCACTTCAGAAAATCATGAAAAAAAATTAAAATGTGTGATGTTGATTCCGAACCAGTTGTAAAAACATTCGTAGACACTGAGCAAAGTCAAAAAAGAGTAATGCTAAAGGAGGCAGCTTCAATAAAGCATGACGATATTGAATTCCCAAAAAGTCCAAAGAAATTGTAGTATAACACTGTACCTACTCAAAAACTGTTCTAAGTATACAATAACAGAAGCGAGAGTAAAAGAAGTAAGAAAGTAGTGCCTAGTAACAGAAATCACAGCTACAGAATACCAGACTGACAGCATACGCACAGCACTATCATTTGATTGAATACGTTGCGTGAACGCAATAAAATAGTTTGTACAAGATATTTTAACGCCGTAAATCGACCTCGTACAGGAAGTCGGTAGTTAATGCATGTAGTACAACTAGTACAAGATGAAGATAACAGAACACATTCATATTTAATTAATTGATTTTAAAGCAACAGATGCACTGTGTTACCATCGGAAGTAGTTCATTTTCGTCGTTACTTAACTAATAATTTTATTAAGAGTAAGGTTACAAATGCTATGTTTCTTCGACATGCACAAAGTCACTGGCAGAAGCTAGTCCTCAAAATTTTAATGTATATTTGACTTCGTAGATTTCAACCGCAAATTGGCAAGCGTACCATCAGACGTGGGAAAAATATGCTGAATAAACCGGAGTATTGTGGCTCAAACTTTTAAGAGGCCTGTCCTTGTCTATATCCTTCGATTGTCTGGTATATTATACGTTTCAAAGCCAACTACAGCAGTCATAAAGACCAAATCTTGCATAATATCCTCCTCTATATTCTAATGTTCCACGACAAAAAATCGTCCTAACAAATTCTGGTCACACAAACCCAATACCGCCTAATAACGTATCTCGTTCTTCCAAAGTCTATCCAATTCCCATATCAGATGTTAACATTCACAATGGCTTATTTGACTAACAAACAGTATCGGACGATTATCCTGCGTCTTTCATGCATTATGTATGAGTCACTTCCTTCGAGCCCTTGCATGACTGACGTAATGTCGCCTACGCACTTTGTTAGAAGAATATTTTGCTTTACGTGTTTCTGTCAGGTTGTTGTGTTGATCGATGTGACGTTCGTTTGTTTAGCATGTTTATTGTGGGCTTGTGGGTTATTCGTTTCTTTATTACCAGCATCTACTACATAGGTTTTTAGGTATAGTGTTATACTTATTTGATAAAAAACATCATCGTATTTATTGCTCATAATTTGATTCAGAAACCATTCCACAGTTTCCTTTGAATAAATCGTTTTCAAAGACCTTTTCTGGATCTACCACAAATGCAGTTTTCTTAGTTATTCATCATACTATTAATACGGGGAATTGAGTCAGAAACCATTCCACAGTTTCCTTTGAATAAATAGTGGTCAAAAGCCTTTTCTGGATCTACCACAAATGCAGTTTTCTTAGTTATTCATCATACTATTTAACACGGGGAATTTTAACAAGCAAAAGACAATGCCCAGTTATGGCCCACCTCGGACACATTTTGAAAGAAAATCAAAAAATATAAGTTTTTTAAGCAGTAATTATTCGTTTAAGTTCTATCTCTAAATATGACGCCGTGATCATAACAAATAAATAAGTAATTTAACATATCAATGCGAGTTTCACTTCCAGGCGAAGTTTAGGGTTGCCATTATATGTTCAATTTAATTTCGTTTAATACATGTAATAAATATAATCGAATACGGATTAATCCAATCGATTAATAATTCATCGATTGGATTAATCCATATTAATTAATTAATTAAAAATCAACATCTGTGCATAGTGGCGTGCAATCGAAGGAAAAGACTGTTATCCAGCCGTAGAGTAAAAGAGGTTGATGATGATGATGAACAGTGTAGGTACACTTCAGTCCTATTTCATGTACAGGTACACTTAACACTTTCATCTTATTTAGCTTTGACTTTGCTGAGAAACTATTTAGCATAAAATAAAATATAAGATTAGTATAAAATAAAAAAAATACTTAAAAACTAAAACCCGTCAGCCAAAAAAAAAGCAACTTGTCGGCTAGGTACTATTTAAATTAAAACTTATGTATTTTATAAGCTCTTGACTTTGGGAAGCGCTTATAATATTGCTCAATACGTTAGTCGGATTACTGATTTTTAAACTGATTTTAAATATTTCTATAGTTAGCGAAAAGTTTTTCTGATGTCACGGCCATTTTAATTTCTTTGAACGAAACCTACTCGACCTTAAGACAAAACTATTATGTTTATAAACACCTCAGAACAGAGATCCTATAGTCTACACATACATAAACATAGAATGATAAAATCACTGTATTATTTACGGCTTTGCCGTATTTAGATAATAATTAAATTGATCGAGACCAACAATCGTTGCAAATAATCGATTTTATTTCTAAATATGGAAACATTGTCCTTTGACAGATGATGGATTTGACAGTAAACTGTAATCCACCTCCTCGTTAGCGCGTTCGCTAATACTCTCTATCGTAGTTTTCTTTTGCCGTGGTTTGTGCTCTTTTGCGACCTTTTTACGACAATGGACTCCGATCAACCTCACCCGAATGACGACCCTCGCGCATACTTGGAACCTGGCTCCTCTTTGAATGACAACTCTGATGAGAATGTGGAAATTGTTGGCCCTACATGTAATGCCCTCGCAAGTATTTGGACTCTCGCCCCGCTTTTACAATCCACTCCGGCGCGCATATGGACCCGAGCAGCTCTGCTGGCTCGAGCGAGTCATCGCAGGGATTAACTCGCGGCGGCGGCGCGGCGGCGCATGCAACGTTCGCTATGCGAATTGTAGAGTGGATATGAGGCGCTTGAGATCTCATCAATTAGAAATTGTCGAAATACGATAAATTGTACATTAAAAATTATGTACTTACTATTCAAAAGTGATTGCAAGTATATAGAATACGTCTGTGCTTAAGAAAAAATAAATGTTATAAAAAGAATTAAAACTGTTTTATTTCCAAATGGCGACTTATTTTCTTAACTGATAAGTACTAGAAGGTGTTCATAATAACTTAAACTATAATTCCATAAACTATTTATCAGTGTTTACTGTAGGCCACGGTTGTTCTAATAAGTGGGCAATGTTCTTTACAAATCAATTTAAATTCGACTACCAACAATGCAGGCAGATTCTATGAAATACAATTGATGAGAAAGAAATAATGATCGAACATTTTCATTCAGAAAATTATAGTGCAGTTACAAACATAAAATAAACAACTAATAATAAAAACTGAAAATGAAAACTAACTAATTGAAACACCGCCAATGAAAACGATGTTGTACCTAAAGACATATGTTTTAAACCGTTTTATTTAAATAACTCATTTAGGACACCATTTTACTCAAACAAGTACTAGCATCCTTAATTAAATACACCAGAACCTCGTTTTAAAACACAATTTAATTGCTATTCAAGATACAATCTATCTGTAACACCATCAAATTCTATTTGGAAGTACAGAACAAATCGCGTCCGCGGCCTGTAATCACACAAATCGTTCTTTAATTGCTTTTTTTAGTTCACATTAAGGTACAATTAGACTGTTAAAGTATTAACGAGGTGACAGACGGACGGACCATGACGACGCGTAAATGTTACATATTGAAACGGAGAACAAGACATGTGTGGAGTAGTGTACCGTGTTTTCGGTAAATGAAAATGTCGACAAAAGTTTTGAGTACGAATTTGGATGGCTGTAAGAGTACATGAAGACCAATGAAACGATGGATGTACGGTGTGAAAGATGATATAGCTAGAAAGGAGGCGACTCATGAGATGATAATCAAAAAAGAAGTAAGGAAAAAGAAGACATGCTGCGCCGACTTCAAATAAATTGAGGATAAGAGAATAAGGTCATCTTTTCAATTACATAATTAGGTGTGAATTCTTCTTCGCTATGTTTTCTTCAATCCCTTTCTTTTCCGTGTGTTTCTTTGAATGGATCGTACCTATTTCGTTTTGACTGACGAAATATTGTCAAACAAAAGAAGAATACGTTCAACGCGATGAAGAGTAAAGGAGGTAGCTCAAATATGAACAGGATATGGGCACTCATGAAAGACTTTATTATTCAGATAGATTCTTCGGAGTTTATGAACTGTCAATGTGTATATCATTTGCAAACGGATCTAACTGTTCTTCGAACGAAACAACCAAAGACAAAACCTCGAACTTTACTTAAATAAACAGCTCCACACCACTTTAACCATCCCAATAATTTTAAATAAAAAACAAATGATAACGATGACTGTGCGTCGGCTCCGAAGGCTTGTTTGTTTACCATCATTGTTTTATTGCACACAACACATCTCGGGCACATCTCCATACAATGCGCCCGCGCAGCCGCCCGGCCACCCGCACCCTCCCGCCGCCCGCGCACTCCCGACACCTCCCCATATTTTATTATCAACTCTACCGATTTATGGTTTTGAGAGGGAATAAAGTGGGTTTGGAAAGGCTGGTGTTACCTTGCAGGAAGAAATAAACCAAGTATTAGATGGTGGGGTCTTTGTGTAAAGTGTACAATTTCCTCAAGTACACAGGAAGACCTTGATTTTAAAAAGACCAAGCAGTTAGACACTAATTTAGGATAAAAGTTATCTTCTATCCCAGATAGACACACGTTCTAGATTTACCATCATCTGCCTAGCCATTTCCAACTATATTGGGGTCGGTTTCCAGTCTAACCAAATGCAGCTGAATATGTCAATACCAGTATTTACCGTGGAGCGTACCTTTCTAACGTAACATACTACAGCCTTAGTAAGACTGGTAGTCAGACTTTCGGGCCTCTGACTACCCGTAACGACTGTTACACGTTCTAGATTATCTGTAGTAAAAGATCAGATCGGATTTAATAAAAATCTCGCAGATTCCGTCGACTATTCCATTACAGTAACGATTTTTATAGAGACGAGGGTCTCCATAAAATGGTTCAATCGAGTTCCATGATGTCGCCCCCGATTTTTACGAAGAGCACCGAAATCACAAGATGTTTCCTAATTGCAACAAATAGCTGCATTTTTCACGATGACACCCCTGTTCCCTGTTCTGGGGTGACGTGATCGATCAATTTGCTTGTACGGCTTCTGGCTGTAATGTTATTGGGAAGGCGTCGCGACCATTAGGGTTGAATTTGAAGTGCAGATAGGGATGACAGCAACTTTGTAAATGTCGAGTACTCAACATGAAGGACTTTTAATTTATTCAGGGAGATCATATTCAAAGAATCAATAATTCTTTGAATGAAATTAATCAGAAGAAAGAAGACTTTATATTCTTTTAAAAACAAAAAGATAGAGAAAAGAAAAGATATGGATGACTATTTTAATTCCTATCATTTTTTACATCTTTGTTACACCATGCAAACAGCACATTAAAAAGGTACATGGTAGGTACTTCCAAACGTCAAAACGTTGACTAATTAACCCTCATTCATCAGATATCCGACTACCATTAAAATAACCGATCGTCCATCATCCCCTAACCCTTCACTTCTCAAGTTACCCGATCCCAATACCCGATAGACAGATACAAATTTATGACAGGACTCGTGAATTATTTGGCCCTCCATTTATTGCTTATCTGTGGATCTCACCGCACGTGGTATACCGTGGTCTGGCGTGATGTATGGCCAGGCTGCGACCACAGAACACCAAAAAGCGGTTAAACCAACCACTTTAGAACCGCGTGAAACTTAATCGGCCATTTTAATAGACTTGAATTCTGATGCTACCACAGAATTGATACTTAAAATTAATTTGATGATGATGTTTGAACGTGAATTGGTTAATTAATTTTATGCACTTCATCGTTAATTTTGAGGACCGGAAAGATCTGATGATCTGATCTAATCACAGTTTTATGCAAATGATAAAGTTATAAAAGTGGTAAAGACACATGAAACCGCTACTGATGAATTTCAAGATAAGTGATTATTACAACTTCCTTATTATTCGAGTTAGAGATAAAGAACGAATAGAAGCTGAATGGCTCATTATGAGGCACAAGCAGAAAGACGGTATACATGGTTTAAATCGGGATGTGGATGATTATAATGAAAGTACAAATAAATCTTATTCTATCAAATATTTATTGCATTTAAGCACCATCTGTTACTGACTAACAATATTTTTGGACTGATATGCTTAAAATAAAGATTTTATTTTCCATTCGATTCTTCTTGTCCGCTCCTCGCTCAATTTATAAAATCGCTGCACCTAATTCTCACGAAACCAAATACTGAAAAATTACGAGCGTATCATAAACGTGAGTGAGTACACTCCTCCTTGCATGACAATTATGATGGCATTCGTTTTGTATCGCTATGATTTATGGGAAGCGCGCGTTCGGTGACCCCTACTGCTTGGAAATAGGTCGTTTCCTAATGTGTTTTATTCAGGAGTTTTATGTGTATATTTAGCTAAAGGATTAAGAATTTGTTAGGGATTTCCGGGTGCTTTAATAGCAATAAAATTATGTGTAAAGGCTCAGCAAGAATATGTTTATGAGCATGTCGGTTGGTTACAGAAAGAAATTTAAATGCAGCTTTTTATGTTTTGCTACCAATTTGGAGTCTGCGAAATAATATAGTTTTACATTTTCTTAATGCATTCAATGAAAAAACTCGAACATTTTCAGTTAAAAAAGAAAAACAGCCTATCAGTCGCACTAAGAGTAGACTTGTAGACTCCGTGTGAATAGAAGATTTTACATAAAATTCTTTCATTTCTACTAAGAACTTCTTAGGCATACAACTTTAAACTTATTTTTATTTTAAAAACTTTATGAGCTTGACGAAATTATGCAGGCGGGACAGCTCAGCCAGGTACGAAGTCAGCTATAACTTAGACGATAATAGAAGCAGGGTTACAGAGACCTGAGCCAGAGCTGGCTCCAGTCTGGCATACTAATGTGAAACTAACAATCTTGCTGTCAGGGATACGTGGGATCCTTACAGGATTTACATAAGTTAGGGAATTTGGAAAGGTGTTATTTTAGAAGGATTTGTTGGAAACAGTTTTTGTTGATATTTGTTGTAAACATTTTGAATAATTCTGAAGTACTTTTCGAGATATCAGATGTACATAGCAGATGAAGGAGACTTCAAATTTTTTGAGTCTTATTTTTAGGTGGTTGCATATTTCAGAGGTTAAAACAGTAGACTAGTGATTGTTATAGCCTGATAAGCTCTCTAAGGAATCTTTGTTATACAAAGTCTTTAAAGAAAATGGGTCGTAATTCATAAAAAAAACAGCGTACGAATTTGGGAGTACAGCATACATCGGAAAGTGCTAGACATGCAGTCGACAGTCACCCTACGTGAGGAATTACCATCAATCATTGGGTATGAACAGGAACCATAACCCACGAGACATAAAACCCTACCACCATATATAGACAATTCCATTCCATTAAAAAAACTTTAAAACAGACCCTAAGCACATAACAAAGTTTAGAAACAATAAAAACTCTTTGATTTACGAGAACAATAAAACTGAAGTTGTCTCCGAGTTCATTCATTACGCCTATTATAGCCCCGCATCAGGACATTTTGATAAATGCTTGCACGTTCAAATGTAATACGTTTAAACGGTCCACAATTAAAATGTTCAGCAGATTGTAAATTGTCCCCGCACTTGACTCTGTAGGTACTGCATCTGGCTTGTAAATAATAATAATAATAAATAATAATAAAATTTATTAAAAATATAAGGTACAACATTTTACAGTTTTTCTTAAATCTATGTCAAGTTCACCCATGTTTTGTGCCTGAACTAGGTAATCCTGTGTTTCAGGCGATTGGAGGTAACATTAATTGATTAAATAATCACATCTCATTTAATCTTATTGGTACCTATGTAAAAAAAGGTATATAAAAAAAGGTATATAAAAGTTATATTATCTTAACTTAGCTAACAAATTAAAAATAACAACAATACGAACAATATTTATTTTAGAACAAGTAATAACTTCTCTGTATCTTCATAGGACATAGTTTGAAGAGCTTCCTTAAGGATTTTCTTGCAGTTACTGTAATTTAAAGAGTAGATGTTTGCTTTTTCATTTAGCCTGTTATATAGTAGCGGTCCGAGGTACATATAAAACTTGGCTGTGAAAGCATGTTTTGTACTTTTTTGAGGGCAAACTATATCTTTCCGTCTTTTTTTAGTAAATTCAGTGCTGTATGGAAGTGCTGTGTGTTGTTTTAGTACAGTGCTCATAACATATAACTGTCGAACTGTTAGTACTTCACAAGATTTATACAGGAGGTTAGTGGGGAAAAGGAAAGGGCGGCAAGTAGCCACCTTGAGAATAGCTCTTTGAGCTCTTTCAATGGGCAATAACAGAGTTTTACTCGTCCCACCCCATGAAGTAATACAGTAAGTCAGAATTGACTGACAAAGAGCAAAATATACCTGTCTTAGTATTTTTGGATCTGTAATAAATCGTAGCTTTTTGAATACGAATATCAGCTTACGAATTCTACTATTTAGAGCTTCCATATGTTGTTTGAATGAAAGGGTTTCATCTATTATAATTCCTAGGTATTTTATTTTATCAGTCTTCTTAATATTGGGACATTTACACTGGCTATCTGCAGGGATTGGGCAACAATGAGCATGCAACGCTGAGGGGATACTCGATATATGCTTGCGCATCGAAAACTTAATGTAATTTGTCTTCTCTGCATTTAGAGTTAGTGAGTTATTTTGAAGCCATTTATTTACAATATTAAATCCGTGTTGCGCAAAATTGTGGACATCATTTTCTGAGTCAGCCGAAAAGAGTAAAGCAGTGTCGTCAGCGTAAGTTATGATAGTGCCATGCTCTAGCTTTAGATTGCAAAGGTCATTTATGTAGATCAAAAACAGTGTGGGCCCTAGAATACTTCCTCGGGGAACACCAAAAAATGTGTTTTTTTGAACATCGCTAAGAACATCGCCAATCTTTACGCACTGGGAACGATCTTCTAAATAACTTTTGAATATTTTCAGCTGATTGCCTCTTACACCCATGATCTCAAGCTTGCGCAACAGAATTGGAATGGAAACTGTGTCAAAAGCTTTGGCAAGGTCCAGGAAAATGCCTACTGTGTGGTTACCCTTGTCAAGTTCTTGCACTAGATAGTCAGTCAGATGATGCACTGCATCGGCAGTTGAAACTTTAGGCCTAAATCCAAACTGCCGTTCAGACAGAAACGATTTTTCTTCCAAATATTTCAACAATCTTTTGTTTATTATTTTCTCCAATATTTTTGACATAGAAGGCAGTAAAGAAATAGGTCTATAATTTGTCACTTGCTCTTTGCTGCCTGATTTATAAACAGGGACAATAACAGCTTTTTTAAGACACTCTGGAAAATGACCTGAAGCTAAACAAATGCGGAAAATATAAGTCAGTGGTGGTACCAAAATGTCCTTGAATTTTTTAATAATTTTATTTGATATGTTGTCCCAGCCAACTGCACAGTCTTCTTTCAAGGTCATGATTATACTTTCTACCTCAGTCTCGTCAGTATCTAGCAGCGCGAAGGATGTTAGAGCAGTGTTAGATGTTAAAGGAGTGCTCGTTAGGTTTTGGGATTGTCCCAGATTTTTTTCTGCCAGACTCTTACCCACATTAACAAAGAAATTATTTGCTATGTTAGCGGATTCCACCGGTGACGAATGTGCTTGTAATAAACTTGAAGATGACTCATATCGTGTTGTGGTATAAGTTGCGTCTTTAATATATTTCCAGATTTTTTTACTATTTGTTCCAGCCTTTTCCAATGCCATTTTGTCATAGTTGCTTTTAACTTTTTTAAGGAGATCATTACAGAAATTTCGATATCTTTTGTACGAAAGTTGCAATACTGCATTTTTTGGATTAGATTTGGCAAATGTACGTAATTAGAAATGACGTGCGGTTTTTTTTATTATTTTTTTGTTTCGTTGCAACCATACTGTGCTTCAGCCTGCTGGATATAGGACCTGAGTCTTTTTTCATGGGTAGACAAAAATACTAGGTAGCGATAGCGGCCCGATCGTCGGAAGTGCTTTACGCCACTCATGGACACCTTGCAGACTCAGGGGAGCAGCTTTTGCATTGAAAAAAATTCAAGAGGCCTATGTTTCTGTCCCACAGGTCTAATAGAAAAAGTGTCATTCTGAGGTCACGATGGAAATGTTGTTTCACGATGGAATAGTTAAAGATTGACATTAGCCACCTAAAAGTTTAGGTCAATCTTGATAAAAGTCTTAGTAAAGTAGGTAAACTCTTTAACAGAAATTGCCAATTGCCAATTGCTAGGTCCTCTGGTGACTCTTCGACCTTCAAGGATCTCAAGCAGAACAATTAAGTATGATTTTTCTAACAAAAGCGAAAGTGTTGTTTTGAAGCTTTATTACTGTAAAAAAGCTACATAAACGGCACTGACACGACAATTCCTTAACTTTTATTGTCTGTACATTCGCATACCTTGGGTACCTTGGGTTTCATGCTTCTCTCATTTTCAGCAGATTTTGAAAACACCATAAGTATATATTTTTAATATATTTGTGGAATAATAATTCAGAATTTTTGGCAGTTTTTCATACAAAAAATGAGAAACTTCTATATTATTCCTAAACAAGAGAGGCAATTGTGTTATTTTAAGCCGTTATTACTGTAAAAAAGCTACATAAACGGCACTGACACGACAATTCCTTAACTTTTATTGTCTGTACATTCGCATACCTTGGGTGATTGTTTCATGTTTCTCTCATTGTGCGTCGTGGCGGGTGTAAGTTACGACGTCACATTTGTCGCGCCGGCGCCGGCTCGCGGTGCGCATGCGTGTCGCTAACGAGATCCTCGACGGCGCTGCGGCGCTTGCGCACGGCTACTAAATAGGGTGTTCAGACTTTAATGAAGTTATTTTACATAAACTTCTATTTATGGTATTAATGAATTTGTCCCACGGCGTAGCCGGGAGTAGTAAAACGGTTAAAAAATAAAAACTATTATTTTATAAGATGTTGTGGAATTATAATGTGTTCGTTTGACGTAATTATTTGTGTTAACTACATCTATCTATGGTCATTTTAGTTTTTTGCAGTAACTTAAACAATAATAAAATTAAAACATAGGTACTTATAAAGTACTCTTAAATAACTTCAAGCACAAACATAGTCTAATAAGTAATTTCTATTCATAAGTTTCGAAAATAAAATTAATTCCCGAAAACATTTACCACTCAAAAAATAAACTCAACACCCTGAAAAATCCGCGTGTGCACCGCAGTCGCGTGCACACCGCCCTGCGCTCGCGCAGCCGATGCAAATAGTTGATTTACTCGCCCACTCCTTCGAGTTTACACTGCGCGCGCAGTTGTTACCCCTTGTCAGTGTACCTCGGATAAATAATATTGTCTCGCACAAGACGTATGGGTCTGCAAGCAGCCAGCGACTCAGGCGCAATGAAATGAGTAATTGTGATCGAGATTAAATCTGGAACACAGCATTGCAATTTAAACTCTGCAAAGAGAAAGGTAGGGTTCAAAATATGTTGTCAAATATTTATTTTCATAACTTACTGAATCGTTAACAATATAATTAATACCGAACTGCAGTGAGAATAATGCTGTGAGATTTAAATGGATTCCCATACATTTTGCAATTTAAATACGAAGATGAATTAAAATAACAGATATATTGGTTGCAATGCAAGAGAGAGCTAAGAAAAGCAAAGAGCCGCGGAATGTAAATCATCTTGATTTTGATTTAATATGGTTAAGCTCGCGAGCTTTTGTACTATGTAAATTAAGATTGGTAGATAAAATAGACCCCTTATACAATGATTTTTCATCCTAGTTAGTAGATAGATAGAAATGCTATCTGGCTTTTCACCGGAAATAGGTCATAATGATAATCATAATCATTTATTCATTTGCGAATATGGGTACAAAAGAAAAGGTCTTAAACAAACAATAGTGTCCATTAGCCATATCCTACCATAAGGCATGCTTTACACACATTACTTTTTTAGTAACAGTGTTTTGATATTGTTTTTAAATACGTTTGTATCATTTATTTTCAGGAATGAGTTTCCTCCTGAAACATGACTTCAAGTTTCCTTCATGAAACAGCGATTTTCCAGCATGAGAGATATTTTTAAATGAAAGCAGCTTCCAACTTGCATCATAATTCCATGATTCCAGGCATTACTTTTTATTCCATTTCCTAAAAGATCTCTTATCCCTTTCCAAGAGCTTAATCCCAAAAACTTTTTCAATTTCCCCAAACTTCCACTAAGAATTTCTTATCTGGAACATTTTTCCTGTTATCACACTAATAAGCACACTATCAAAAGTAATAATAGTTTCCGCTCCTGATCGCGTGTCACTTGTGCCTAATCGCGGGATAATCAACAACAAAACTTTATGGTAGTCTATGATATCCTCGCAAAGCAAAGAGCAGTATCTCAAAAACATAGAAAAATATTTTTCATACACCGCCATCTTGTAATTTCAATACAATTTCCAGTTTCTCAAATGTTTACCAACGGTGCCCACCTGTCAAGGTCACAGGTCATAAAAACGCCAAAATAACCATGCAGCACTTTACTGTTTTGGATTGAATGAAAATTTGCAATTTTTTTTTGTATTCGTAAAAGAACTAGGTGTTCACACACATTCAAATTCTCCGTTGCCTCGAAACATACATTTATTGAGTTAGCACTCTTTAACTTACGGGAGCGGTATGGCACTCCACAGCCCCTCTTAATTGAATAGTTTGTAAACAAAATAGTTCGGAACTCATTTTCATAGACCGCGGCTGAACGTCGCATGCCTTTGCCTGATAGAGATTAATTATTGACAAGTGGACTGGAGAGCAACAAAAGAAAGCTCTTAGTGAAAGGTTGATGATAATTTAGTGTTTGTCAGCATGTAATTATGTGGTGCTAATTGCATATGTCTGTTTTTGTTTTTCTTGCACCTATTTTTGGAGGTAATGTTGTCAGGTTTAAACGGATCATAGACTATGTAAAAGGTAGTAGAAGAAAAGATATTAAAGGTGTTTGTTTAAATCCATATTAAAAGTGTGGGAGCCTCCCCATCTATGCAGACGTAACAATGATGACTGGGACAGACTAAAGCAGGCAGGAAAGCAATATGATGGGGCAGTTTGGGAGATACCTGTGCTAAGAAGTGAACTACTTTTTCTAAATTATAACATACATTTAAGAATAATTTGATGCAATTGAAAAAAAAATACAACCATCGGTCATCCGCAAATCAACAGCTTTGGACAAAGCAATATTGAATTGTAAATAACTAACGCCACACGCACCATCAGTGGCCATAGAAAACAAATATTTGCAACTCTGTGCACCGAACGCAATCAGGACCCAACTTTATTTAATGTCGAATCACAATAGAAATTGATCCAGAAGGTCAGCTCATCATCACCGGTGCACAGACAACTACTATCAGACCAGAAGAAGAGCAGCTGGGATCTTATATCCCTTGAACAGAAGTTTGGAAACTTTCGAGTCTCTCTGCGGCATTATTTTCTTCACTACTATTTCACCGTTTCCTCCATCATTGACGACGTTGACGGCCATGGCGATTTTTATCAATTGCAATTGTCTTTGTTTTCATTCGTCTTGTCTACGTTCAATAGGATTCATAGGCAAGCGGCGTGGCGGCAGTTTTCGGAATTTGGATCTCCCTTCTCCTCAAAACCTGATTCTCCGCCTCCGCCTCCATCGTCTGGTTCGTCTGGTTTGTCTGGTTCGTCTGGTTCGTCTGGTTCGTCTGGTTCGTCTGGTTCGTCTGGTTCGTCTGGTTTGTTTGGTTTGTCTGGTTCGTCTGGTTCGTAAGTACATACGTCGGTTACATACTTACAAGGCTACTATGGTCAGCCCCCTGCAACTTCTGCAGTCTACAAGCTACCATCCCAGGACAAGTGGTCCTTCTGATTATGATCACTGATTGTGAGTCGTTCAGAATCAAATCACGCATGCTGCATCACGTGCCGTTAATGGGTGTCACCCTCATTATTGTGATCTGGAACATTATTACTTTTATTGAAATATCGATCAGTAGCAATTTCGGGATTATGTTCGGTTTTGTATTGGTTGTTGTGAGTAAAGTTACAATGGTTTCCCTGCATGTTTATTTTGTTTTGTTGATTTGATTTATTCCGTTATTTGCTGGCGTACGTACTGTGTAGATTATAGCTCTTGATATTTATTGTAGGTAACTGACCGATCTATATTCATCTGTAAACGAAATGGCAAGTTCTGGTGCCTTCAACAAATCTTCTTTTCGTTTTTTATCTTTTTGTTTCATAATAGACTTAAGAAGCTAAAAAAGAAGAAAAGTAACAAACTCGAAGCTTTTACTTTGTAAAGTTCGTTTCGTTATAAAATTATTGAGACTACTGAAGTGTTTCCTAAACAAATACACAGATTGGAAGCTCTCTAAATAAAATCAAAATCTCGCTAACAAGCTGTCCAAATCCCTACAACAGTGATCCCCGAAACAAATTATAATAATATAGGATACTTATCGGGCGTCAATACAGGGCGTGGAAATGAGCCGGTCCGATTGAGTCGTCGCAGTCACCGGGTCAGGGGCGCTAATCCGCCCCCGTGCTTACCCTTGTCGAGCGGTGGTGAAGGCCGCTAAAATGACGCAGCTGCTGTAGAAAAAGAAATACGAGAAATGGTGACCGCTGTATGTAGTTACGTATGTAGTAGTTACGGACGAAATAATGTTAGATCTATGACTATTGACTAACTATCTACATATGTGCGCGTCATCAAGAACCAACACTGTGCCAAAATTGAAATTGCTACTTATCATAGATCTCGGGAATAACCTCCGAAGGGGAATTTTAAAGATCCGTTTTTTCCTTTTAGGTCAGATTCATAAAAAAGGCAAAGATTGCAGATTGTAGGTTATTGTAGATAGACATCTAAAAACATAAATGCAATAGGCGAACTTCTAATAAAACTAAACAATAATATTGTAAGAAAACCGTGAGAAGCAAATCCTTCTGAACAGTTCAAACGTATAAAAAACATACTGAGCAATCTAAACTTTTCATTGTTTTCCAATAACATTTACTTTACCCAGGTACTTTGAATCATCTAGGAATATTTTCTCACATCAGTCACAGCACACTTTTATTTATCCTCTAATACCTGAAATCTTTCAATTTCAAAAAATTTTAACGCCCAAACACATCGGGCAGCAGCATATAACTTCTTTCCAATACATTTTAGCCGTACGTCCATTCATCTAACGCCTTGTTATTTTCATACCCAAGACGTGACCACGCATCCCTAATTCCACACCGCTCCCCGGCAGCCAGTGAAATCCAAAGGGGATTTATAATGAGGTTTTATATCAGCATTAGTGAGGGGTTTGTGAGTGGACTTCCTAAACTAGAGTTTTTGTTCGATACAGTATTTGGTTTCTAAAGTTTAAGAGTCAGAAGTAAGCATGCTGACATGCTTACTTCTGACTCTTAAACTTTGTGTAGTAAGGCAAATAGCGTGAGGAAACCGGCATGTCGTATAACTGAAAATTTGAAGACTACTAAGCCGGAGTCCTTACTACGACTCCTCCCTCTCGCAAAGAGGAGACCTGTGTCCGAGAAGTACGAACATTACAGTCTTGTACTTTGGTAATAAGCTTAACCCCTTATGTGAGGTTATACCTCCTCTTCCTCCACCTCCTTCCTTATGTGGAAGTTACGCTATTGACAACTTAATTGTTAATTTTAAGTTTTAAGTCTTTACGCTTTATTGTGTAATTGTTTGTTGTTCCAAATAAATTAAAACCACCAAAACGATGGTAAGGTTGGTGTAAAAGATGATATTTCTAGAAAGGATGTGACTATCAGGATGACTCCTAATAGAGATATACCTATGGAAGAAGAATACATGCTGCGCTGACTCCAAATAAATTGGAATAAAGATAAACACAAAGTACAGCTGTTAATCGTGGCATAAGTGTAAATGATACCAGTGGACTTAAAATGACAGAACATCATTCTACTTTTGACTAATAAGTTCCGACTCACATGACAACAACATTTCTGACACAAATTATGTTTGGCCCAGTTTGGTCAATTGTGGTCAATCTTGACCAAATTAAAACCATGAATAAGCAAGTCATACGATACCTGATAAAAAGAAAAGTTGTCAAGACGACATTTTAGCTGTTTCCATGCTCAGTGGAACTGATAGAATTAACGAGCACATCGTTAACGTTGCGACTGCTCAAGCGACTAATCAAATAAAATTATTAACTTTGAATACACGAGTCTAATAATGTTGGAGGATTGAAATTTCTAGCTGAAACTCTGAAAGAAACTATAAAAAAATCATTAGAAAGGGGAACCCAAGTAAAGGCATAGATGATTTAGAAAAAAGATAGGCAATAGGTAATTTACGGATCAGAACATCTATGTTATGTATTTTTCGTTAATTTCAAAGTAATTCAGTAACTCTTAAAATACCGTCAGCAGATACTGGTATATGGGTGAACGTAGTAGATGTAGCTTGGCCTATTCAAGCGCAATCCCATAATCTCTTTTTACGACGCCCATGGGAGGACATGGGCGATCAAAACGTAACTCAAAGGGCAATAGTTATGGGTTACAAACACAATGACAATTCCGCTCAATTGCTTTTTTTGTAGAGCGCCCAGAATGACACTTACAGCACTCTATATTTCTCCTTTGTTCATTTCAAAATGAAATTAATTCATATTCCCCACTCCAACTCGAATCTTTCATTTTATTAGCAATCTTCGTTGGCCGCAATATTTACAGCTTTGTCATTTTTATCTCGTTTGCGAACGAGGCTTACTTTCAAGTAAATTACAACATAAAACTTTTCGAAAACAAAGTGGTTTGAGGAAGAAATATTACGATCACGTTTATGAACGCCAAGACTTGGAAGTAATTCAACTTGGCCAAACAACCCGCTAAGATCGTTCCCCCTGATGACACTCCGACATTTTTTTTTATTTTATGAAGTTTTATGAGTGAAACATTCGAAATGTTTTCCGTTATTTCGTGCAAATTGTCTCTCGTTTATTATCGTTCTTTGACATTGTTTGGCATACTTACTAACTTACTTACGTACTTTGCATTTTCTTTTTGCTGTAACTGATATTTTTGGGAATCACGAGACATTCAAAGAAGAAGCAATATCAAGTTTAAAGAAACCACACGCCTTTGTTTTCAAATGGGTATATCATTCTGAAGCCTTTAAGCAGCAATACACGATGGCAAAAAGAATCAGACAAAATCGTCGGACCACTTTATACAATACATTTCCCAAGACGATTCAATTTAATATCAGCATCTATAAGAATCCACAAGTAGCAATATCACATTGTATTCGAAGCAAAATATTGTAAGGGACAATATGTATCTTTGTTGCGAAAAGCAATTTTTCTACCATTCGCCTATTGAATGAGAGCTATCAATACAAGTAGGAAGCTGTTTCAGGACTGCCACAATTCAATAACGACTCTGACAATCCGAATGCAGCTGCAGCATTCCGGTCCAAGACAACAGCGGAGGTTTATGACTTTGCGGCTTCTGTTATTATCAGCTCCAAGGTGAAATCGATTTTTTTCAAGAGTAATTGAAAAGGATGACATCAAGATGATAATAACTTTATGCTACCGCGACAAAACATTCACTAAGATGTAATCGATAAACTGTGGGATATCTTGGAGTCTGAAAATGTACCAACCTGCCAATAATCAAACGCCGCAGGAACAACTTACAAAAATACTTACTCCACCATTTACGGATCTAACCGTCCTTAATTATAACTAACCACAGGTAATAGCTACGACCCCAACACCCATGTTCCTCACACTTCAAAGCTACCCAAAGGACCGGTGTCTTCTAAGGACCCATACACCGATAAGCAGGCACAAATCGGGAAACGGATATCGGATTATTTGCTCATGTCAACGATAAAAGATGACATGGGCACACACCAAATTTCCATCCATTTTGATAAGAGAATTTGTGTTTACCTACGATTGGCGTTCCGGCCATCACGGGGTTTTTTATAAACAAGCAAAAAGTTATTTACGATTGTGATAAATCCTCTCAGATGCGTCCAAAAACTTTTTGTATGTCGCCCAGATTACTTTTTCCTTGGTTTTATTTCAAAGAGCTATAGGTGAATCTATTGTATCATTTCTATTCTTTTCTTTCTACAATTTTATTACCCCATAAACTTTATCAATGATGACTTTGAGAATCTTTTCAGAACCAATAGGGTTTTGTTGTAAATCAAATTTTACTACAGTTTTTATGATAATAACGTTATAACTAATAATTTCTGTCCACTTAATAGCTATTATTTATGGTTGCTAAAAATAAGTTGGCTTTAATATTGTCAGATAATAAAATGATTATAATGCTGTAATGCTTTCATCCACCAGAACGTTCCATGAATATGTATTTAGGAGTCAATTTTCTTAATAATGGTCAGGTTCATTTCTCCGATCTTACTTTCCTATAGTCAGACTCATAGTATTTAAGTCATCATCTGCCTAGCCTTTTCCCAACTACATTGGGGTCGGCTTTCAGTCTAACCGGATGCAGCTGAATACCAGTATTTTACATGGAGCGACTGCCTATCTGACCTCCACAACCCAGTTAGTACTGGGTAATACGATACCCCTTGGTAAGACTGGTCGTCAGACTTTTTGGGCCACTGACTACCTAACGACTGTCAAAAATCTACAAATGACAACCGGGACCAACGGCTTAACGCGCTTCCCGAGGCGCGGAAGAAACTCGGTATGTAATGGGTGGTCACCCATCCACACCACACCCACTGACCAACCTAGTCGGCACGGCTAGCCTAAAGATCGACCCGAGCGGCTGTTATTATTTAGCCACGAGCTCCTCTCATAATATTTAAGTATGAAACCAATATTGAATCATAGTATTTAAGCATGAAACCAAAATATGATTCCCCAAATATCAAAATCTTTCGACCGTTCCTAACTTGCGCCACCATCTTCATCCAGTCTCACCATTTCCCGACTCAATAATTTCCTTTGTGGTGAGTCCTATCGCTCCAGAACTTCATTGATTAAACCCGAGTGTAAATGCCACGGTCCATCGCCTGCCATTGCTAGGCCTTTGTTCATAGGAAGGAACTTTTTCTTTGGAGCCCACTGAACAATTGGAAATTGTACGACGCTCTTCGATGACCGAGTGGGTGCTAACACAGATGTCTGAGATTTTATTGAAGTGGTTGGAAAGAAGGTTTCAAAGTGCGATAGTTATTTTGCTGAATGAAGTGCTACAAGCAGATTTTATAACCGTCTTTATGAATGATATGAATTTAATACTTTTATTGTTTACTCACACCATAATTTCAACTATGATAGTGCGCTTATCTTATCCATTTTATCGATGAGTTGAGATTTTACGAACAGCACAACCATGACCTGCCTCTTTTGGAATGTTATTAGCCAAGATGTTAAGTTTATTGATAGTATTGGTATAACATCTAGTTTTAAAATTATTACATTTGAATTAGTTAACATAAACTTTGGGTTTTTCACATGGGTGTACACAGAAACTAGAAAACGAACAAACTCCTTTTACTTCGTCTACGTTTATTATCCCGAGACACACCATATACAAGTGAAAAATCAGCCTATAACATCATACCCAGTATAACAACAAAAGTAATGTCATCATGAAAATAAAGCTATACATACTAGCGATAGCGACGCCATCCACCAGTTGAAAGTTATAAGTGTTCGCACTCAACTTGAATAAGAATTAGTTTTCTTCTTATTCCTCTTCCAACTTCTATGAACGCTCTTGGGAATAGTTTTTATTAAAAAGGACAAGTATACATGAGCGTGTTATAAAAATAAAAATGGTTGATGTGGGAATGGAAGAAATGTAAGTAGATGGCTGTTTGTTCCAAGGTTCCTTGGGTAAACGAGGCTTCGGGGACGACGTGAAGGATAGTAGGCGTAATGGAGGCCTAGAATGAAATATTTTGTTTCTGATTTATGTAGTGGTAACGTTCGAAAAATTTTAAAGGATAGTTGTGGTTTTCTGAGTAATGAGACCAAAGACTGTAATGCAAAATTTAATCAAGATGTTGTTACTGGTTTCTCGATCAATGAATATTCAATTTATGATAAAGATGGTGCTTTTTATGATGCAACAATTCTCCGTTACAAAGACCCTTCCGTCTCCACAACTGCAAAAGAACCGCTACACCATTCACAAATCGATAGAATACAATCATTTATACCGTTCAATAGCAAACAAACTCGAGTAGACTTTACATTTATCATTTCACACCCAGCGATTGTTCAGTCAATAGAGGGTGTTTAAACTTTTAACTGTATGAATGGACGCCTGCATTATTCACTATTTCGCGAGCACCCCTTGACAGAAGTAACGCAATTTCTGTGCGACATGTTAGCTTTTTTGTATGGACTGGGTAAGTAACCCCCTGTTGTGTGGACCCCTGTATTTCTTGATAACTTCATTGGGAATGCGCACGGCGAGCCCCGGGACGTTGTTCAACAAGAATGGAACATGATTTGCAGTTTTTATTTTGTTAGCCGTTTGTTCTCTGAGATGTTCTAGTTTTTAATTGAATCTTTTGTTTTGTGTGATGTCTCTGTTTTAAAGTTTGCTAACTTGTTTGGCGCCTGTGGTTTTTGCTGTATGGTTTTCTTGCTAAAAGTTAAGTTATGTGTATCGGCCTGTTTCCCAGAGGCTTTCAAAAACATGTGGTAAGATTGTTGGAATATTAAATACAAACAGGCTCTCAATACTTTAAGACTATTAATGAGTAATCCTGGTTTTATTTTATGACTAAGTTTGCAATCAGGATAGGCTGAATAAATATCTTTAACATTAGAATGTCACAATTTATATGAGTTTGAGGATCCTTGGAATGCGGAAATTCCAAAACTGTGACTGCAACAATAAATGCCAATAAAGATGTATCACGGAATTTCTATCTACAAGTATTTTAGTAACCTAACATAAAGGAGCTAATATTCGCCAAATCTTGTCTCAAAGCCCGAGCTTGGTTTATTTTGCATGAACCGGGCTATGCACAGATGCAGGTCGGATGCAGTTTGCTCCCCGGGGTCTAATTTTCGTAACCCTGCCCTGTGGGGACTTGACACGTCGCTATATTGTTTCTGTGCAACAGAGTTAGAAACAAGTGTGTTTGACTACCATTTTAGTGTGACAATATTTTGAGATGACCGGTTTTATTATAAAAATCAAAACAAATACTAAAGCTTTCTAACTAGAATAAAGTACATAATATGTGGTAATGAGTGTTACTTAAGTTTCATTAAAAGATCTTATTCAGTTCACTTGAAGTTATTCAGTTCCAAGTATTCTGATTAATATACTAACCTTGTTCAAGAGCGATTTATACTAAGATACGTTAATTCTGAGAATACAGTCGTTTGTTAAAAGTTTAACAGGCGCGGTATTTAATTTACCTAAAGTTTTTATTTGAACAGAAATCTTAAAGAAATCTTAACATTATTTATTAGTCACATTGGCTTGTCATTGATTCTTGAGATCAGCTAGGTCAAACAACAATAAATTAGGTAATAATGATCTTGGTTTTTTGATGAAGAAGAATGATTTTGTATAACGGATAAGCATGTGGTATCCACCAAATTACACTGAGCTCGCGTGTTAAATTACGGCTTAATGCCTATCACTAAAAGCGAAGGCCTGAATCCCAGCTGTGGGACCTTTATATGCTGATATATGGGTGAAGCTACTGGTTCAGTTAGCGACTGGATTGATCTCTAGTCTAAAAGAAGTATGTATATAAAGTTTAAACAACAAAAATGAAGAAGACTGAAGTAATCATTTCGCAAACCGCTCTATATCCATCATCATTTAGACCTACCCTAAAAAACGAAAGACATCCGTTAATCTACGCTACGACTAGATGGTTGTCAGTGAATTGGACGATATGCCCCGGCTCCCTCGGGGCGGGTAGACCCCTGAACATATTTCAAGAGCAGGATTAAAACATCTATAACAGTGCGAATGCATACCGTTTGCTCCCGACAGATCGCCTTAAATTTAAGAGCTTTTATGACCCGAAGTGAGCCGGGAAATCTTTTTAATCCCACATACGAGCCATTTAGCAGGTCCGTGTTAGTTACAGATGTTTTTAATTTCGTAATTTATTGCTTTTTTAAGGCGACGAATTTGTTCATAGCACAGGATAAGTACGTGATGATGAATGGATTTTGTAATCGTAATAAAGTCGTTTGTTAATTTGGGATTTTATGGGAATATAATCTACGTACGACTATAAAATAATACTGGATAATACTACGATTTTTGAAAATTAAATTTAATGCAAAAACAACAGGTAAATAGTAAGCTATTGGAAACTGCTTCGATATTCTATTAGTAGCTGGCGCTACTGATGAGCATGAAGACCTGGGTTCGATTCCCCAGGTCGGCCAAGACAAAGTATTAATAGGTTGTTCCATCTGGATTTTTTCAGTGGCAACCTGGAGTCTCGACCTGGACCCGGTTGAATCCAATAGATTCGCCTCCATGGCAACATGCCATTGAAACAAAACTCGTGAAATGTGACTACACTGTGTTTCTATTCTATTAAATGCAAAAGAATTAAGCAAATTACTGAAATAAATGCTTCGACTTTGTTTATTTTGTATTCCGTTTGACTTTTTACATTTTCCATTCCGTTTCAGCATTTTTCAGCGCCAGTGGTCGCGAGTGCAGCGAAGTAAGTAATCCTATAGCTTTATCTTGAGAAGTTCCTCGGGCTTTATTTATGAACCAAAGTTCTTTGAAATGAAGTGCACCCGGTTAAAATTTCACTCAGTACTTTGCATTCACTTTTCTATTCCTTTTTGTCATAAATCATATTGTTGACTTTGATACCAAAGATAAGCACAAAAACTTAGTAATAAATGTTAGATTACTAACTTTTTGTGCTTATCTTTGGTAATAACTTCTTTGGTAATACAGTCTTTGGTAATACTTTTTTGAAATTAACTATTATGAAAATAGTTTCGCCAATTAAGATAAAAAGTTAGTAATATATGTTGGACTAGCTTCTGCCCGCGACTTCGTACGCGGATCCTGTTGCTTATGCCAGCGACAACGGGGTCGTCAAAATCGAAGATCTGAAACGTCTGATGTCGAATTCTAAGAGCCCGGGGACGGGAAAACAACGGGATGCGCGAGACGATTCAAGACGTTCCATATCTTTCATTTTTGTAAGTCAGAAGTCGATGCGTAGATACGCTTGGAACTGAAGCGCAATTCTCTATCCGTGAACGTCTCCGACTCGCGAGACAATGCGTGACGTTCACGATCAGCGGTCAGTCGCGCATCACGTTCCCCACTTGTCTCTAGAGACCTAGAAGTCGACGCGTAGATACGCTTGGAACTCAAGCGTAATTCTCTATCCTTGAACGTCTCCGATTCGCGAGACAATGCATGACTTGCAGGATCAGCGGTCAGTCATGCATCACGTTCCGCACTTGTCTCTAGGGACCTCGAAGTCGATGTGTATACACGCTGAGAACTCAAGCGTAATTTTCTTTCCGTGAACGTCTCCGACACGCGAGACAATGCATGACGTTCACGATCAGCGGTCAGTCGTGCATCATATTCTTCACAGTTCTCTAGAGACCTGGATGTAGATGCGTAAATACGCTGAGAACGCAGGCGTGCTTCGCGATCCGAAGAGGTTTCCACGGAGCGAGTTGCAGCCTGATGTTCTCGAACAGCATCAAGTCTCTCCTGACGTTCTTCGGTAGATTCTTGGGATCTTATGATCCTCAATCTTTTAGCTCCTTTTGAACATTGGGGAAGATTTGACCTCTTTCTAGGCATGGTTTAGTTTTATTGTGAAGATACCTGATCAATTAAAATCTAAGTGACTGTTCCCCTGCGTTACCGGGTAGGCTACCGTGTCACGAAGATAAGTGGAAAAGGAAATTAAACACTCAAATAACATAAGCCCGAAGGCATATTTATTCGATAAAATAAAAAATAAATGGGAGTTTTGTCCAGTAGAGTCAAATTTTCAATGATATGTCATTGAAAATTTGACAAAACCGTCGTCATCGAAAATCAGTCCTAAACTGTTACTGCCTTCACCGCGTGGAGGTACTCCCAGCTTATGTTATTTTATTAGTATACCGTGAAATTAGTGTTAGCTTTGATTTCCACATCAGATGTTTCTGATCTTCGATTTTTATAAGTCAACAGGAAATGCCCAGCAGACCGAACAACTTTTGCTAAGACGACATTTCTATATGTGTTATGGCGTAGCTGGGCTCTTGTAGTTCCACAACAGGTGTTTCAGATCTTCGATTTTTATAAATCACCAGAGAGTGCTCATCAGATTGAACAATTTTTGCTAAGACGTCATTCCTATATGTGTTATGGTGTAGCTGGGCTCTTGGAGTTCCACAACAGGTGTTCCAGATCTTCGATTTTTATAAATCAACAGAGAGTGCTCATCAGATTGAACAATTTTTGCTAAGACGTCATTCCTATATGTGTTATGGTGTAGCTGGGCTCTTGGAGTTCCACAACAGGTGTTCCAGATCTTCGATTTTTATAAATCAACAGAGAGTGCTCATCAGATTGAACATTTTTTGCTAAAACGTCATTCCTATATAAAGGGTGTAAAAAGACCCTTAACGAAAACGAAAACCACATATTCTGCCCATCATTGGGATCATTTTTTTGTTCTGGACCATACCTGGGAACCTTCTAGTTACGGAGATATTGGGGGTCAAAGTTCCAATTTTTTCACAAGTTTTTTTAAAAATACTACTTTTTAAGGTTCTAACTTTACTCCAATTACCTCCATGGTCCGTTTACTATTCAAAGCATCCATCAGCAATAAGTTTTGAGCGCATTATATTGAGTTTTACCGTAAAATGTGATTTTTGACCCCAAAAAAAAATTTCGTTTTCCAAGCAAAAATTTTTGCGTAAAGTTACTTAGTTTGATGTACAGAATGCTTGGTTGACGGCTTGGTGAAGGGTCTGTTTACACCCCGTATGTTATAGTGTAGCTGGGCTCTTGGAGTTCCACATCAGGTGTTCCAGATCTTCAAATTTATTCTCTCAACAGAAAATGCTCATTACGTGGAACAATTTTTGCTATGGTACCATTTTTGTATCTCTTATAGTTTAGCTGGTCTATTGCGGTTCTGCATCAGGTGTTCAAGTTTCCAAGATAAATTATAGCCTATATGTTGCTCAGACTTAATACCTATACAACAAAAGAAATCTTTCAAATCTGTCCAGTAGTTCCGAAGATTAGCGTGTACAAACAAACAGACAAACAGACCGATTTTTTTTTGGATTCGTGCTCTATTACTGCTTCTAAACCCCCCTCAATTTTTATTTTTATATGAATCGCAATAATCGAATACAACTATTCGCCTATACTCTCCCAGGATACGTGCGTTCGCTACGAATAACTGAATCCTTATGGCAGGCAGCGGCGCGGCGCGGCTCTCAGCGCGCTTTATATAGCCACGGATGCTCAGGCGCGAGGCGTGTAGTACGTACTCTGTACGTTAAAAATGTTCGCCGTGATTCTTTAAATTGACATAACTTTTTTATTTATGAACCGATTGACATGAAATAAACACTAAATGTTAAGTGAAGCTTACTACAATATATTAGTGAAAACCGTATCTAAATCGAATAAGCCGTTTCTGAAATTAGCGTGCACAAACACACAGACAAACAGACAAACAGACAAACAGACAAAAAAAATAATAATTACAATTTCGGGTTCGGCATCGATATAATAACAACCCCTGCTACTTTTTTTTTATATATTTCCATTGTACAGACACCACTTTTCTACAATTTTATTATATGTATAGATTACTAACTTTTTGTGCTTAACTTTATGTGAAAAGTATTTGCTTTGCCAAATTATTGCAGCGTGAAAACTTACTTAATTCGCGAAGCGATTTTCATAATAATTATTATCAAAGTAGGTTGCCTTGATGATGAACAAAACAAGTCAAAAGAATGTCCCAATCATTGATCGATGAATAATTTATAAATTCTATTATTAACACTACATAATACAGGTAACATTAATTTTACGACACGAATTCAAATAACAAGGCTGAAGCTGTTGACGAAAAGATAAAGTACCATAATCTTAGTATAAAATTAGTGCGGCAAAGCCGAGGGGCATTAATGGTGCAATAACAATAAATCTCGGCTGATTCGTCGTAAAAAAAGTAAAAACGTTATATCTATTCCGAATATCAAACGAATTCACGCTTCGTAGAAGTACTAAATACTTTACATTCTTTTCTTTTAAAAGATCAACGGAACTCGGAACTGTTGCAGCTTTTGTACGCATTTTTGTTGGTATTTAGATGTAACTGTGGATTTTATATTCAACTCAGCTTACTGAGAATGATGAATACTGGCTAAGATTAGGATGCAAAGCTACTAAACATTCCGGGGCTGCGGGACCCGGGGCTGCGGGACTGTTCGAAAGAGATACCGCGGCCCTGGAAAACAAAGGGCAAAGAAGGAACATGTATGGGTTTTAGTCAGTACGAGTCTGACACTCCCTTCTACTCCGCCCAGAGCGAGAGGGGTCATTTGATGATTTCCATCCGTAAAAAAGAAAAAAAAGGCACTATACATTTGAAAGTCTAAAGTCTGTTAAAATGCTAGTGGCGAATGAATTGGATAGGATGGGATAGGCCTTTGCCCAGGAATGGAACAGATCAGGCCAAAAAAATGAATGAAAAATGTATTAGGCAGCTCGATCTTTATGAAAAGGTTTTATTCATATTTCAATAGATAGTTACTTATTTATGTTTAGCTCGTGGCTGAATAATAACAGCCATTCAGGTCGATCTTAAGGTTAAGCCGCGATTGCCTAGGTTGGTCCGTGGATGGGTGACCATCCATTACATACCGAGTTTCCTCCGTGCCTCGGAAAGTCCGTTAAGCCGTTGGTCCCGGCTGTCATTTATAGATCTTTGACAGTCGTTACTGTTAGTCAGTGGCCCGAAAGTCTGACAACCAGTCTTACCTTGTCTTTCAGATCGTATTACCCAGTACTAACTGTTTTGTGGAGGTCAGACAGGCAGTCGCTCCATGTAAAATATTAGTATTCAGCTGCATCCGGTTAGACTGGAAGCCGAACCCAACATAGTTGGGAAAATGCTAGGCAGATGATGAGTCACTTATTTATGTAGGTTTTCAGGGAGGATAAAGAACAACACTAAGTATGCTGAGGATGTTTTTATTGATTAGGTAGGTACTAAGCCAATTTTTAATACTTTACACACCTTGCTAGTCCACACAAAAAACCTACCTCACATACCATAATGATAACCCTAATAGCCCCTTTGGAACCAAACATGGCATAAGACATTATTCCACTAAACTAATTTGGCGTCCCCGGTGACCGCTCACGTGTTAATTAGACATAAGCTGTGTCCACCAGCAATTAATAACTCATGATAAAGCACGACACTGTTCTACGTAAAAACGTAGCGTTTCGCATGACATGGTGTGTGAAATAACCCTATTACGGTGAATAGGGTTGGTACACATTCCTTGGTTTGACATTATTTTGAATTTTTTGACATTGTAAATTTTATTTTGACATTATGATTTATATAACTATTGTTTTTTTTGTTATTATAAATAATACATATTTAATGAATCTTAACCAGTCTAAATTTATAAATTCAAATTTTAGGAAGTATGTGTGAAACAAAGTTTAATGTAAGATCTCATAATGTACCATATACTGAGAAATAAATAAATACAAATACAGTCTAGCCCTGCATTATTTGACCCCTTTTTTAACCGACTTCTAAAAAGGAGGAGCTTTTCAACTCCGCAGGTTTTATTATAAAGAAGGAGAGAGGAGTCAGGTACTGCTGATCAGTGACTGTACTTTGGTCGTTAATCCCTAAAATAAATTTACCTACCCTAAAATATTTTTTGAGACGTTGCATGGTCTAGCGAGTTTTACCATTAGTTCGACCGGCTTTTAAACATTTTGTGAGAGGTAAATGGAAGACTTTCTATATTCTTATCTAAAATCTAGAGAGAAGAAAATCAAATGGGTTTTTTTTCAATTACCGTCACACCTGTTAACATTTCCTGTTTCCAATTCGTGATATAAATGCAAAAATGGTACAGACGCCAGCACATCAAGCTACCCGAAACTGTCAAATTTTCCCAATCAATCTTGAACCTAATGCTTAAGCGATAAAGTTGAAAATCTATTAAAGAAATTTGACAGATTGTAGTAACTTGATGTGCTGGCGTGTGTCCAATCATTTTTGAATAGTTTATCATTTCTTTGAGTAAAACAGACACAGAAAACCATTATTATTTAACATTTTAATACCTGCATTCTAAATCGTTTCATCATAGCATTCCTGGAATTCAATCAACGTCCAAAATAAAATTAATAATGAACAGTTATCAGAAAAATTACTGGAATTCGGAGGTCAATATGCCAAAGCAGCAAAGGTTGCCATGCTTGTCCATTTGTACAGTCACAAGTTGCCAGAAACTGTCAAATTTCTCCAACTGATTTTAAACTATAAAATGTTGAAGGTTAAGTTCAAAATTGAAGGAGAAAAGACAGTTTGTGCTGGCGACTGTAGATGATAGACAATTATTTTTTGTAGGGCTGATTTTGCAATAGAACGTCAACATCATAGCCAACCTTAATCTAAAGAATGAATGACAGTTTGACATAACTATTTCCTACAAAAAAGCTATTACACCGCCATATTTTTATTCATCGAGTATGAACGTGAACAAGGCAAAAGGAGTTTGTAAGGATCGTTGAAGTCGCGTTCTGTAGATCCTGCCTACCGCGCTGGTAAAAAGGCGTGAGTTTGAGTAGGTATGTTTAATTCTATTCTTAAAAGTTGTCTCATCATCATTTATTTATTATTTATTTATTTAAACTTCATGTACAAAAGTGGTACATAGGCGGACTTAATGCCACAAGGCATTCTCTACCAGTCAACCTTGGGGTCAAATAGGACAGCATAGTGATAGAGTACAAAAAAAATAAATAAGAAAAATATCATTTTGTTAACATAAATCATCATCTGCCTAGCCTTTTCCCAAATATATTGAGATCGGCTTCCATTCAAATAGTATGCAGCTGAATACCAGTATTTTTCATGGAGCGTCTGCCAATCTGTCCTCTACAACCCAGTAATAGGATACCCCTTGGTAAGACTGGTTGTCAGACTTTCGGGCCACGGATTACCTGTAACGACTGTCATAGATCTTGAAAGTAATCTGACGATTAAAACATCGACCGTAAACTTTTAATTTATTTTCGATTGGCAACCCTAGCTACAACGTAATAAAGACACCCTAAGTAATTGCTCCGGAGTGCGTATAATTGCAATGAAGTATTTATTGACACGTCATAACACTATTTAATTTTTAAATTGTGTTTAATAGCCTAGTGTGTGGGAGCCCTTCGCTGATAGTGATCTGATATGACAGCTATTGTTCACTGGTATGGTGGTAACTATGAACATGGAAGAGAAATTGATGTGTCAATTTACCTGCTGCGGGACTGTTCGAAAGAGATACCGCGGCCCTGGAACACAAAGGGCTAAGAAGGAACAGGGATGGGTTTTTTTTTTTTTACGGATGGGAAATCATCAAATGACTTCTCCCGCTCTGGGTGGAGTGGGAGGGAGTGTCAGACTCTTACTGACTAAAACCCATCCATGTTCCTTCATTGCCCTTTGTGTTCCAGGGCCACGGTATCTCTTTCGAACAGTCCCGCAGCAAGTCTGACACACCCTCACACTCCACCCAGAGCCGGGGGAGGGGGGGGTCATTTGATGATTTCCCATCCAAAACAAAACTTTACCTAGTTAAAGATGAAAAAAGTGAGTAGCCCAAATTGCGAAGAGTACAGGACTGTGGAAGATGTGCATCACTTGCTAGTGGAATGTGTCCGTAATAGCAGAGAAAGAGATGCTTTGATGACCAAATTAAACACCAACAGGTTAAATCTGGGTGTTTTTCAAAACCTCATATCGAATCCATGTAGTGCGGACGCTATTAGAGTTTACAAGTTTATTTGTATTACAATTATTTTAAGTAACATAGTATTTAATAAGTAATAACAGTAATATAGTTTTATTGTTATCATTTAAATGTGTCGCGATGGGGCTGGCATGGTCAGGCATGTAAGACCAAAAACCCAAAAATAAATAAAGATTAAAAAAAAATGTTTTGTATATAGATCTTTGGATAGGCTTGATTAATGAGTAAGATACAGGGTGTAAACAGACCCTTCACGAAGCTGTTAACCAAGCATTCTGTACATCAAACTAAGTAACCCTACACAAAAAATATTGCTGGGAAACGACTTTTTTTTTTGGGGTGTAAAATAACCTTTTAAGGAAAAACTCAATGAAATGCATTCAAAACATTGTGCTTATGGATGCAACGAATAGTAAACGGGTCATGGAGGTATTTAAAGTAAAGTTATAACATTAAAAAATTGTATTTAAAAAAACTTGTGAAAAAGTTGGAACTTTGACCCCCAATAACTCCGTAACTAGAAGGTTCCCAGGTGTGGTCTAGAACAAAAAAAATATCGCAATAGCGGGGAGAACAAGTGCCTTTCGGCTTCGTTAAGGGTCTATTTACACCCTTTATATAATAGCCGTGTGCACGATATCATTGTCCATCCGCAAAAAAGAAGAACTTCCATTAAAAAGTTTTCCCGTCGCATCTACTTCGCTAGACATGGATAAAGCTACTCAATTCTTCTAGTATAATCCTTCCATTTTTTCATCAATTAATTAGCACACTTCAAAAGAATTTCTAAGATAGTTTTCGAAGTTGTATCATCACTTTGCGACGCACACCAAAAACTTCGCACAAGCTGTCATAACCTACAGAGGATGTATTTTCAGAAACCCCTCCTTAGAGCTCACCTCCGTTATAAAAAGAAGTCTTATGCAAAATTCCTTGCTTCGAGACCTATGACTTAGCAGTTTCAGTCAATATAGTCAGATTGACTAATAAGTCAACTATTTTAATATATTATGTACATTATATACAGACTACAAATAGAACTAAAATAATGAGAAAAAAAAGACTAAAAGTAAGTATATATACATAATATACAACGACGACAATAGGACACTTAGGCGTCAAAGTCCTCCGCATATCGGCTGCACACAAAATAACATCGGGCGCCCCCCAAGGATCTCACGTAGCTCCAATACTATTTATTATGTTCATTAATGACCTTCCTGAGTGTTTTCGTTTTTCCGAACCTTTTCTGTATGCAGATGACTTAAAATTTGCACGAGTAATAGAGTCAAAAAGAGACTGCGAACTTCTGCAGCACGATCTTAACGAAGTTATAAAATGGTGCCACAATAATAAAATGCAACTAAATCCTAAGAAATGTTACCATGTTAAATATACGCGAAAAATTAGTTGTATTGACACAGAGTACTTCATAGATCAGGAGCGAATCCAAGAAGTCGAAACAATAAGGGATCTAGGAGTACACTTTGACAAAAAGGTCACTTTTGTGCCCCACATTGAAAACATTATCAAAAAGTCATCAAAAATGTTAGGTTTCCTACTACGTAATAGCAAGGGCTTCCGTAAAAGTGGCACAAAGATAATGTTATATAACAGTCTCGTACGCAGTGTTGTGGAGTATTGTAGTGTTGTGTGGAGACCTCACTATGCCACTCACATGTTGCGTCTAGAAAGAGTCCAGAAACGTTTTGTGTGGCATTTAGCCTTTAGTGAGGGGAAATCTAAGCGTCTGCCCTCTTACAAAGTCCGTCTGTGCCATTTCAAGATGCAATCGTTGTCTATGCGTAGGGACATAACCGATGCTTTGTTTCTTCACAAACTGTTGCGCAATAAGATCGACTGCCCCGGTTTGTTGAAGCTTATCAGATTCCATGCGCCTTCTAGATATCCTAGGAATAAGATAACACCCCTGTGTCCGCCACTTCGAAAGTCTGTGCTTGGTGCGAATTCTCCAATACCTAGATTGTGCAAAATCCTAAATGGCCGGAGTGACCTAGTAGACGTACACCACGATAATATAAATAAATTCCTACGAGCTTTTGTGAATAATCCAATAGCGATTTAATTTAATCATTTAATTTTTTCTCTTAATTTTATACCTGTTTTAATTTTTTTTTAATTTTAAGCCTCTTATCAATTTATAGTCATTATATTTATTCATAATTCAATTAATCAATCATAATTTAATCAATTATAATTTAATCAATTACAATTTTATCAGTTATTTACATTCCAATGTTTTTTTTTGTTTGTTTTTTATTGTACAGCATTGAATTGTATGATAATCTTCTTTGTAATTTTTTATTATTTTTTATTATTCTTTGCATGTATAAGTTTATATATATTTAAATATGTTATGTATGTAAAGCCGTTTTTTGTGCATGTGGTGTTAACCTGTAATTAATTGTTGCACTTGTAAATGTTACTCTAGTCTTTAAATCAGAAATGTATATAGTGTAAACAATTGTTGGTTAACCTAAATAAATAAATAAATAAATAAATAAATATCGCTGTCATCTGGAAACGTGCCCAGAAGACTGGCAGCATGGGCTGCGGGACTGTTCGAAAGAGATACCGTGGCCCTGGAACACAAAGGGCAATGAAGGAACATGGATGGGTTTTAGTCAGTAAGAGTCTGACACTCCCTCCCACTCCACCCAGAGCGGGAGAAGTCATTTGATGATTTCCCATCCGTAAAAAAAAAAAAAAAAAAAAGACTGGCAGCATTGCCACGCTGAATGGCAATGCTAATTCTTTGGCCAAAGAAAGAGCCAGCCCGCTGGTCACGCGAAGTGTCGACCAGTCGAGAGATTTCTTGAAACAGATTACTAATTGTTTAATTATTTATTTAAACTTCATGTAGGTACTATAGTGGTACGTACAAGTACGTACAAGGCATTCTCTACTAGTCAACCTTTGGGTTAAATAGGACTACATTGTGATACGGTACAAAATAATATCTAAAAAATTACTACTTGTTTTCCAAAATTGTTCCCTCTTTGGATAACATATGGATAGGTATCACAAATGGCTAAGGTGTTTAGGATATGAAATATGTTTCATTAGGCTTTTTTGTTAGCCTTCTAGTTGCATTTTTTAAATATAAGTATTTTTTAATAGTTAGTTATTCAATACAAGATATTTTGCAGGTAAGTTATCAGCATTCTAACCCCTCCAACCGGAAGCTACGCTAGTCTTTGACTGCCTTATTTAAATGTTAATTAGAAGACGTAATTAATTACAAACGACATAAACAAACGTAAACATTTATCAATACTCGTGTCAAAGTTACATAATAAATAGAAAAAGAACTCAGTTTATTTAAAGAATTCACACCTGTTGATTACATTAGTATGTATTGGGTTATATATACCTTTTTGTAACTATTGCCTTCGTTATCTATAACGATCTCTTTGAATAAGTAATTAAATTAACCTTTTTTAGCACTCCTTAGCCTCCTTAATTTAGATAGCTATCTAGGATAACCAATATCGTTTGAAATGTTTAATGCTTTCAGTAAAATAATAAATTAAATGTTTATTTAGAACACAGCTGGAACAAGAAAACCAGTAGTTTTGGACAATCAGTACTTACTTCTAGGTACTTATAATATTATTACGTACCTTATGATTTATTTATTTATTCATATCATTTATACATACATTCATATATAACATCACGCCTGTAATCCTCGAAGAGTTAGGCAGAGGTGTACCTAATAGTACACTCAGATTTCGCCAGATTAGTTTTTTTTAAGTTCCATGTAATAGAGGGCGAGCTTTTTGCCATCAACCGGGCACAAATCCAGACTCCTTGGCTGCTACTGAGAAATTCCTGATGGAAAAACCCCAATAACAATTTGGCAACCTGGGACTCGAACTCATGACCTCATGATCAGCAGTCGCGCTTGCGACTGGACTAACGAGGCAGCCATATTATTTATCTAGTCAAATAATAAACACTTTTACCTACCTACATATTTAGCTCACATAAAAATTTCGTACTTATTCTGTAAAGCTCACCTGAGTGTATTTACAAAACTGTTACTTTTTTCTTTTTTATTTCGGATAGTTAATCATCAAATGGCCCCTCCCGCTCTGGGCGGAGTGGAAGAGAGTGTCAGACTCGTACTGACTAAAACCCATACATGTTCCTTCTTTGCCCTTTGTGTTGCCGCGGTATCTTTGTCGAACAGTCCCGCAGCCTCGGTTAACAGTTACTTAAGTGGATTTGAATTTTCAATAGTAACAAACCATTTATAATTAAGATAAAAATAAACACCTGTGTTAAAAGATCTGCCAAGTTTTTACACGTGTAAAGTTGCAGCGTGCGTGACCATAGAGAATGCAATTAGGAACGGTGAACGGATATTAAAGATCCAATGAGCGATGCCGATGGGTGACCGAACGGCTACTGACGTTGTAAATTATCGTTAATCATCTAATCTGTCCGTCAAGCAGATATTTTTATGGGTACAATGAACAGCTATTTTTTAGAGGTGGTAAACACTACTATTATACTTTTGTATTTTGGTGTTCAGAACTACGAAATGCCGCCCTCAGGCTCGGTTGAGCGACCATCTTCGCAGGGTGGCTGGTAGCAACTGGATGAGAGTTGCTGAGAATCGAGTTGAGTGGCATGCGATTGAAGAAGTCTATATCCAGCAGTAGACTGCTGTGGGCTGATGATGATGATGACTACAAAATGTACGGATGTTGTAAGGTTTTGACTGAATGATGGCCAAGGTTGGGCCTAAGAAGCCAGGGCCGTCCAAAAGTCCGTGGGTTGACGATATCGTCAAAATCGCGGGAAACAGATGGATAAGGGACGCACGGAATAGAGAAGAATGGCTGATGAAAGGAGAAGCCTACAGATAACAGTGGGTGATTCCGGGCTGAAATGATGACTACGACAACGGTACATACGACTGACGTCACGTAAAATCCTGATTCCTGAGGGTTACCCGCTGTATTAGGATAAACACGGTGTAAGGGATCTGTTAAATAACCTACGAACAATTTTGACGCTGGGGTGAATGTGCTGAATTCATGGTAACCGTTTGAGCGTCGATATGCCTTACACCCTTGCGATAGCCTACCAAGACCCTTCTGGTCGGAGGATCCTCCTGTTTCTATGGATGATGAGGAACTCGACACCCTGTTCCTCGTGGTTCTATACTCTAGTTAAGTACGCTTTTCAAATCATCCAAATGTCCTCCGATGGCAATCTAAATTATGACAGCCCAGAACTGAGCCACTAGTTTGGCGACTTCAGTAGCGTCCATCACTTCCTGTAATGAACAAACAACAGGACACGCAGGGCACAATATTAAGTGCTCCAACTTTTGTGGAACAGTACCACATTTAAGTACCTACTACATTTGATCCAACTTAAGTACCTACCTAATCCATGCGGTTCTTCTCCATAGGAAACGACCAACCCGAACCGTGCACCTTTTTGTCGACGTTTTATAAGTGCCCATCTGGGCCTATGTGAATTAAATATTTTGATTTTGATTTTGATACTATTTGAATGATCGAAATCTGTCACCTCCGTCTTAAAGAGCATAAAAATACCACATCCAAAACTGTAACTTTCATCCAACAGCGACGAACTCTATCATCTGTTCATCTATTAGTAATTCACTATTTAAACATATTCCCATCTCTTTCAAGAGTACAAATTAGAGCGAGACCACAACACAAATAATTCAAACAACAGAACAATCAAGATGGCGTCTCCCACGACAATTACAACGGTGTCAAAACGGAAGCGGAACCGTCTGATAGGGCACGGGAAATGGACGGAACCCTGGATTTATGTGTTTGTTGCAATGGCCGCGTCAGTTCAGGGGTAAACAACTTTATTTATTGTTGTAGTTATTTTATTGGGTTATGAAATTGTTGGGCATATTGGTGTTTCCCGTGCTTGGTGTGTGCTTTACCCGTTGACATAACCAATGTCAACGGGTAATTTCACTTATGTTATTAATTAATGGTCATAGCAAACCTAAACCGTCGATTGTTGTTAAACCAATTTACAGCAATACATATTGGGTACAAGCTTCAACACGTAACTTCGCCCACATAAAAAACACATTCTATGGCATTCGGCAATAATGTAGTTTTCCATCAGTATTTTTTTTTTAATGCAAACTTACTAGCTTAGAAAGATGTGGTCATATTTTAGGGGGTGATTCAGACCATCAAACTGAACAAGTTTCTCCATGGGACGACCATCGAAATTGCGAAAAAATAATCAGCTGTCCCATATATCTGGATCGATGCATTTTGTATTGAACATCAAATATATTTTTCGCGATTCCAACACCCTGAAATATGATCTAACCTTTGTGACAAGCTGTAGATAGGTATAGAACTATCGTTCTCTGGTTTATTCGAATTTTACCTTTCTGTACTTACCTAGTATTTTTATAATTATTTCTCAACATAAAAGACAATGCCCAGTTATGGCCCACATATTATATGGCACACGGACACATTTTGAAAGAAAATCAAAAAATATAAGTTTTTAAAGTAGGAATTATTCGTTTAAGTTCTATCTCTAAATAAGACGCCGTGATCATAACAAATAAATAAGTAATTTAACATTATCAATGCGAGTTTCACTTCCAGGCGAAGTTTAGGGTTGCCATTATAATTTTGTTCAATTTCATTTCATTTAATAAATATAATCGATTACGGATTAATCCAATCGATTAATTATTAATTAATCCATATTAATTAATATGTATTAATTAATTCATTAAAAATGAACCTGTGTGCATAGTGGCGTGCAATCGAAGGACAAGACTGTTATCCAGCCGTAGAGTAAAAGAGGTTGATGATGATGATGAACAGTGTAGATACACTTCTGTCCTATTTCATGTACACTTAACACTTTCATCTTATTTAGCTTTGACTTTGCTGAAAAACTATATTGCGTAAAATAAAATATAAGATTAGTATAAAATAAAAAATACTTAAAAACTAAAACCGTCAGCGAAAAAAAAAAGCAACTTGTCGGCTAGGTACTATTTAAATTAAAACTTAAGTATTATAAGGTCTTGTAACGAAACCTACTCGATCTTTTAAGACAAAACTATTATGATCATAAACACCTCAGAACAGAGATCCTATAGTCTACACATACATAAACATAGAATGATTAAATCACTGTATCCTTTACGGCTTTGCCGTATTTAGATGAAAATTCATTTATTTCATTTATTTATTTATTCACAGGACATGTTTCCTTTGCCATTACAGATAATAAATCTAATGCGACAAAGTAACTTATATTATCCTTTATTAAATTGAATTTATTAAATTGATCGAGACCAACAATCGTTGCAAATAATCGATTTTATTTCTAAATACGGCAACATTGTCCTTTGACAGATGCCATGGATTTGACAGTAAGCTGTAATCCCCCTCCTCGTTAGCGCGTTAGCTAATACTCGCTATCGTAGTTTTCTTTTGCCGTGGTTTGTGCTCTTTTGCGACCTTTTTTACGACAATGGACTCCGATCAACCTCACCCGAATGACGACCCTCGCGCGTACTTGGGCCAGGCTCCTCTTTGAATGACAACTCTGATGAGAATGTGGAAATTGTTGGCCCTACATCTAATGCCCTCGCACGTATTTACTACTCTCGCCCCGCTTTTACAATCCGCTCCGGCGCGCATATGGATCCGAGCAGCTCTGCTGTCTCGAGCGAGTCATCGCAGGGCTAACTGGCGGCGGCGCAAGCAACGTTCGCTGTGCGAATTGTAGAGTGGATATGAGGCGCTTGAGATCTCATCAATTAGAAATTGTCGAAGTACGATAAATTGTACATTAAACATTATGTACTTACCATTCAAAAGTGATTGCAAGTGTATAGAATACGTCTGTGCTTAAGAAAAAATAAATGTTATAAAATGAATTAAGACTGTTTTATTTCCAAATGGCGACTTATTTTCTTAACTGATAAGTACTAGAAGGTCATAATAACTTAAACTATAATTCCATAAACTATTTATCAGTGTTTACTGTAGGCCACGGTTGTTCTAATAAGTGGGCAATGTTCTTTCCTCTCCATCACAGTTTCATCACATTCTTTGAACTATGTATTTTTTATTAAATATTGTAAAATGTAGCGCCATATTCAATAACATTTTGAGATTAACATACTAGCTGCACTAAATGCTTTCTCTGCAAGAAAATAAGCAAATGAAATCCTTTATCCCACAGACCCACATTCAAATGAGGCAAGGATTTACGGGAAAAGTGAATTGACCTCTCAGCAGAAGTGGGATAATCTGGGAAATATGAGGGTCAGGTCTATCAGCCCCGGGCTTGTCCCGACAAATAGCGGGATTATGCTAAACTAACCCGTTGCAGCGACGATACGGTTTGAGAATCCTTAAAGAAGGTTACAGTTACAAGTAAAGATATGGAGAATGGGGCTATTTGTTCTGATAATAGATATTGGAAAGATATTTTTAGGGTAATATTTGTAAAAGGGGTGAAATGGTCGTTTTTTATAACCGAAAACAATATTAATTATGGAACCCTTCTAAAATATAAAAAATATATTAATATTTAGGTCTAATGAACATCGATAAAGGTAATAGTTTCCTTAGTCAAAAAGTCAAGTCAAGCAGTACGTCACTAACAACACAAAATTATTAAGTCAACGATATAAGCTAGTCTTTCACACAATAATATGTCGACATCGTACCTTACCTTGGACTACACTTTACCTTATTTATGTATTTATTCGATAAGTGAACAATGTATGTTCTTATAGAATCAATAAAGAATCTTTAAACTCAAAAGACTAACATTTAATCTACAAACGAAAGGTTTAGTCAGCCTTTTTCCGAAGCACAAAAAATAAAAGATCTAGACACGATCAAGAGCACTAATGAACAAACGAAAACTAACAACGTTAGCAGATAGAAAGAAAAGTTTCAGTAAAGATCTACTGAAGCGGCGTAACCACCCGCAAAAAGTTTTAAATGAAGAAAAGGTAAAGAAACCTAAAGATATAAAGCTAAGAATTTTTCCAACAGTTAAATCCATGAACCACCTAATATTCACAGATATACAAGAAAACCAACCAACACAAACACACATGAACATAGATTTATTGAACATTTCACACAGTTCACTCTGATCGATTAGAGGATATTCGTTCCTCGTTAGACCCATTCCGTGGAACGTAACGATCTTGAAGATAGAAATAGTGTACCAACACATACCAACATATTAGCTGAGAAAACATGTGCTATAACTAGTGATCGGATATTCGGATGCATATTTACCTAAAGTACGTTTTTTCCCGGCCTAAGGTACGAAAGTATAGAAGCGGCTTCTTAAAATGCCAATTTTTCTTGGGATCGAGGTATTTTAGAAATAATACAGTGTGTATAAAATGTAGTACTCATAAGCATAATATATATTTAAAACCAGGCAAGCAATTTGGTGAAAATAACACGTAAAAGTACAAAATTATACGATTTAAATTTTTGCTGCTGAATATTCGTATAGGACAAAATGGTAAATATGACAATACATTTGAACTAAAAAACTAAAATGAAAAAAAGACTATGTATTTAAAAAAACCGGGACTTTTTCCGCACTGACGTGCCCTCTATACTTGTCAACACTTAAACTTTAGGCAAATATGCATCCGAATATCCGTTCACTGGCTATAACATATTGGTAGCTGAGAAAACATGTGCTATTTCAAGTTATTTCTCTCCCTGGATACTTACGACTTCGCGACGAGATAAGTACCTGATAATATCACCTTATTCTCGGTCTACAGGTAGTAAAATCGCCATTTTACTGCTTGTCTTCGGAACTCGCAAACTACTAGTTGGAACTTGGAAAGCGAAATGTAGGCGGCGAATTTATGTACTTCCTATATTATGTTTCTTTATCGATAGTTGAATCTTTCACTGAATTGCTGAACGTAAATGAATTGCTTCTAAACTAGCATCTAACGGTCTTTTGCGACGTAAATTAGATCTAATCGTTTAAGATTTAGCTTTTTGTTGGAGATCAGATAGGTTTTTCCATTTGATTTCGACAATTGATTCATTATTTTTCGAGGCGCTAGAACACTCACCCTGGTCTCTCTCATCTATAGTCAAGTTCAATAAATACTTATGCAACCATTTTAATGCAATAGACAAGAATTTGAACGAAGTATGAACTGACAAAGAAAGCGAAGCTTTCTTTGTCATCATGTCATGTCATGGCTTTTTTCGAAATCTAACTTTTGACAGTCTAACTTCAAGCAATTACGAAACTACAGAATAAAAATCGTATCTTAAGTTATTACGCATGGAGCACAATAACCACTGGTTATTTTGCTCCATGTTATTACGCGACGTTGCTGTTTATAAGTGACTAGCGGCCCGTCCTAGCTTCGCACGGGTGGATATTTATTTTCCCCTAACCCTCCCCCCCTATTTTTTTCTAGTAATAAATATAGCCTATGTTACTCAGGGATAATGTAGCTTTCTAATGGTGAAAAAAAAAATGAAATCTGCACAGCAGTTTTTGAGTTTATTCATTACAAACATACACACACACACACAAATACAAATCTTTCCTCTTTATAATATTAGTGTAGATAAACTGAAGAAAAACAAAACACAAAAAAAATTGTCTTTTTCCAAAACAAAAAACTCGATGATACACAAATCAAATGCGACTGTGGAGTATGGTACTCGACACCTCTGAAAAACAAATAAACAAAGAATAGCAATAATTTACTCAGTGTTGTGACATTCAGATAAGGAGTCCCTTACAGCACTGTTTATTGTAAGAAAAGTCCACAAGTTGCAACTGAAACAATAATCAAGCTTGTTCTAAAGCAGCTAACAATAACAGAGTAAAGATTTATTAGCGCCCCCCACACGTACAGTTCGGACCGCGCATCTTGGACTGCGTTCCAAACCGCAGTTAGATCTGTACAGTTTGGACTGCGTATCAAACTGTTGTGCTAATTACGATTAAAAATGCATTCACAGTTTGGATTGCCGACAAAACTTACATAATCTAGACAAACGTTCCGAACTGTGCGTGTAAATTGATTTTCAAGAGTTTGGACTGCAGTTTGGACTGGCGCGTAGAACGTTATAGCGCCCCGCACACGTACAGTTCGGACCGCGCATCTTGGACTGCGTTCCAAACCGCAGTTAGATCTGTACAGTTTGGACTGCGTATCAAACTGTTGTGCTAATTACGATTAAAAATGCATTAGCGCCCCCCACACGTACAGTTCGGACCGCGCATCTTGGACTGCGTTCCAAACCGCAGTTAGATCTGTACAGTTTGGACTGCGTATCAAACTGTTGTGCTAATTACGATTAAAAATGCATTCACAGTTTGGATTGCCGACGAAACTTACATAATCTAGACAAACGTTCCGAACTGTGCGTGTAAATTGATTTTCAAGAGTTTGGACTGCAGTTTGGACTGGCGCGTAGAACGTTATAACTTTTAAAAGTTTTCTCGCAGTAGTAAGAAAAATGGACGATCGTTTGGTCATCGCGTTAGCGTTCTGTATTTTTTTGCTGACGAAATCGCGATCAGCTGAAACAAAACCTACTGACTTGCAAAAATCAACGAGCTCGTCATATGCTTTATTTCTCATATTCCTGTTAATATACTCCTTACTTTTTATCTTCCAGAGTTCATTCGTTTGTTCCGTGAAAATCCGTGTGGATGTTCACGGAACAAACGAATGAACTCTGTGATAGCTTCGACGCTCCAAACCGCCATTTTTGTAATTTACGTTTACACGTGATGCGCGCATAAAACTGTAAGACATGCGTTCGCGTCGATGTGCCAGATCGGATTGTTAGACCCGCACATCTACACGTACAGTTCGGAGCGAGGGATGGAACGGCGCGTGCTGTTTCCCGTGGTCCGAACTTTACGTGTGGAGGGCGCTATTCACAGTTTGGATTGCCGACGAAACTTACATAATCTAGACAAACGTTCCGAACTGTGCGTGTAAATTGATTTTCAAGAGTTTGGACTGCAGTTTGGACTGGCGCGTAGAACGTTATAACTTTTAAAAGTTTTCTCGCAGTAGTAAGAAAAATGGACGATCGTTTGGTCATCGCGTTAGCGTTCTGTATTTTTTTGCTGACGAAATCGCGATCAGCTGAAACAAAACCTACTGACTTGCAAAAATCAACGAGCTCGTCATATGCTTTATTTCTCATATTTCTGTTAATATACTCCATACTTTTTATCTTCCAGAGTTCATTCGTTTGTTCCGTGAAAATCCGTGTGGATGTTCACGGAACAAACGAATGAACTCTGTGATAGCTTCGACGCTCCAAACCGCCATTTTTGTAATTTACGTTTACACGTGATGCGCGCATAAAACTGTAAGACATGCGTTCGCGTCGATGTGCCAGATCGGATTGTTAGACCCGCACATCTACACGTACAGTTCGGAGCGAGGGATGGAACGGCGCGTGCTGTTTCCCGTGGTCCGAACTTTACGTGTGGAGGGCGCTATTAACTTTTAAAAGTTTTCTCGCAGTAGTAAGAAAAATGGACGATCGTTTGGTCATCGCGTTAGCGTTCTGTATTTTTTTGCTGACGAAATCGCGATCAGCTGAAACAAAACCTACTGACTTACAAAAATCAACGAGCTCGTCATATGCTTTATTTCTCATATTCCTGTTAATATACTCCTTACTTTTTATCTCCCAGAGTTCATTCGTTTGTTCCGTGAAAATCCGTGTGGATGTTCACGGAACAAACGAATGAACTCTGTGATAGCTTCGACGCTCCAAACCGCCATTTTTGTAATTTACGTTTACACGTGATGCGCCCTTGGTCCGAACTTTACGTGTGGAGGGCGCTATTAGCGCCCCCCACACGTAAAGTTCGGACCGCGGGAAACAGCACGCGCCGTTCCATCCCTCGCTCCGAACTGTACGTGTAGATGTGCGGGTCTAACAATCCGATCTGGCATATCGACGCGAACGCATGTCTTACAGTTTTATGCGCGCATCACGTATAAACGTAAATTACAAAAATGGCGGTTTGGAGCGTCGAAGCTATCACAGAGTTCATTCGTTTGTTCCGTGAACATCCACACGGATTTTCACGGAACAAACGAATGAACTCTGGAAGATAAAAAGTAAGGAGTATAGTAACAGGAATATGAGAAATAAAGCATATGACGAGCTCGTTGATTTTTGCAAGTCAGTAGGTTTTGTTTCAGCTGATCGCGATTTCGTCAGCAAAAAAAATACAGAACGCTAACGCGATGAACAAGCGATCGTCCATTTTTCTTACTACTGCGAGAAAACTTTTAAAAGCTATAACGTTCTACGCGCCAGTCCAAACTGCAGTCCAAACTCTTGAAAATCAATTTACACGCACAGTTCGGAACGTTTGTCTAAGTTATGAAAAGCGCCCCCCACACGTACAGTTCGGACCGCGCATCTTGAACTGCGTTCCAAACCGCAGTTAGATCTGTACAGTTTGGACTGCGTATCAAACTGTTGTGCTAATTACGATTAAAAATGCATTCACAGTTTGGATTGCCGACGAAACTTACATAACCTAGACAAACGTTCCGAACTGTGCGTGTAAATTGATTTTCAAGAGTTTGGACTGCAGTTTGGACTGGCGCGTAGAACGTTATAACTTTTAAAAGTTTTCTCGCATTAGTAAGAAAAATGGACGATCGCTTGGTCATCGCGCTAGCGTTCTGTATTTTTTTTGCTGACGAAATCGCGATCAGCTGAAACAAAACCTACTGACTTGCAAAAATCAACGAGCTCGTCATATGGTTTATTTCTCATATTCCTGTTACTATACTCCTTACTTTTTATCTTCCAGAGTTCATTCGTTTGTTCCGTGAAAATCCGTGTGGATGTTCACAGAACAAACGAATGAACTCTGTGATAGCTTCGACGCTCCAAACCGCCATTTTTGTAATTTACGTTTATACGTGATGCGCGCATAAAACTGTAAGACATGCGTTCGCGTCGATATGCCAGATCGGATTGTTAGACCCGCACATCTACACGTACAGTTCGGAGCGAGGGATGGAACGGCGCGTGCTGTTTCCCGCGGTCCGAACTTTACGTGTGGGGGGCGCTTAAGTTTCGTCGGCAATCCAAACTGTGAATGCATTTTTAATAGCGCCCTGCACACGTAAAGTTTGGACCGCGGGAAACAGCACACGCCGTTCCATCCCTCGCTCCGAACTGTACGTGTAGATAGCGCCCCCCACACGTACAGTTCCGACCGCGCATCTTGGACTGCGTTCCAAACCGCAGTTAGATCTGTACAGTTTGGACTGCGTATCAAACTGTTGTGCTAATTACGATTAAAAATGCATTCACAGTTTGGATTGCCGACGAAACTTACATAATCTAGACAAACGTTCCGAACTGTGCGTGTAAATTGATTTTCAAGAGTTTGGACTGCAGTTTGGACTGGCGCGTAGAACGTTATAACTTTTAAAAGTTTTCTCGCAGTAGTAAGAAAAATGGACGATCGCTTGGTCATCGCGTTAGCGTTCTGTATTTTTTTTGCTGACGAAATCGCGATCAGCTGAAACAAAACCTACTGACTTGCAAAAATCAACGAGCTCGTCATATGCTTTATTTCTCATATTCCTGTTACTATACTCCTTACTTTTTATCTTCCACAGTTCATTCATTTGTTCCGTGAAAATCCGTGTGGATGTTCACGGAACAAACGAATGAACTCTGTGATAGCTTCCACGCTCCAAACCGCCATTTTTGTAATTTACGTTTATACGTGATGCGCGCATAAAACTGTAAGACATGCGTTCGCGTCGATGTGCCAGATCCGATTGTTAGACCCGCACATCTACACGTACAGTTCGGAGCGAGGGATGGAACGGCGCGTGCTGTTTCCCGCGGTCCGAACTTTACGTGTAGATGTGCGGGTCTAACAATCCGATCTGGCACATCGACGCGAACGCATGTCTTACAGTTTTATGCGCGCATCACGTGTAAACGTAAATTACAAAAATGGCGGTTTGGAGCGTCGAAGCTATCACAGAGTTCATTCGTTTGTTCCGTGAACATCCACACGGATTTTCACGGAACAAACGAATGAACTCTGGAAGATAAAAAGTAAGGAGTATATTAACAGGAATATGAGAAATAAAGCATATGACGAGCTCGTTGATTTTTGCAAGTCAGTAGGTTTTGTTTCAGCTGATCGCGATTTCGTCAGCAAAAAAATACAGAACGCTAACGCGATGACCAAACGATCGTCCATTTTTCTTACTACTGCGAGAAAACTTTTAAAAGTTACAACGTTCTACGCGCCAGTCCAAACTGCAGTCCAAACTCTTGAAAATCAATTTACACGCACAGTTCGGAACGTTTGTCTGGATTATGTAAGTTTCGTCGGCAATCCAAACTGTGAATGCATTTTTAATCGTAATTAGCACAACAGTTTGATACGCAGTCCAAACTGTACAGATCTAACTGCGGTTTGGAACGCAGTCCAAGATGCGCGGTCCGAACTGTACGTGTGGGGGGCGCTAATCGTAATTAGCACAACAGTTTGATACGCAGTCCAAACTGTACAGATCTAACTGCGGTTTGGATCGCAGTTCAAGATGCGCGGTCCGAACTGTACGTGTGGGGGGCGCTATTATTTTAAGTTTGGTCCGTTCAAAACTCTGCCATTTCCACACCGTCGGTGGCAGCGCAGAGGTCACTTTTAGTGCATATTTTTGGCCACAGAGCGCTAAGATGTGAAGCACTCTTTGCGGCACAGCCCCAAAAAGAACTTAGTATTGCAATAAACTAAAAGTCATGTAAGCGAACTAAAAATAGAGCAGGCAAGATGATATGAGATGAAGGAAGAAATAGGAATAGTAAGGATTTATTCATGAGAGTATTAATCTCATATTCAAAGAAAAAGCTTCGATTTCTAACTAACTAATCAAGCATGCTGACAGGAACAAAACCAAGATTTATTAATCTTTTTTTTTTCCGTGTGCTTGAGTACCTAATACAAATCAGGAAACTATACGTCTGATCCGACATTTATTATAACGAAGCTTACGGTAAGCAATGAGGATATTACTTTTTTAATACCCATTTGCATTTTACCTGCATTTAAATTTTAACATGTCAACCGCCAAATTCCATACCGGGTTTACACATGCCATAAATCTTAAAGATTCGCGAGACATATACGGAAAAGTGAAATAAATTTTAACGACTCCAAGAGTTATGGTTACTACCCTCTTCTCCTACACTGAACAAGGAAAAGTCCATAAAGTCGTACAGAAATGTCCCATAAACCTCGTTTGTCCGATTTTAGGAACAGATAGGGACCGTTGACTCAGTAACCTAATTCCAGCCGGGAATGGCGGAAACAATGTTTGAATGAATAGAAATCAAATTAGGTATGTCGTGTTACTGAGTAATCTAATCTGGAGTGCTGTGGAGCTTTTAGATTAATTAATTAGATAAATAGATAGAATAAATACAAACAGTATGGACGGTCGAGACATATGGATCGGGATTTCAAACAAATGAGGGGAATGTTTGTTTAGGTTCAGGACGGCGTGGTTTGTGCAGCAATATCAGCAATTAATCGATTTCCTTAGTTTTTCCATATCAGAACCAATTACCGATGACGTGCAAAAAGACGAAGCAAAGGAGTATGTAAGTATCGTAGCAGAGTGGGCTGCGGGACTGTTCGAAAGAGATACCGCGGCCCTGGAACACAAAGCGCAAAGATGGAACATGGATGGGTTTTAGTCAGTACGAGTCTGACACTGCCTTCCAATCCGCCCAAAGCGGGAGGGGTCATTCGATGATTTCCCATACGAAAAAAAAAAATGTATCGTAGCAGATGGCAATCTGTAGTTTCTACTTATCCCTAGCGGCGGTACTTTCATATAAATGCTTACCCTTAAAACCTACTGCTCTTCATGATGTTAGGGTTTCTGAACAGTCTGCTGGCCTTATGGCATGCCGATCTCTCTGAAAAAGACGTGAGTCGAATAAACCAACATAAAACAACCAAAAATTTTACCATAGATTAGAAAAAAAGAAAACCATAACCAAAACAGATGAAAGTCTCTTCTAACATATTTCCCAACGTTTTGAAGTCACCTACCTTATACCTACCGCACATAATTACAGCCAAATAAATATCCCAATAGACATAAAGCTTCCTCTATCACGTGTAGTAAGGAATCGAGGAAACAACAACAAATGGAAATAGTATCGGAAACAGTAACGTTGGCGCAGACGTATTTAGTGGTCGCCGGGCGGCGCGCGCGCACGCTGACAGACAGATCGACTGACGACAACGCATGCGCTGGGAGCGCGAAATAAGAAGGTGCAGAAGACCCGCTTTTTCTGACAAGAAACTAAAATCCACTTGAAAAAAAATCGCGATAAACCAATATGTGTTCTGCTGTTCGAAGCTTAGTTCTCCAAATTTTAACATAATACAGAATATACCGGATAGGGTGCTTGAAAGATAACCTGCATCATTCCGGTCCCGATTGTACTTTTTTATTTATTTTAATTTATTAAACACTTCAAGCAAAAAGTGCACGGGCGGACTTAATGCCATAGGCATTTTCTACCAGTCAACCTTTGGGTGATTGATGCAGAGACAAACAGATTTTTCCCCGTTTTTATGCAACTGTTTCTTTATGTGCACACATTTATCGCATAGAGAAAGTATGGGAATATTTTACCCGTATTTATTGGTACCGATTCAGGGTTGTTGCGAACATCAGCATCAGCATCAGCATCCGCTGATCATCAGCATCATTTTCAACATCAGCATCAGCATCAGCATCCGCATTGATCGATGCTGATTATTAATGCTGATTATTAATGCTGAAGTTCGAGTCGTGACATGACTGCAGAGAGGATTATATCACGTGTAGTTTTTGCCTGCGACTTTGAACAATTAAAGGATTGTGATTGCAAACAAACACAAACTTGTCTCATTACGTTAATTTGTAATTACGCGTGAAAGTTTTTATTTTTTTTCCGTAAACTGTTGTTATCCGTTGAAAAGTGGAATATGGACGTATTTTAAATTAAGGAGTCAAGAACCTGCAAAGTGCAACTTATGTTACAAGGATTATTCACGCAAAGAGCGTACTAATACGGACTGATTTTACTTTTCCCTGTTTTTTTTAAGAAAATAATTAAAATCAGCATCAGCATCAGCATCCGCTGATGTCAATGATAAAAGATCAGCATCAGCATCAGCATCCGCTGATGTGAAAAAAATATGCATCAGCAACAACCCTGGTACCGATCCGTCCCGACCTGTCCTTTTTTTTTTTTTCCATCCATCTAAAAACAATACTAACCTTGAAACTTCTTTTAAGATCAGCGACTACCGTTTCACGTCAATAAAGACTAAGAATCCAGCCAGGCCCTGCAGTCTCGACAAATATAACGACAAAAATCGGTCGTTAAGTGTGATCAACGTCAAATTTCTTTAATAGATTTTCAACCTATTAAAGAAATAAAGTAGAAATAGCTTTCGAAATAAAGTAGAAAATCTATTAAAGGAATTTGACAACGATACGACTTAGCGACCGATTTTTGTCGCTATCTAATGTCGAGACTGCAGGGCCAGGTGTCTACTGTGCATCATAGACGGACATAGTAAAGTGGCCAACAATGCTGTCTGTACACAAGTCGACGGGGAAACACAAATACCTAACATTCAAAGTAACCTTTGCGAAGTCCCTTGAAAAGAATAAAAAGTTATGGTTTATTTCATCGCCCTCGTTTCGCCTGTAATGGTTGTAGCTTCAAAATCATTTCATGTTATGTCTTTGCTTGTTCTGGTATTCGGTCTACTACAGAACTTTCACAGGTATTTTACCTAAGGTGCGAATTACACAAAAACGGCGTACGGCGAAGGCGCGACGCAGGCATGATGCCGCTTCAAAACGTTTTCATACAAAATGTTCGTAGGCGACGTGTCGTGAATTACACTCAAGCGACGCGGGACAGGCACGCCGCCGTTCTTTCGTTTCCTTATAAATTCCATGCCCGCGCTGCGCCTTACGCCGTTTCTGTGTAATTCGCGCCTAAGACTGCACCCCAAATGCAATCTTACCGCAAATAGAATTAAGATCACTATGATTTTAACAGTGATCCATAATCAGAGGTAAATTAATTGTAAGAAGAATGTATCTTTTGCCATTAGGCTTCTATCTTTTCATAGTGCTTGCCTTCTGCATATGTTTTATCTTGTTCCATGAAGGTAAACTGGTGCCAAAGCTGTGACAATTAGGACCTCATACGGCGTAATAAACACTTTACTTAGTCGTCAAATTATGCTGAAGCAACTTTGTCGTTTTCTAAGGCAGGCTTCCTGCTGTACTCATTCCTAGATGCATTTTTAGACTAGTTGACAGCGACTGGGATGGTATCGTGGTACCTATTGTACCAGTAAGGGATTTCAATACTTTTGGTACTGAAAACTTGTACAACCAAAACCCATGAAGTAGAGAACCATGATCTTTTTCAACATTGCGTGACACTGTAACTGTCACTAAGGTAAAGTCCATCATCATCATTCTCCTGCCCTTATCCCAATTTATTTCGGGTCGGCGTTGCATGTCTTCTTCTTCCATACTTGTCTATTATTCGTTATCATTTAAATGAAGTATTGTTAAATTGACTTTCAACTTAAATAATTTATTATGAAAATTAACATTATTTACAAACTACAAATCTATAATAGTAATAAAAATGTTTACAAGTATCAAAACGGTTACAGTGCGTCAAAAAAATCCTAAATTAAAATGATGAGATTATTCGTATATTTAACCACGACTTTCACTCTTTGCCATTACTATCAAGTGACAAATTGATGGAGATCACAAATCTTAGAACCACAAACAACAATAAATTAATTCATGATGTCATTTTGCTTACATTCTGGAATCTCAACTTACACAAATTGAGCCAATAAATTAATACAAATAGCCTTGATTGGCGCAGTTCGAGCATATCACGCTCATTGCTCTCAAGTGACAAGCGGATGGAAACGATGCAACTTGCGAATTGTCGGGTCGTTGAGCTTGTAACAGTGCTGCGGTTCAGCTGAGCGATGCTGATTCACGCAGCTTGTTGGCGGATGAGTGTCCTCTGTTGAGATGAGAGGGCGAATTAAATCTTTACTTCACTAGGTAGGTAGAGAGTCATTTTAGAGATGTAAGGATGTTCCATGAATGGGTAAATAGATTGGGTGAAAATTGGAACAATAAACCATTGTGCTAGATTAACACATAGGATATGTTTCATCAGGGTAAATTAAGTACTTCCTCTATGATGCGAGTAAAATTGCAAGCAAAAGCTCTTACTTAGAACATCAGATCATAATAAAAATATAGGAACAAAAGTAACGGGTTCATCGTCATCGTCATCATCTTCCTGCCCTTGTCCCATTCTATTTGGGGTCGGCGCAACACGTTTTCTTCTTCCATTCTCCCCTGTCAGACGTCACTGCATCACTTACTCCTTTCTCTTTCATATCATTCCTCACTCAATCCATCCAATTTTTCAAAACAAAAGTAACTGATTATGTGGGAAAATACTCTGACCAACTATTCCCAAGATGGTTTAAAATCCAAACTTCGACTAGAATGTTAACTCGCTAACGATTTTAAAGAAGTTACTGCATACTTTTTCCAACGTTCTTGCTTGATCTCATGTAAAATTCTCTCCAACTTTCGAAACTAAAGCTCGGTGGAAACTCTCGGCTCCTATTAATCATCAGCGAATGCACTGTGCGCGAGCCGTTGATAATCTAATAAATTATCTAGCATACGGAAAACCGCAACTTCGAGCCACTAGTTACTGAACCCTAGCTTACAATGTACACGCTATTCTCGTCTTTACGGATAATTAAATAGAGAACATTATGGCTCTCGCTACACTAACTTTATGATCACAACAATGTTATAACATGTACTTAATTGAATTTATAGTATACGTTCAGGCTTCAGATATTGTTTAAAGGCAACATTTTTTCTTAGTCTTTCGTCCTTAAATAGATGTGCTGTTTTTACCTTGTTAAAGCAAGTTTTCTAGTGATATGAAGCCTGCACTTTACAGAATAAGGCATGAAAAACTTCACAACTTTATGTTATGAGTATGGCACTACAGGACAAAGATGGTATCATGTTGTGTAGCTTGGTCCTTAGCATACCTAGATGACCGATGCAAAAGTCTCTGTTTGTTTATCACCTTTTCCCGACTAAACGGCTGATCGGATTGTAATGAAATTTGGCAAGGAGATAGATTATATTCTGAGCAAGGACATAGGCTATCTTTTTGTTCTCACGCATACACATCCAAATTACCACGCGAACGAATCGCGGGCAACAACTAGTAGAAGTATATATGAAAATGACTTTAAAAACTAGTATTTTCAAAAATTACTGCGAAAAATAAATTAAAAAATGTAGCTGGACTCGTGAACATAGACAACTCCTAATCTATCTGCTTTTACTTTCATTAAATACCCTCATCTACTAGTCCAGATAGTACATCACACACTTGCCACCCACCAGATCACCAAGCCTTAATAACCTTCCATCAAGTCCTATCACCCGTGTTCCTTACCGTTGTGCTACAATGAGAACACAGCCCGGATGAATTCACGACTCTCACATAAATAACACCGGTTGCCGACTCATAGTAATAAACGCTCTCTTTACGGACGCCCAGGTTCCTGGGTGCACGCGCGTGCCGCGTCAGTAGGTGCGTGCCTATGTTTTATAGGAGGGATGGGATTCTTTCCTATTTTACTGAAAGAGTTATGATTATTCGCTTCGTTGATACCATAATAAGAAAAGGTTTATAGAAAGGCCAGTTTTAGGAACTCTCATTGTTGTGTGGAATATAGACTGTTTACTTTGATGCATGTTTGAAGTTGGACAGTTTATAATAATCCTCCTAGTGGTTTTTCTAATTTCGTGAGGAAAGTTTTGAATATGAATGTGGATGGGTACAAGAGTAGAGGAAGACCAAAGAAACGTTGGATGGACTGTGTGAAGGATGATATGGCACTAAAGGAGGTGTCTGATGAGATGACGAGGAATAGGGAAGTATGGATGAAGAAGACATGCTGCGCCGACCCTAAACGAATTGGGATAAGGGCACGAGAATGACGATGATGGTTTCTCTAATTTATCAAAACGTTACATTTTTGAAAAAACTGTGGCTTTTCTTATAAACAGAGTCGTGACCAAAAGCGAAAGTAATAGATGACAAAATATTCATAATTATAGAAAAATTCCGATAACTTTATTTCAAACATTCCCAAAATAAAAAAAAACTCTTGCACCACACATCACGCTGCGCTTGAGTCCACGATAAACATCAAACTATCCATAAATATTCCCATAGAAGTCAAAAAGAACTTGTTCAAATAAAATTAACATGGCAGACATCCGCTCACTAATAAGCGTACGACCATTTTTGATTTGTTATTATAAAACAAACACGTATGCAAATAAGAAGTTTACCACCCGTTGAGCTTTGGCACCACACGGGGCTCTTACACTATCCAATCCTCGAAACCTCACAACCAAAATTGAGTTCTACTTTCTCTCGTCTACAGTTGATTATCCTTTGTTGTCTCATCTTGCTCCTCAAGGTTAAGTTCGTGTAACAAGTCCAGAATGTATGCAGACGATCCGACGGCAAGCGAGCTGGGTACATATATCAATTTCTTGCCGTAGATGATAAATTAACCGAGATATGGTATGCGCCAGCGTCGAGTAAGTAACCATATCTCTTATGAGTAACGACTTGTAAATCTTGTCCGCATTTATTTTGTATGGAGTGATAACTGGCTATTGTTTTTGTGTTCTTATCTGGCTTTTGTAAAGAATATTAATGTTCCTATGATTGGAGCTGATGGAAAATGTTTTGTTTGGCTAATGGATTTCTTGTTTTGGTTACTGTTTCTTTTATAATGTACCTACTTCTTTTTTTGTATCTGGTCTGCCTTAATAACAGAGATATAGAAAAGTTCTCATCAGTAAGTTTTATAATCTGCCCATATAACCTCAACTAGAGTACAATCAAATACAAACAAAACATTGTACTTACATAGATTCTATTATAAACTTTTTTTTTCCATTTCCATATGTAGATAGAAAAGATAAAAAGCATTAAAGGGCGTCAAAAAATTCGTCCACATCGCTATCATCAGGAATAGTGCCCAAAAGTCAGGTAGTATTACCATATTGGATGGCATTGCTGATTCTTTGAATATCTTGAAACGAAAAGTTACCTGCTTCCTATAACATGGTTAAAATAATCATCATCATTCTCTTGCCCTTATCCCAATTTATTTGGGGCCGGCGCAGCATGTCTACCTCTTCCATATCTCTCTATTACTCGTCATCTCAGCAGTCACCTCCTTTCTAGCTATATCATCCTTCACACAGTCCATCCATCGTTTCTTTGGTGTTCCTCTTCTCTTATATCACGGTTAAAATATTCAACTTATTTTCACTCAAAAGCGTTGTAAGAATGTTGAATGTTGTGAAAATGCCGGTTCAATGTTCCATTAAGATAAACTGAGTTAAATATGAACTTTTCTTGCACACATAAAACTGAGCTCTCTTCATCATAACATTACCGTGATTATTCGCATAAATTCCACCAGACTGCTACTTTACTTAACTTTTTATAAAATGGCTGGCGTGAGAATTTACAGCACTTCTCTTATTTACGTCCACTTCTAAATTAATGGAAGATTTTTCTTTAAAAACATTTAATATTCAGACCAGGGAAAATTCTTAAGTCATTCCAAACCAATTTAGTAGGAGGCATTATTATTTTTCTCAATTAAAAGGACTGCGTATGATTTAGGGGGTCGCGCGCCGGACATTTTTGCGTCTCTCCGTAAAGCGATAAATAACGAAATTAGGAAGCTTCGTGCCGTAGATTCACTGCCACGTTCATATTAGGGGACTACCTACTTTATTTATTTTAACGGTCATGCAGCTCATGGCTAAATAATAACAGCCGCTCGGGTCGATCTTCAGGTTAAGCCGCGCTTGCCTAGGTTGGTCCATGGATGGGTGACCGCCCATAACATACCGAGTTTCCTCCGTGCCTCAGAAAGCTTGTTAAGCCGTTGGTCCTGGTTGTCAATTATAGATCTTTGCCAGTCGTTAAGTAGTAAGTGGCCCGAAAGTCTGTCAACTAGTCTAACCAAGGGCTATCGTTGTGGAGGTCAGATAGGCAGTCGCTCCATGTAAATAATGGTTTTCAGCTGCATCCGGTTACACTGGAAGTCGACCCTAACATACTTGGGAAAAGGTTAGGCAGATGGTAATGACATTATCATCAGCACAACGCTGAGCTCCAAGCCTCCAAAAATGACCTCAAACAAAACATTTTCAAGATTAACGCCATTCACCGTAAACTTCTAAAAAGACATCCAATGAAAAGTGATCCAAGTACAAACAGCAATCCTTCTTCTAGACAAGCGATATTAAAACAATTAGGGATGCAGCACATCTCGCAGTGTAGACGCTAGTTGCTGACGGCGCGCTGCACGCTTCGGACGTAAATCATGCGCGTACGAGAGGAATGGCCCCGGCTCTATGGGGTACGAGTCTGCGGGTACAGGACCTCTGGAATATGATAGACTATCTGTTGCCCGCAATCTTCTTCCGCGTGAAATGTTTATTATAAAATTATAACTTCCCGATTTGTATTGTTAACAATTTCAAGGGTTTTATTTCTTTTGCACACTTATCCTTTTTCTACAATAAAAGTACTTTACTCTTTATAACATCAGCTATCTGCCAGTAAAAGACCGTCGAATACCGTCCAGCCGTTTCAGCGATTAGCCGGACCAAACAGATAGACAAACAAAAATGAAAAAAAATAAAAAATATTCGTACCGTATAATATATTTGCATTTGCAGTCAGTAAAAAGCTGTTATTTTGCAATTACAAACAGACACTTCAATTTAATTCATTTGTATAGATTTGGTCATGCAGTTTATAACGTATATCGAAGTAACTCAAGATGGGTCTAGTAAGTGTGCCGATAACACCGATATGATCAAAGACGAGATGACACCTTTAAAGTAGCATTTATTTATTATCAGTGGCCGTTTACGGGCTGATAACGTGGTACTTATGTAAAATATGCGAAAGCAATTTGCTAAGCAAATTGAATACCAAATCGGCCATATTGACGTAGGCCGTCAAGTTCACCGTTGAACTGACAAGTTATTCAAGTACTTCAATTTCATTAGAGTTAACCTTTAACATTAAGAGGTTAAAGGTTACCTCTAAACAAATTGATTCTGAGATCTGTTGTTTTTCAGAACATGACATTCTGAAGATGTTGTTTTCTTACTAAAATAGCCACATAAACTCAAATAATATCAAAGGCAACTCCACAGTCACATTAGAAGCTCTTTCAGCTAAAGTATGCATAAAATATTTCCCTTAGCAATAGCAATAAGTACTCCTATAATGGCCCATTTGCAGCCGAGTGTGTGGGAGAATGCGAATGGTGCTGAGCGATGCTATACGTATGCTAAACAGAGAAGGGTCTGATGGATGGCTATGATCAGAATTTGTTCCCGCCCGAAACTACACATAAAACACTTATAAAGATTTGTCGGATGGGAAATTGAGACATTATTTTCAATAGGACTTAAATAATTGAATGTTGCGGATATTCTGTGACAGGGAAATGTCCTGGAAGGCTAACTGCAAACATCGTCTAGTAAATGCGATTCTAGTTAAAATTAAAAACTCAGAGAGCTTAAGTATATTCTTCAAGGTAAACTAATCTAGCTGCACATCGTCGTTGAAGTTCTCCACGTAAGTCAAAAATTGTAATTCGAGATTGAAAAAACTGCATAATTATACCTAGGTATAGTGGTACAATACCATTTCACTTAAAATTAGATATAGACATTGCTTGTTTCTGATTGGCTGAAACAATACGTCTTCTGATTCTCTAGCAAACTGTATCAAAATTGCCAAAATATGACTAACGTGGTTTTAGAACTTCAACGACGATATCTAGCTTTTTTCTCGGGTTTTCCTTTGGAATTTACAAGACTGGAGAAGACTGTAAAAAAGAATAAGCTTTTCGCCCAAGGGTCTGAAATATAAATAAGTGAAAGTAACTAACACCCATAGTAGTATTGTATATTGAATATCTCTGGAACAATCAAATCTTGGACTATCCAGTCCTTTTCTAATGTAACATCAGAAAAGGTACCTAACAATAGATTCGAAATACATTCAAATATTTCAAAGGGTACATACAAATCGTCGAATCTTTAATATAATCTCTCTTTCTCGGAAGACGGGTTGGCCACGCAAATTCGCTGACATATTACGAGCAATATTCCAGATATAGCGTGCATTCAGTCAACTTCATAGCCATCCTTTAGGGTGCAAAATATACTCATTTTTAAGGATCACGAACTGCACAGGGGTTGGTGATAAGATGAATGGATGCATGCAGATAGTATCGTGTGTATATCCAATATATTATATTTCTTCGTATGGTTGGTTTTATGACCTGAGGTCCTAGCACGAGCGCGATGTACTAATACGTCGATTTTTTAATCGAAAATACAATTACCAATAGAATTTTAGTTAAATTGTTTGCAACAGTCTCAATCGCTAACATCCATAGATATGAATAAATTCTTAAAATTATGATAATATGATCTTTGAAACGGGTATTTTTAATTTTAATATCGACGTATTTATGTTACGTTTACACCGTGTTCTGGTGCTATGGGCCTCTGTATTTTTAGTTGCGATGCATAAAATAGTAACCCACTAATCATAATAGGTAACTGGGTTGTGCAGGTCAGATAAGAAGAATTCAGCTGCATCCAGTTAGACTGAAAGCCTACCCCGACATAGTTAGGAAAAGGGTAAGCACTAGGCAGATTATGATGTATGAAACAGATGCCTTTTTTAAGATAATTGCAATTTTATTAAACTCTCCAACAGTCGTGCCTAGGGGCCAACAATACGACAAATCTATAAGGCAAGCAGACTGTTCACCAAGTTTTTAGGCTTGTGTGAAAGTTCCGCCACTACTCCAACTAAGGAAGAAACTCAAAAAAGCGATTACTAATCCTCATTTATTGTGGTACCTGCCCGTTAAGTAGCGGGCTAATTGAGAGGCCTATGTTCAGGAATGGACAGCCGTGGGCTGATGATGATGACAATGACAAATCAGTTCTTACTTGTTATTTTTATAATAATGTTACGTCGGTTGCTTACGAGAACATTCTAGATTACATGCGAGTCTCGAATGTTCTCGTAAAGACCTGTCTAGAATATTAGAGTCTAGAATCTTCCACTATAGAACTGCCTAGAAGTTTCGAGAAAGTTGTGGAACTTTCTTAAATTATAAGTATAGATACAATATTCTTTCTTAATTTATCTACTGCATTAACTATCCCTCCAGTACCAAATTCACAATTAAAATCCTCTCCTCGTTGGGGCAAGGATCGCGTGAGGTTCAGGGGTGCTACACAAACGTGATTTATACCCAACCCACCACCAGAGGGCTCCCGTGTCTTCAGTACCAGAGGATAAATCGTGAAATTAGAAAAGATCTGCGGATGAGTGATAGCCATGGTTCCTGTGGGTACGGGACACATTATTCTTATGAGGTTGGCGGAAATTTTATTATTTTAGGGTCTTGCTGAGGTCGTTGAAATATTCGAATTTATTTTCGGGAAATTATTTTTAATATACGGTACTGATAAGATTGATTAAATAATTTGGAACTATATAGGTATAGGGAGTAGTTACTTACGTATTTTTGATTCCTTGTCGAAGTCTAAAGAGTCTTTATACTTTTCCTTAAAAGGATTTTAGTACTACCTGATTGAACAAGAGTTTCTTATCTGTTTCTAGTTTTTTTTTATGTTTTTAAGAGCTTATGTACTGTAGCCTTCAACGGTCAGGTGCGTAGTAATTACTCTTGAGCTTGAGAGCGTATGATCAGATAATTATATGAAAGTAAACGTAAGTAACTAAAATAGAATGTAAATATTTACGTTGTTTCTGCCTAGCCACAAAAAACTAGCTACTCTATGATGAATATTAATAGTCGTCAACATGCAAAACATCTTTACATCTTATACACATAACCTAAAATATAACAACAATATTGCCTCATATAATCTATAAAGCGTTCACGAGGTGCTAGCTATCCAGCAGATCTATGGATTGTAAACAGACTCGTAGGGTTGCCATACTCGCCATAAAACACGGTGATGTACACCGTCCGGCTGTCTCGCGATATTTGCATCAAACCAGCTTGCCACGTCATCACGAGGTATTCTGCATTCAAATAGTGGAATCGTTTTAATACTGGCTGGTGATTGTTTTAGTTTTTTCTTTTTTTGTTTATTTTGATTTCGAGTTCAAAAGACTTTTATTTCTAGTAGTTTAGATTTTAATTTTATTGTTTATTATAAGTTATTTATTATATTAACTCAATAAAAATAACCATAAACAACTTTCCTGCTTATTTCAGAAGATAGCAAGATTCAAAGAAGGGTCTTATAAAAGCCATCTGTGAAAACAAGATAAAATTGCAAAAGCAGAAGAAAAAAAAGAAAAATAACTAGTACCTCGATAAGTTCTTGTTAAAATGCAGCTAGGAAATATTAATTGTATGATAACAATATTCATTACACTTTCCGTAACAATGAACCTCACTCACCCGCCATCTTTATAATTCTAAATTCGAACGCCCTTCTTGCGTTTCCCGCCATTCTTCCAAATAATCTGAAATTCTGTACAGTTTCCGTAATCAACAGCCGTAGCAGGCGCCCCTCTGGCGGAGATTTGCACAACAATAGCTAAATTTGAATCACCTCTAATGCCTGTCGTGTTTCTCAGAAAAGCTTATACGAACAACTAAATCATATTAAAAAGATGATTACGGTGGAAATTCTATTGAAAAACTGCTTTACATCAGAGCAGTCTCGTGCATAATAAGATTAAGATTATCTCCGACAATATTTAGTCTAACTTTAGCAACTGAACTATATATAAATCCGCTCTTATTAAAATTATACAGAGAAAACGATTACCAACCGTGATTTCACACCCGATTTCACAGCAAATAATAACGAATCTATTGATACAATTCACACAATGCAGCTTAACAATTCATCGATTAAAACGCTCATTATTTTTTGTTGTAATTTCACACCAATTGTATTGATATTTAGCGGCCCCCGTGAAATCTCAAACGTCATCAAACACATCTAAATCTGCCATTGTATTGTATGGTGACAAAAAATTTGTAAGACGCCATATGGCGAGTCTGGTGACAAAGCGTGTCGGATTAACCGTCGGCTAAACTTTGTTACCCGATTGAATTTGACGCTGGATTACAAGGGGCTTCGCATATGTACTATCCAGTTCACTGACGGTCTCCACTTTTCACCCTTCTGCCCTAAGGAATAAGGTTCAAAAGAGGTCGATCGTCAGTAAGTCGGTAGTACAGACGCCAGCACATCAAGTTACTAGAATCTGTCAAATTTCTTTTTAGATTTTCAACTTTATCGCTAAATCATTAGGTTCAAGATTGTTTGAGAAAATTTGACAGTTTCGGGTAGCTTGATGTGCTGGCGTTCATATGTACGTTGTACGCATAATACTGAAACTATTTGTAACTAATTGATGGACGGCTTGTGTGCATTGGACGGAGCACGCGAAATAAACGGCGAAACATGGCAGACTTCCAACGTATTCAAAAAATTGTGAGAATGCTGCCAAAAGTTTTCTAGTAGTGAAAAGACGTGAAGGAAAATAAAGGTGTTTATGTGACGGATACACGTCATAAAGAATTGAAAGCGTACCCATTATTATGATAAACTGGATGATGTAAGGAAAACTGAAGAAACAAATGCCTTTGAATTGGAAGAGCATAGTGGTAAAATAATTTACATGTGAAAATTATGAAACAGGCAGAAAAATGGCATCTCTCTTAAATACATGTAAAATATGATTAACAACAGCTCTGGAATGGCGTCGTATTAAAATATTCCGCAATGACACTGAAAAACAATTTCTCATTTTAACAAGAGCTTAATTTATTTAAGTTGAAGCGAATTTTATGTAGCAGAATTGTCTCCCGGCGCGCCACAATAAATAACCAGCAATTATAATACACTTGAGTACAATAGTCGGGCCCTGAGGGGGCGTGAACAATACATCGCATGTGCCAGGGTCACCAGCATAACTTGACATTTCATACTGGCGCTGCTTGGTACGGCAAATGTCAGAGAAATGCCAAAATCTGCACATAAAATAGTTCCAAATTTCGCCACAGCTCAAGTTATGCTAGACACGAAACAGTTGTAAGGGCATCATTCGTGCATTAAAATCATTACAAATCGACATTGGATGGGCGCGAATTACATTAACAAACAAAGACGGACTATTTCTAGTTAGGAGCACGGTTGATTGAGTTAAATCGAAATTATGCGCCTCTTGTTGCTAAACAAATTGATGCTGGTTGCCGTATCGAGATCAACATTATTCAATTGCTTTGTTCCGAAATGTAATTTAGTTTGTCGTAATTTAAATTGTGGTGAAGTACAGTAACACACACCACATTTTTTTTTTACAGAAACCTCATTGTAGCCAATATAGTAACGGTAAATAAATTGTGAAAGTAGTAGTCATGTAGGAATGAATTGCCTTTTGTTTAATTTTATTATTGTAAGTCATACAAGATGGCGAAAGGATGCGTTCAAGAGAGAATGGTCCACAACAGCCACTTGCCGTAAGAAATAGAAGGAATAGAAACCTTTGCCCAGCTGTGGGACAGCATGGGCAAATATGATAATAACTATAAGTCACCTCGTTGGTCTAGTAGTCGTAATGAGCATGACATACTGAGTTCGCTCCCAGGTCAGGCAAAGTGTCATTGAGTTCTTCCATCAAGAATTTCTCAGTAAGTAGCAGTCACGGAGCCTGGTTTTGTGCCCGTTTGATGGCAATCGGCTTACCCCCAATTACATGGTACTTAAACATAACTGGCGAAATGTAGGTTTGCTATTATATGAGGTATTCCTCTCAGTCCTCTGTCCGACCCTTCGAGGTTATCAGGCGTGAGTCATACGTAACTCAGAAGTCTCGACCACCAAGTTTTATCTTTGTTGAATCTTAAACCAACTTCAACGAAAAAATCTCACACCACATTTCTCCATTCCTTTTCGCAGTAATTTCTATTTGTTTGGCTAGTCTAGATCTTAATAGCTGGTCTAAATAGCCTGTCCCGTTGTGTCGTGGTTGGGAGCCGCGTGGCCAACGCAGTGGGCTGAGCTGGGAGCACGCGCGGGCCTCGGCTTATCGGAAAACTACACCCGTGAACGTTGGGACGGCTCCATTGGCTCACGACAAACTTTTTATTAGGAAGTAAAATAACTGGGCTGGATTTTGGATACTGATTTATTGACCATTGTAACTCATTATTCACTTTACGGAAAACTTTTATTTGCTTTGTCACAATTTTTTGGCATCCAATGAAGTTCTAATTTATTTTAATTTTTTCGAGGAGCTCGTGGCTAAATAATAACAGCCGCTCGGGTCTATCTTTAGGTTAAGCCGTGCTTGCGCAGGTTGGTCTGTGGATGGGTGACCACCCATTACCAAGTTTCCTCCGGGCCGTTGGTCCCGGGTGTCTTTGTAGATCTGTGACAGTCGTTCAGGTAGTCAGTGGCCCAGAAAGTCTGACAACCAGTCTTACCAAGGGGTATCGTATTACCCAGTACTAACTGGGTTGTGGAGGTCAGATAAGCAGTCGCTCCATGAAAAATACTGGTATTCAGCCGCATCCGGTTAGACTGGAAGTCGACCCCAATAAAGTTGGGAAAAGGCTAGGCAGATAATAAATGAAGTTCTAATTTAAAGTACAGAAATAAAAAGTTTCTTTGTTTGTGATATTCTAAGATTATTTAATAGTAAATAGTCTATCAGTAAAATAAAGTTCATCTTACAATTAAACGGTGAATCCGTGATTGAGTAAAAACTTTATAAGTGATGTAAAATCTTTCCAATTTTTCATCTTAAATTACTGTTCACAAGATATTTTGTTTCTTAATTTAATTTGGCCATGAGACGACAAGCAACGGTGTCTCCAAACAGGCATTAATTAAATCAGGGCATAAATACTCCCGTCACTGGGAGCCAGTGACTAAAATGGATTAGCAACAGCGCTGTAGCGAAGAGTAATCTGATTTTAAAGTCGATGTAATATCCAGATAGATACAATATTTTAGTAAGTTCTTTTGTATTTGATGAGTTAGGAATCTGGTGCACTAAACGACCAGGACCACGGACCTGCGAGGTACACGTTCATATTTTCAAAATCCATATTGTACATTGATTTTGAATATTCTACAATATTGTCGAGCAGACGATTTTTAAAACGTATTTCAATCCATAACAAATACGAATTTACTTCATAATCCATCGAATTGTGATACTACTATTGATTCGCAATTAGTGCACTCAAGTGCTCAAGATTGCGACCTGTAGTGCTGATTCCTGGTTGTACACGCGTAGTGAGACTTCTATCCCGAAATTTACAAAATATTAGTTGCAGAAAAATACCAAAAAGTTTAATATCCAGCAAAACACCTAGCTCAAACTATGAGTCAGTGTAAAATAACGCTGTGACAATGGACGTATGCTACAGTTGTTCGACAATAGCGCTCGTTACACCACCTTAGTCCAGATTTACGGGCGAGCAGCAGAGTAACAATGGTGGTTGTTATCGCGACTGAAAATATTTATTTCATTTTATTGTACCGCACCCACGTCCAACGTGCTCGGCGGTTTACGCAGAAATGAGTACAGCCTGCCTATGGTGCACGGTATTTTTTTTAATAAGTATGGAACACAGTTCTACTTTTCACAATGGTTTGTTAGTCAGGTGAAATTATTTTATTCCTTGATGCAATTCGAAGTACCCACGTACGTTTTATTACGTCTGTAACTTGTATACTGTAGAACTTACATGGATACATAATAAAGAGTATTCTATTCTATCTTCTGTCGAACTACGATACAGAAGATTAGGTTACAGCGCATTTGTATTTGTATATTTATAGAAGATTACACAACGAATTTCAGCAATAATAAATACGCTCAAGCTTCAGTAGCGTTCTGATCAATCATCATCATCAGCCTAGCCTTTTCCCAACTATGTTAGGGTCGGCTCCCAATCTAGCCGGATGCAGCTGTATACCAGTATTTACACGGGGAAACTGTCTATCACCTCCACAACCCAGTCAGTACTGGGCCGTGGAGGCGGATACGGCTAAATATTAAGTTATATTTAACTTTAAAATTAAATCTCATTTCCTGTTAAAGCTTAAGTTCCTAAACTAACTTCCATCAGAGAGTTCAAAATTAGTTTAATTATATCGTATTTGGAACTTTGCCAAAATCGGATTAAGCCATGAACGGAAATAAGCCTATTTTCCGTTAAACAATGCCTTAGTTCATCCCTTGAACGTAAACAGTATGAAAATTTGTTGTTTTCAGTATAGTCTACTTCCACGAGCATTATTGTGTTATCTTCTAAAATGTGTGTGTTCGTAACTCTTCACCTCCTAAATGGATTGACCTAATGGATTGATGGATTGATTTTTTTTTTACTTTTGCGGTCACCTGTAAGTTCTTAGCTATTTATAGTTGGACATGGTAGGTGACGCTGTTGTCGACATCTTTACTAACTTTTATAAGTTATGTAAGTAAGATAAATTAAGTAAATCGTTATTGCATGAGAAAATTAAAAAAACATCGTTTTGAATTTATAAAGATTCAAAACTTTTTTTTTTATTGCAAGGGAAAATTTTAATTTTTATAAATTCAACACGATTTTCTCTTGCAATAACGATTTCAACTTACTTCGAGTTAGGACTTGTCTCAAAATACATGGGTACTAAAATACCATGTTCGTAACAACATGAAATTGCAATCACAACATTAAAAGTGTTACATATTGGTGTCGCTGTGTATCTGTCCGTATACACATTGGTGCGCGTGACTGTACACAATTCAACGTATCATATATTGATTAAAATTTAATCAAATGGTGTGCGCTTCCCGTTTCAATTTGAATATAAATGAGTGGATAACAAGGTTTGCGTACATTAATTAATATTGCGACATTCGATACCGCCTAACGTACGGCGAAATCCGATTTGTGAATTACGGAAGCGTGTTTTAGAATTACGGGTAAAACGAAGCCTTGTATGTAAAATGGCGAATGTTTTACGCTGTATACGATTATGTGTTTAAAGCAATTAACGCCAGATGTTGGGATTTAAATTACAGTGTATTCCCCCCTCTCGAATGGATTCCATAGGTGTTATGTTTCTTTCAATGTGTATTATTAATGTATTGGTAAAATGGATTTGGCTTAGGTAGGTCGTGAATTTTGTTTTTACATTTTCGGATTATTGACTGACGACTGCCTCGGTGGTCTAGTGGTCGCAAACACGACTGCTGAGCAAGAGGTCCTAGGTTCGATTCCCGGGTCGGGCAAAGAGATATTGGGTTTTTCCATCAGGAATTTCTCAGTAGCAGCCCTGAGGTCTGGAATTGCGCCCGGTTGATGGCAATAGGTTCGCCCCCTATTACATGGGACTTAAATATAACAATAGGGAAGTTTAGTGAAGCTCGGAAAAAGTTGTAGCTCCTCAGACATCCCCCGCTGAGCCTGCAGAAAAACTCTCAGCGGGTCAACTACTGCCATGGCCGACCTGGAAGACTCTTAAACGACTTCGAAGCCAGGAACAAGTTGCAGGTACAAGTTGTTCCGGTGAGGGTATTCCGATAAAACTGAGTGCGATTGCCCACCTCCTGACCTGCTCTTTGTGCGACTCCACCTGCACTTTAAGGGACCTGTCCGAAGCCACTGCCAACGTCGTCGATGTGGGTGAGTTCTGGTCGAAACAAATTTAATTAAATTAAATAACCATGGGAATCATCGACACGAAGAAGAGGAAGGATACCTTAAACACGATAACTTCACAACTGTTACGTAGTATTATAAAGGGTGTAAGACCCTTAAAGAAGCCGAAAGGCACTTGTTCTCCCTCCTGGGAACCTTCTAGTTACTGAGATATTGGGGGTCAAAGTTCCAACTTTTTCACAAGTTTTTTTTTAAATACATGTTTTTAAAGTAAGATTTTTACTTTCAAAACCTCCACGACCCCCTATTATTCAATCCATCCATCAGCGCAATGTTCTGAGTGCGTTACATTGAGCCCTACCGTAAAACGTGATATTTCACCCCAAAAAAAAAGTCGTTTCCCAACAATTTTTTTTTTCGTAATGTTACTTAGTTTGATGTACAGAATGCTTGGTTGACGGCTTCGTGAAGGGTCCGTTTACACCCTGTATTATCTGTGCAACTGTTCACTAACGACCCGTCACCGGTCACCACCATCCGCAAAAAGGTTCTTGTAAATTTGTGAGCCCGAAACGACATCCTAAACTGTAAACTTTTACATCCTGCCCACAAAACCGCTTTTACTTCCCACCCTGAACCATTAAAAGCCCACAATGACAGACCACAGGTATGTCAGACCACGTGTCGGGGTCACCGACCTATGCTAAGTACTCGCTAAGTGAGCAATGAGCAGGCAATTACTTTAATCACCTCGCACGTCTGTTACTGCCTAGATGATACTGAGACGTGGGGTATTATGGCTGCCGAGATTTGAGGTTCGAATTCGGCATATTCTCGATAGAAAATACCTGGTGAAAATGAGGTGATGGTTGAATGTATCTTGGCATTTGCAATTTAACTTACTTCCAAAAATAAACGAAAAAAGTAGTGTGATAATTGATTTATTTTATAAAATGTACTTGAATATTTAAATATTCATTCTACAACCAAGTTATGAATGCTTAATTGCTCAGCACTAGCATACACAATAAAGATAAGATAAAGATTGACTTATTTTGTTTTTTTTATTATTGCATTTCATCAATTGGAAACAGATTTTAATATGGAATATGAGTGGTTCAATCAGTCAATAGTAATCACAAAGTTGTTTGATGTAGATTGTAGTATCTATTATTATTTCCTTTATTTATTTACTATACATATAATTTACATTTTTAAATATCCCTATACAAAATAATATTAAAAAAACATTTTAAAGAATAAATTTAAATTATTATTTTTTTTTTTTTTTATTTAGTATCTATATCATTATGATAGACAAGATGTACCAGGAAATGGTTTAGCATTTTTTAATTTTTATTGTCTATCTAAAGTACTAATTTACATCCCACCATCCTAATACACTCACAACCCACATCTACAAAACCAACACGCACTTTACCATATCGTTTCCCTCCCGTTCCCTCCTCATAGACCCTCCTCCCACGTCCACCATTGTCCCGGCACTGAAAGAACTATTAGTGCCGAGCCGATCCTCTTGTCTACCCTCCTCACACATGTACACATAAGTTATTAGACCTCCTTACTTGCTCGTATGACCTGGCCTTATGCCATTGTTTCGTTTTGAAGTGTAATTTGTCGCTTTAAAGTGCTATCATCTTTAGAGGAATGTTTTATGTGTTTCTTTTGAGGGAAAGGTTCAAGGTTTATGTCCGTTTTCACTTACACTAAGTAATACTTTAAAGAATGCCTAAATAAAACCCGACAGTTTGATTTTCATGCTGACGAGTTCAAATTTCAGCAGTGCTAGACCGATTAAGCAATCGTTGAGGGAGCCGGTTAATGTTTGTGAAAACTTGCTTTGGTAAGCTTCCGAGCAGCTTCTCACATATATGTATTATCTCAACATAAATGATGTAACCAAGATCTTGTAAAAATGTGTGATTGAAAAGAGTGTCCATGGAGTTTCTTGCCCATTCTTCTTCATAGAGATCTACGCCTTGGAATGGCCAACTACAGTACTTTCATAGTTATTATGTCTTATGTCTGGGACTGTAGATTCGCCTTCTTTGTTTTTCTGACTTTCAAAAGTGCCTGTAATGGTCTAATTGAAATAAATGCTTTGAGTTTGAGTTTGAGCTTCGGTATTATTTCCGGCTTGATCTTTCTTAAATTCAAATTCTCTTTTTGCAAGATCTGGGCAACAAGAGCACGATGTCTTTAACAAATAAGCAGTGCTTTATATAAATATGAACACTTTAAAGAAGTAAGCATTGCTTACATATCTACTACTCCTAAGTAACCATGCTATATCGCTCCTCTTGTCTACCCTGCTTACATATTGTGTACATAAGTTATAAGAGCCTTCTTACTTGCTCGTATGCCCTGGCTTTATGCCATTGTTTCGTCATGCTTTGTGTGTTTAGTTGAAGAAAAAGTAAAAAGGCTATACCTGTTTGCCATTTGCCAGTGTTTAAACGACATAATTATAGATGAACGCTACAAAAATGCGCACTGTCGGAATTTCAACTTCAAACTCAAACTCAAACTCTAAACATTTATTTCAATTAGACCATAACAGGCACTTTTGAATGTCAGAAAAACAAAGAAGGCGAAGCTACAGTCCCAGACACAAGGCATAATAACTTGTGAAAGTACTGTAGTTGCCCATTCCAAAGCGTAGATCTCTATGGAGAAGAATGGGCAAGAAACTCCATGGACACTCTTTTCAATCAAAATATTTTTACAAGATCTTGGTTACATCATTCATGTTGAGATAATACATATATGTGAGAACGATGTAGAAAGATGTGCACATTAAGAGCGTCCACTCGTCGAACTCTCGGTGCTGAACCGGTCATTCCAAAATCAATAGTCCTTCTTTTATTTAGGTATGTCCTACTGTACTGCAGTCTAATTTTCGTGAAAACAGAATGCCCGTTTGCTTGCCAAGTTGAAGAAAATGTTAGGCTCTGTCAGATTCGTGTCTATATTTTCAGTTTCAGTCTTTTCTTTTTCTTGAATTCAAGTTATCTTTTCGCAAGATCTGGGCCACAAGGCACGATCTCTTAAATAAATAAGCGGAGCTTTCTTACTACGTAGATACTCCTACGTAACTAGGTATTTTACTAATGTTCTGATAAATAAATGAACTGCCTCGTGGTTCTAGTGGTCGCAAGCGCGACTGCTGAGCCTGAGGTCCTGAGTTCAATTGTCGGGACGGACAAAGTGTTATTGGGTTTTTCCATGAGAAATTTATCTGTAGCAGCCACGGAGTCTGGATTTGTGCCCGGTTGATGGCAATAGTGATGATGATGATGGGACTTCGAACATGATTGGCGAAATGTGGGTGAACTATTAGGAACACCTGTGCCTAACCCTTCAGGGACCCTAACCTACAGGCGCGATGTTATGTTATGTCATGTACACTGCCGGCCAAAAGTTTGAGACCACCTACATCGAAGAAGTAAAATGAAATAAAACTCTAAATAGAAAGCAAGAGGTTTAATTATTAATTAAAATACTTATTTACTAATACAAATACATCAAGAAGAAAAAGAAAAAAAAAGAAAAATATCAACCATATACATTAAAATGCCGCTCAAATTTTAAACAGATTTTTCGTCAAAAAACCCTCCCTTGCATTTTATTACTTTTTTCACTAGTCTCGGCATGAGATCAATCAATTAATCAATTTGTCGATTGTATCTTGTGAAATATTGTTCCAGCTTTCTTGAAAAGCCTTCCACATGTCTTCATGCGAGGAGGGACAACAACTGCGCACATTTCTATCAAGCTCTTCCCACAAAAGCTCAGTTGGGTTGAGATACGGGCTCTGAGGTGGCCACACCATGTTTTTTAACACCACTTCTGTCTTTTTATGTTCTAAATAACCCCTGCATAATTTTGAACTGTGTTTTGGATCATTATCTTGTTGGAAAAAAAATCCATTTCCAATTAATCTTAAACCAGACGGAACGGGATTTTGCTGTAGTATTCGTTTATACTGCTCCTTTTTCATGATTCCTTCGACTCTATGCTTAACTGTTGGCACCACACAGTCTGGCATCATCTTTTCCTCGGCGCTACGTCGAACAAAAATTCGTCGTTTTGATCCAAATATTTCAAATATGGATTCACCTGACCAAACAATTTTTTTAAAGTCTTCTTCAGTCCAGTCTCGATGGGTAAGGGCCCACTGGATCCGTCTCTTTTTATTTTGTGGCCTTAGTAGTGGTTTTCAAACGGCGACGCGGCCAAATAACTTAGCATCTCTCAATCGTCTTTTTACTGCAGTCAATGTCAAGGTTTAGACCGGGATTTTTTCACTGCTGCGTGGATTTCTGGTGCTGTTAGGCGTCTAATCTGCTTGCTGGTAACGACAATGAAATTATCCTCGCTAGAAGTGGTAGCTCGTGGCCTTCCCGATCGCAAACGATCTTGATTACTACCAGTCTCCCTGTATCGGGTTATTGTGTTATGAACACAAGTCTTCGACAACTTAAGTTGAGAGGCAATAGCACGTTCAGATTTGCTTTCGTTGTGCAAAACGACTATGGCAGAACTAGTTCCACTGCTAATTTAGCGCACTTTTCCCATTTTAACATGTCTTACTGTAACAACGACGAACTCAGACTCAATAAGATAGAGAAAAATTTTACTCCATGAAAATTCAGGTAATAATCATGTTTTAAGAAGCTAAAATAATACTGAATTTCGGTTAACGCGAAACAAAACCAAAATAATTAGTAATGAGTAGCACATAAAATTATTACAATGACTCTACCACCTGGTCCTTGCGCTGCATTCATTGATGTTTTGAAATAATGGACCTTTATAGGATGATAACTTAAAAATATACAGAAATAATGTCTCTTGGAAATTCTTTAATAACAATAGAATACCTAGGTGTTCAAATTAGCTCTTTATCATGTGTACTTTTAAAATATTTTGTTGGTGACAAAGATTTTTACAAGTGGTCTCAAACTTTTGACCGGCAGTGTAAATAAATAAAAAACAAGTTTACTGAGAGTGCTGGATTTCGGACACCGAACAATTTTTGACACTTTGACAGATAAGTAAGTACTTACTGAAAAATCTGTCTAAGTCCGGTGTCCGTAGTCTATCCGCAGTCCGGTCCGCTCGGTTTAACCGACCTTTACTTATAACCAGAACAGCCAACAAACATGAAATAGGCTGATGCACTGGTGTCATCATGTCATACCTAAATAAGCCAAAAGGGTTAAATATCTAAGCAACTCAAACATTGTCATGTCGCAACTAATCACCTCATTTAGGATCATAAAATGAAAGACACGTAGACATTGGAATGTTAACTGACCGTTCTTTAAATATTTTAAAACCTATTAGGCTAATCTAGCCAAACATGGACGCTTAAGCCAGTCTGAAAGCAGACTGCATACCATTTCTAAATATAAGCTAACCAGCCTTTACCTACATTCTTAAAGTATTTCTAAAGAATCCTAGCTACTTAGTTATTACATCAACGCAACACTATAGTTGCTACCAGTTAAGATGGCAATGGCGGTCATTGACCCACCTACATTTATTAAAGTTCTTAACTTTGAAATCCAAAATTAAGCTTGTTCATGTCTTGAATCGTCATCTGTCGTGATCTTCAACATTTTTTCTAATAAAAACGAAACATGGTTCATTTGTTTTGGTTCGTACGAAGAAATATTATGGAAAGAGCAATGACCGCTATTGCCATCTTAATTGGCAGCAACTATAGTACAACTTACCTACTGAGAAGCTCGTGTCTAAATAATAGCAGTCGCTCGGGTCGATCTTTAAGCCAAGCCGTGCTTGCCTAGGTTGGTCTCTGGATGTGTCACCACCCATTACATGCCGAGTTTCCTCCGTACCTCGGAAAGCACGTAAAGCCGTTGGTCCCGGCTGTCATTTGTAGATCTTTGACAGTCGTTACAGTTAGACCGTGGCCCAAAAAGTCTGACAATCAGTCTTACCAAGGGGTATCTTATTACCCAGTACTAACTGGGTTGTGGAGTTCAGATAGGCAGTCGCTCCATGTAAAATACTGGAATTCAGCTGCATCAGGTTAGACTGGAAGCCGACCCCAACATAGTTGGGAAAAGGCTAGGCAGATGATGACTAGTACAACTTACTGACACCAATGAATTTCCCATTTCCCAAATTAGGACGATAACGTATAGCGTGTAAGTTACTATGTAATTAACGGTTGAACTTAATTACTTAATGAGCTACCTACTCAGCAGTCATTATGTAAGCTACTTAACTGGAACATGTATTTATTTCGGTGACCAACATTTCATCGGCTTATACACAATTATTATATTACAAGCCGTGTTGTCCGTTGGGATTTCTCATTGGCAAAAATGTTGAATTACCATACTTTCATGGGCTATTTAATTTAATCCCTTTAAGATATGAATTTATAAAATCCGTCCTTAATGCTCATTTTCGTTATTTAACTCAATAGAACTCTTGTGAAAAATCTCATGCTTCTAGAGTAAAAGATACGACGACTTGGTAGGATCGACATAAGATTTTTTGCAAGTTGTAAACGGACCCTTCACGAAGCCAAGCATTCTGTACGTCAAACTAAGTAACTATTATTGCTGGGAAACGAATTTTTATTTGGGGTGAAAATTCACGTTTTACTGTAGGACTCAATTTAGCGCACTCAAAACATTGTGCTGATGGATGCATTGAATAGTACGAGGGAAAGTTGGAACTTTGACCCCGAACGTCTCCGTAATTAGAAGGTTCAGATATGGTCCATGACTAAAAAATCATCGCAACGACGAGGAGAATAATTGCATTTCGGCTTCGTTAAGGGTATTTTTACACCCAATATAGAGTAGGTATCTTAATAGTTATAAAACCAAAAAGATTCATTAATAAGATAAAAACAATCACATACGGCACACCTGTAACACCCACTACTTATATCTGACCAAAGAACACAATAAAATGCAAAAATTATTGCACATCCATCAAGACATTGCGAGATCTCCACCAATCAAAGCCCACTAATAAACGAGACCTACTTTATCAACCCTTTGTATTCCCCCAGCTTCTACGGCTCATTAAAAAGAAAAATCAGGTCTCATTACTAGATATTTGTTACGCGAGAACAATAGAAGAATTCTAATAAAAATTCTGCCTTTGTCCGCACTTCGGTTGGCATCCCTCTTGTGTTACGCGAGTCGCGAATGTTCCCGATTGTACTCAAAAATGTTCATATATCTGTTCGGTATAATTGCTGGGATGGTGGGATGATTTCAGTATCACGTGGTTGTCGGTAAAAATATCTAGGATTTGGATATGCTATTTCCACGTGGGAGTGTCGTAAATGACATCCGAACTTTGAGGAATTTGTATTGGTAAGCACGTTGTCGTGCGTCCAATCAAGCTATACAAAACCAGTTTTTGCGGATCTCTCATTGTACGGAAAATCTATACAAAGCGAGGCCATGTTTTTCAGAGCACACCTGGTTTTAAAATTGAAAAATTGAAGTTGAAAATTAGTCAATCTCTGCCTTAGTCATAACTTGAGGTGATTCCTATAAAATCCACAATTTCTTACGTAGACGCACAATACACGAATTTGCGGTATACATTGAAGGAATCATCGGTTCTCAAACCAGTTATATTTTCCATTTCATCACCTGCGTCTAAAACGCAGTTAGGCAAGCCCTGCAAATAGATTACGGATCCACTATGTCCACAGGATGTACTTATGTGCGCTTAAACGTAAGTACCTGATACTTATTCAAGCTGATATATCCGTAAGCGGTGACTCAGCTGGACACAATAGAGTTTTAGACCTAACTACTGCCTGTTCACACTAGTTAAGTGTTATTTGTGCTAGTTTGTACGAACCGGTAACTGTTTTATCACTGTTGTTTTTACTGACACAGTTCTTGTTATGGTCCTTTCTTAGATTTTTTACGCTCTTTTTCAAGTAAAAGTTTTCACTTTTCAAAATTGAAAATGCTACAGGTATTTAAAGACGTACGGTAGTTTATAACACTCCTTTAGTACAAATAAACCACTATTATCGGGCAGGCTGTTTCAGATTAACCTTTTTCGTATCTCACATAAAGTACGACATGCAACTCATCTGGACAGCATTGCTGGCTTTTCTGTTTCCCGATCATTATAATCTAGATCTCTTTAAAGTTTGAGTGAATCGGGTTCTTCTAGCCAAGCGGGCTCCATTCTAGACCTCGTCATTCTTCACTGTTGCGGCCAAACGCAAGCCTATTTAGCATAAAAAAACAGCAGCCGCAGATCAGTACAGATCACAAACCGGACAGGCTGACCGAAGCAAAGAAGTCAGTTCAGGAAGAGATTCATAGATGACTCTGCCCTGGAGTGTGAATGTGGTGTTGCCCAACAAACGATGGGACACTTGATATCGTGTCCTGCCTGTCCTGTCGTTTGCACATCACAGGAGCTGATGGCCGCTACTGAAAATGCCAAACGTCGCAAAATTTTGGGCTGAATCAATTTAGATTGTCATCGACACACTAAGAAAATGAAGCACAATCTGTAAGATCTAACTGCCCTTCAGTAAAAAATGCAAATCTTTAGAGACTAAAAACTTCAGACCTAAGCGAATCCAACTGAAAACTGTGACAATATCATCCGCATAGCGGAACCCCAAGCATAATCATACGAATTCTCGTCACGCGGCGAGTATCGAGCGACCTACAAGCGGCGTGATAAGCCCGTCTTCCGCTTCCTCTTATCACGTCTCGCCGGAACGCTGCATAGATACCGACGTGCAAGGATTACACACTAACACGTCACTGGCTCAGAATTAGGAGACAATACACGGTGGCTACACTAGATTGTACAACGTGATTAGTGCAAGCGTGAAGCCGTGGTTTATGTTCTAACACTGTAGAGGTAATACATTCAGCGATATACATGTATGGGAGGGTTATGTGGGTATTGCTAAGGTATTCTTGCTACGATCTTCACAATACTCCTACATCTTCTTCAATTCATGCATCTTTTTATACAACCCCCTTTTAGTTGGTAAGATATTTGAAAAAATATCATGAACGTAAAAAGTCAACGTAACACTGAAGGGTTAAATTAATGCATTTAAGTTAACCCTTCAGTGTTTAACATCAAAGTTTTACACACTCAATTCAATCTATCCTTTGAGAATACAAAAGCATACAGCGCCAGTAAACACGAAACAAGCGAAACAATCTCACCGCAGCTTCAGCAAACAATTTACTTAACACCAAACCGCAAATCACCATTTAGAATACCGAATAATTACATTTGCGAACAAAATTCCTGCAAAATTAATAACAAAGCAGAAAGTTGTAAGCAAAAAGGAAAGTTTTCAGCGCTGATTACAGTATAACAAACCAGCGTAACTTTTGCAGTTGACGGCGGCGCTGATTGCCAAGTCATCGAAACGTCAGATATAGTACATTTAAATTTAGTTCCGTTTTTCGCCACCTGCAAAGATAAATTTGTCCTCCGTTACACTTAAGTTGTATCGCTGATAACTCCAACTCAGAATTTAATTATTATTTCACAGTAATTCGCGCCCCTTTCCGTTAATTTGCTGCGGGTGTTTGTTTTACCGAAAATGAGGTAATTGCGCATGGATGTAGACGGAGGGCTGTAGAGCTGACGTTGATTAATTATATTTACTCTGTTTACATAAAAACGGTTGAGTGAACACCTTGATAGTCTTGCGTTGCCAAATCTGACGGAATAAGGAATGATCCTGCTACGCAAGTTAAGTCGTGCGAAGATGGCAAAGATCCAACGCTTGAGGGAAATGATAGGCATGAAATTGTAATAAAAATCCTTTTACAAGGCTTTTTATGCGACTCTTAAAAGTTTGCAAGAGATTTATAGGACTTGTGTAAACGCGATAACTTGGGTAGATACAAGAGAAGAGAAATAAGTAGAGAGTATTTAGTCGACACGGATATTCTCACAGCAGTAACTATCTAGAGAGAAACAAAAGAATAACACAAATATAAAAATGAAAAAAACAAATCAATATTAAACATACCCAAAAGATTACAAAATCGGCAATGGGGAAGGCTGGTCAAAGGCGATTGTAGGTGGCGTGTCCACAGCTTAGTCTCAATCTAACCAATGAGGTCAAGCTATTTTTTTAAATATAAAATGACATTGACAGAGGTTCAACCAATGAGGATGCTTGGTACAAGCTATGCTAGCGCCATTCGATTTACAGTTTTCATCCCCATTGCAGACACTAAAGAAAACGTCTTGATTTACTTTACCAAGCAATTAGTTCACTAAACATGATTTTTCTTTATCGTGTGGTTAGTTCGTAACCTGGTGTCAGAGTTTTTAAGCCGCCCATGGGCCTCTGACTTGGCTTTACATGCCGTCAAGAAATATCTCTCAGGCATGCCGGTTTCCTCACGATGTTTTCCTTCACCGAAAAGCAAGTGATAATTATACTATACGCACATGAATCCGAAAAATCAGAGGTGCGTGCCTTGGGTTCGAACTCGAGACCTATGACTTGGCAGTCCGACGGTCACACCACTAGGCTATCACTGCTTACTAAACATGATAACACTTCTATATACCTAGCACAGGACCTAGGCATCAACACAATACTCCTACCCATTGTTTCTCAGATACGCTATTCTTAATGGAAAAATATATCCCAAATAATTCTTCCAAAGCTACTTACTAACCGTCATTCAAATTTGACGTTACCCTCCGAAAATCGTTACAGGAAATGTTCCAATATCATCGAACATTAAACACATTCGTCGAATAAATTCCTTGCCCTACCTGTAATGTTATCTCTCGCAATTTTCATATCCACAGTCAGGTACAGTCGCTCAAAAATGGGGTCTACCACTCAAAATTTAATTTGAAAAATAGTAGAGGTTTTCTAGTAAAGATGAAAAGACCGGGTGTTATGATTAAATTGTAGAAATAACTAAGTTGATATAGAGTTGTCTAATGCATACCACGCATGCTTCCAATCTGGAAGGTGGCTTCGAGAGGCACCTCCTTTCAAGAACCTAATTCAACCTAAAACAAATCAAGATAATTACTTTTTTTATTTACTGCTTGGCAAAGGCCTTTCCAAGCCCTTTTCCAAGTACTTACTTTTTCCCGAGCCGTCTTGAACCAAACCTCAAGGTATGCTTCTAGTCATTGCGCTACCTTTTTCAGGATGACGCATCGACGTCGCCTTCATTTTCAGGAACACAATATAACAATTAACTTTATAAAGTACACTAAAATATTTTAAATGAAGAAAATGATGGCCTCAGTCTACCATAGAGTTTTTTGTTTTAATTCAATATGACCACTTTCTTAGCCAACTGTACTTACGTGTAGCTACATAAGTACCTGTATTATTTGAGCATGGCAACACATGTCGTATAAAAGGGCCGAAGAAAATGAAGTGTCGGCTTACAGAAACCTTTGAAGGATCGCGGGAACTCATCCAGGGGAGACTGTGGAGGTTTTAAGACATATCATGGGTTTTATTTCAACGTGAATCGATAGCATGAAAGGGTGAAAAGATTTGGTTTATTTTGTGGTTATCTTCGTTCGTGGGCTAAATATTGTTTCATATGTTTTTGTAGTTGTTATTTGAGGTTTGTTTTTGAAAGATGTCTTTTGAGGTTAATATGAAAATAATTTGGGGAAATATGAAAGTATTGGAGATATCGAAAAGTTCTATTAATAATAATGAAAATTTTCGTTTTCCTTGCAGTCGATAATTCTCAGCAAGTAGCCAAGATAACCGTTCCGTACATGCTTAAGCACAAGTATTTTGTTAAAATATACTAAGTTGATTCTATAACACACTATTCAGAATTTATTTTATTTTAAGGATTTTATTATTTTGTATCACCGATTTTGTAAATTTATTTCAATGGTTACAACCATTGATGATGTTATTTTTTTTTGCATAATGAAAAATATAGCATATAAAAAAGCAGTACCTACTCACTTTGAGAAATAACAAAATCGTTATTGAAATACAGCTCTTATCGTTACGACACGAAAATAAATATAAAACTCCACTAAAACAAATTCACATCACCGAACACACATCTACGAACAGTTTAGACCCGTTAGCCTAATGAACTGCAAACCGATACATCCAATGTTGGCCAAGTAGCCGCCATGACAGCCGACTAGCCCAAAACAACCGTGACGACAGCCGACCAGCTCTCCCGTCACAAAATGGAGAAAAAGTATTCTTCCCAATTCTTCTCCAGTAAGAATACCGGGAGTATTAAAACTGAAATGCAAAGAGTATGTGCGGTGCTGAAATGTTGTTTTGTAGTTGCGATTGGCTTCGTTTTTAGACTAGCTTTTAAAAAATTGGCTTGGTATGTATTCTATGTATGTATGTGAGATTCTGATGTTTATTCTTGAATCCCGTATGATCACTTCACTAGTTTTTCTTCTCGAAAAACTGTTATCTCCTTATTATTAAACTTGTTAAACATTGAAAACATAACTTTTTTTTTTTTTACTTGCCGTAAACTAGGAATTTCTACTGCATCGTGTTTGTGTTTACAAACATTTAAACATAGCATAACATCATAGTACATCCACATTTCGTCAGTTATGTTTAAGCCCCATGTAATAAAGGCGAGTCTATTGCCATCAACCTAGTCTCCGTGGCTGATACTGAGAAATTCGTGATAGAAAAACCCAAAGACACTTTGCCCGACCCGGGAATCGAACCAAGGACCTTATGCTCAGCAGTCGCGCTTGCTACCACTCGTCCAACAAAACCTCGAAAATTGTATAGTTAATCTGAAGGTTACAGTGGCTGCAACTTTACTCTGAGTTTATTTATAAGAGGGCTAACAAATCTTCCGTAACTTTAAGATGACAAAAGCTTTTCAAGCGTTCAAACTTCTCCATCAAACGAATCCATCATCTAAAAGCAAATTCAAAAGTACTCACCAAGCAAAAACGTAATCTGCCTTAAATCTCGAAAATTAAGAAATCCGGATTTGAAAACAATTTAATTGATTTTCCGGACACGGCACCGGATAACCGGGGCTACGGAGCTGCTGTTCATAATCTTAACGATATTTCGGAGACTTATGGGCCGTCGGGAATTCATTATGTAAAGTAGAAGGGATGCAGGGTTTCACAATTCTGGGGGCCTACCATCACCTCTTTTCGCAGTACTAGCTTTCGTCCGCGGCTTCGCTCACGTTATGGTCAAAAATTTTCCCACGGGAACGCTTTTAATATACCTATGACACTCGGGGATAATTTAGCTTCCACTTATGAAAGAATTTTCGGAATCCGATCAGTAGTTTTTATTTTTTATTTGGAATAACTATAAAGAATAGAGAGTTAAAATGAAAAATTATGTAATCAACAGCGTTATTCACAGCATACAGGCCAAATAATAATAACATTATAATTTTTGTTACTTTTTACTCATCTTTGAACCATCAAAGATGAGTAAAAAGTAACAAAAATATAAATGAAAAAAAACAATCATCAGTTTTAAACGAAGTATCGAAGCGTTATGAAGTGGATATTACATGCAAAATGGCTAGGTTTAAAAAAGACTTAATATGTCACAGTACTCAAGTGGTATTATTTTGTATGATTATTATTTTATTTTTTCCTTATAAAGGAATATCTTTCCATTATTCCTATAGATCATCTTTAACGTAATTCACCTTGTTTCCTTTTATGAATTTTGTGTAATGTATTTTGATTTATTTAGATTGTTGAACTTTTCCCACACTCAAGTTATATTACTATAGGAGATGGCGGTGCAGACCCTAGTCCAATGAAAGGAAAATGAAGTGTCACCTCTTCGCGGGTAAACAGGGGAGAATGTGACCGGTAACACACCGCTCGGTGGGGGTCGAGTGACGAAACCGCAAGCGTGGAATGTTTTTCGCCACATTGGACGCTGTAGTGTTTTTTTGAATCGTAATGTGATCGTGTTCTGTTTTGAATATCGGGTCGGAAAGTTTTTGGGAAGCGAACCGTAAATAATATCGTTTCTTTTTAGGTAGGTGTAGTCAATGAAGCGAGTACTTTTAATAGGAACAATCTCAAACTTTCATACAAGCTTGGCTTGCTTTTATAATCTACTACTCTTCATGATGTTAGAGTGTCTGAGCAGTCTGCCTGCCTTATGGGCTTGCCGTATTTTTGGCCCCTAGCCACGCCACTGCTTTGATATTCAAAATATCAACAAATAACACGAAGTTATAACACAATTCCAAAGTACAAGCAGTATCAATTACAAACGAATAATATACAAATAACGAACGACTAATTTGTACCAAAATAATTACTCGCCTCATAACAACTTGTTGAAACCAAAATATTTTAATATGAATTCCACACGTCGTCTGAAACATCAATTAATTAAATCGGTCCCCATCATCAAACTCATTACCAAAACTTTTAATCTCGCTAACGAACCTCACGACACATCGACACCAGGGAATATTCATTAATAAATCTCACAATTTCATAGATGAGCAAGTAAATTGATTAAAAATGAGAATGATGGATTGCGTGTCCCGCTCACACCTGACAGGAGCGATTTCAGTACACGCGATCAATCACGACCAGGGTTGCCATACGTCCGGAATTTTCCAGACATGTCCGGCATTATAGCTTAGTGTCCGGAATGCGGAGAGAATTATGAAACGTCCGGGATTTCCAAAAATTATAAAATTAAAACAGTCTACGATAAAATTAAAACATTTTTAATGACATCATCATAGGAGCCAATAAGTATCACTTGCGTGAGTGGAGTGGATACATATTAAATGTTTTTTAGCACCCGGCAATGTTCTGCGACAAACTTTTCTCTCATACTATATCATTGCAAAAAAAAAACTCAGAATGAAATTATACTGCACATTTTCTCCAAATGTCCGGAGTTTTCTCCGGAAAACTCATTTATGAATCTGAGAACCCTAGAATCACGACTGACAATCGCGACAGGTCAGTCACTCACCGAGCACCGAGCTTACGCTGCGAGCATTAATGACATGATAGTATAATGAGTTGAATTATATCGACAAGTGTAATACGGCAGGTAATCATAATGACGATAATGACGTCAGAATATTAATGGAATCGATACATTGTGGAAAAACGTCGTATTCGAATGTCAGCTACAAGTGTTTCTTTTTGTTTTACGAGGCTATTAATGCACTCAATAAATAATACATAATACATGCGCATTTCATAGTGTTGCCGCTGCTTAATGGTATTCAAAGCTAAACATTTAATAACCATTATTAATACAGAACATGTCGTTTCCATAATTTGTATTACAAAACAAAAGTTATGTTTACCAATTCTAATTTGTTATTCCAACTTTATAACTAATAAAATAAATAAGGAATGGAAGTTACTGTCAAAAGGTAATTATTATAATAAATATGGACACTAAAACTTGTAATTTAAGCGTTTATTATGTAAATCAAAATTATTCAGCAATGTTCGGTACTAGCGAAAAGCTCATGAATAAATCACTAACTTTACAAGTGCTGGAAGAAACTCTTGATTACACAAACAACACTAATGATCATCCTTACACCGTTTTTTCGCGTCATGTAAATGAATATGATGATAGTCATCAATCACCGTTTCCGTGGACAGATTAAATAATTCCGCTTTTACCCTCCCTCCCTCAGCATACCTTCACTAAGGCTGGATGCAAACGATTAACTTTGTGATCCTGAAACGGAATGTTTCAAACTTGACGTTTAAGCAATGTATACTAATAGGTCTGTTTATTCTCTTTCTGTCACACGTGCAAAATGTCAGCTTGTAGCGATTCCAGCTGCAATATGTAAAGTTGCAGACTTGCTGTGGCTGTCCCTAATCCGAAAACTTAAAATTTACTGTCGTCACCAAACTTCTGAAAGCTGACAGCATTAGTACCACATGATGCTTACAAAATATGTAGAAACTGCTCTCGTGTGTACCGGACCTTAATGTCAAGTAGGTAAATATTACAGTGTTCCGTTCTCCCCCGCTTTCCTTATTGTTTTTCTTTCGCAGTTCGTTTAGCTTGGCAAATATTTAAAATATGAATTAAGTACGTACTTAATTTGATAAAGTTTGAGTCAAGTAATAATTTGAAGTCGCTATGAAGTACTACTTAGCTATGTAGGTTTATGTTATAGGTACCAAAGTACATTAATTCATGTAGCTAATTGTTTTACTTACACCACACAATTTTTACTTTTTCTTTGAGGATTTTTAAGGCAAGAAACTAGCTTGGTAGTTTTAAGACATTTCCTAAATCTGAAAAAAATATAATGAAAAGATAGCTCTGCATTATAATTCGCCATTTTAATTTAGCTGTACATGAAAACTTTGAAAGAAAAAAGGAGAAAAGAACGTGAAAAAATGCTAAGCCGAGCTGTCCCAATTTTGCGAGTGTTCATGTTTAAATACGCAAACATTTTTTCACAGGCTTTCTAAATGAAAAATTCCAGACTGAACCTACCTGTAGACACAGCGGAGTAATTGTCGCGTTTCTCCCTTAAATTAGACGCCTACAGGATATATTGCTTCAGTAAGAAACCACTAATTACTTTCGTTATTTCAGTCCGCAACGGGCTAGCTAGATAATATTGTTATAGGCACAAATATACAGGGTGTAAACGGACTCTTCACGAAGCCGTCAACCAAGCATTCTGTACATCAAACTAAGTAACTCTACGCAAAAATTATTGCTGGGAAACGACTTTTTTTTTGGGTGTAAAATCTCGTTTTACGGTAAAACTCAATGTTACGCACTCAAAACTTAGTAAACGGGTCATGGAGGTAATTGAAGTAAAGTTAAAACCTTAAAAAGTGGTTTAAAAAAAAAAGCTTGTCAAAAAATTGGAACTTTGACCTCCAATATCTCCGTAACTAGAAGGTTCCCAGTACTTCCCAGGTATGGTCCAGAACAAAAAAAATATCGCAATGACGGGGAGAACAAGTGCCTTTCGGCTTCTTTAAGGATCTTTTACACCCTTTATAAGGAAAAATGTCTGTTATAGACATTTTCGTCTGTGCCGAAAATGTGTTAGAGTAATGGATAACAAACATACGAGTTTGTTTTCTTTGTAGACAGAATAACATATATGCAAATATGTCATTTACTCGTTCTTATGTTCGCGTAATGTGGTTCAAACAAGAAAATGTAGGTCAACCCTTAGGTACTCTTATACGCACTTAACTTACATATCACGGTTTCGTTGACATGCTTGCATTTCAAAAGCTACTTACAGGGCTGTATCTTGCACTAGTAGCGAAGGGTCAATTTTGTAAGAGGTAAGCCGGAGTACATATCTTTAATGTGATTATGTTATTTGTCTATAGAATACTGACTGTGCCATTTTTTAAAGGGAAACCGATAGGAATCGAGTTGTATAGAACCTTCGCCACTGGTAGATACCCTACCTAAGTAACTTGAGTATTTAGTAGGTAAGTATATGACTGTGGTTTTTATAAACAACTTTTGCTACTGCTGAACCCCTGTTGTATAAACCAGTAGGATAATTTCCAACCTCCTTATGGGGTGAAGCCGCGAGGAAAAGCTAGTCTTCCTTTTTATAAACAAAGCCATCAAACTGTAACAGTAATGAATATCTTATCTGACTCTTTTTTAATAAAGGGTGTAAAAAGACCCTTAACGAAGCCGAAAGATACTTGTTCTCGTCGTCATTGCGATAATTTTTTTGTTCTAGACCATACCTGGACTACGACTGGAGTTACGGAGATTTTGGGGGTCAAAGTTCCAACTTTTTCAAAAGTTTTTTTTTAAATACATGTTTCTTATGTAAGATTTTTACTTTAAACACCTTCAGGACCCCCGTACTATTCAATCCATCCACCAGCACAATGTTTTGAGTGCGTAACATTGAGTTTTACCGTAAAAAAATATTTTTCACCCAAAAAAAAAAGTCGTTTCCCAGCAATAATTTTAGCGTAAAGTTACTTAGTTTGATGTACAGAATGCTTGGTTGATGGCTTCGTGAAGGGTCTGTTTACACCCTGAATGTCATTGTGTGGTATCTTTGTAAACCGCAGTATCATAGACTTCCGAACACGCATTATTTTGATTAAGGGTTCCTAGTCTCCGATTGTAATTAAAGATCGCTAGTTCTGATTGCTCTCTCCATCAGCTGCAGTGGGGTGGTAAGAGCCGATCCCATGGGACATGGGGTTTCACTGATTTTCACCATGAGGCTCGTGCACTCACTGATATTGTGGTGAACGCACCCTCGTTTTGGTTTCTAACTCACGGAATTACTTTTTTACAATGCCTGGGTCCAAAATTTCGCGCTGGATTGTTTTTTTTATTTTTTTTACAGTGGCTGAGGCTAAATGCGTGGTAATGTTTAGTGTCGAGAAGTGCCTAATTATCAAATACCTACCCATTATTATAATGAAAATGCCAAACATACATCCGAAGTGACCTCTGCACTTCCACCGACGACGCGGCGGAAGTGGCGAAGTTCTGGACTAATACTCTTCATTCTTCTTCTTCTTCATTCTTCTAGAAGATAAAGAGATAATACGATAGGTGATTATGCCAACTTGCATAGAAATATTTTCAATCCCCCTTTCGGGTTAATCACTTACATTAATTAAGTTTAGCTTAAGCCTTAAAGCTTGACTTGCCCTTATTACCTACCACTCTTCATGTTAGGGTCTCTGAACAGTCTGCTTGTCCTATGGGCTTGCCGTATTGTTGGCCTCCAAGCACGCCACTGTACCATACCTCTCACATACCTCAATTAATTAATAGTTAACTAACCCAAACCTACACATATCTACCACATATAACCATTATCTTTAAACACGAGACCAATATAACTTATACCCATACTACACTATCTTGTAATTTCCAATCGCCGTTGTTTCGACCGCCGTTATCAGCTGGCCAGGATTACGTTCAGACCCCAACACTGTTATCTGAACACAAAGAGACCCATCAGTAATTACTCCCCCATGTTTAAGGACACATAACTTGAACTTCATTACGACCGCAGGGTTACAGGGCTGGATTTGAATGGTTACATTTATTTTACGAGAAACATCTAGATGCATCTCATGTTCTCAGTAACTACCTATCCCAAGGAAACATGAGAAATACTTTTTTGAATAATTTTCTTCTTCAGAATTCAGTCAGTGCAAAAATAAGCCTCAGTTTTGCTTTTTTTAAACAAAAAAACTTATACTGTCACTTACGGGATAGCTTCCGTGATCACGGAAAATATCCCATAAGTGACAGTATAAGTTTAGTTGTAAATCGTGAAATCTTAAAACAGTGTTTTTTTAAACAGTTTTATTGTGTAGGTTTGTTGTACTGCTAAGCGGTTGGTAAATATAAAAAAAAACAACCTAAAAATGCTGTAAATAAAACATTATAATTTCTTCATTAATAGGATTAGGAGCAGATCTCCCACCAATTGCATATTTACTTGTTTCATATTCTAATTTACTACCATCAACCCTCAACTCCCTCCCTGCCTCAGCATTTGAGAGGCTGAATATTTCCCCATTTTCTTAACAACAATCGACTATTGAGAGTCGTAAGCTCTTATCGCGATAAAATGTGCGATGTCAGACGAGTAATGGACTCATTCGGTATGAGCCAGTGAAATATTTAGCAATACAACCTCTTTATTGGCTATTTCTTATTATCTGGAGAAAGTGCTGGCTGGCTGTAAATATTGTTCGTGTGAGTCATGCACGAAATGGGCGATGTTGTATTGTTTGATTGTTATCTCGATGCACACACCCTCCGGTGTTCAATGAGTATTTGAGACTACTATGTGTGTTTCAGCGTGTGGCTGAAAAGAGAATGGCATTTTTCTGTTTTAAATAAAGTGAGACGAATGAAGTAGGACTCTTTTGTCCCCAATTTTACGAAGAAACCGTCTGCTCTGAACTTGAAACTTGGTGTGGTGGCTAAAGAAAGAAACTTACATGTTATCAAAAGTTCGGTGATTTGTAGTGTTTTATCGTGTCCCATGAGCAGAAAGCTTCCACGACGGTCTATTTTAAAAGTATTTGATGAAAGTATAAAGAAACCAAGTTCAAGTGCTTTTGGAACAGTGTGTGCCAGCACATCAAACTACTATAATCTGGCAAATTTCTTTAATAGATTTTCAACTTTATTTCTAAAGCATTGGGTTCAAGGTTAATTGGGAAAATTTGACAGTTTCGGGAAGCTTGATAACCTTACTGGGTAATACGATATCCCTTTGGTAATACTGGCGGTCAGAATTTCGAGCCACTGACAACCTGTAACGACTGTCAAAGATCTACAAATGACAGCCGAGATCAACGGCTTAACGTGCTTTCCGAGGCACGGGGGAAACTCGGTATGTAATAGGTGGTCACCCATCCACAGACCAACCTAGGTAAACACGGCTTAACCTAAAGTTCGATCCGAGCGGCTGTTATTATTTAGCGGCGAGCTCCTCGTCTGGCGTCTGTACTTTGTATATTCATACAAATTGAAATACCCTATTTGCGCAATACTCTTTGAAGAAAAGTTTCCATATACAGCCTGTGGTAAAGCTACGGTCTATGGCAACCCGTCCAGTGTATCCTGCTCTAAAACAGATATCATAAAAAAATAATAGATCCCACCATCTTGAAATGATCTGTCGTGTTATCAACACTTGATGTATTGTTCCCCATGTAAGGCGAAGATAGTCCAAACACGAATAAATACACATCACAGAATTTTGCTCACTCCATAAATGTTGGACATTAAAATTGCAAATTATTCAGAAAAAAGTTGCTCGATTAATATTTATGAACCCTTACACAACTTGCTAGTTACGAGAAGTTTCTTGTTGAGCTAAGCCTTTTTAATCTTAAGATATATCCTGGCTTACTTACTTAGGTGATGGTTGTCTTTGCCATATGCTGGGATTGGGAACACGTGCTGGTGCAATTAAGCTGAGCTTAGAAGCTAAGCCAGCTTAAAGTGTCGGGTTTTTCTCAAGGAAGATTGGGTATCTGGAGATGGGGAAACAGGCCTAGTATTAATGTCATCTAGGCAATTCTAAATTATTTATATGGTTCTATTGTTTTGTTTCCCTCCAAATTATTTTAGTAGCAATTACTTACCTGCTTCTATTTTTAATCCCTAATTCTATTATTTTTGTGTTGATTATTTGAGCAATTTCTATTAGTTATGCAGCATAGGTTTGTTGAAAAAAAAATGCCCAATACAAACGATAAATTCAATAACTCCAAAGTCCATGTGAATGTAACCATGTGAATATGTTCCCATTTTTATGACCGAGTAACATCCGCTAATTTATAGCTTACATGGGAATGCCCGTAATGCTCGTAACACATATAAAACGCCATTTTAATGGCTTCGGTGACCATAGATAAACAAAATATAGCTAATTAATCGAAAGAGAACATTGGCAACCCTGTCTCGCACATTTTTTACGTCATTAAAACGAAACGCACCAAATTTTTCCGTAAAAAAAAACAGACAGGCCCCAGGAGCAACCAAGGGGTTGCTTCGGTCACATTATGGGAACACGGCAGTCGTCAGATAACCACATAATGAAATACCGCACAAAATATTGCTTGTGCGTGCAATAAAACGATCGTTTCATCTACAATCGCAATAACGGACTGATAAAAAATAAATTACCTCAATAATCGTGATAAAGTATCAATTAATGTCATAATATAACACAAAAAGTGTTCGCAGCCGGTAGGATTCGAACCTACGCTCCCAGAGGGAATCTGATTTCTAGTCAGACGCCTTAACCGCTCGGCCACGGCTGCTATATGAAAGTAGTGCGAAATTAAACATCCGTTGCCATTGAAACTGATTGGATGACGTAAAGAGTTACGAAATTGAGACCAGCGATAGTAGGTCACTCAAACACACACAGATAAAGTTTATGCAAAATATAAATCTTCGGATAGGTATCATTTTTTTAACAACAATTAATTCACTGTACTTGTTATATTTTAAACTTATATCTACTTTATTTATTTATGCTGTCTTGGCTTCCATACGTTTTTTCACGAGTGACCACTGAAAACCAGAGCTGTGCTGTGCCCCCCTGAACCTGCTTGTCGCAGTCACGATGTGTAAGCTATTTATAAATATTTGTATGCGTTGTATGTTTATTATTTATTTATGTTTTTTGTAATTTTGTATAAAGGGTGTAAAAAGACCCTTAACGAAGCCGAAAGGCACTTGTTCTCCTCGTCATTGTGATCATTTTTTTGTTCTGGACCATACCTGGGAACCTTCTAGTTACGGAGATATTGGGGGTCAAAGTTCCAATTTTTTCACAAGTTTTTTTTAAATACTACTTTTTAAGGTTCTAACTTTACTCCAATTACCTCCATGGTCCGTTTACTATTCAAAGCATCCATCAGCAATAAGTCTTGAGCGCATTATATTGAGTTTTACCGTAAAATGTTATTTTTGACCCCAAAAAAAAATTTCGTTTCCCACCAAAAATTTTTGCGTAAAGTTACTTAGTTTGATGTACAGAATGCTTGGTTGACGGCTTGGTGAAGGGTCTGTTTACACCCCGTATACTTCATATCCCTGCGACAAATACATTTTTTCTTTGTTCAAAACTTATAGTTAGTTTACTTTACAATCAAAAACGATTAAATAAACTGAACTAAAAATCCGAGTAAGACCCCGAGGCACAGGGTTCCGTAGCACCAAACAATGTAATAACAATACAGGGTGGAAGGGACACCGACGCTAAAACGATTACTACGTATTCAGAACGAACATTTCCGTGGTAGAGTCCACGCTCTTTTCGGGAAGCTGAAGATGCTGCCCTCCCCCCCTCCGAAAATAAACCTGTCGGTGCCCATGATCGTTTTGAATAGGTAAATCCAGAGAAGGTTGATATAACTTCGTTTTACAAATGTTATTCCTAATAGTGTTTAACCCATTAATTTAACCCCCCAATCTGCCTTTTTTTTATTCGGGGTCCCAAAGAAATTCCTGGCTAAAGCCCTGTGTGACCCCCCAAAGTCTTTGGCTGGGACCGCGCCTGGCAACACCAATTATTACAACCAACCAATCCGGATTGGGTCCGCGTGGCAGATTATAGCCCAATTCCACTCATTTGTCTTAGGTACTGTCTGCTGCTGAACAAAATTCTCTTATCATATTTCTTAAGGAAATTGAAGCTATACAGCATTTTTCTGTAGGTGAAGTAGATGTTACTGTATCTCTTTCCCTATTCGATGTAATTCAGACAAAGTCAATCTAAAATAATTTTACAAATTATTGAGGAAGGTTTTGAGTATCTACCTATGAATGTGGATGACTGTAAAAACGAGTAGCTTCTAGGTACCTAGGCTACTACCTAAGCTGAGGAGAAGCAAGGATCGATGGATCGGCTTTATAAAAGACCATAAGGCTTGAAAATGGGTGACTTCTGCTGATATGACGACTCTTACTTATGATCAGTGATCGGAGTAGGTAGATTGAACTGGGGTCATTGATCCGAAACGTATATATTACTATGGACATTCCTCCGGAATTGGTGGATTATTGGTGTGTTTGTTGTTATTATTCAACTGATAAATAATGAATTAATTTAGTTTTGATACCTTCCTTTAAATTTTGAATTGAGTAGTAATAATATCACTACCAACATTAACAATATTTAATTGAATCCGGAAATACCGGAATTACTTTCCGGAAAAATGGCTTATCCATGTTATTCTTTCTGTGTGCATTTATGATACAAGTACCAAAAATCAATCTACCTACTCCGATCACTGCTTATGATGCTCACACGTCCCATTTTTTTTTAAGTTAGCCTATTCTGTCCCACTGCCGGGCAAAGGCCTCCGCCATTCCTTTCCAGTTCTCCCGGTGTTTTGCCTCCTCTGATCAATCAGTCAGGAACGAGTCCAATCGTCCAATCGTCACGACAGCTTTTCTTGGGCCTGCCTCGGCACGGCAATATTATAATAAATATTACCGTGGCCTCGGTGACGACGACAACACGTCTCATAATTATCTAATTTGTTATTACTTTTTCTCCATCTTTTTATTTTTATCTCTCCTTATTTTGTACATTTTGTTTGTATGTATGCATTTAATATTATAAAATGCTCAAGGCCGCCTATTAAGTCCGCCTTTGTACAGTGTTTTACATGTGCATAAAAGTTTACATTTATGAACAGAGAAGCATAGAAGATGATTTGCTGCGCCGGCCTAAATAAATTGGTGTAAGGGCAGGAGAGTGATGACATGTAGCTATGTGAATCTTCACTGCATATCAGGTACTGGCTGCAGCGACTAGTAAGTAATTCACGATAAGACAATCCCGCGTCGTATCGTATCGGGTCATGTCAAGTACCTCAACACCTACAAGTTAACCCTGCTCTAGTCGTGTAGAAATAACCCGACTAGAGCTGCAGGAGTAGGAGGTACGCTTCTCATCATCTTCCTGCCCTTATCCTATGTTACTTGGGGTCGGCGCAACACGTTTTTTTCTTCCATTCTTCTCTGTCAACCGTCACGCTATCATTTACTCCTTTATCTTTCATATCATTCCTCACACAATCCATCCATCACACCATTTATAAAATTGGTGTGTGGACACCTCCGAGTTCACTCGCCTTACACAGTTGCAAAAGCAACTAATCAAGCTAGCAAGACCAATTAGTATTTCTGTCATAATCATTATATATCATTCATTAGTTATACATGGACCTAGGTAATTATTTATCTTCACACTTTATTGATAATGGCAGTACCGTCGTCGCTACTGTAGTTTATTATCGCTATTAATAATTCAAACACAATACAAATTGTTGGTTCAGACGCTCATTGTAAATTCACCTTTATCAACTTACATAAATGTCCCTTTAGGGTAGGATAATGTATCCCAAAATTTCAGCAGGTAGGCAAGAGGCGCCGTGGCTTAGTTGGTTAAAGCGCCTGTCTAGTAAACAGGAGATCGCGAGTTCGAATCTCGCCGGGGCCTGGAGTTGGTGATCCATGTCTTTTGAGATTTTATTTTCCAAAATATGCTAAGACTTCACTTTACTAATTTACTGATATGAGCATTTTCTTATTATGACCAAGACCAGAGTCCATACCCAGCAGAGTACGAAGTAGATAAGGCGTTTTGTCCGATATTGTTTGTCCTACATAAATAACGAGGATAATTAAGTGAGAACAATGTTCTGCAAATATATTGATATCTATTAACTATGACGATCCATCCATTGCAGTAATTAAGTGCTTTTAGAATGACTATGGTATAGCTATAAAATAGAATTTCCCTGACACTGAAGAGAATAGAACAGATTTTATTTTATTCCATGCTATGGTCTTCAGTCACATCATAGGGAAATTCTTTAAAATTTCAAATAAAATTGTGTCGATTCGTAGCACTACTATATTAGAGCTTCATACATGGAGGGGTGGCAAAACGTAAATATCGAGGTGTATTTGTATGTGAGGAGAAGCGAAAGCAATAAAACATGCACATTTGTTTGAAAAATGCAATGCAATGAATTTGTTTCTTGAATACAAATAGGGTGAGGTGAGGCTTGTGACTCATGTGCGTGTGGTAAAAAAAAAAGTTTTTGTCTGTGATTCGGTGTTATACCTACTTGCATTCGAATTTCGAGCAAAGGTTTTTTTTGCACGGCATGGAATAAGCAGGAAAGAGGCAAAGCGTTTTGTATGGAAGTATTTTGTATTTTTAAGCGTAATTTTGCAAAAGTTGATAGGTAACTAATCCTTATTTCTCAAAGTAATATGATTTTATAGCAAGTTGAACTTTCCTACAGATCATAATATTATCATCATCACCAGCGATAAAAGATTCCATAAGATCAAAAGATGAAGATGTTGGATGTAGGAAATCGGGTCAAGGTCGAGAAGACGTTAAGTAAGCTTCGCCGAACCCCGGAAAATTACGTAGTTTCACTCGCCCACGCCCAGCCCAGGGGAATTTGTACAAATTATGGTGGGTCAAAGTTAGAGGGGAAAAGTGCAATGAGTAAGAAAGGGATATTGAGGAATTGTAGAATTTCCATTTATATCGAATATTTAGAAATCAAAGAAAAAAAACGCTGAATGGACTGTGGGGGAGATGATATGGCTAGAAAGTACTAATAATACGACTAATCTGTCTGTGTATCTGCAAGATGTAAACGGACACTTCACGAAGCATTCTGTACGTCAAACTAAAGAACTCTATGCAAATTTTTTTACTGGGAAACGACTTTCTTGGAGATATATCACGTTTTACGGTAGGACTCAATGTAATGTTCTCAAAACATTTTCATGGATGCCTTATTGCCGTACGAGGATCGTGAAAGTAATTCAAGTAAAGATATAACATAAAAAACTTGTATTTAGAAACTTACACTTGTACTTGTGAAAAAGTTGTCCGTTGGCCCTCCGTAATTAGAAGGGTCCCAGGTATGGTATCCCCTATCTAGAACAAAAAAATGATCGCAACGATGGGGAGAACAAATGCCTTCGTTTAGGGTATTTTTACACCCATTATACTTATAAAATTGTTTGTCTTTAACCCCTGACTGACTAGCAACACACAGGTCAAACCAACCAGAGTGGACAGATCGGTCAAAAATTAGGCGTACAGATAGCTTTTTTAACGTATTTATGCATCCGGAATTCGTCAAGGATTTTGGAAAATTCAACTCTAAGCGGCTGAAATACGGGTTGAAAGTATGAAAATCAGTCACTTTTTTTTTCGGATGGGTAATCATCAAATGACCCTCCCCCCCGCTCTGGGCGGAGTGGAGGGGTGTAAAGTGTTAGAATTTTACTGACTAAAACCCATACATGTTCTTTCTTCTTTGCCCGTTGTGTTCCAGGGCCGCGGTATCTCTAACAGTCCCGCAGCAAAACAATCAGTCACTTGGCGAAGCACCTCGGCTTGTAGAGAAATGTGGAAGAAGACATATTATGTGATGTAAATTGGGATAAGTGTAGGAAGGAGGATGATACGGACTATGTAAGTTACGAACAAAAACACATTTAGAATATTAAATCACTCGTATATTCACATTTGTGTAGTCTTACAATATTTACACATGTACAAAATGTATTGCTGCCCCAAATAACAGGTCCAAGTATACATTCTCGGTATCAACTCTATTTGAAAACATTCATAACAAAATTATTGACAAGAATAGTTCTAGAACTAGATTGTAGATACTGTTTATGGACTTAACATTAATGTTACAATTTCTTGGAAACCGATAAAATAGTTGATAATTAATTTCGTAGATAATTTAGGTCCAATTGCACCAAATCACTAAATACGATACGTTTCAAGCTAAGCATAATTATTTAAATAACCATTCTGTCCGTCTTTTTTTTTATTTTATTTTTTTATTACAAAATGGGCCTGCTCTTGACCTCGATCACGCCTGATAGAAAGCGGTAGATGCGGTCTATGATGGAACGAGCGTGCGAGAGAAGATGCCTGTTCAATCTTGCTTTTTCTTGCTTGCTGTCATTTTCAAATGATTGACAGAAACAGAACGTTTTTTTTTTTAATTCGTTTAGCTAATAACATAATTATTTAGTTTTTTTGTGCAAACGAGCCTAAATCTGCATGCTTTTTTTAGGTAAGTAGGTATTAGTTACATAAATGTTAAGTCTCACAAATGAGTTTTTAGTCAATTCAGATAGTTAAATTATTAACTTTTAAATCATTAATAACTTCAAATCGCTATTGTTTTAGTTGTAGCTAATTTAATCAGTACTTTTCTACTTTTACATGATTCAATCATTAGTTACTGTTTTAATAATTTATTACAATTAATTTATTTTATTTAATCATTATAATGATTATGTGCCCATTTGGGTACTAATTAATTCTCTTGTTATTAATCAAGATACACGTACGTATAATCGAAAAGACATAATTTCAATTTATTAATTTTGTTATTTAAAGTGAACATAATCTTCATTTAAAAATTCAAAATGACAGCACAGATTATAAATACGTCATAGACAAAATTTTAGTACAAAGTGCCAGATTAAAACTACTTTCGAATTCAGAATCATAGACAAGGTATTGTAAGGCAGAATATTTTATTAAATATGTAGTTTATGGGTAAAAATTGTTTCTAGTCCAGTCTTAATCAATAATAATTATAATACTCTAAACACTTATAAACGTCTTGATAAACTCTGAGGCACATTCAATATTACGTATTATAATACAGTCGCTATAATCTATAAATATTTACAAAATTTATCTATTCTAATATGGCAGTATCGAGGTTCAAATAATATATTTAGTGTCAATTTTCTAACTTGAAACAATAATTATGTATGTATAGTTTCCTACGAAAAGTAGTATTAGAGAACTGACGAATGGTATCAACAGTAATCACATATTTTAGGATTTGATAACTAAAGTCCACTTGCACCACCACTCATTATGTGTTTTGTGCTATTGTTCTACTTCTGTTATTTGTTTAAACATGACAAAGACCGAACGATGTTTAAAATACGTGTAGCGTTAAATGCATTTGGTAATTTGGTTGTGCAAGTGGGCCGTGATTAGGTAAACCTAGTTTAAACGATGTTACAGTCTTACCATAGTGTAACAGCCCCTCGCAGTAGACCAACGCAAGCGGTGAGATGTTACCGAGATGTACTTCTTGAAGAACGTTACAAATGTAGCTAGTTACACTATGGTAACAGGCTAGAACGACTTCTAGTTAGAAGAGGTCTTCATCTCTTTAATTCAATACACAGAAGGTTCGACTAATATCGTTCCATATATCGAACTACATCAGACTAAATTGCTTATCAAAACGGAAAGTTTTCATCTTAGTTTTGTAAGAAACTTGAAAGAAATACTGCTTTGGCTACGATTTACGCAATAATTTATAACTTTAAAGATTAATAAATCTATATATATAAAAGGAGAACTGACTAACTGACATATCAACGTACAGCCGAAACTACTGGGGCTAGGAATGTGAAATTTTATACACGGCTTCCTATTATAATGTAGGGGAGCACTAAGAAGGGGTTTTTGGAAATTTAACCTTTAAGGGGGTGAAAAGGGGGAATTTTGTTTGTATGGAAAATGTACGTAACCCACGCGGACGAAGTCGCGGGCAAAGTGCTAGTACAGTATAAACCACTGACTTGGTACACTACGTCGTATTCGTCTGCCATATGTATTTGTATCAAGTAACACTTGTATCGAATGAGATCATTCTAACTTTGAGTATAATTGCTACATTTGGTACTTACAAGGAGCAATATTTCATGGCGTAATTGTTGCCCTAAATTCCCATCCATAAGTGCTTTACCTTGATTGCAAGTAGTTTCAACAATTATCAAGTTATTCTCAATATTTTGCCAAATACAGCGCAGTGTACCAGAAAGTGTTTAAAAAAAACCTATATAGAAAAATCGGTGTCAAAACAGTAGATCAATAGTGAACAAGTACTACAAGATGACAACCAAATATGTGATAACTATGTCAATAAAATAATTTACAAAGAGAATAAACTCATAAAAATCAGTCTCTTAAACATTTTCACTGTACACGGTCACGTAGTCACTCACTCGCGGTAAGGCCTCTCTCGTCCCTCTATATCTCACTATAGTTGACTTTTAAATAACACTTATTGTCGTCTTTGGGATGTCTTAAAGAGTTAAAAAGGAATGCTTTACACGAATCTCGTGAGTTGCGTGTGGAAGTCTCGCAGGAAGATCTGCAGTTGCGTCAACGTCGGCCGATCGTCGGGCGACATTGCCCAACAGTACGCCATTACTGCAAACCTAGGGAACAAAGACACCGATATGAGCTTATTGAACGAATATTTAACTTTGGCACGTACTTCAGTAATCGAGGAGAATGAACTTTACATTAGCAAACATAAACACCACTCAACTACCAAAATACTACTCCAATTGGCTTCAGCCCAGACAGAAGAAATTTACGTTTCGAATAAATCATACCAATAATCTTTAAATACTTTAGTACTACTTACAGTTCATCAGGGCAATTGGCTGGCTGCTGCAACCGGTACCCGTCCCTCAAGTAGGCTGCAACCTCGAAGGGGTCCACTTCTGCGTATGGCTGATGTGCTAAGGTCGTCAGTTCCCATAGCAAAACTCCTAAGGCCCAGACATCGGCCGCTGGATTGAACTGTCTCTTCGTGAGAGCTTCTAGCGCCAACCACTTGATGGGCCTGTTCTCGTTGTCGCCGAGGCAGTGGTAGTCGGCTGGGAACAGGTCTCTCGAGAGAGCGTTGTCCGCGATCATTACTCGGAGATTTTCGTCAACTCTGTTGAGAAAAAGATTGGTGAGGAATATTTCTTTACAGAAGCAGCTTTGTTATTCAACATTTCGGAACAAATAATTTTCCAGGAATTTTTGATCGAAGTATAAAAGGATACTTACATGCAATTCCTAGCAGCGATATCTTTATGTAAGACATGCTGCGAGTGAAGGTAAAGCAGTCCATCTAGTGCATGGAGTGCCATCCTGACTACGTGCTGCGTCGTCAAAGGCGGTGGTGGTGGCGCCCCTCCCGCCGCACCCCCCACCGTAACCCCTCGACAAGCCAGGAGAAACTGCTTCAAGTTCCGCCAGGTCGAGTTCCAAGGGTACAGCAGGAATGGAGCCGTCTGATCCTCAATGCTAACACCCAGGACCGATAAGACTCGCTCATGGTGAAGTCCATATAACATGCAGCCTTCTTGAAGTAACAGGGACACCTATGAAAGAACGTTACCGTTAGCAAGTTCGAAGGTTTCATTTACGAGTGTCAAGCAAAAACATTGTGATATTTCAAACTACAACAACATTCGTAATTTCGTATTGATGAAATGATTAGTTATACAAATTACAGAACCATTACCTGCACTTGAGAAGCGTGTTCAGCAACAGTCTTCACGAGCACCTCCTGTTCCCTTCCATCTTCATCAGCGTAGGTTCCTCTATACACGCGGCCGAAGGTTCCTTCCATGGCGACAGAGCGCAGCCTCACTCGGCATCGTTGTATCGTCAGCTCGGCTATTCTCTGTTGTAAGTCCCTTGCTTTCTCTTCAGCTGCCGCAGCAGGCAGCGAGGTAGGTCGGCGGTAGCTGGTGTAGCTGGCGGCAGACTTGCACGACGAATCCGGCAGGAATGCATGAGCGTCTTGTTCATCGCTTCGTGTTCTTCGCAGCTTCCTCGCTCGAGCTCTACAAGCTACAGCAGCCACCGCAGCTATCAACAACGCTCCACCGGCACAACCAGCTCCCGCGTAGAATATATCAGCAGATGTAGGCGCATGTGGTACACTATCCACTCTAACAGCTGGCCTCGGTGCCTCTTTTAGACATATCTTTTTCCGTCTGAATCGCAACGTAGAGGACGAGGGACCCGTCGACACGTTCAGAAATATAATGATGTCCACTTCAGCGGCGACGGTGTGCGTACAAGGCAAGTCCACGCGCCATGTTTGTGGCTCGGTCGGCACGAAACCCTCGTTTGATATATTGACGGTTGGCGGGTGCATGGCATTTGTCGGGTCCGTCACGTCCACGTGTAGCGTGTAAGGCAACTGCAACAAAATATTATAATTCGTGACTCAATAAGCTCACCAAACCTTTTGCTTATATCTAAGTAGAGTCGACACATTCCTAACGGTACAATCACATCAAAATGTAACTGTATCAGTACGCAATTGACAGACCACGGCACGCAAGGTGACCCTAAACGGTCCATCTGAGCATCCACAGCAAATCAAATCAAATCATTTCAAATCAAATCATTTATTTCTTTGCAAACATGGGTAAAAAAAATATACATAGATGTTTCATATTTAAAACCAAGTTCTCCACATTTTACCGTCCAATGGGCATGCAAATAGTGTACATACAGTTTTAGTTTAACATACTTAATTCAAAACATAATACAATTTAGAAAAAGAACAAATGTCAAGTATAAAATAAAAAAATTAAAATGTCAAACGGAGTAAAAGTATGTCAAACCATAATAATAATTTATGTCAATCAGAGTAATATTACTTGTCAATCAGCAAGTGTCATCGAATCATCATTAAGAAAGCTGTCAATAGTGTAATAGCATTTAATAAGTAGATATTCATTTAGCGCCCTTTTAAATTGAGATACAGTTAAATTTTTTATAGTATTCGGTAATTTATTATAAATGCGAGGGGCAATACCAAAGAAACTTTTTTGCATAAGTGCAGTTTTACATTTAACATGACATAATTTATTAATATATTGTGTCCGTATTGGATTTTTTCTGACCTCTGATAGTTTTTGGAATAGATGTGGGTTACATTTTACAAACAAGGCCGTTTCCAATATATATAGAGAAGGCAATGTCAAAATTTTTAATGACTTAAAATAGGGAACACAGCTATCAGTCGTCTTCAGACCGCACATTGACCTGATGCATCGCTTTTGCAACCTAAACACCATTTCTCTATCAGTTGACTGCCCCCAGAATATAATGCCATACCGCAAAACAGATGCAACCATTCCATGGTAGGCTGTTAAAAGAGCCTGACTATTGACTTTCTTTGAAAGTTGGTACAGAGCATATACAGATTTGCTAAGTTTTTTACATAGTTCTTCTACGTGAGGTTTCCATGTAAGTTGATTATCAATTGTGATACCTAAAAACTTAGCTTTATCTACCTCTTCAATATCGCAGCCCTTGAACGAAATATTCATGTTTGGGTTTTCACACCGTTGATGAAAATGCATGACTTTTGTTTTACTAAGGTTTATAACCAAATTATTGTTATTGAGCCAATTTATTATGTCATTTAAGCAGATATTTATGTCACTTTTATAATTATTTGAATCAGTACATTTTATAATAGCCGTACTGTCGTCTGCGAAAAGAACCATTTTGTTGGTTGTTGCTTCCGGGAGATCATTTATATATATCAAAAAGAGTGGCGGACCCAGTACGCTGCCTTGTGGAACGCCATATTTTACGTGTCTTGGTTTCGATACATATTTCTTTTCTAATTTACTTTTTGGACATATCCTAGAGATTTCTGTGCACTGGAGTCTATCACTTAAGTACGATTCTATTAAATTCAATATGTTCCCTCTTATACCATAACTATGCAATTTATGTAACAGGATCTTATGGTCTACATGATCAAAAGCCTTAGTCATGTCAGTATAAATTGCGCAGACTGGATTTCGTTTATCTACAGATGACATAATGTTAGCTAATAAGTCAAATAGTGCCATGTTAATCGTTGTGTTTCTTCGAAAACCTTTTTGTTCTTTGCAGAATAATTTATACTTTTCGAAATATGCATATAGAGAGTTATATATTACTTTTTCAACAATCTTTGATATAATTGGAATTTTTGCAATAGGTCTATAATTTTTTAAATTCGTTTTGTCATCTTTTTTATAAAGGGGTTTAACTATAACTTTTTTGAGCTTGTTTGGGAATATGCCGTCGGCTATGCACAAGTTGATTATATGAGCTAATGGAGGTGCTACAAGTTCTTTGGTAAATTTTAATGCTTTTGTGGAAACTCCATCGTATCCAACAGTATTAGTGTTTCTAAGACTACATATTATTTTTACGATATCATCAGTTGTTACAGGTTGCATGAATAGTGAATTTAATGTTTGTTTATTTAAATTTGTATTTTTCAATGTTATGTCAGCGTTTAATTTATTCTCAATAGTGTCAATAAAATAATCGTTAAATTCATTTGCAATGTCCACGGGGTCTGTAAATGTCAAATTGTCTCTATTCACGCACATTATCGGCTCCAGTGGCAGACAAAAATTAGATTTATTTATTATTTGCCAGGTTGCTTTCGACTTATTAAGGGCCGTATTTATAAAATGATTGTTTTGTGCTTTTTGTGTGAGTTTAATAATTTTCCTATAAAGTTTGGTGTAATTTTTAAAAGCTAATTTATGTTTTGAGTCCGAGTTCAATCGATATTCCCAAAGTAACCGCCTTTGCTTGTTACTGCATATTTTTATTCCGTGAGATATCCATTTCGTTTTCTTGCTAGTTTTAATGATTATTATTTTCTCCGGAAAACACAATCTATAAATAAGAGAGAAATCATCCATAAATTGGTCAAAAGCTTCGTTCGCATCTTTAGCATCATGTACTAGTCTAAAGGATAAAGATTTGAGATGTCTTTTAAATTTAATTAAGTTTTCAATACATATGTCCTGTTTTTTTGTTTTCCAGTATTTAAGTTTGCAAGTTTTATTTATGGGCAGTTTAAGTATCTGAGATGTATGATCTGAAAGGACTAGATCTACAACTTCAGCGTGGCATTCCTTCCGATAGTTGTGAGCAAAATTGTCAATACAGGTGTTATTCTTCAACCTAGTGGGAGTATAAAGCGCTAGTTTTAAGTTATATTTCATAAGAAAGTATTCAAATTCTAATGTCGTTTTATTTCTTTTCAAAACATCAATATTAAAATCTCCACATAGAACGATTTTCTTATTCGAAGAAAGACAAACTTTATTTAAAATATAGTCTAATTTGTCATAAAATACTTCATAATTGTGTTTTGGGATTCTATAAATACAAATTATTATAATTTTATGTGCTATTATTTCTACAGCGCAGCATTCAAAGATGCCTGAAATTGATTGTTTTGCTATCTCTGACATTTCTCTAAACTGCAATCCCACTCTTACGAAAATACCTGTTCCTCCTCTCTTTGTATCTCTAGAAAAGAAGGCAGCTGGACAAAAATTTGAGATGTGCAGTAGATCTTCGTAACCTGTTTGCACAAAATGTTCAGTAATACATAGAATGTCTATAATTGTTCCTTTGTTGAATAATTCTACTAATTTTACCGTTAGTGTATCGGATTTATTAATAAGACCAGCTATGTTCTGGTGTAAGATGTTGAGGTAGTTAACGAAAAAAACTGAGAATTTAGTTGTTGTGAATTTGTGGAACATTCCTTTTGACTTTGAGATTGAGTATCTAACTGTGCAGCATTCAGGGCACCTATGTCTAAGATAAGATCTTGGAGATCTGATATAACAATTTTTAATCCTTTATTGTTCAAGGTGCCATAACGATGGTTGTATGTATCTGAAGTATAAGGCAGATTCAAATTTGAGTCTAAAATATATGCGTAATTATATGTACCCACATCCATGTATAGTAAATTATTGAAAGTATCAATCCGGCTGTTATACATTATATTACTATTAACCATGTATTTAAACGTTGGTAGACATATTATAAAGTTTGTATGGTTCAAAGCAACTAGTTTTTCGCGAATAAAAGACACAAGTTCAATATAATTGTGCGTTTTTCTAAAAAGTACTTCGCCAATATAGATAATACAGTAGTCAAGGTATGTAAAGTGTCGTACTTTTTCGCCAATATTGTCTAATAAAGAATTCAAACTGCAGTTAGGCTTACGATAATGACATATTTCAAAATTACATAATTGAGTTCTCTCAGTGATTTTGTATATTCTGTTAGAGGTTTCACTACTCAGCAGACATATTTTGTGTTTCAGAGGTGAGATAGTTTGATTTGTCTGCGATATTCTTTCTTGAGTGGAGCTTGAGATGCAAATATTACTATCCTCACTTTTGTTCTTCGATTTGATGCCGTGTGTAGAAGGCGAGGGTGTAGGCGCACAGTCTGTTCTCATATTGTCTGAAGTTTGTGTCTGTTTTGTTTTTGTGCCATTATTTGCATTTTTCTTTGGTGTTTGTTTTTTCTGTTTTGCTGGACTGTAAGTTATCTTTTTGTAAATTTCATTTTTCTTTAACAGATCTTCGTTAACTTGTCTCAGATTTTTATTTTCTAACGATAATATTTCGATTTCTGTGTGCGCACTATTTAATTGAGCCGATAGCTTTTCAATCTCGGCTTTTAATATTGATAACTGATCATCTTCATCCTCGGACATGTCTGGCATACTATTCGAGGTGGTACAATCTAATGTTTGCGAAATTATATCACTATCATCATTGTTTGGTTCTGATCGAGTGCGGGTACGACGGAAAGTTATGTTCTCCAAGAAATTCATTTTAAAATATTATACTTCAAACATGTAAATTCTCAAAAACAAATTTATGCTTCAGTCGGATTCGAAACCAGGTCGCGAAGATTCTTACACTCGCAGGCGAGCGTCAATTCCGTTGCGTCAAACGTACAGTAACTATTGGTATGAAATTTTTGAACCTGTTGGCGTCACATCATAGAGAATTTACTTCCCAGTCAATAGATGTCGTTGTTACGCAGTAATTAACATGATTAATTATTTTCTTGTGCTGTCAACACTATGGAATGTCAGGCAATACTAAATCCGATCAATTTCCTGTGCTTAGCGCTAGATGGTGTTGTAATCACAACAACAGCATCGAGATTCAAATAAAAAACGGATCTCGAGATGATAAATATTTAGAAAAGTTCTTTTTCATACAAAATGTTGTAGAATTATCCAGGTGTTTTAATACTTTTACACTCAAATATGGTCTATGCGTAAACAGATCACTTGTTATAACTTGTTTTGTTCTTGAAAAGTCATATAGTAGTAGTTAGTAGACACTGTACTAGGAGTTTTATTTTATTTTAAGTTTTTGTTTAGAATTAGTCATCAAACACTGTTAATAACACTGTCACAGCAAGTTTGTGTGTCCAGATTCACTTTTATGCACTTTATATGGTCCAAAGACTAATTACACTATTTTCCGGAATACTTTTAATGGGAGCACAACTTAATTTAATGTTTACATGTCAGCGCCACCTAGCGGACAGCCATGTCAGAAGAGATCAAATGTCGAGAACTCGAGAGTAACCCACCGTGAGAGCACGAACATCGCTCCTTTATCGGATGAATAAACGACATACTTTGTTACCGTTGGCCATCGACTATAATATATTTGCATATGTAGATGTCGGCTTGTTCGATGTGGTTTATGTTTCCCTTATGCGGATGACGTGAACGTATTGTGACACGCCGCGGGGAGGCATGCTGCACAGATGTTGTCTCTCGGCGAGTTTGCTTTGAAACCGGTTATTAAATATTATGATCATGGGGCGCTCATTATCTAACTAATCATCAGGCGGCGTTACATGAATTGTTAAACAAACAGCATTCGCCGCGGGCCCTTTGGCCGGCTCATCAGCCATGCATCACAGAGGCAGCGGCTCGTAAGTGGCGGACCGCGGCGCTGCGGAGGTGCGACACCGCGGCCGCTAATTAAATATTATCAGTCGGCATGCGGTGCGCACAGACAATGGTGCCGGGCGCTCATCGGCGCTAGTTAACCGGTTCCCAAATATTTGCTCTGCCTAGTCAAAGGCGCCGCCATGTAAATAAGGGAGTAGCGCGGTGAAGTGAGGGGGAATCGCAGATCTGATAGTGGCGGCGCACAAAGCTCGCCGAGATGCTGATAAGGAGCTAAGGGCTCGGCCGCGTGATCGCAACCGAACCATACTCAGCACTTTGTTTATTTTTCAAATGCGGCAAAGAAGAGCGTCGACGGTTTCAAAAGAGTTTAAGCGTTATTCATACGTGTAAATCCTGGAGCGTTTAGCTTAGATGTTCGGCGGCAACATCTGAATGCTATTCCTTATGTGTTAAGCGCTGTACATAGAGTTAATATAGCTTACGCCATCAAATCCCGCAGACGGCGCCATGAATACATTCAAATTGATGAAGCGTCCCATAATCTTGCGAGCGTTCGTATGACTTGCAAATAACATCCTAAACAAGCAGATGTCTTATTGACAAGTTCGCTGAACTTGTTTGCGGGTACTCCGGTGCTTCGGATGCTACTTTTGTTGGCTGACTATTGAATATGTAAAGTGGACGTCGGGGCTTCGCGTCGCTCCCGATCAAAATGCAATGCCGCTCAAGGCTCAACTGATTTCTTTTAGTCTGTGTCGCCGTGTGTGCTGACGGGTACGGATAAAATAAATAAATGCACATAATATTTGGTTAGAGATGCAGAGCCGTACGAAGTGCATAATGCGGTGCTGCGTCGTGATCAGCCAGCGGCGGCATTAGCATGAAAAGCGATGCAATTTGAATTAGAACTAAACGAGGAAAATGTAAAGAATATTCGAGGCCAGAGTATAATCAATCAAAGGTAGCAGATGTTTCGTATGTAGAAACTAAAAGAAAGTTCTAAACTCGAGTAGGGGCTGCTGCATTACCATAAGAATGGCTCGTTTGCGGGGCTCGGAGCAAACATGGACCCCGTGTCCGGTAACTTGAAAGAATAAACTTTCCTCTCTAAGTTAATTGCTTTGACTGAGGTTGTTGACGCTGTTTCGACAATAAAGTAAAAAAGTTTTTAACAAAACAATTCGCTAATTGTGTGAATAAAGCGTTGTTGACTTGGAACGTGCGATACTCGATGATCGTGATCAATTTCGCATTCGTTCCGTGTCCCGCTGTCCCGCATTACCATAATAGCGCGATTGTTTCATCAAATCGATTGTTCGTTAAATCAACACACAGCTCTATTTCTATCGACTGGTTTAAAACTAGACAGCTTTTGCGTGCGCCATTTTTTTGACCGTTATTTAAATTCCGATATAATTGTGCTTTAAAACCAACAGAGTTACTATCCGTTTTACGATTATGTTTGCGTTATAAACAGTCGAAAGCGCGAATTAAGGATCAGGTTAGGTTTGAAAGATTCTCATGGATATCAATATCGTACCCACAAATCTGTAAAAACTCGAATAAAACTAGATTTGAATTGAGATTAGCATGTAATGGCCGGTTCATTTGAGTGTGCCTACTCAAAAATTAGCTAATAATTATGCAAAAGTAACATCACCGACAGCATGCTTTCCACAGCATTTATAGTTTCACAACACTTTATAAACTGCGGATTCTCAATGATCCCTGTTTGTTTTATCAATTTCTTCTTCAGCCTAGCTAACATCAACTACTTCTTCTCTAGAGAAAGTAAAATAATAAATAGGTTGTCTCTGGCCACCGATGTTTTACTCCCGTCATCATCATCGTCTAAAGTAAGTATTTACCGGTTTCCTAGTAAGACTCTGCCAGGTGAAGTGCAGGTCTGCGATGGTGGCAGGCACAGGCACCACGAAGTTCAGCGCATACTCGTTGATCTGACCATCTCGTACGTAGAACAGCTCTGCCGTTAGACCTGGGGACAAATGAGAAGGAGGTTATTAGTGGAAGCAGGAATACAATATTTTGAGGGAAAATTTGCTGTTGAAGAGCAGTTGCTAGAAGTAATCACACGAAAGACTTGGTAAATTGTAGTCTACATTATTGTTGATGTGGTTAGATAGGCAGTAATTTTATAAGTACTGTTATACATTTACATCCGTTCAGACTGGAAGTCAACCCCAACTTAGTTGTGCAAAAGCAAGGCGGATGATTTTTGTGGTATAAGTAACCAGGAAAAGGATACGCTTTTTATGAAATACGAACGGCTATTTTTTCCATTCATAATTTCAAACAAAACCTATCAAAATGGTTTGTTATTCCTTTTATTGACTTCCCTGCTATTACACAATACGAGAAATACGACGCCAGTCAGTCTGCCCACTTTCAAAGCTTTTCTAAGCACTACCGAATCTATTGAGAGTTCACAACAAATCAGTGCGCGTCAATATCGAATTTGAGGCAAAGAGTTTTGTACGCGAGCGTACAATGAGGCGGCGAGATCAAAGAGCTACCACAAAGATGCCGCGAACGACGCCCGCGCCACCTGTCCACAAATCATGAGAACCTGGTTTAGAGAAAAAAAGCGTTCATGGCCGAAAACTGACTACTGAGAGGTTTTTTGCGAGCGAAATTTTGTTTGAATAAGTTGAGGAAAGTTTCTGGAGTTGAGTCCTATCTTGCTTGTGATAAAACTTGGAGATTTGTGTCTGTAAAGTTTTGTTGTAAACTTGGAGCCACCACCATAAGACAACTAGATTTAGCCAGCGGTTTCGCCCGCGGTACATCAGAAATTACAAGGCGTCAAAAAAATCGTCCACATCGCTATCAATAGGAAAAGTGTCCAGAAGGCTGGTAGCATTGCCAGTTTGCCACGCTGCTGGATGGCAATGTTGATTCTTGGCCAAAAAAAAGGCCAGCCTTCTATCTGATTACGTGAAGAGTCGACCAACCGCTTGGCGATATCCCGAAATACTAGAGCCATAGACGGCTCATCATAACTACCAATTAAGTTATGGCCTCGTTCAATATTTCATAAAAAGTAGAAACACTTTGGTATCGTCTCTTACTATTTTTTCCATTGGTGTAAGCACAGTTTCAAGTGCACATAAGCCATATTGGTAACTCTTGAAGGCACTTAAAATAATAACAAGAGGGCTTTCTTGATTGTACTATTGTTAACCCATTGGGAAGGGTTACTTTTAAAGCTTACGTCGATTGCATGTGGCGGAACTGGCGAATATTTGTAATGAATTTGCTTCGAGTTATTAAAATTTACATGCTAAAGTAAGCATTTCACATATAGCGCGATAGCAAATATTCGAACGCCAATTATAAATTTCTGGAGAAGGCTTTTCAGAATAGAAATTAACAGGGGACGAGGAAGTTTCCCTCGTTCCAAATTAATTGATGCACTCCCGGAAGCAGTGCACAGCATCGCCTCACTCGGCACATTTTAACCGACTTCTAAAAAATTTGTAGGTTATGTATTTACTAGTAAATCCCGATTCGAGACGATGCTGTTACGATTCTTGTAAAGTATGCGTTGCAGTATGGATGGAGTTTCATAGAATCGCGATCGACTCGAGTTGATGCGATGCTGATCGCGTGCAGTGCTTATAAATATGCGTGAACCTTCATTTGTCTTTCCAACTAATCTTCAATTACGGCGTGTCTAGCGAATTGAGATGGCTATAATTTGGACAAAAGTTGAATGCCTCCGTTCAAATAACTAACATGAAAGCGCCAAATTCAAATTTTCTTACGTTTCTTTCTACATACAACCTGACGCTGACCTGCAAATATTGAATTTCTCAGGCTATCCTGGCGCTTCCACCTTAAAGAGCTACTGTATCCACAAATTAATCATCATTCTTCTGCCCTTATCCCAATTTTATTGGGGTCGATGCAGCATGTTTTCTTGCATAGTTCTCTAAAGCGCAGGCCTCACCGCCATCTAGCAAGCGAACGAGCGAGCGGGGCGAGATATCGTTTCACTTCTTTTCGTACTTTGGTTAACACCGCGAACTACCGAAAGAGTCGTAACGAAGTATGAAAAGAGGCTCGCCCGGCTCCTCGCTGGCTCGCTAGCTGCTGGTGAGGCCTGCGCTAAATACTCGTCATCTCAACAGTCACCCCCTTTCTAGCCATATCATCCTTCACACAGTCCATCTATCGTTTCTTTGATCTTCCTCTACTCATATCATCATCTGCCTAGCCTTTTCCCAATTATATTGGGGTCGGCTTCCAGTCTAACATGTTGCAGCTGAATACCAGTATTTTACATGGAGCGACTGCCTATCTGATCTCTACAACCCAGTTAATACTGGGTAATACGATACCCTTTGGTAAGACTGGTTGTCAGCCTTTTTGGGCCACTGACTACCTAACGACTGTCAAAGATCTACAAATGACACCCAGGACCAACGGCTTAACGTGCTTTCAGAGGCACGGAGGAAACTCGGTATGTAATGGGTGGTCACCCATCCACAGACCAACCTAGGCAAGCACGGCTTAACCTAAAGATCGATCCGAGCGGCTGTTATTATTTAGCCACGAGCTCCTCTACTCATATAACCATCCATATTCATACTCAAAACTTTCCTCACGACGTTTTAATGAGTAGCGTCTGTCATACATACCATAGATAACCAGCACCTAATATAAGCTTCCTGCGACCAAGTCGTTTCTTCGAAGTCCCGCAGTTATTATACGTGCCCCGTTAAGGACCATATCAAGTTCCAACATCATTAACTTTATGATTTTTATGTACATTTTTTTGATATCAAGTTACTCCTGAAGTTTATGTCAATATTGCCGTAATATCCTTGAGAATGTCCTCTTTGGTGTGAAGATACAGAAAGATAATTGAATTTATATTATGGAAATGAGTCAATGTTGCCAAAATGAGATGTTCTTTGTTACTACACAATAACTAACACCTACAGTCGAGTTTCGAGTTAACACATACAGAAATCCAAACCAATATTGTACATGCGACAGTAAGTCTGTCTGTCTGTCCGTCGGTCACTTTCGGCTTTATGGATTTGGATGAAATTCGGCACACAGGTAGGTAGACTTAGTAAGGACATGGGACATGGACATATTTCAGTCACTCATGGGATATATTATTCAGGTTGTAAGTTCCCATGGGGTAGTTTCCGACCTATAAGTAATACGGGCGAGGCTACAGTCAAAAGCTTATGAAAAATAAGTCTGTCTATTCATGGCTACGTATACCTAATAAAATTATTTAATTCAACATCCTGCTAATCATTATGAATACTTGATTAAATCTTAAATAAGAAGAAAAATAAAAAGCAACAACCTCGAAATGTTATTCCATTTGTTGGAAGTGTCATAATCATAAACAAGTTTAAATATTGTGACCGGTTCTATAATCATAGCACCAGGATCCTTGCAACGGTTATGAGTACGACAGCAGCATTATTAACACTATTATCATAAAATAATAAGGTCCTATCTAAACACAGACGTAAGTACACAGGTTCATGCAAATGAGGTTCCAAAACAGGCGTCAATGCGATTATATTAATAATTTTAACGCTTTTAATGGGTATTTGTTTATTCGTGGCGCGATAAAGGCGATTAATCGCTAACGAGTGACGATAAAGAACGATATAATTTGCATACGCGCCGCGTGCGACGACTCGCCGCGACAAATGGCTGCGACATGCGCCTGCGCTACCCTGCGACTGCGACCTAACTTTATCGCACCGTTGTTTACGACTCTACCTATCTGCACGTCTTTATTAAGCCATATTTTTTTATTTAATTGGCTGTTTAAATTTGAGAAAATCTTATTTATTGATTTAAAGATTCGACAAGGTATTCTGCATGTTGCGATATTAAATCTGAGATACATTATAAAAACGATAAAGATCAAAATGTCGCGACAATATTTTATGTAAATATTAAACAACTGACTTTTAAATTCATAAATATTTCTCATATTATACAGATGATCCGAACGAACTTAATAACAGGTATTAATAATGCATAATATTTATACGGTGATAAATTATTTATAGTTTAACAAAATGATTATAAAACCGAATCGTGCTACAATAAAGAGGTTGAAGAACTTTCTAATAGAACACCTAATTTATTAAAAACAAATTCAACAACCGGTGTTGGCTTATCTCGTAGAGATATCTCACAAAGTTAAGCCAATACCTGAGTACAGTTTTAATAGATTGTTTCCACGAAATCGAAGTTCGGCGTGGTAGTTTCGGAGTAGGACAGCCATGAGTTATCTCAACTTTTACGAGAAGCTATAAAAAATAAATACGTATGACATAAAGCTGCTCTGTTACATTCCCACATAGTAATAAGCTGCGGGAGTGCTACCGTGCGCGGCGCCTTTGAAGTCGAGGCGGGGCAAAAAGAACTACTTGATACGACAAATAACTAGAGATAACCGGCACCCGCCTCCACCGGCGCCCGCTTTTTTCTGCTTATTGAAACTAATTCCTGACATGCTAACGGAGCTTTTAGCCTCTTATCGCGGATTCCTACATGCCGCGCCACCGAAATTCTAATAATAAAATTTAATAAGTTGAATGCCAACAAAATGGCGCGCGAATCGCGTGCTCCTCACTAACGCATTCTACATTCGCACCTCCGAATAAAGCCTTCATTACAGTCGTACAAAAACCCATTTGTGAAGAATCAAATAGAAAGACGCACAATGGGCGCCTGATATTTCGTATAGAAAGTTCCCCTTCGAGGAATCGATGTAAGGATTTTAGGGCACAACAGGAGCTTTATTGTGAATTATGCGGACGAGGTGTGCAAGAAAATAAAACAAAGTGCAAAGGTGTCGATGGAAATATAAAAGGTGAGAATAGGGACGTGCGAATGTACAAGTAAACATAACTGACGATTTTTATTTGATCAGGTGAGAGATCTTTATCGGCAGTATTTACTGCTTCACAAAAAACGGTTACAAACTATATAAAATTAATCTTCAATTAAGAGCTCAGCGTTAACAAAATTAATAGCAAACGAGCCTTTCTAAAATAACCATAAACTATAAATCACCCAAACTCGTTTCGTATAACGTATTAATTTGTACACTCAATACATACATAAGTGATTAATGTTTGGTGTAATGCTTAATCCTAATTAATTAGTCGATAATATTACAGAACGGCACATCACTAGGTATAAAATAGAGTTGCGCGTTTATAAAATGCACTTCAGTTGGTCGACGCGGAGAACGGGGTACCGAGGCCGCGAGGGTACGTTTCATAGGCGGGGAAAAATGTCGTCGTTTATTATTTCTCCCACACATTTGCATTATGAAGTACATTTTGTACGACACGGAGGGAACATTACAAGCGGCCGGAAAACCGCTAAATAAATAACTGTTTAACATTTTACAGCATTACCACATCCCATAACGACGTGTGATAATAGATGCCATAAAACACAGTAATGTGCTAAGAATAGATAGTGGACGTTAAATTAAAAACGTTTTAGGTAGTACAGGTTGCAACAGAGGTGGTATCATAGCTGTTCCCAACGTTAATGGTGTGAAGTATCGAGTATGGTTATCGGCAGCGTCTTTCTAAGGTCTTGTATGAACTTTTAACTAGTTTTGAAGTACTACCGTTTCTATTTGTAACGGTTATAGAAACACGATACTCTCAGCACGGAATTTCCCCAAGAAACATTGACATTTTTGTGAGGCGACATTTAATTATTCCTGCATCCAATATAAAGTTTCCATTACTCAGCGCACAGACGCGCGGCGCTAGACAGAATTAGCCGATTATAAATCTGCGACCCGAGCACACGACACGAACCAAATTTGTCGCCTTAATTGTAAACAGCTATAAAATATGGGATCGCAATGCGCTGGAGATAGTCGATTTGCTCGTAAAAGACGCTCGTAATCGGTTATTTATCGATACTATATCGATGTTCGTAAAAAGAGAACATGTTCTACACACATCCTGACATGGATTGTAAAAGTAACGAAGAATTTTATGTTTCTGCAACAATAAATTGTTATTTTCTCAGAAACGATATGGCCTTAATGCAGAAAAGAACTTAATAATAACGATTTATCTTATGTAACGCACACATAAAAGTTGTCAAAATAAAACAAGTGGGACGAACGAACAGATAAAACGAAAAGGTTTCGTGACCAATTTGGATGTGCAAAAACTAACAAAGACCCTTGAAAAAAATAAATTGACTACATTATCGACAATTGAGGACCGCACGATTCAACGCACAGCAGAGATACTAAAAAGGTAATATATCGCGTTACATTACATGGCAATTGGACCGTAGATAATTGCGTAATAGCATTTGTCGAAAAAACGTCAGACCGAAGTGTAGTCAGGTGTAAAACTTTGAGGTTTTCGGAGTCACCGTGCCGGAAGTGAGGTGGGGTAATGCGATCCACCATTGTTCGTCCGTCAGCCTGCCTGGGCTTTGTCCCTAACAAGATTTGGCCGAACGTCTTGCGATCAAAGCTGATCAGCGACACAAAAGCTCTGTGAAATTAAAGTCTGTAGGAACAGACCTGAGGCGCGAAGAACTCACTTAATTTTTATAGATACCACGAAAAAAGTTCAGCCAGCCTTTTGATTGTGGAATAAATACGAAAATAAAATGTTTTTTTTTACGTTTTGTCCATTTGTTTAGAACGCTTTCACGTTGTGCCAAAGACCGCTGGATTATAAAACAAAGGACCTTAGACTTCAAAATTGGATCGCGGTCGCTTTAGCAGTGTTTTGGGATAAACAACATCGGAGCTAAGCAATTAGCTCGCAATTTCCTTGTAGAATCGAGTAAGATTCCGAGTCAATTTACAAACTGACTTTACACGGAAGAAATACTTAAATCGTATTGAAATGGATCCGAGTGGAATTAAGCTGAAAAAGCTTTGCTTATATTTGTAGATCTATAAAAAAAAGGTTACTTGGTGATTGTTTTTCAGATTTACATGAAATTAAGAAATTAACCAGGTAGCACTAGAAAATATGTCACAAAAGAGATGCACATCTTTACGTTAAAATAGTATCCTGACAGAAATAATAAAGTAAGCTGTGAGTTTTCCTCAATAAAATCAAGATGCAAGTTCCGAGGGGGCGCGGGAGACGTAGACAACATCTTGGAGCAGATAATGTGTGCAATAATCACCACCATCCCTCACCGCCGCACAGTTACATGTGCCATTTACCCCAGACCTCCCCTTCCCATTTAATTACACAGTGATGCAACAACACGTGCATTCATTAAATAAATTTATTGAATTAATCAGAGCAGTCAGTAACAATTGGAACAAATTAAGCAAACAATAAAACACTGAACTTGTGTTCGCAGCTCCCAGTCTTTATTAAAATAAATTGCAGTTTTTATTGCAACGATTAAACCAAAGACTATCATATCTACCGATCAGAAAATTACGCAAACAGAAATCTTAAAAAAAAATTAACAGGCATTTGTAATGAATTAATTCGAATGAAAACGACCAATTAATTGAGGTATAATCACCAATAAGTGTGATATGCGTGCCATCAGCCATATCAAGTGAATTAGCCGCGGTTTTTCTTTTATCTCAAACAAGTTCCGACGACTGGAATGATGGGAGGTTTACATTGCTGGTAATATTGAGGACGCGGTTTAAATTAGCGAAAGCTGCCAGCGATACTTGAATGGTAAGATTGAATAGTCGAACTCGAACTTAAAAATATCCCGCAGCGCATTGGCGCGTTGATTGATGCGCCTTTTTGCCCGCGTGCCCCTCATTCGTAATCCCGACGAATTAGTTTGACAGTCGGAATCTTTTCCTGATTTTTTTTTGTCTGTTGAATACCTCTATACCACATGTTTATTGAGATTCTGCCCCTAATGATGTGCAGCGATTCGGAAAGATACGGAAACAGTCTCGATTATTTACAGCTTCGTCTAATTAACTATAAGTTACTTTACATTCACATGCGGGAGATTTGATGTTGTACTTTGAGCAGGCCCTGCAGTCTCGACATTAGATAGCGACAAAAATCGGTCGCTAAGTCGTATCGTTGTCAAATTTCTTTAATAGATTTTCAACCTTATGCTTTCGAAATAAAGTAGAAAATCTATTAAATGAATTTGACAACGATACGACTTAGCGACCGATTTTTGTCGCTATCTAATGTCGAGACTGCAGGGCCAGCAATTATCAAGCGTGCGTGCGTTAACGATATAATAAATACGTGCTGCAATAAAATAAACAGCGTATGTTTACGATCAGTAAAGCATAGTGTTCTGCGGACAGATCTACGAGTGGTAGTAGTTCGGAACGCACCTGACGCTGAATTATTGCGAATACGTAAACATAACCGTTACATTAACGTAAGTACGTTATACTGGAACATCAAAACAAACTCGCCTGTCTTGTGTTTATGCTGTATAAAGATGAGGCAGATAGAGACAGGATAGGGTTACCAAAACATGCTACTCGTCTTTGTACTGGTATTACTAACAGTTATAATTTATCTATTGATCTGTACAATATTCTGCCTGAAATCCTAGGTTTTGACGAGGGTTAATTGAGACACACACAGAATATTATTAGGTCTTAGGACGCAAATATTGAACCCAATTCGTTAATTAGATCTTCATTTTCTTATCCGACGCTTCAACCATCTCCAAAATCCAAGAAATCCAGCGAATTCCATGAATTTTTCCAACCTTGCCAACCCTAGAAGATTCGCCAAAACATAGCGTCGGCACAAGTGTGAAAATTTATGACATCACGTGTGCTACACTTCAGGGGAAATTAAGTTCAACTTAGTTATGAGCTCCTCCGCTCCTGTGATATTTATAACTTTACACTACTTCAGCTGAAGTCTGCTTCACCTAAATGTGTAATAGACATCCTAGCTTTAATAACGCAAGAGACACTTCCATAGTATGTCAAACACGAATAACTCAGTGACGCAATGTAGAGAATACTAAAAGAGAATTCCAAATTGGTTGAGCTTCGAAGATATAAGCTAAAAGCTGCGGCAGGCAATAAAGTATACAGAAAGCGATTGGCGATAAGTGGTCTCGCATTTCAATCTAGTTTGTCTGAATATTTGCTCCTACCGAGATCAAGCTAATCCTAGTCTAGTTACGAGAAGCACAGACCACACGAAGTCGTGACCACATAACGCGACCACGCTTCGTGTTCGCCCGCGGACCACAAAAACCGCAACTAGGACTGAACACCGCTATCGCTTCGGGAAACACTCTAATAGCGACGCTGAAAGATTAAATTGCCTGTCTCTGCAGCTTTGAACGAAACATGAAACTCATACAAAAAAGTAACCCATTTCACTCGGCAGCTCGAGGCAGTGCGATGTGACAAACAGCACCACGTAAACTAGAAAAAAACTGAGCACGAACGACGCCGCCGTCGTGACATGTTTGTAAATGTTGCCAGATTATAACCAACCCCTCCGCATGAATTTGTGTCTTGTATCGTTTAACTTCCAATTACTGAGTCGGACCACGTGCACGACAGTACACACGACGACGAATTTCTTGAGCTTATCTATTAGATTACCACAATCCTTCCGAAGAGGTTATCGCACGGTAGCCCTGCTGTTTAAATCGATGCCTTATCGCCCGATATGATTTATTTTCGACTTATCATCGCTTGATAAGACATACGTGTACAAATATCCGTTGGCTACTGGATTCCATTTATTTGGGAAAATGACTCGCATCGTCAGATGTACAAACAAACAGCTGTACCGGACGGAGGGACCCGCCGCCAGCGCGTTCCTGAAAACTCCCATTAGTTTGTGTCAGGGCAATTCAAATAGAAACTGTGTGCGGAGTGGAGGTGTCCAATAACAAAACACACGAACACGCTTGTCAAACAGCGCTCACCAAATATTATCCGACCGCCACACTGTATTATGTCGTGGATTTGTACTAACACAGCCAGTGTATGGGACAGAAGCACGACGCGGCGACTGTTTGCATTGGAACTTAGAAAGGTTATAACGCTCGCCACGACGAACATATTACCACAGAACGGGCAAATACTTTTTTGACATTTTGACACCAACTGTGCGTCTGTTATTTGTGTAGGAACGAAATAAAATAAAAGAAGGAAAACAATACGGACGGGCAGTTTAAAAAATCGTCTGTTGAACGAAGGCTTGAAGAGAGCAGTTTGTGAAGTGCTCTCGACGAGGGCTCTCCAAACGAGCGTCGACGCCAGCCAGCGTGCTTAACCTGCCCTGTTTACACCCGGCGAACACCTACGTATCGTATCATATACACTTGTAAACCTGAAGCACGGAATTATATTTCACGTTGAAGACGCCGCCGAGCCAGCGGATCCAAAACCATTAAAAACACATAATTGAACACCGGACCCCATCAAATAAATTAAAGGCAATCGAAAAGAATCGCATACACGATCTGGAATTATCGAGTTGGCAACCGTTCAGAATATAATTTGATCCGCCGCCGCCGTCAGTCATAATGGAAATCATAAAATTTAAAACATCGCCCGTAAAGTAAACAATGGGCAAAAAGAGCAAAATTTATAAATGGTGGGTGTAAGCGAGGCCTGCCCTGCGGTGCCCTGCCGTGCACTCGTGTTATTTCTCATCTCAGCTCTTATAAAATAAAATTTTAAGTATCAAAAGCACCAAGCGGGTGGTTACCGCGTGAATTGTGGCGGAATTCTCGGCTTCAGGGAGAATTCACGAACTCGCTTGTGAAGTGAAGACGTTTGCAACACTTTTTTTTCTAGTTCTTGCGCTGGCAGACATCATTTTAATATAAGTTTCCTGGAGAATTTCAACTGCAGTCGCCTAACCACATAGGAATTTGAGCTACATGCCCTTCAAAAGAACTTTTTATTACTTTTTGGACGAAGGTAGAATAAACCGACAACGACCATGATAAAAAACGCCACTTCGTTATATGTCAGTTTATAGAGCCACAATTTCTATAACAAGGTATGCAGCGAGCAAGTGTAAAGGATGAGGTTATTTAGCTATTTAATTACACGGTTTTCCACGCCTTCCGTCACGGGACAGTTTCCGGGCACAGCGACAATGCTCATCGCTCCGATCACAAATTGGATGCGCTCCTCACTAACTAGCCGTGTTCGATGCCCAACAGACCAGAACAAGATTGGGCAATCAACACTAACTACAAATGATCGGTTTTATATCACTCCTGAGCCTGCCATTACGAACGACGCGCTTGAATATTAACTACCTAGATAACCACTTGATGGATACTATGGTTACTATCCACCAGACGTGGAACGTAAGTAGCTAAGTAGTTAAATTCAAATGTGAGAATGTTTAAATATGCGTGTGATTCGAATCGAATAACAAACAAAACAAATTCAATTAATTTCCCAGCCATCGCCGCAGGATAACATCTGTTTTGAATATAAAATACACCGTCGTCCCTTGTTCAAACCCCAATAAAAATGAGACCCACACAACTGACTATAACAAAAAACAATACATAAAAAACGCCTACATATACGTACATCTTAAATTTTGATCTAACGACCCTGAAGGATCCATTATTATTAATAAATCGATGTCTAAATAAAACATACGGGCAACATAAAAATATTGAATAAAAAGAGGAGGATAAGATTTTTTTTCCAATAAGAGACATTTATTAACACGGACGCGCAGTGGATCGAGATAAAACAAACATGGCGGGCGGCGCGCGCGCATATAAACATGGAGTTTATCGTGGGAGGCTGTCACAACACGCGCCCATTGGGCATCGCTGACGCACCGGTGAAAGCTAAGGAGGCACCCTACGATATAAGACGAGATGATGTTATCTCACACTTACATTTCAAGCCTACGCATCGCCTACCTCGTTGTCATTTTTAGTGGACACAACTTCAGATTCCAATATTTCGATAATCATTAACACACTTTGATAGTCATCAACTTCATGATCCGTTGGGCAACAACCACAAATATTTACCGTTTCGAATATCTTCTAGCTACCTTCTAGCTTTCGCCCAGAGCTCGGGCCCCGACTATCGAAGAGGTAATCAGATTTCCGTAGCAGCCGTAGTAGTTAACTGATTCTACGAGCTTTCAAGCTTCAGGCAAGTGTTTCGCAGGATCTGAACGAAGCTTGAAAACATATTAACCTTCGCCTTACCATTCTAACGTGTCGAAATAAGCACAATCTACGCGTACAGAGATTGAATAGATAAATAAACTACATTTCAAACTATCACCACTAGAGGAGAACCAATTAACAGCATAAATAGCCTATTCAAACGTAACAAGGTTCTAACGGGCGGAAAAAGCGGCGCGGACGCAACGTTTATCAACAAAACAAAACAACAAAGAAACGAGTCGTGATCTCCATCACAGATCCATCATCGAGCGCCGGCTGCTAAGATGGATTGCCCGTATTATCCCAACAAGCACCTCCGGATAACCGACCGAGTTTCAATTGCCGACAATCTGTCCAAGTCACCTCTTTGTACACAGCGGTTCAATTTTGCTTGAAGGAATAACTAACAAGAATAGCTTGTTCCTAGAAGTGGCAGCAATAAAAACGTCCCCGTGAGATCTATCTTGTGTCTCAATGCTACGCCAAGTGATTTACGTTTACCGCATATAGATTGCATGGATATCCGCAACAATGAACTCTCGTGCACACTCACAGCTGCACTTCCTGCGAAACGTTTGGCTTCATTTAAAAAATATTAAAAGTTAAAACTCCAACTTTACATCAAAAGACTTTTTGAAGTCAGTATTTTAATTAAGAGTTCTAATTAAGAATTATGAAAGAGTTAATTGATATTATGACTTGGGAACGTCGAGGGGAATCCACCCATCGCAGGAGATGTAACCATAACTTTATAATAACAGCATGCGGTGTCTATAAATCAGAATTAAGGACGTAACCCAGGGAGATTTAGTTTTCGGCCTCGATTAAAGCCGACTCGAAAACAAACAGGATCTCGGCCACGCCTCTCGTTTCTTTTTTCAAAGCCTTCGGGCGACTCCGAGTTATATTCCACCTGGTTGATGCCCATTACAATTAGACGGACCTCTTTTAAAGTTGCTACCGGTTCTAACAAAACCGTCGACGACACGACACATTATTTTTAACTTATTTAAAGTCCGCGAGTCACGAAAACGTTGGACAAAAAGAAACAAAAAATTGCTTACAGACCACGCAAGGTTGCGAACTACGATCAGTTAAAACGGTAGCGTTCCAAAAACAACAGCGAGAAAAGCGAATTACAAACGAAAATAAAATAAGCGGCGGTCTCGCCAGTGTAAAAAGTAAAAAAGCTATGCAGTAGATTTTTAAATGATCAGGAAAAGTAGAGGTCCTACCAATCGAAGCGGACAAAAGAAAGAATTAAGTCGAGTCGTTAATGAGGGAACATGTAGAATGGAGCAGTCTGAACAGTCTCCCGTGAATTATCTGATGCTCTAAACTCGAGCGAGAGAGTCTAATGGCAACCGCCGACCCAAACAACCCAAACAAAACCGCACATTTTGATTACAGTACCCACGGGTGAATGTGGAAGAAGTATTAGCATACTAGTCAATATTAATCTTTCGCACGACTCCGCTACTCTGGCGAGCTAGCAAATAAAAACATGCAGTAAAAGAGTAAAGTAAACATTTCCATTCGGAATATTCTCGTAAAGATTTCCGAGTTGGAATTGAATTTGCATTTGCAAAAAGAGTGTGCGCGGCTTGGTGCGCCCACACCTCGCTCACATTAGCTCGCGTACTTGCATTCCTCTTTATAGCCACACGACACGTCCCAACCGACCAGCTAGCTACACGACAGATTTTTTCTTCACAGTGAACCTTTCCATAACTTATACATAAGGTATAAAGTTGGTAAGAAATGCAGCTGTGACTGTAAATCCATATTGACTTTTATAGCGCATTATTTGCATGGGTTTTATGTCTTTTTTTCGTTCCAGGTAGAAACGTGACCGTAGAGCAGAGGCGAGCATTTCCCCGATCACGACCGACGGTGCGATGCGATCAGACGACAGTGGGACACTCGTACATGGTAATGTGGGCACAGCGCACGAGATCGGCGATACACTCGACAGACACAATTAACCTAGCAACCCAGCATACCTCGTTAGCTTTAACGTTCTTCAAATCTAACTGGTATTTGAGGACTGCTGATTGACTTGCGATTAGGGTTTAAGCTTGTATTACTGGATTTTGGATTTGGGCTACTGGATGTTCTAGTATTCTAGTATACATAGTCTACATCCGCTTTACAATATTTGGGAACTTTCGCGTAGTTTAAATGAGAGATGATGATGAATTAAGCAATGAGATTCTATCAAAATATCATCATTCAATCATTCATCAAGAAGCTTGCACCTTGGCTCATTACCAAATAAACGTAAATCATTAACCAGGAACCTCATTAAGCTTATTAACACCATCGCAGTCTAAACTCAATCCGACAAAATTGATGGACGAGGCGAGGAAATGACGTACGGTGGTACTGCAGCCATGTTTTAAAAATCCACACGGGCACACGCAGCCATAACGAGTCGAGTTACGAGCGGTTAAATAAACGCAGTCTCCCATTACTGCCATTAATACGTACGATTGCCCCGAACCAACTGAGCCAGAAATAAAGTTTAACCCGAACGTGAACGCAATCGTATTGAGCGACATTACGAATTAAGTAAATGAGTTTTACGAACGTTCCGCTATAAAGTACAATACAATAAATAAATCCAAACGTTTATTCTGTAGTTGTTGGGAATTTCTTCAATATCAATTCCACAATTTTGTGACTAAATTGTGGGAACACATAAGAACATACATTTCGACTCGGCTGCATATATTTTTCTGAAGCCCTTTGTTACATTCCCACGATATGTTTAGAACTAGAATTGAATCATAGTATGAGTATGACCACCGTCAGCATGTAATAACGACCTCTAGTAACCAAATATTGGTCCACGCGCACCTCCGAACGGATTCAACCAATATTTATTCTCTGCAACTGCTTCCCAAAAGTGTATTTTCTTATTCAACAACTTCTACCGTTCAACGCCCGCGAGGGTGTCACGATGTTTGACTAACCTGCCTCCGCAAAGCAAACATTAACTTCTCATGAAGACAGCATAGGTTTATTTAATTAAACAGAATTTGTTTTTTCTTCTCCAACTGGCAATAGAACAATTAACATAATATGTGCCCCCAATTTACAGTCAGCATAATATAAATTCCAGATGTAAAATAAAATATCCAGTCACGTCGGGTGATCGAGACGACTGTTGCATGTTTATTTACTTTCTTAATAAAATAAACGTCGGACACAATAACCAGTTTGGGAGCCTAATGTAAACAAAACTAGAGGACAAAGCCAGGGTTGGTCCCCAGGGATCGCTTTGACAAATTTGTGTGTATATTATTGATTCAAAAGTGACTAGACGTTATCTAGTCGACTGCTAAGAACTCACAAGGCAGTACAATAACCCTTATTCGAAGCCAGAATGTAAATTTTGGGGCATGCGGGTTCTCGCAGCGGGCCCTGCGCCGCGGGAGGCCAGGCCTAACAGAAACACCATGGCCCGAAGTCGACCCATCTCTACGCCATGCTGCGAAACATACGAATTCACTTCGAGACATGTTAAGATCTACTGCCCAAATCAATCTATGTCATGCCTTTGGTTTCTTAGAGCCCTGTCTAAACAAACTGGAGGTCCAAACAAACGTCACATGATGCAGTTTATTGTGATGCAAAGATAACGTTAGATGCCATTTCACGTTGTGTTTTAGGAAAACTTTTGGGTGGTCGACCCTTTGATAACGTACATATGGGTAAGCCAAATAAATTGTCACAACCTCTCCTGATCTTTTGAGAATAATAAAATAACACGAGGCAACGTCTTTCCTGACCACAAATTTAACGCCTATTGCATCAGCACTAAACTTGAATTTTCATTGGAAAACATAAATCCAGGGACACTTTGGTTACCCATCGACGATAAAACGTAAGTGTGCATTCGTCAATTCTACGACGGAGGCCTATAAAATGTTATTATTTAGGAGCTCATAACTGGAAAGATTTACTGATCATAAAATAAGGTGAGTTGACCACATCCCCACACGAATACGAATTCCTTTATTCATTGTTGGTCCTAGAGGAGTCTCAACAGTCTCAAGTGGCGGACTGGCAGTGCACCGCTGACCAAGTCTTCGTTTAGAAGCACATGATGGATATGTTCGAGTGGCAGCCATATCCGGTGCAAGCAAATTTAACTCCGAATAGCCTTGTTTATTCAGGGGTGCACTGAACCATTAAAGCTCAGTTGAGTCGTAACAACGTCGACCGCGTTAAATTCTTCAATACTATCATAATGCTCAACTTTAATTGCTTTCTTACGAACCCATAAAAATCTAAAGTGGCTGCAGTTCAATATTTACGACTCCGGTTTAAATTTTAAGCGTAACGTTATTAAATCGAAACAATTACCACATTAGGGAATAGGATTTCCATTGTTCAGTTATAAATAGTGCAAGTTGTGGTGTAATATGAATATCGGGACTATAAATTAAAGCTATTTTTAAACGTTTAGACTTTATCGACACCCATAAACTTGATCACAATAGGGCTTGTGGCAAAAAAGTTAAATACAGTCGCGACCCCATTGATTAATTTGTTTCACCATTAGAATTCTCTTCACGGGCTACAAAAATGTCCCCGTGGAGAGCATCGTAGCCGAATTTTGGGGCATTATTTATGGTGTGCCATTCTCTTCAAAGGACTGTATGATTTACAGCCGGCCGTACAAAAGCCACTGCCTTATTATGACGTGCTGGCCCGTGCATTGTGCCAGCATATTTATTCGTCCGATTGTGCGCGATGTTTGTTTATTTTTGGTCCTTCTTCGTAAATACAGTATTGTCACAAAACTACGACACAATTGAGTGGGTCCATATTTCACGGTCCTTAATTACGACAATGTGAATTGGGAAAATGTTTTGCCAACAAAGCACATTTGGAAACTTTTGTCATGTCAAGACTTTTTTAAATAAAATTCTACGGCCAAGGTAAAACATTGGGTGCTGGAGAAAAACTCGTTACGAGAGATCGGATGGTCAAACAAAATGAGTAGATACTAGTGATCCGTGAAAGTACTTAGAGTTATCGAGTCGTTAACTAGGAAAAGAATGGTGTTCCATAATGATAGTATGTGGTATCGTGTTTAGAAGTGATTAGCACCACGCACAAGCTAAGCGGGAGTGTACACACAGACAGAAGCTGGAGGAGGCAGGTATGCTCAGTGCTGACGCCAGCCATGTTTGTTCCCGCGCGCCCACCGGCCCGTGTGTGTGGTCCCTCACTTTTATATTATAAATAACCAACAACCAAAAACAAAAGTATTTATTTACACTTTCCCGATCAGGCCGAACATAAAACCCTTCACCCATTAGGTAGCAAACAGTCATACTTAGTTTATGAAGTGTGAAATTTTAACATGTTAATGTGTCTTCGTTCACACCGCCTCTAAGTGCATTGAACAATTTAGATAATGTCTCCGAGGCACAGAAGCTTTGCGAATATTCAAAACATTACGAAGCTTTTAGTGGCGCAATGCCCGTAGAAAGAGAATAACAACTCTGATTCGTTTAATAATGTGCGTAAACAAACATAATATTACATTACATTAGACACATTTATTTGCACATTTACTCCTAAAGCAGAGCTTGGTCGCGTGCGCCACCCGGCTGCCTATTCAATTACGCTGCGTAGCCAGCAAAATTGTCACAGCATTATCCCTAATGGCACATTTTTGAGCTCCCACAAACACAAAGGAAATATGAAATAGTCGTGTGGCATCACTACGGGAGTTCTAATATTGCGCTCGTCGCATCATAGTCACGCTGCGAGATACTTCCTTCGTGGGCTATTAAAGCAGTCATTAACTATGGACGTGGGATTATGGGTCAACGCCGGTAATCCTCTTCCCCAAAACAAACACGCATCTCATCTTTAATAGCCGAACAAAAACAAAAATGAGCCGTAATGTCATTAGCTAAAACGTTAACGAGTGTCCATGTCGAGGCGGCTGCTATTTCGGTTTGGGCACATTCCACGCGCCCGTATATCATCTATCATGGTCGGAGAACTGTCAGGTTTTAAACTGAGCTTAAACTGGGTTCGGTGCTGGCTCGTCAGCGGTGGCAGACTGGCAGTTGATGGACGCGTCGTGACGGCTCGTCGACGTTCGCTTACCAGCCGAGGGACGCGCACAACATCTGACCTCTCTCTATCTACGGCACAATGCTACATGCGCTACTGTTTTGTGCATTACTCGCGGTAATTGTGCTAGTTTTAGCCTGATGTTATCGTCATCGAGTGGCGGAAGCATCTCGTCGGGAGGCCGTTGCACCTCGTCTCGCTGTGACACGTTTTTCAGGCGCATGCCCATTGTCCCAGTCTGGTATCGGATCGCTCCCCCATCCTCCCAAGTCCCTAGGGAGTTTTGCTGTGTTGGGTATTCTAGTGATTTCACAATCTACATGGATTGTGACACATTGATTATTGAGTCAAATAAAACCATTTGGAACTTTCAAACAATGTTTAAAAATCTTTAATAATTTTTGCACTAGGATATTAGATGCTTTCATCGTATCACATAAAAGCGGATAAATCTAAACGAACAAATTTCTAAACACAGAATAGAACGTCACACAAAAAGTGACTGCGTGCGACTTGCGCTAACGCAGCATCGTTGATCGATCGAAGCTTTTTGTCGCGTTGACATCTCCATCCATTCGGGCAAATTGCCGAACGGGCACGAAACCGAGGTGTGATTGAGAGGTCGACCCTCGCCGACGGCCGAAACCATTATTTTGAATATGTTCAACTATCGATCACGTGGAGAAAAGTAATTTTAGAACATTGATCTTTCCACGTGATATGTTAGCGTACAGCAGAAGATTTTTCATTGTCAGTTCGAGAGATGGACGAGCTTTCTACACGTTTTACTTTCCAATGTGTGCATAATGCATGGTTTTGAGCATTCAAAACCATGCACATGCACACAAAAAGTGCACTTTGAGAAAGTGTTACTTACTAGTTTTTATAATGCGTTTTTTGTGCCGCCGCAAGCCGTGCCATTTCTTATTTTGATCATACACAAAAAAAAAAGCTATCAAAAGCTATTTAGCTCTTGACCTTAGCCCGAAAACAAGAGATTTCTCACTAGATTACGGCCAATTGACTAAGCGCCAGTAAGAGATGCAGTGTACAAATTAGCCGTGCCTTCTCGCGGTTTATTACCCGGAGTTTCGCGGTATTTATAAAAGATCTATTTATTCAGCCGTCGACTGACCTGGATACATTGCCAACTTGTCATTATTGGCTGCAAGCCGTCTCACAGTTTATTTTATGTTTTGGAGTTAGAATTTACATTTTTGTGCTTTTGTGAAATATTTAATTAGACCTTTGGCGATTAGAGGTTGATTGGAAAGGTATGACCGTTCAGTCAAACATGATAAAGACAAAATACCAAAAACAAAAAGCAAAAAAATACATACTGAGTTAATAAATTAAGCTCGTTACGTTTTAATTCATTAGGATCATCTCAATAAAAACAATGATGTACTTATAAAAGTTCAGCTCGTTTTATTAACAAACTAAAAACAAACAGCTGTGCATTCATAAATAAACATGAAAAACAATTAAAGTTGGTAAAGTGCGAAACTAAAAATATTTCACCACCAGTACTTGTGCAAAATGGCAGAAAAAGCTATTTCATCAGCGATCAGAGTCATAAAGATACGCGAATATTACGCGTATCTGCATAACAAGATGTGTTGCACCTTGTAAGTGCGTGCTTCGTAAATGAAGTAAAAACTTGTAACACTTTAGGTGTACAACGAGAATGCATGGTAGTATAAGGTACGCCCATAAAGTTTCTCTACCATAGACAAGCCGTAATGGCGGGAATGCGGAGTGTGGGACTTACACCGCACGTGCACCGATTGCATTGTTTAGTTAGCATAGTTTAATGGACACGGCGTAATAGTCTATTAAACGCTTTGTGTGTACTCATGTACTGATAGTACTATCAAGTATTGTGTTGTGATTGGGCTATTAGATAGGGTTGAGTGCGTAGAGTACGAATTGATGTCAAAAAATGAACATGCGTGAATATACAGATAGGAAAATCACCATTATCTTAATCAAGCAATGTTTGAAAAGGGGACAGGTGCTGCGATTCTCCATACAAATGTATTTCCCTTTTTTCTTCCTGAATAATGCCTCTAGCTAGAGTAATCATTTAGACACGTCCCTGTCATTTCCTTTTTTTCAGCTACTAATAAGTAAAGAAAATAAGACCCTTCAAAAATTACAAAAAATGCCCAATTTTTGCGGCCGTGATTAGAGGACTACCAGACAAATTAGAAAAGGTTTAACATAAAAGAAATTGATAGGAACCTAGACATACTCTTTCTTAAAATTTTAATGCCAGAAATAATTGAATCGGCACAGTTTTCGAGGAGAAAAAAGGGGAATACGAAACGTCGATCTCGTCAAAATGTTTGTAAAATAATCGGTCTGAGCTGTAGCAGGCTTGACGCAACGCAACGGCAAGTTTCCTCAAATACCTATTTATCAAATTACTCGCAGGCCCTGGTCCCTCTTAATGCTATAGTGTTAGTTCCATAACAAAGCCCGTATGTCTATGTTGATCGTAGACCGCAAACCACACTGACTTGATAGATCGTTACGGGTCCAAGCATGGCGTAACAAGATCCCATCATCGAGGAGCAAACAAAAAAAATTACTTCAGAGCTGTTCAACAATTTTTTTTTTTAAGAAATTATTGATTGTTTTTCTTTACTGATGGCAAAAAGGATCACTTAATTAAATTGGAACATTATTATAAGTGAAACATTTCTTTCCAAAAATTACAGTTGCGAGCATTAAGTTGGGCCACTCTTAGAAAGTTATTCTTTTGCATTCTTCGAATTTTCTTGTAACGAGTACTCTGTAGTAATTATTTTTTTCAATAAAACGCCTTTATTTAATACAGCGATATGTGACAATAGCCAACAACTGCAGCAAAATTAATTAATAATAGAAAAGATTGCAAGGGTGATACAATTTTATTGTCATATTTTTTGCCTCGCCCTGAGCCTTTGAGTGAAAAAACTGCGAAAGGTATTATGCGAAGTTGATGGATCTCTTGCACAGTATCGATCATCCCCGTCGCAGGTGATTGTCTTGTAAAGATACCTATGTATGAAACTATAATTTATAATAGTTGTAGAGTTTTTACAATACAATCGATAAATATGTCACGTAGGTTTAATATAAAAACAACTTAATTCCCAAAATAAAAAGTTAAAGACTTGAATTATATCCTGTGCCATAAAATTTACAGTTACCATTGTTCAATTAAGAAAGCAAAATCTAAAAGGCAAAACCAACATGTCATTACAAAGCTGTTACATTAGAATTTCAGATCCCAACAGCATAATGAATGGCAAAACAACATGCATTTAATAAAGCTATGACAATGACTAATCATTAAAATTGCATGAGGTGTCTACGACAATGGATTGCAGAGCTTTAACGATTAAAGCTAAGCCGACGTCAAGCGTAATTGAAAATAACGAGATGCATATTCATGTAGTGCACATAGGTAGTAAGTAATCCGTCTGCCGCCCGCGGCTTGCAGCATGTGCACCTAATTCTATTTCTGCTATCCAGTCTGCGTCGACAGGGGTTTCATAATTGCTTTTAAATTAACCTCAGATTCTACAACTAACATTTATGCATTCAAGTCATCTAGTTTTATGGTTGGTTTGAGTAGATGACTAACAAATTACTCGACTGAAATTATTTGATGGAAGTAAGCTGCTATTACTTGATTAGCATTACACGCCCATGCCTTCCCACTCCTCTAAGATACAAACTACAGCGTACACCTTTCTAGTACGGTAAACCGTAAAAGCTACATCACAGGTCGAATTTGCTTTCGTATTGTAATATTTGTAATCACCTCGCAAGCATTAAATCGTGTTGATACATGGACAGAATTTATATTTTTAATTAACCACTTTCATTCTGATCACGTAAGCGTACCGTGTTTCGCCTAAGCCTGCACCTGCCCGCGGGAAACATATCACACCCCCACAGATTAAAAACTGCTACCCAACCGTCCATGAAATTAAATTTATTTAGGGCCCACTCCACATCATCCCGCGTGTCAACTGTATTTACATAAAGAATAGTTTCGAGAAGGACGTGAGCCCATATTTATATTGCGCCGTCGCTGGCTGTTTATTGAAATATTTCATTGTTAATTCTCTAAACGACGTCTTCGTTTTGGGGGACGAGATCCGAATGGCGCGGGCTGAATGCAGCATTAATAGTATTTATTAAAATAACAATGTCTATTCCCGACTGTTTTTATTTATTCTATTGTCGTTTCTATACCTGAATAGGAAAGGAACTGTTATCGGTAAGGTGATGGCCCGGATGAGAAGCTTAAGCTTTGGTCTACTACGAACCACACGTAGGCCAGTTTAATGCTCGTGACACTGATAATATTGGTATAGGTCTAAGAAAAGAGCGTCCTTTAGATAACAAAGTAAGATAAGACGACCGGAAATGTGAAGAAAACAAAAAAAAACGTTTGACAAATTGAAAAAGTCTCAAATGCTAATATTTTTGGGTTTCTTTCAACAGATAGTCCAATGTCAACAAGTCTGTAACCGTGTGAGGAGGTGACGGTGCGCGGTGACTAGACGGAATCCTACACTGCATCTCAGTATCGAATTACGCAAGATTTTTTGTTGTGTGACCACCACAGTTCTAGCCATGTAACCCGAGACGATGGTACAAGATATTTTTACCTTCATCGGATGCAGGAATTCAACACCAAGTACGTAGATATTTTTCTAATAAATCAATGTACAAACAACTAATTTATAATACCGTTAGACAATACTGGTTACGTGATGTAATCTGGCAAAAATACTGTGGTTACAGAAAGCATGATTGCCGTAATCAGTCCAACTGTTCTCATTTTATTTTGCTTTGCTTTATCACCGCAAAATTGCTTTTGTTCTCGGATTCAAACCAAACTTTCGAATAACCAAGCATTATAAGTAACGAGTTGTAGTTATCTTGGCTGTATCAAGCAAGGAAATATTATAAGTTTGCGCCTACGTTCCTGGTTGGGGGCTGCTCGAGGAACAATGTGCACGGCCACCTTTCTTCAGAAGCAAAATAATGGTACAATTTGTAGAGATTGTGCGTTTTATAAAAAAGTTCTTTGTTTTGACTGTCTAGTCAAGTATGTCCAATGCCATTATGCTTTTTACTGCACTTTTATTCGGTTCTTAAAACGAATGTCATGTCTGACTGTCGTAAAAGCAAATAGTGAAGAAGATAAAAGTCTTAAAACGCTGAACTCGCAAGACTTGGATGTTTGTTGGTCCGTAAGTTCTACAGAATACAGATGAACGATAACAGGTGACCATAAACTATCCTGTCGTCTGATACCGCCTTAGCTCGCCAAGGGCGCGGGCGTCGCGGATTAACAAGTAGCTATGGATACTGCAATCATATTAGAATTAGGTATTGATATATTGCTATTTTGTTATGGTGTAAGTTATTAATTTAAATTGAGAGTTGAAGACGCAAAGTTTTTTTAATGAATATTCTAAAATGATGATAGCGTTAAATTAATTTACAATCTGTGTCGGAACATCAAACATGTGGGCGTCGATTAAATCTTCAATTTCCATAAAGCGACTAGGCAAACAAAATTTGATTTTGCGATCTTGTAGTTTGTAATCAAAACGATGTAAATAGGCGTTCCATTCCCATCGTGTCGGATTACACATTTTAGGCGTCGAGTTTATTGGCTTTGCTCCATAGAATCTCCATAAATGTCATCTGAAATAAATGACATGTAGCCATGTACCCGCAGAGCCGATCGAACCGCCTGATACACCGCCCGGACTCGCACCATGGATGCTTTACCAGATAACGAATAAAGATACGTGATATGTTAATTTTTATGTTTTTATCGTTGGAAATAAATTATCTTTCGTGAAGCACGGAGCTGCGGAGGTAACAGAACGGTGCAGTTCCCAAAATGTGTTTGTTCTACGTAAAGTAATTTACATAATTTAATAATTACTTTCTGCTCAGTTTGTTCAAAAAACGCTTTTTTACTTTCGTCAAGTAAACTATCCTATTTATCAAGTAAGGAGACTGATGCAATGGTCCCGTTTCGTCCTTAATATTGTTTATTATTATTCTAATTTTTAAGCAAGAACAAAAGGCAGATGGTTCGGTCGTTGACAAAGATGGATTGCACTCTATGGCCGAGGCAGGTCGGTACAATAGGAGGGGACAAAAACTGGCTCATTGTAAGGAGCGTCACATCTCTAAGCTCATTGCCTGCTAACGCGCACGGGCCCTTTCAAAAATGTCACTCCAGCTTACCTCAAAGACATAAATGACAAGCTCGCAGGTTTAAGTTGTGACATTCGTCTAATTAAAATCGTGAGGATTAAGTTCTTAGAATGATAGACAATGTTCCAGCTTGATTTTAAGTGTTTTTGTACTTAACCGCCATTAGCTTACCGTTAGTAAATAAAAATAGAATTTACTGCTAATCCCCGTTAAACCTAAAATAACCGCAAGTACCTAGGTATTGTATAATTATGAAGCTATTTTGTTTAAAGTTTTCTATGAAATGTCCACCATATTGAATTGATAATAATAGTTAAATTATTAAGGACACGAATAATTTCAGGTACGATGTATGAATATAAGAAAATTATAGGTTAACAGGGTAACCTTACAATTCACATTATAAAATTGCCTAAAATATCAACACACTATTATTTTTTGTCAGCCTGAGTTGTCCCACCCTTGGGCAAAGGAAATGGGAATGGGGGGAGCCCATTTCTTCATTCCAATGTATTTTATCGAATTAAATTATTGGCAGTGGTATTTTTTTGTGGCCGCCACTGTAACCAAACGCAAAAACGACGTGTGTTCCAGGTAAACTCATAAGAATGTCAGCATTTTTAACATGAAGTGTTTTATGCTTAATTTTATAATTTTTTGACCCTGAATAAGTGCATTGTGACTATATTCAGTTATTTTTTATTTTTGTAGGTTCCTTTTTGACACTTGAACTAATTGTAATATTATGAATTCTGTGCTTGAGCGCGATTGTTAGTCAGTTAGGTAAGTAAGTACTATAACACTGATTTATTGAAAAGCGAAGTCATCGTTATGTGATGCGTGACTTTCAGCTAATTTAGAACTGATAGATACACGTGGGTATAACCTTCACACGATAACGATAAATAAACTGGCATACTCTATCATATCATGTGTGCCAGTTTATTTTGAATCGTATGTTGTTCTAAAAGTAGTTTTATGATCTGTTTTAGCATACACTAATCTACCTAAACAAATTACGTCAACTTGATGCTTTAAATTTTAAACATTTTGATAGCATAGCGCACCAACCCGGCTTATCACTACAGATTATTGATATTGACGATATCAGCGATAACACTTGCATCTACGTGCAGCTGTTTCATCGATAATGCAATTGAACTTACCTAATAACCTCCACACTTCGGCGCTACTCAGGTAAACATTGAGGTGTGCCAGACACGCAGGCAACAACAACACGAACAGCAGACACCTCATCCTGCCGGCTCCGACCACCACAAACGTCTCAAAGTACCAACTCCAAGTCCAACACCACGGTAAGTTCACCAACACACATTTGTTTCACATTTTCATCCACCGTCCCAACAAAATCAACGATGCTGAGTTCTCGCAGATACAAGATTACACACTCGAATAAAACGTACAAATCCAACAGAAAAACCAAGTAAACTCGCGAATTAACACGTTTATCTGAGAAAGTCTTTAATTTTATTCACGAATAGATGTTTTAGTTCCCGTTTCTTATCAAATTCTGTTTATAAACATTGATATTATCAATGTTACTTTACGAAACAAAGCGACACTACCACCACGCGCCACGGTTCCTGTCAAACTGGTTGTTTGTGTTGAACGAGTCGCCGCGTGCGTAGCGGGTGCACTTCTATGTGTGCGTTTGTGAACGAATATTTTTGTATGAGTGGGAAAAGAGATGATGACGGAGCGGAGCAGAGGCCACGAACTTTTTTAAAAACTACGGATGGCTTAGGGGCTGACTAGATGGCGATACATTTTCAAAAAGAAAAATCAATAATGTTTTTTATGAATTTAGGATTCTTTTTGATAAATTATTTTGGACAAAAGGTTTTAAGTTAGTGCCTTCACTAGTTAGGTAGGTTGTATTGGCCTAGTGCGAAAAAAGTACCTACCACTTATTGGCTTCAGTATACTAGATATAAGTATACCTACAATACAACAGTGAACAGAACACCGTTCAAGTATGTTTACATTTCAGTGTACAGTTGTGTTTCTATGCCTAGTAATAATAAAAACATGATCCCGTTACCAAGGATCTACCAACACAAACTCGATACTAATTACGAGTATCGACTGCAATGGGTACTTTAGTTGTGCTAACGACGTCTGGTGAACGGTGTGGACTGCGGGACCACCCACAGGCAGCCACCGTCTCATAATGAGAAGCTCATTGTGACTAACAAGCGTGTAAACAACTCGATATCGAATCACGAACGAGTTACGATCGATGGGGTGTGAAAGTCGCTGCACTTGCCACTTGCATTAATACGAGGCGTCGAGAAACGGCTCTTGTCCTTAGTGAGTTTCTGCTTCCGTTGTGTAGGTTGGTAGTGTACTTGTGTGTACGAGTAGCTGAACAGTTACAGGTTGTCTCAATTTTGTTTTGATGGGCCACTGAAAGTTTTGGCTGTCTTATTTTTTGGTCAGTCACCTAGAGCAAGTCAAAGTCAGAGGGACTTTGACTGTCCAAAAAAGTAAGAGAAAACTTAAATATTGTTCATGTTACAGCCGAGTGCAATTAGAAAAAAAGACTCTAAAAAGTTTTTTGTGAAAAAAAAACGACTTCCAAAAAATTCTAAAATAACTTTACTTACGGAAGTCGGTGACTTTGTTTCATTGTCTGTTTTGCCACCGACTTCCGAAAGTAAAGTTATTTTAGACTTTTTTAGTGTTTTTTTGGAAGTCGCTTTAATTTTGCAAAAAAACAAAAATATTTTACTCTTTTTAGTTGTAGTATAATACCACACAAATTCATGTCACGAAATAGTTTTTACATTGTAACTAGAAGTTATTAAGGAACCATCATGGTCATGCCGTCAACAGTTAACATAGGCCAAGAAGAAAAAACTGGCCAAGTGCGAGTTGGACTCGCGCATGTAGGGATGCGTACCATCGTATAAGGCGAGTCCACTTTAAAATTTATTTTTATTTGTTGTTGCAGCTTTCTTATAATCCTGTTATCTATAGGCAAAGAACTATTTTTGTATTTTATTCAAAATTTTCGGTCTCGTAGTTTCGGAGTTACTGGAGGGGGGAATGGTCAATATTCGACTATTATCTTAAATAACTTCAAAACTATTTATCTTAAAATTATTTAAAAAATATCAATCGGTCCAGTAGTGCTGAGTGTGGACAGAGGACAGGAACAGCCGGTAAGCTTACACTAGAAATTTTGCGGACGCCGAGGCCACCAAAACGAATTGGGATGGTGTCTTGCAGCCTCGCTCGGTCGCCGTGATGGCCTATTGCCATCAGACTCCGTGGCTGCTACTGAAAAATTCCTGATGGTAAAATCCAAAAACCCTATTGCGGTACCACACGATACTTTGAAATAATTCTCAACAAAGTTTTTTTTATATCCATTACACGTGCCTCAGCGAACTAATTGTTAGTTCGTCTGTTCGTCAACATAGTAACTAAACCCACATGATCACCGGATAAATCGTAACGTAATTAAGGCACATAACTTTAACAAGATCGGCGGAACAAGGCTCTTGTTTGTTTCTGTCCGCAATTTTGTTCCAAATTATAGAGCAGCTTCGCCGCTCCGCGCTGTTTGAGACACGCCTCTCACGAACCACCTCTAGGGCTACCATGACTCCTCTGACGTAAGCTTAATGATAAGAAAATCAGCTTAGCGGTCCTAGTCCAGCTTAGAGTTTAACGCCTGTAGGTAAATTGCGAAACTCGCAGATATTGGCAATATCATTCATTCTGACAGTTCAAAAACATTTACCTTGACAGTTCAACAACATTCATTTTCAAATAAAGGGTGTAAAAAGACCCTTAACGAAAACCTCATATTCTACCCATCATTGGGATCATTTTTTTCTTCTAGACACTACCTGGGAAACCACAGGTTCTAGAGATATTGAAGGTCAAAGTTCCAATTTTTTCACAAGTTTTTTTTTAAAACCACTTTTTAAGGTTTTTACTTTAATTAACTCCATGACCCATTTACTCTTCAAAGCATCCATCAGCACTAAGTTTTGAGTGCGTAACATTGAGTTTTAACGTAAAACGTGATTTTTCACCTCAAAAAAAAAGTCGTTTCCCAGCAATAATTTTTGCGTAGAGTTACTTAGTTTGATGTACATAATGCTTGGTTAACGGCTTCGTGAAGGGTCCGTTTACACCCTGTATAATGTTAAAATTCTTTGATGGTGAGAGAATGAAGCGTTGGGGGTGTAAGTATGGGTTATGTACGATCCTGAAAGGCTAACCAACACAACAACACATTAATTAGATGAGCTGCTGTAATTCGCTGATTAAAAACGGCCAAAAGATTACCATGGCATTAATTTGACTTTGTTAGCTAATTTGTTTTGTTTGAGTAATTCTAAATAGCTGCCTTATTTAATCTTTTAGGCTTTTACTTATTGTAGGGCCCTACTTATAAATGAAGTGAGACATACACAAATATACATAGACTAGCTACCCGTCCCGGCTCCGCACGGGTGGAATTTTTTTTTTTCTAGTAATAAATGTAGCTTATTAATGTAAAGTGTAGCTACTCAGGGATACTTATGTTGCATTCTAATTTTGAAAGAATTTTTGAAATCCGTCTAGTAGTTTTTGAGTTTATTCGTAACAAACATACAAAAATACAAATCTTTCCACTTTATAATATTAGTTACTACGATCATCTGATTCGCGACCACGACGCACGGCAAAGTTAATAAAATCATCTTGGTGGATGAACTGGTTGGCAGTAGGTCGGCAACCCTAACCAGCACTCGATAACCATAGCTACTGACATATTAGATTCTCCATACTAAATTATGGATTTCCACAAAAGATACTCCCACATAACATGTTACGCAGTTATACTTATTATAAATTAACGTGAATTACTTAGATTTTATGTTAAAGATGTTACATACAGGGTGTAAACGAACCCTTCACGAAGCCGTCAACCAAGCATTATGTGGGTACATCAAACTAAGTAACTTTACGCAAAAATTATTGCTGGGAAACGACTTTTTTTGGGTGAAAAATCACGTTTTACGGAAGGATTCGGAGGTGTTTAAAATAAAAATCTTCGATTAAAAATAAGTGTTGAAAAAAAAACTTGTGAAAAAGTTGAAACTTTATATATCCGTAACAAGAAGGTTCCCAGGTAGGGTCTAGAACAAAAAAATGATCGCAATGACGGGGATAACAAGTGCCTTTCGGCTTCGTTAAGGATCTTTTTACACCCTTTATAGGAGCTCTGAAAAATATTTTTTTTATCACCCCCAGATAAAAACCTGAAGTAGACACTACCTTTTACCATCAACCATTGTAATCCTAATCACCGATGACCCCTATACCTATATAGCCCTATTATAGCTTTTTTAAAGTCGACTCATACGTATAGGTTGTCTCAAAAGAAACGTTGGCGTGATAATATTTCTCTACACTACTGACATCTGTCTCGTTAAGTTTGCAAACATGTTGACCTCAGGTTCCCCTTTGGTTTTTAAAAGTTAACACTAGATGGCGCTGGTTTAAATTATACTACAAACAGCTGTTATGATGTATTAATTTATTACATGTTAAGTACTGTATAGCTGTAATTGAGTATATAATAACTAAATGTATAAACTTTTACTAAAATAAACCATCACAATTTTTTTTTTCTGTTCTCTTCATCATAAATCGATAAGCCACATATTTTATGTTAATACCAATTCACTATTTGATCACTTGTAATCACATCTTCGGTAGTATAGTGGTAAGTATCCCCGCCTGTCACGCGGGAGACCGGGGTTCGATTCCCCGCCGGAGAGAATCTTTTTGCGTTTTTATTTGGTTTTGATCATCAATTCAACCATCTTACAACATAAATCTACATCAACAGTCAACTTCTGTACATTTGAAAATGTTTTTTTCAATGTCTTAAAATAAGGTGCGATTTATTACTTGGTGTGGACGTCGTAAGTAATCTAGGCGGCAAGAATACATACATAGCTACAGTCGTTGCCCGAAGCACGGGCCAGAACCAACGTTTGTAGATTTCAGGATTGGAGCTACAGGGTAGCTATAGTCTGCAGCCTAGGTCGAGGTCTGTTAGGCCACGTGCATGGCGTACACAACACAAATGTATTCACCTACATGACGAAGAAAACTACTAAGTAGGTAGTTAATTTATTGTCGAAAACGTTATTATATTATGTACTTCCTTTCTTACATGGTATCTACTCGCACATACTTACTTACTGCTTTCGTTCCTACGTACATTTCTTCGTGTGTTCTATTTTCAAGGCAAAAACATAATCTTCGGAACACTGCAGTCGCAACTAGTTTTAGAACCGTTGAGTAATGTCCATCCAGGAAAACAGATAATATGTTGCTGTGTGCCCTGCTGGGATTCCCGTCGGGAAAATGAGGAAATTCCGTACAAACATTCCTACAATTTTTTTCATAGGAAGGAACTCTAGTGCAAAACTGCATGCTTCTAGATCCAGTTTATGCTGATTGCTGACCGTTTTCAGTCAATGAAATTAAGATTTTTATTATAATATTATGTCTATCGCATGCCGAACGAGCTGTGGGCCCGTAAAGCTCAGGATTGGTGCTCTGAGACAGTGACACGGGGTTGCGGTAGACCACGAAGGATATGACGATAGCGGGACGAACACCTGCTAAGCGCCTAGTCTTAATCTTGCTTCTCAGCTATACATGTCAAAAATTTAATTTTGAGTTTATTGTGTCGCCCTTAGTCCCCTCTAAAATAAACTCAGTAGGTATATCTTATGTAACTTTTTTATTTCGGTATTTATAGTCTAATCACCGACTCAGTCACCGTGGCCATGAAATCCCGCGGCGTCTGAATTCTTTTATTATCTGCGACGAGCATTTGACCGCTATTTTTAATATTATCAGTATAACATAACACAGCAGATTACGCATTATGTTTATGTGTGCCTAATGCGTGTGTATCATTATCACTACCGTGAAACTAATAGTTTTTTCGCAATGATAAGATTACTTACCAAATTCTCTCTTCGGAGAACAACCCAGTTTTAATACTTACCTATCATTTGTTTTGTTATGTTACTAATTATTTCCTAATCGTACCTGCAGCCAGCTGTCATTAATTAATTAATATTACGACTAATCCATAGGGGCAATGCACAACCAGTGTGCTTACGGATGGAGTGATACCTGGCCTTGTGGTAACCATAGTGTCTGGACATAGGTACCAACTGTGTTATTCTGTTTACTCCATGCTATCATAGAACCTCAAGACAATGAAGGAAAATAAAAACGAATATTAGGTATTCCAAAATAGACTTTTAATATAAAATTTCATAAAAACTTTCGTTTTCATAATAAATACGTCTCGTCCTTTGGTAGATCAATTTTCAGAACAATAAAACCGATTTTCATCACTTGTTAAAAACATAAATAAATGATAGAATTAATAGAAAAAGTTAAGGTATAAAAATCAAACTAAACAATACATTTGCCGTGTGATAGTGAGTATAAAATTAATTCTAACATCATATAGTAGAAATTACGCGATACATAAAAGCATAATTATTCGAAAATTAAATAGACATTTAACATTAGAAAGGCTACGATTATGGCACAGAGGAACTATCGGGAGCGAATCGCGCGCGCTCACTTCTCTTTGGGCTTCTTCTCCTTCTTGCGCGGCGGAGGGACAGGGGCGTCGGCGCCCGCCGCACCACTTTCACTTTTCTTCATGACTTTCTTAATCACCTTTTTCTTGGGCGCGTCCGCGGCCGGCCGCTGCAACGGCAAAGGGCTGCCCTGGGTCTCGAAGCCCGTGGGGGTGGCGGGGGTGGCGGGGGTGGCGGGGGCCGCGGGGGTCTCGGGGCTGGTGGGTGGTGTAGGCGTCGGCGGGGTCTCCGTGATGGAGGACTCTATCTGCGCGGCGATGGAGGACTTGCCCTTGGCGGGGGTCTTGACGCCGATCTGTGCGAGCGAGACGGCGCCGACCGGCGGCGTGGGCAGCTCGGGCTCGTCGACGGACAAGCGGCCCGTTTGCTGCGCGATGGGCGGGCTGGCGGCCGGGCCCGCGGGCGGCGCGCTGACGGTGGGCGTGCGCAGCTCGCGCGCGATGATGTCGCTGGCGAGCGCGGCGGCGTCCTCCAGCTCGCTGTCGGGCGTGGGCAGCGGGTCGGCGGCGGCGGGAGGACTCAGCTTCAGCTTGCCCGCCGGCTTGCGACGCTCCTCGGCTACACAACCAATTTCTCGCCTTTATACTCTCGAGCGGTTAGACGTGGCGTTAGTATGGCGGTCACATTAGAGAGCAAGCTCGGTTAGGGCCTGGAACAAAGTCGAGGGAAAACATAGCTACTTGTTAATCAGAAACGATGCAAGCGGAAAGTTAGAACTGTGTCAGTTTAGTGGAGTCTCAAAGCTTCAATGAACATTACAAGGATTATTATTTTATTTCGGTTTCGGTATTCTGGCGAGGATAACGATCCATTGCAATTGTAAATAGGTTGAAGTTGTAGGTAGTATGAATAATTAATAATAATAAATTATATTATTTATAAATAGGTTCTAGTTCTACGTGTGTGAACAAATTATGTGCAATCTACGTGAAGGTGTATCGCTGTGATAAGCATTGAATAATGTTCCTTGCAATGTGTAAACAAAAATGTAAAGCATCGGACAAGATCAGTTACAATTTCGACAAGCGGAGAAACTGCGAAATTGTAACGATATCCGTGGGTGCACCACACAGACATGCGAAGTTGCATCAGATGATAGAATCAGATGCAACCGCACAGTAACAACTCATTCAGATAATTAACTTGGCTTTTACCACGCATTAGGGGAATCGCCATCATAATCATTTCTCCAGAAATAGCTGAATGAGTGGTCGACCAAATGTCCCTACGATCTGCATCTACTTGGACGCAACCCAACAACCACAGAATATTTCAGGCGAAAATTGTATAAACAACAATGAGGAATTTCAATTAGACTAATGTACATTTTTTTGGTGAAGAATTCAATCAGAGTGGATTTTATTGGAAATGAAAATAGTCGTGTGAAGGATTGGTAGACTCCACAAGGTGAGGAAGCTTTATTAACAAACATACAGTTCCTCCACCGTAACCCAAATTCAGCGCAAATATGAAGTTGCGTTGAGTCCAAGTAAAATAATTATTATTACCTGATCTATCAAAGCCGCGTCTCTTGCGCTGCCTCCTCGGAAGCTGGGTGAAATAACAACGAATTTTGAAACGTATGCTGATAAAATAAACATAAAACCAAACATCACAAAACGGCACAAAAGAAAACAAGTGGACACATCGAGTTACGTGCCGGCCGACAAGCTATTCACATACATCGGGTCGGGCCACGTAACGCGGATGCAGCTAAACTATCAACATATTAGTAGAAGTCTGAAAACTGCAAAATGAACTCGGTGAGAATTGACAGTGCAAAGCTGTTAACCGTCGGTGGCGCGTTCGCCGCTGTGCGAATACTCACTTTTGGCAGCCGGCACCGAGGGTGCTTCTTCCTTGGACGGCGTAGTCGCCAGGGGCGGACTGTCGGATGCAGCCAGCGCCGCCTTAGGGGCGCCGGGGCTGGCGGGCGCAGCGGGGGCGGGAGACGCTGCCTTCGGCGCTTCCACGACAGGCACCTTGGGCGCTGCTACGGGAGCCGGGGCAGCCGCTACGGGAGTCGGGGCGGCCGCTACTGGAGCTGGGTCGGCCACTACGGGAGTCGGGGCGGACGCTAGGGGAGCCGGGGCGGTCGCTACGGGAGCAGGTGCAGCCGCTACGGGAGCCGGCGTAACCGCTACGAGAGCTGGCTGGGCCGCTTCGGGAGCAGGCTCAGCCGCCACGGGAGCCGGCGCGGCCGCTATGGGAGTTTCAGTCTTTTCCACCGGCTTCTCTACGACGGGTGCGGCTTCCGGGGCCTTTGGTGCTACCACCTCGGCGGGTGCTGCAGGAGCTGCGGATTCTACCGGCGCCAGAGCTGCGACGGGCGCGGGCACTTCTGGGGCCACGGCTTCTACAGACACGGGAATTGCCAGTGGAGATTCCTCCACGGGTACAGGCACAGGCGACGCTGCTTTAGGCACTGGTGCAGCTACTTCTGCAGGCGCGACGGCCTCTACTGGGACAGGCACGTCGGCAGGCGCGGGGGCTTCGACAACTGCCACAGCTTCTACTGTGACCGGCACCTCAGCTACCTCCACGGGTGCGGGAACTTCTGCTACCGGTGCGGGCGCGGCACTCTCCGCAGGGACGACTTCCTTTGCCACTTCCACTTGTTCAGCCACTGGTTCCTGTACGACCTCACCGGACTGAACGACCACCTGTTCGGGAGCGGGCTGCGGGGTGGGTTCCCTCGGAGGAGACTGTTTAGCTGGTGAGGTGCGAGGCTGGCTCAGTGTTTGCGAGATCTTCGCCCAAATGTTTGCAAAGGAGTCGGCGCCCATGTAGTCAATGTTCCCGGCCTCCCAGCCCTGGCGACGCGACAGCTCGTCGAGAGCCTCGCGCTGGCCGGCCGCGCCGGGCAGTACTCGCGCCAGGTTGCCGGCAACACCGCTCTGTAACAGACGTTAGGTCTATGTAGTTACAACTCGTGTAAAGCTAACGATACGACTACATTTCTAATAGGTGTTTATTTAGATTTGTAAGGAATAATGTTAATAAATAGTTAGGAACGTGCGGAGTACAATCAAGTGGTGAGCATGCAAAGCTTATCTACAAACGGAGCTTAAATTATTATGGCAAACACTTGCATTTAAGCTTTTTAATAGAAAAAAGTTTTTACCTGAGGTTGTCGAAGCTGAATATTTCTGGGTCTAACTTACTTGGACTTCAGAGTCGTTGGTATCCTGTGGCTCGTCTTCTGGTAAGAGCATGTCGTCTATTGGCGATGGGGAGTCGGGCGGGGGGGAGGGAGACGGAGTGGGAGGCACTTCATGTGAGCAAACTTTCCGACCGCGAGCGTCGATGGTAGCTCTGTGCCTGAGATAGAAGCCATCGTAGGGGTGCCTGGGGACTATGTCTTCGTAATCGTCACTTTCAGTCTCGGAGACATCCCCATTAATTATTCCTGGTTCCTTATAAATATCAATGCGGTGTAGTCTTCGACTACGGCGGGGGCGTTTCTTTTCTGTTACTAATTGAACATGGTGTACTGATATCTCTTGGTGTATTGCTGATTTTTGTGGAATGAATGAGGTTGGGTTGCTGTAAGTGTGTTCATGTTTTGGTTCACCAATGTGATAATGTGGCGGAGGTTGTTCATAGTGTTTTACGTGAGTATTGTTATCATTCTGTTGACCATGTGAGTGGGTATGTTGGTGGTGATCATGGCTATAACCATGATGGTCTTGACTGTGGCTATGTTGATCATGGCTGTGGTCGTGATGATGAGAGTGATGCTCATGATTATCGTGACTTTGATCATAAGAGTGATAGCCATGGTGATCATGGGAGTGATGCTCGTGATGATCTTGAGAGTGATGACCATAATTATCGTGAGGCTGATGACCATGATTATCGTGCGAGTGATGGCTATGGCTATCGTGGCTGTGATGGTCATGATGATCATGATGGTGGTGATCATGGCTGCTCCAATTATGATCGGGTTCTTGATACCAGTTAATTTCTTGGTGATGTTGATCGTGTCCGTGTTCATGCTGAGTCTCGTGTTGCCAATGATCTGAGTAATGTGTTTGACTATCTTGATTCGGATTAAGTTCTGTGTAAGTGGAGGGAGGTCCTTGTGACTGATATTCCCAGGCGTAGTTTCTAATTTCTTCGTGATCGTCTACTCTTCCCAATTCCAAATGATGGCTTGGTGTATCATCTGTATGTGGTGGTATGTGCCCTCTATATAGTTTCCACGGATCGTGGAACTCTGTGATATCTATCTCTTTCTCTCGCGTTTCTTCTTTGATTTGGACATCGGGGTGGTGCCAAGCGAATTCCGACTCTGGGTCCGGGGTTGGTTGATAGTGGAATTGGTGTCGCACGTCTAGTGGAAGTAACTCTGGTTGCGCTTCATGTGCGTCATGTGCATCCCCCACCTCAACCTATCGGTTGAAGTGAAACAACTCAGTAGTATGCATGCACACAAACACTTGAACTAAGCTTCGCGCACTAGCTATCTCACATTACAGTGCAAAAAACTTTGTCCAAGCGACTATTAGTTCTCAAATCATAATGCGTCACTCTAAATAAACATACTGAATTTGCAAAGTTCCTAGAACTTGTTATTCAGAACAGAATGAGTAACAAAATTTAAAACTACTATTTTTCAGTATGTTTATAAAGATTCCGCGGTGAGTATTCCACCAAAATACCAACACCATCTACTCAGTCCCATACAGATATTAAACAAACCGTGCAAAAGCTGACAGACATATTATATGTATTTTGTAAAGTTAGAAAATGTTAGTATTTTGGAGAAATATTATGTGACACGGGTAAAAGAATGCTTCAAACAAAAAGGTGCGTCAAATAGCAGTAGTGCACAAGCGCAGAGTGCAAGCTGGTATACAGGTAGTTACTGTTTAGTCACTCAGGGATTCACAAGACCTAACACGGTGCGAAATTATAAAGACAAAATATTTAAAACAATAAACCTACACATACATAGTGAAAAGATTTATAAACGCAAGGTGTAAGCTAAAGTTGAAATGTGCAAGTCTCACCTCTGCAACTTTAGAGTTAGAGTCCTTCCGTGAATGCTTGGAAAACATGTTGTAGTGTTCAGATCGGAGATTGGAATGACAATGGATCGATTTACTGGACCGTACGAGGTTCTACGAGATACTCGCGGTCACGACAAACCGCACACAGACGGGTTCGATTTCAACAACGTGTAACCGATATGGAAATTAATCTAGATCAATCGCAATATGTAATACTTAAGACATCTTGAGGTTACAATACAATTATTGTATATATTTTGTGGTAATTCGATATAGGGATATCGATTTCATTTGTTCTATTTCGATTCGCTGCATATTCATCTAAACAAGTCAGCGTCCATATGACTAAGCGGACTAGACATTGTTTGGCGTGTCTTGCGTTATTTATAGGCTCATCCACTTTCCTATTGTGTTCTAAGATGATCACCAAAGCCGTAATAGAATCATAGAATAACCTTGCCAGATTTAACTATCTTAAAATTTCTCAATGACTTACCATGCCAGTGTCGAGTTGGGAGTGGACCTGTCCCACGAAGATGTCCCACCATAGCTGGAGGAGGCCACGGATGTGCTCGGGCGCATCGATGGAGCCAGACTCGAAGTTGAACTGTTGCAGCCAGGGCTTAGCGGCGCCGATGAAGTGGATGATCTTCAGGTTCTGCCCAAAGCTGAAAGAGGAAATGGGTTTGAAAGACTGATATTGCATTACAGTGAAATTGGTCGTTTTCGGTGAAGAAAGGGTGAAGGGATAGATTACGTCGTGCTTATTTTAAAATGGGCTGAAACTACAACAATATCAAAAACGGATTCCAAATGGATCGAATGACAAGGATCGGTCATAAATCCATTTGGCACCCGTTCAATCGTTCATTGTAGTCATGTAGACTACGTTTAAACATAAGTTTAACAATAAAATTCTATCTTCCGCTGATAACATGGGATGATTAGATAGGAACCAACCCTTTCGTAATTGTATTGTTTCCAGGAATTTGGTTTTATTATTATCAGCCAGTTGTGTCCCACTGCAGGGCGAACGCCTCCCTTCCGTCTTTCCGCTTATCCTTATCCAGTGCTGTTGTTTGCCAATACTTTTGAAAGAGTCGAGTTCGTCACGCCATCACCTTCTGGGCCTTCAGCGTTGCCGTTTTCTGCTGTTAGGTACCCATTGTGTAGTTACTTTACCCCATAGCTGCTCCGGTATGCAACAGACGTGGTACCAGCCCAGTTCCATTTAAGTTTGGCAGCCCTATGACCTACATCGGCAATTTCAGTTTTGGAACGCAGTATCGAGTTCCTTATACGATCAGTAAGTTTAACTCCAAGGATACTGCGCTCCATTGCTCGCTGACAGACCCCGAGGAATTTGGTTTAGATAACACAAATTACAATAACTACAGTGCACTTCTAAAAAAACATTGACGGAATGGAATCATGGATTATTTTAGCCACTGTAGCAAGATTTGGAGTATTCTATTTTTAATTCCTGTTTACGTCATACAAAATGCAAGTAGCTCAAGTAGGTAGTCTTTGATGACGTATACCTACTTCTAAGTGAGTTTGCTTGCGACATAGTATCTTGATTGCCAACGCCAATACCGGGTGTGCGAATGCATCAGTTATTTTCACTCGTGCGGATCAAAGTGGCAAGATAAACGGCCTCTTGGTTTTAATGAAATTTCTATGAGTCATTTTGTTTTGTAGGTAGGGTCATAGTTTGTACAATAGAAATGTTTGTTTGGTTTTCAGTTCACTTTCTGTCTACATTTTTAGTAGAGGTACTTTTCGTCAATTTGTCGTGAATTAGTCAGACATATGAAGGTGAAGGCTGGTAGACTATTTTGGATAAACAGTTTTCCAATCTAGACGGTACAAGGAATGATTAGAACATAGGTTGGTTTATACCTTTAAGGTACCTGTCATATTATGCTGACTCTGAGAGGTAAACAAATAAGGTAGGACTCACTGTTTCAAAGCGGGCAGGTACGAGTAGAAGGCGGCGGAAGTAACGTTGTAGAGGAAAGGCAGATGCTTGTTGATGTCTCCGTGCGCCCAGTCCGAGAAGAAAGAGTTCAGGAGACCTTGGTCGCCACCTGTTACCGAACATCAATGATGTTACACGCTTAACTACTTGATAAATTACCATCACTAATAACGTGAAACCACTCGAGCTAAATGTAACACATTTCTTATTAGTATCCGTGACAGTTTGCATAAAAATATGATGAATTTATTTCAGCTGTGTAAATAAAGTTTTCTATGCGAACATCCGCTAAAAATGATACATTATGTTCTGAGAAAATTATTTTGCAAAATTTAACATCTCCAGGCAATATCTATGAACGTAAAAAACTAGACGTACGAAATTCCAGACGATTTTTTTAAATTTAACGATGATCGTCTTAGCAATGGCAATCTAAACTAAGTCGGCCCAGAATTCGGTTATTACCTTCACCTGATTGATGATACTACGATGACGGTCGATCATCGTCACAATTTCAACATTCAGGTACAAAAGGATCTTACCATCAAAGCTGCCGCGCTCCTGTGCGAAGGTGATGAGCTTGCTAAAGGTGTCAGCTGAGGGGGAGAACACGAACACTCCCGAGTTGAAGCAGTCGGGCCAGCCGACATCGGGGGCTGCCGAGAGCTGCTCACGCTCGAACAACTCGTCGGAGTTTTGGATGACCTAGTAAACGGGACAGTCATTAAGTTGGTTGGAGATTATCATGCATTCAGCCCTATATAAGTTACAGAGTCAGGCGGAATTTGACCCATTCGCGTTCCAGTAAGTTCCATTCGCGTTGAAGTTTTCGGGTACGGTTTAGCGAAGACTAGTAACAAGAATAGGTACGTGTGTATAGGAAAGTATGGATACTAACCGTTGAAGAATGACTTGCGTTTTGTTAATAGGATTCAATGATTCGAAAGGTGAGTCCTTATCTGCTATCTGAGACTAGATTTCGCCTGAAAGCCACGAGCTAGACGGTTTGAGGATTGAATTTAGGAGTTCACCAAGGATATCATATCTCTGTTTCAAGCTCAGTTTTAGTGCTATTTTAAACTTAGTAAAGTATAATTAAGAACAAATTAGCATATTATCGACTGATGTGATCTTATCCTTTTGACCTTTCGTCGTCTGGTAAATTTTATAGATCTAATCAAAATAACGAAATATAATGCTCTCATTATACAAAGATTCCGTTGTAATCCACGTGAAGAACATGTATAACTAATAACTGGTATGTTTATCAAGAACTCTTTATCTGCTGTTGGATAAAAACGCGAGTTGACTCAATAACCTGCGATAAATAAAAACTCAGCGAGTCAATGGATTCCATCGGGGCACTATCTCATTGTTTATTATTGCAACTTAAAAATCCATAAATTGAATTTTTCTGCACGTTTACATTATGTAATTTCATGATATAAATGATAACGGCATGCAAACATCGTGTAATGATAGTTTTACTTTCACAACACATGTGCTACCTTCAAAAGAACTGAAGAATGAAAGTGTAAAATATTGGAGCTGGTCCAAAATTGTCGGGAACAAAATATTTGGGCCACGGTTATGCGTCTCGTCATCTCGTGTTACTGCACTAACGTCGACATCCGGTAACATTGACTTTCTTATCGCATAAACAGTACATATCAGAATAGAATTAACGACTTTTACATACGCTCGTTAATAGGAAAAATCGAAAACGATTTACAGCGTTCAAGATGTGTTGACACAAAGTCTATAGCCGAGGTTCGAGCCATCACATGTCATGACGCTCGTTAAACATTTGCAGATTTGGCTGAGACAACTACAGTCTACAGTGTTAAATGTTTGACCATTAATTTAGCATACTTTTAATGATACCTACGTGATACGTCTCACTAATACTCTTGAGTGTTGAGTTTGAGCACTTTATGATAGGACATTTCCATCAATTTGAGGCGACTGTTACTACACGAGAATTGATTGAAGTGATCGCTGGCCAAACGACGTTTATCTAAATTGCTCTTTGATATTGCAAAAATATTTACACTGGAAAGTTTGCGTTACCGGTCCAGATCATCTCGAATAAACTTGCATGCTAAAATGGGAATGGATAGTGACGCTAGGACCTGAAACTGTTTACTAAATCGTTGCCGGCAAACAGCTTAACATGTACGATCTAATTTAGTTTAATTCATTAGTGCTGTCGACGTTATAGGACGCTCATTAATTAAACTTTAGAGAGAAGACAGATCTGTCTGAGACTGCTGCCAAAAAAGCTCACCAATGTGTCGGCATCCAGGAACACGCACTTCTCATACTGCGTGAGATTCCAGCAGTGGATCTTGGTGAAGGTGATGCCGAGCTCGGGGCGCTGCAGGAGGGCGAGGTGTGCCGCATCCTGTGAGTCCAGCACGTCCACTGTGATCACCTCCGCGAACACTGCGCGAAGACGCTCTCTGAGAACACCCAACGACATAACATTAAAATAATCATTCCATACTACCTTCCTGTTGTGAGCAGTTGCGTGTAGGTTGTTAACCACTTAAGATCAATTGTCATTGATCACTTTATCTGCCTATCAATATGTTATTGCAGTTCCAGTAAGAATCATATTATCAATTTGGTTTAGGTGTTACCGCTACGATTCCTCGTCAATATTTGCATTCAAATGTACTGGTTGTCGATATTTGCGTAGTCGTCGTTCGTTTCGTCCACAACGAACACTTGTAAAAGACAAGTGACCGTGTGGCTTTCGTGAAATATTATTTGAGTAACCATTTTGAATATTGACGAATGCATAAATAATTCACAAAACTGAAAGTGAGAATTGTTAAGTGCAAAATAAATATAATGGCACAGTGATAATGGCGTATGACTGCGCTTCGACAATCATACAATCAGTCAATAATGGCAATTTAAAAATAGGCGTTATCTTCGTATGAACGCTGAGTAAGATCCACCAGCGTTCACTGCCTACTTTTTTTATTGAATTTCAATTAATGTTCAATTACACTGCGAATGATCCCTGCGATTTATAACAAGCACAGCTGGACTTGATTTCTGACCAATTACTCCTCCCGAAATCTACGTATTCGCTTGTAAGTACTATGGATATAATTGAATATAGAAGTCTTCACTTCCAATATAAATCGTGAGTCCCCAGTTTTCTCCACTCTCTAGTGTACTAACAGACGTAGGAAATACGGATATGTTTACTTACACACTCATTTTTTGTCTTGTCATTCAGAACTAAGAATAGTTTACCACCTGTTCTCGTGGGTGGTGTCGTACTCAGAGAATATTGTTGGGATGAATAGGCAAAAAATCCACATGTGCACAGCGCAAGTAACGTCATAGTTTTGGCAGACAAGTCACCATAAATTAAAGCAAAAACGAACTAAATCTTGGACCAAAGATTTCACCATGGCCTTTGTTACTTTCAGCATTTCTGTGAGAGACCTGCAAAAAGTTATCATTAAAAGTTCATATACCTCATGGGCTCAGTGACGGAAGGTGTGATGAGTACCACGGCAGGGTACGTGGAGCCGACGCGGCGCAGCGAATGCGCCAGCACCAAGGCTCCCAGGCCGTAAGAGTCGTTTGTGGCTAACGTCACCCATGCTCGATCTGCACACAAAACAATAGGGTAAGAAGAAACCAAACGGACTATCAGTATTGACCTAAACAATGTTGACTTGTGTGTTGTGTATTCTCAACAGTGGCATTGCAGCGTCTAGTACCTATAGGGGGGAGATTTCATACATTTTTGGACTCGGATAAAAGGCGGCTACCGTTACTTTCAAATTTTGATGCTCAATATTGACCACACTAGTAGCACTTCAGACTATTTGCTGATGATGGCCACTATTTGCACTTTCAAATTACTAATACACAGTATGCAGTATACAGTAGTGACAGTAGTTGCCTCGACTTACACTAAGTTTTCTAAATCTGACCAAAAAAAATAATGCCCTACTCGTTCCTACGCAGAATGACCAGGAAGAGGAAATCACTATGGAAAGTATGTAGGTACAGGAAGGAACAGTAGGAAGGTGCAGTATATCGCAAATTAATTTTCCTTTTGACGGTGGAGCAGTATTTTCGATACTACTACAGTATTCAATTCCATGTCGTTATACCAATTTAAATATTTATACAATCACACCATAGCATGAATGGCATGGCATAGGGTGTATTGTATAGCATATCTACCCGCATATTGCTAGATTTAATAATGTTCTTTTTATATTGCGTATTTCAGTCTTTGTTTCCATTTTACTTTTATAAAACGCTGGTAAGTGTCCTCCAAAAAACATGTTTTGGATTCGCAACAGAGATAAATGTATTTCTGTACACTTGTATACTCCTTAATTTTCATTCACTAGGTACCGATTGGTACTAGTTAGTGAGTAGTGGCAAAGTACAGCAAAAGGACAATGCAACTGATTGGCTCAAATTTTTAAAACATGTTGCCCGAAGTTGAATCAAATGGTAATTGATACACCTTATCGTCAATAGTAACTTTTACTATGGCACCAAAAAACTCTATCGCGGTAAAAAAAAAGATTCTACCATATGAGAAAAATAAAATTTTGATGAATTAAATTAAAAAGTGCGAACTTTTCGTTTCAGAAGGACACATCCTCATAAATACCGAAACCTTTTGAAACCTTTCATGATAGTCACTTGTGATGGATACATTGTGGATGTTGTTGTACTTTGCTACAAAAAATGACGCAATTAAGAGTATTTAAAGCGGGGATGTTTTCATTTTAGACAAGAGATATATGGACGTAGTGAGCGAGCTAGAATTTTATGGATATGAGGCTGTAAATGCCAATATCAATCAGAGGGCCAACGGATCAGCTATCAACTGAGCAAGCAAATAAATCAAGGTTTTGCACAATTTGCCGCTGCACGCGCTGGCACGTTGCAGTAGTAAACGGCAGTTTTAAAAGAGAAAACAGAATATTTAGGTAAAGCTATTTTAATAAATCAATGACACACATGTTTGACGATTTTAAGATTGCCGCGGCATTTGTAAATGCTTTCCATATTCCTTTAATAAACAATACACAAGCCGCGGAATTCTTGATCATTTTAAGGAACCGCGTTAATATTCCTAACCGTTTAACTAACTATGTGCGGGTTTAGAATTTAAATAGACAAAGCCTAAGACTATGCTGAAGCAGAACTAAAGGATGTTTGATGTTTGTGCCCATGGTATGACTGTCGTATGGTACTTTGCATGATTGCATGGGCCAGACACCAAGACGTCATTCATCGTCCCGCACTTTTTCTGGATTGTGTTATTATCGATAGCTATTAATAATTTATGTTACTATAAAATAATTATAAAAATATGAATGAAAATAAGTGAAAAGATTTTTCAGCATAAACATTTTTATTTTTTAAAATAAGCAGGTATTAATTAGTATGCTAACTGAATCAATTTCACTTAATTTAAAAACAGGTTCATCATCATTTTTCATCATTCTCTTGCCAATCCCAATTCATTTGGGGTCGGCGCAGCATGTCTTCTTCTTCCATACTTCTCTATTACTCGTCATCTCATCAGACACCTCCTTTCTTGCTATATCATTCTTTACACAGTCCATCCATCTGGTTATCGATTTTATAGTAAATATACAGGGTGTAAACAGACCCTTCACGAAGCCGTCAACCAAGCATTCTGTACATCAAACTAAGTAACTTGACGCAAAAACTATTGCTGGGAAACGACTTTTTTTTTTGGGGTGAAAAATTACGTTTTACGGTAAAACTCAGTATAACAGACTCAAAGCATTGTGCTGATGGATGAATTGAATAATACGGGGGTCGTGAAGGTGTTTAAAGTAAAACAAACACATAAGAAACATGTATTTAAAAAAAAACTTGTGAAAAAGTTGGAACTTTGACCCCCAATAACTCCGTAACTAGAAGGTTCCCAGGTATGGTATAGAACAAAAAAATTATCGCAATAACGAGGAGAACAAGTACCTTTCGGCTTCGTTAAGGGTCTTTTTACACCCTTTATATTATTTTTCTTCTAATGATCGCTTCTTTTTTTACCGCGATAGATTTTTATTGGTGCTATAGTAAAAGTTACTATTGACGATAAGGTCTATCAATTACTATTGGTTTCAAAAATTTGGGCCAAGCTTATAAGGAAGAGTTGCATTATCCTTTTCAATCAAGCTTCTAATAGGTACGGCAATACATAGAAACTCATGCCAAATAAACGTATTTTCTTTTTTTTTCACAGTACGTCTTCATCATCAGTAGTTACCTAAGTAGTACTGTAAAAGAAAATTACAACAGCTAAAGTGCAATCTGTTTAAAAATATTATCCCGGACGCCCAAACAAGTCCAAAGTAATATCGCTAGTACGGAAAATACGCGCTTGGACGTGGAGTTGCGGACACCAGCCCGTTATACAATGCAATATTGCTAGTAAGTCTAGCGGGTAAACACTGCGACAGCATATGTATGTCCTAATCTGGGTTCTCCAGCTCCTTTAACATTGTCAAATTAATGCGACGCCTATCTGTAAGCAAGACGCGGAAATATTCGGTAGAAAAAAAGCAATCTCTGTAGGTATCGTACTATATTTTATCTTTATGAAAATTAAATCAGCATTCGCAGTTGGCTTCATCATAGCTGCCATTGTAAAAATATCGTCACTATAACTTTGTACTTTCTTATTTCCCGATTATATTTGAAAGAAGCAAGTAAATAACAAAAACTGTCACTGATTCAATTGAACAGGCTATTTATAAATTCGCATTATAATTTATGTGTAATTTAGAAACGCACGAGTCTAATCACATTTCTGGTAGTCGCCTTTGGTGCCAAAGACGTAAATATCTAAAATAACTGGAGAAACGTTGTTTTGGAGGATTACGTAGATCTATATTTTACCGAACATCTATCTGTTGCATGTCGGGGCGTAGCCGTCGTCATCGTAAAATGCTATGAGGAAGTGCGCAGTTTCTTCCTCCCGAGAAAGACGCAGAGCATCTACGTAGGTATGTTATGTAGTAGCTACCTACATGCTTATATTATATTGGCACGTGCTACGAGAGTTGGCGCCGCAGATGTGTATGCGCACTATTATTTCTTCACCTGTCAATATCACCACGTGTTCATACTGTTGTCCCGACATTCAGTCTAATTGGGAAACATTTATTGTCTTGTCATTTATTATCATGCCTTGTGTAATATTGGCATGCCATGCGATTTATTAGACTGCTTTATTTTCGCAACAAGGTACGATACTGCATTTAGACGATCAATAGTGCCAACCCATTAATACAAAGTAGGTACTAGATGATCTGATTATAATATGGACAAACGTCTCAAATTCCACAAAAATATTCCCCGGAATAGCTCCCGGCATTCTGTCTGCGTGGGCCATTACATATACCACCAAGTAATAGACAAGTGCCGCACGTTCAGTTCCGAAATAGCGCGACACAAATAAAATTCAAAATAAAACTACTGTGTAGCGTTAGATATTTTGTGTCGAGCCCGTCCACGCCTATATGTATTCCACAATTAAACTCGTAAGTCTTCTCTATCAGCGAGAGCTGCTCCTACCTATGTAGTGACGTTCCAGACAGTGGACATTCCCCACGTGCACAAAACGACTATGTACGATTATCCAATTGTCAGCAAATATATATATGAATAGGTAGTTTCAAAGCGAAGTCCTTCATTAATTTGTCGTCTGTGATCTCATACTCTTGAAATTCAGACGATCCAGAAAAATTCAGAGTTTTCGATGATTTAGGAAACTTAAAACATCCTCATCCAGGTCATAAAACTATCAAAACCTTGCATTAATTTTATCTCAGGAAATTCCGTCAATGTTGGAGGCCAAATTTTCGTGGCCTGAAATCTGCTCATTACATGTTTTTGCAGCTTTAATGGTTTATAAACATCGTAAAGCCACAACGATTTATTTTCTGAAATATCAGTTCGTTAGCTACCAAGACAATTTAATGGGAAACCTAAAATTATTTCGAGTTATTTAATGCATGGAAATGTTCTCCTGGCAAAAGGCAGCACCCCAACAAGGCACTCGAGAGTTGAGATGCAGGATCAGGCGCGCTCGGGAGCAATGTCCCTGCGGTTTCTATTTAGGTGCGGCCGGTCCGGCGGGATGGAACCACGCGGGCAGTCGACCGTTTAACGGAATAAAGGAATGCAATGATGACGTGTTCATCTTTTTATATTGTCTCACGCATACCTATTCAAAACTAGGAAATCTTCCCCGTCTGAAAAAGTGGCCTTCGTGATCCATACTTTCTAAGTTCGCATCTATGATGCACACGCTATGTGCCGTCAGCGAAGTGCATTTCACTCTGCCAATACCTATTCAATTTTCAGTGTTGTAAAGTGAAAATCGAAGACTAAGACTTGCCGTTAGAGAAAGTGGGACTGGTTTGCGAATGATCCGGGTTTAGTACGAACGAAGCCCATAAATCTTTCTAGGTATTGTGCTATAAAACTGAACGACTCCATGTTCTGCCAATTCCAATTCCTTTTGAACATGCAATAATAACTCAAATTATATTCATAGCTGCATCCGACCCCCTTAATGTTAACTAGGGCCTTTGGAATGATGGGATACTGCTATTGTCTCGAAAGTTGAATGCTAATTGCATTCAAATAAGAACGATATTACAGATTGGTATAAAGCCGGCGCCAGTTTAGCCGCAATCAGGTCGGATAAACCTTTGTGGTAAGTATTGAATATCGGATATTACAATGGTACAAGGCTTAGGCGCCAGCAATACTGTAACCGTATTAAGTAGCATAGTAGATGACCATAACTGTATTGTTTGAATTCAATATAAAATATTTCAGGCAATTATCTGTCCCTCGATGCTACGAGTACTCTAGCTATTGTCTCAGGTACTTAATCTTTCGAGACTTAGAGCAGATTTGGGTAAAAGTTCAATAATGTACCCTCTTTTTTCAAATTTGACTAAATTTTCGTAAACCTATGTCCAAAACTTGACCCAGAACTGGTCATAGTAGGCAACCCAGGAGAGGCAAGAGTAAGATGCAGGAGTCCAAGGAGAGAAGTGCAATGGAGAAGATCAATACTCAAAACTGGGTGGATATGGAATGGATAAAGATAATGTCCGAAACTGTGAATAAGGTAAAAGCATCTGATGAAGATTAACCGGTGACTATACACAATAGTGCTACGGTTTCCATAACAGTTCATATCAAGAAGTTGATAGGCCGGTGTTTATGAATGTAGGTATTTGTAGTAGATAACGATACTCTGTTTACGATCTCTCACTGCTGATAGGAAAGAAATTAAACGTAGGATAGAACAATTCATAATCTTCGGCTGCTAACGTAGAATGACGTAGATGTTTGTGGGGTCAATAAAGATATCGGACACACATGCTAGACCAGAATAATTCAAGGTTATCCAGCTTCCTCACATACTTTACACAAAAATTATAATAATTACGGACAATTCTGTCAATATGATTATAGATAACAAGTTTAAGATAGACGTCGTGGACCACATAATAGCTCATTTAACTGGGAAATCGTGCGACGAACGCGAGAAAAGTGGAATGTTACGACTGCAGCATCAATCTTCGATATTCCACAAATTATTGGACCAAATAAACTAGCTGTTGTGTGATAATTAAACTTTCTAGAGTAATTTTGATATAATAGTAGGTATATAGGCAAGGCAACTATTAGTTTTACAGTGGTTATTTGAACATTTTCCTTGAAGAGTTCTTATTTCAGAAAGTTTATTGATAAGTGAACTGGTTAGTGGTGTAAAATTTTATTTAAATTGGAATAGTTTTAACATATTTACCGAAACACTCACTGAGTATTTTTAACTACCCATTAAGATTTTAAAAGCATTTCAATTAGTTTTACTACAAAATTCTACTCAATTATGCGTTAATTAGAATAAATAATGCATGAAATTGCGACATTATAAAAATGCCGGGTATTACGTATGGTACTATTGAAGCTGCTTACTTGACATTTTGTGGCCGGGTGTAGTCTCGTGTGTGACAGTTCCAGTCACCTCTGATATCACGAACTACACGCGCTCTTCGCGCAGCACTAGCTAATGCACGCAGCGTGCGCGACCGGCGACCGCGACCCCCTCGCCGCGCTGATACCCACACTATCGCACAAACGTCACCGTACTCAACGCACACACATAAAGAAAACAGCTACGCATGCGTAAAAATAAAAAAGATCGAACGATTTTAGCAATGTTTTAATTCTATTGTTATACATAAAAGAAACATCTAATTAAAAGCGAAAGATTTTAATTTAAAAAGTGAGATTTAAAAAAATACTTACCCGTATTTTTATTTCACCCATTCATTAGCTGGCAACTCCAAGTCAAGACACACTCAAACAGCTGCTCGACGCGATCGATAGATGTCAGTGGGTGTCGCTTTATTTTCGTTGCCGTATATAGCATAACGGTATCCGTAGTAAAATCATTTCATTGTAGGGATGTTAGTAGTTTTTAGAAATATCGATGATGTTAGTAGTTTTCACGTGTATGGCTACTACGCAAGTTTTGATTAGAACTTTGGTTTAGACGCTAAGTTTGTTTAATAATCAATGGGTATCATTTAAGCTATCACCAATTTAATTAGTTTTGTGTTTCTTAAATAATAGGGTTTGTCCTCAAAATAGTAGATCTGTCACCAAAATGTAGTCACCAAACAATGCAAAATCAGTTCCACAATAAATCACCTAAAATCCTGAGATATAAGGTCTAGTACCAAATAAATGTTTTTGTATGTATTATAATAGGTGTGTCCTAATAAGTATTTAAGCAAACTAATTTAAAGAGATCACCAATAAATCATATTATGTTACTAGAAAATTGCATTAAACATTAATTAACTAACCTAACCTAACCTAACCTAACCTAACCCAACACTGAAAGAATCATTCAAATCGGACCAGTAGTTCCAGAGATTAGCGCGTTCAAACAAACAAACAAACCCTGCAGCTTTGGGATCGATAATCGATTTATTTGGTGACAGATCTACCATTCTGAGCACAGAGCTATTATTTAAGTAACAAAACTGTTATTATAAGAACGAAGTTTATATTCATGTAATGCAATATAATTTTATTGGTTATCGATCTCTTATTTTACACATATATTAACATTAATTTGATAATTCATACCTGGGAACAATTTTTGTTTATCTGAGAACGAAAATATTTCGTGGCGATAGATCTATTTATTAGGTGATACAACTTGATGACAAATATAAATTTTGGTGATAGAAAATATAGTTCCCATAATCAATAGTGAATTGGTGCTCCATTATGACTAAAACAAGCCAAATCATTAGCAATTGGACGACGCTTTTGACAAAGAAATCGGTGAATCTTGTTTTAACACTTGCTTTATTAATGAAGTGTGACTTTAATTAGGTGTCGATGATTCTGGGATATTTTTTTACATCATCGTTATTTAATCGTTGATTACATCGGTATTTGTTGATGTTAATTTTTATCGATGTTTTCTAAATACCTATTACATCCCTACAGTGCTATCCAATAGTCTCTTTCATACCCAGGGACGTTCCGCGGTCTTCTTTGATATTATTATACGTGAAGTTGGGTCGATGAACGAATTCGGCAAAAAATGACGGTCAATGATGCAATACGATATTATTTGGAGAGTACGTAACCACGGATTTGTGTTGGAAGACAAAGAAAGGACGTTTTAAACGAAAAATGTCGTAAACGGCAGGTTAGCGTGTTGTGTTTGTTTTCGGTGTTTCGGTGGAAACGATGGCCAACTCCCCGACTAGCATAGAAACACAAATAGACAGTTTTCTGGAGCAATTTAAGAGAAGTGCGTCGAAGGCGATGGAAGAGAGGATGGAGTGGCCCGATGGTCCGTCGCCAGGAGTCGTTAAGTCTCGCAGTAGCTGCTTCACCCTAGACGCAGCAGCTGGTGAGTAATAGACCTAGACTAAGAAAACTGAATACTAGAATGACATCATATCAATCAGCCTTCGCCAAACACTGACGAAAATAACTAAACATGCATTCACTTGCTTATAAAATAATCAGGAAGCTTAATAAGCCGATGATAATAAAGCAATTTATACCTATGTACATACATTTCTTATAGAAAATTAATCAAGAAAACAACAAAAGTACTAACGTGGGCACAAGGCATACGCACTGTAATTATGAAGAAAGTGTAGACTAATTTGTTTGACAATTTCTAATTAGATTAGTTACATACCAGTTAAAATACGTATCCTATATTACGGTCACATTTATTTAATTAATATTTTTCTAAATGAATAGGTACAGTAGGTACAGAGCAACAAATCGAAACAAGCAAAATGCAAAAAAGGCGGTTTGTTTTCTCTGATGACAGTTTACTTTTTTTTAGGGTGTGTGACCTTGTTTTGCTCTGAATGTGATTGTCATCTTTAATTTTAGGATCCTTTTACGTTGCTATGAACTTATTCATAAGTTTTTTTTCTTTCTATCATTCAAATTAGACACACAATTACAAATTAGTAGCTACGGAATTACTAAATGTATAAAAACCACAAATTCGTTATCGTCACTTACCTACGCAATTACCTATAATTCAATACTCACGCGGTTTTTCCGGTATAATAATTTAAAAAAGAACAGTAGATCTGTTTAAAAAAAATTACATCAGTTGAAAAATTACATCATTTTGCAAACGTACACCTACATTTCATCGGTTTAAAAAGGATAATAGAATTTAATTCAATAAGACAAAGAACAATGGTCTTTAAATTCCACAATCAATTTGAGCGACATCATACGAAATAGAAGTACGGAAGTAGAAAGGAAATGAGTTAATAGAACAACCGGTGCCGGTGTGTCTACTTCTGATGTAGATGTATGTCCCTACGAGTATTTAAATTGCGTATACTTCAGTATAAAAAAGTGGGTCTTTACCGTACCTATACCTACATCAAAACTAAATGCCAGGGTTGTGTGGCGGTTGGTTTTGTTCCACGTCGTTGCGGACCCTCATATAGTACGTCGAACCCTGCTTTAATTTATTGAGCGTAATATTATTCACACTATTTTGTTTGATAGAAATTTTAATAACGACGAAAATAATTACGCTTGCTAAGCATTTTTTTGGAATGTATATTTTGTCATTTACATATCCCACTACCTACTGGGCAAAGGCCTACTTTTTCTTCCTTCAAACCTGTCTTGCACGATCTCTGGCCATGCTTGTCCCACAAACAAGACCAGGAGGCCTACCATCAGCTTTTGGTTAGCCATTCAATTCCGATGCAATCCAGTTTAGGTACCTAAACTGAATCGCTAAGATTCGTACCATGAAGTGCCTTTAACTAACTGGCGTTTGAATCGCTCACTCGCTGATCCTCTAGCGCCAATACTCCTTAATAAAAAAAGAAAATGTTTTTCATAAAATATAATTAAATTGTGTAAAGGTTTTATCCGCGTGATGTACAGCACAAGTAATTTTACCTTGAAGAATACATAAAAGTGCAAAAGCTCGGGAAGAAAGGTTCTCGAATGACATGCTTTTCACTATTATGGTATAATGAGGTATCAATCAGGAGATATACTACTCAGGAGGACGATGATGCGACAAATCATAATTGCATATATTATTATGGTCTTCCGTACATTGAGCAAACCTGGTTTATTGCCTTTCTAATGTTAAATCTGACTTCCATAAACAAGTGACTAAGTACATTGGATTCTTGAATTCAAGGCGTCAGTGTTGCGATTTTGAAATCATTTATTTATCCTACCTTGAACGTATACCGTACTTAGAAAATTAAATAACAATTTTCACTTATTCAATTTTGATAACTTGTACATTTACCTGAATTAAAAAATGAAGTCAAATTGTTAACTTTTTAATCACGTAGCGTCTTGTGTTACTCTGAAACGATGTTATTTGAACATAAATAATGATGCAAATCTTTTTCTCTAAAATTTTCGATTATTTACTGGATGTATTACGTAGTTGTCTGCCGGTTGATGCAAAATGAAACGTATTTTGTTTAAATTTTGCCGCGCTGCTTTGCGACAAGAGCGTCGATACGGAAACGCGTCGTCAGCGCCGTCTGGTGGTGGCGCACTGTACAAATTACGTGTTCTACGGCGTCCTCCGATTTTATTCACGGAAAGTGTATCGCCATATTGCTTCCGTGAACTCAGTGAAATATTTGTGCATTTCTCTATAATTATGACTGTAATATCAATATGAAGTGAATTAAAACAAACCACAGTCTGTTGGAAACTGTGGGGATACGTTTTTATGCATCTCAGTCTCTGAAATAGCGTGAAATAGGTGAGTTTTATTCTTCCTTTGCTATGACTATATGGCCCAATATTCCACGGGAGTTCGATCCGCTATGCGATAATGAAACTTAAAAAATGCGATTAAGGTTAATAATTGCGCGGTTTTTGTTATGTTTATTTACATGAATTTGAAAAGTTATCGCGGTTTTTCTTGTAATGTGCCTTGGGGTTGTCGATTCTCCTAGCGGTCGGGGCGGGTTTGTCGTGTGGCTTTGTACATACACGTATGTACATACATGTGATTTGATGTGAACGATCGGTTGTAGCGTCGAGCAGGCAGAATGTCGTTCGAAAAAATGGAAGTGGTGAATCCTGCTGAGAAAGAGGCGAGCGAGGTGCTGCATTCGCTGCTTTCTGTGGAGCGGCGAAGCGTGGACAGCAAGGAGGCGATAATCGTATCCATACCAGCGGACCAGAACGGCGGTGGCGAGTACGGCGAGAGTGCTCAGTGGCACACTCCCGTCATGGGCCAGCACTCTGTCTTCGAGATGGGAGCACAAAACATGCAACAGCATAACTACAATGGGCACCAAGAACAGGTACTAATATTACCACACTTATTTACCTAACAAGCAAAAATCTCTACATAGTGTTCTAGAGAATCTTCACTGAAGAAACAAAGCTATAATCTGTTTAATCACTGTGTTCTTATTAATTTACAGGTTTTATGGCAAGGACACACAATACAGGTGGAAAATGGTGCTGCCAATTTGCAAAACATACCCGCTACTTACAGTATTGAATTTGAGCCCCATGTTGAAGGTGAACCAGACATGGAAGTTGATACTAAACCCAAAGTTGAAAAGAAGACTGCCAATAAAAAAAAGAAAAAAGCTGAATCTGATAGTGATGAGGAAGTTCTCGACAATAAGCTGGAAGATAATCCTACACAGGTAAGAAGTTCTTTTGGTCTGAGAAGGAGTCGATAGCACTTTATTTTTTTTTAGGTTATCTTCCAAAAGTTCATGCTATTGAAGTTGGGCTTTGCACATTGTGATGTTAGGAAATACAACCCTAGATGCCTTCTTTTAAAGTTTATAGTTATCTCTTGTTTTGAGTTTGAATGTGGATGGCTATAAGGGTAGGAGAAGTCCAAAAAAACAATGGACAGACTGTGTGAAAGGAAATATGGCTAGAAAAGCGGTGACTCAAGCATGAGGTGATAACTAATAAAGAAGTATGGAAGTTAAAGACATGTTGTACCAACCATAAATAAAATGGGATAAGGGCCAGTGTGTTGTTTAGTAAAGTCAAGATCAATCCAAAATTCACTTGACTCTTATCTTTCTGCCGAGTTAATTGTGTGTATCTCAGCGTCTGTATTTCCATATATCTTTGTGCTTTTACTCCACTTGGTATAGTTATATCTTTGTAACTCACATTGACAGTTCTGTTTTTTCTATAAAATTATCCACATAGTAAGTGAAATACACAAAATTTTGATTTTATAATAAAGTTGCAATAATGCTTTTTCAGGTTAAAGAAAGACTAAGGAGAGGTTGCGATTGTAAAGACAACTGTTATCGAGGACTCAATCCAGAAGCAGTTTATCGGCATAGACTCAATATTGCTGAACTAACTAAAAGTGAACATGATATGTACCTGATGGGCATCACAATGGCGAGCTTGGCGAATCCAGCTGAGACTTCACGGCACAAAGTCAGGAGGAGACTAAGGGCATGCTATGTTTATCAAGGAAGGAAGGTTTGCCTCGAAGCTTTCTTGTATCTTGAGAATGTTACTCACTATCAGCTGAAGCGGATCAGGCAACACGTCATGACGCATGGTGTCGCCCCTCGGATACACGGCAACGTCGGTAAGAAGCCATATAACACATTTACTCTAGACATTTACAAACATGCAACTAATTTCTTGAAGGAATATTTGAAACAACATGCAAGTTCACCTAAAGATGTTCAACCATCTGGGGAAGGTAAAAAGGCCAGTAAGACTGTCATTATTCAAGGAGACTCCAGGAAACATTTATTCGAAGCTTACAAGGAGTATGGAGAAATTCTAGAGCCAGGTGTAAAACTTATGGGCTATTCAACTTTCCGTGCATTCATGAAAGATCAGTTCCCTCATGTCAAATTTGCAACAAAGAAGCAAGATATTCCAAAAGACATGGTGCCATTCCGCAGCGGTAAATGTATGTCATATGATAAGAACAAGGATCCTATTAGACTGCAGCAGGAGAAAGAGAAGGCTGATGCTAAAAAGGCAGCTATGGAGGCTAAGAAGAAAGAGGAGCATGACAGAGAACAGCAGGCTCAACAACAAGCTCAGCAACAACAGCAAGTGCAGCAACAACAGCAGCAGCAGCAACAACAACAACAGCAGCAGCAGCAACAACAGCAGCAGCAGCAACAACAGCAACAACAACAAGTGCAACAAGTACAAGTTCAGCAGCACCAACAGATGCAGAATCAGGCACATGTTGTTATACACCAGCAGCAGCCTCAACAACAGCAGCAAATGCAACAACAAATGTTGGTGCCACAAGTGAGCCAGCACCAACAAGTGCTCACACAACAAGGTGTACAACAAGTGGCACAGCAGCATTGTGTACAGCCACTGGGTGTCTCAGAGGAGAATGGACAGCCTGTAGAAATGGCACAGCAAGTCATACCACTGGCTGTAGTCCAACAGCCACAACAAGCCTATATTGTGACTCCTGTTTCACATTTCCAAACTCGCGTACAGGGAACTTGGTACAGGCATTGACAGCCAATCACAGCTACCGTATAAGTTTCAAATAATGTGAAACAATGTAGCAGATGCAAACATTTGTACGTAACCTTCGATCTCGCGCACGACTGAACTGTTGTAAATTGAAACGGTTCCTGAAAAACTCTGGTTAATTTGAAACGCCACACGTAACTTTGGCAATAAGTTAGCAAGGATAGTTAGGTAACACCTTTTCAGTATTGGTTGAAAAACTAATTTAATAAAACTATCTGTAAGTATAAAAGTTAATCATATTTACACCATTTATATTAGCAGTTAGCTAAGTAGTTTATTTTAGAAGTATGTAATGTGGTTTTTCAACACAGATAACTAAAATTATTTTTATTATGAGTATAGATAGACATTGTGTAGAAGCTTCATGAGCTGCGTGTGAGAAGAATTATGTTAGAGGGGCGCGTACATCCAAATAAACTGTTGTGCGACAATTATTTGTGTTTGGTTTTGTATTGGAATTGAGTCATTCAGTTTACGCACTCAAATCTGCAATGGTTAAGTTGGATGTATGCAGAAGTTGGGAGAGGCAGTAGTATCTGACAGTAACAAGCAAAGATGTGTTAGCCGTCGAGTGATTACCTTTGATAACGACTTATTGCTAAACATTAATCCTCTTGTTAATAAACGCAGACGAAAGTTACACCTGTATTTACTTTGGTATAACAATAAATTTTACGAAGTTGTAATTTTGGCATAATTTTACGAGTTTTTTAGTAAGGGGATTAATGCTTGTTGCTTTCATAACTTGACTCATGAAGAGGTTGGTAATGACAGCTAGCAGTTTTGTAGGGGAATATTTTACAGTAGTGATCAATTAATTTATCACAATATTATGATCGACAAGTTATTTTCATGTATCAAAAAAGCAGTGCCTTCATATTATGACGTGGATTTTGACATAAATTATGCGATAACTTGTGTGTTATAATATGGGATTATAATTTCGGAATTAAATGTTTAGAATAAAGTAATAATAGGGTTTTGATGAAAAGTGATGTATTACAGTGCTTTAGTACAGTTTCAATAGAATAACCAGATAACCAAATAAATTATTTTAGTAAAACGGTTTTTGGGAAGAATATAATAATCCACATTCTTTATTGTAGACACAGTAGAAAGTCAATGTCTAGTACTTTGTTTATAAATACTAAATAGAAGGATAATTTTCTCCGATTGAACTTGCATACATATCAAAATATAATAAAGCATGTTTGTAACCCAATAGATTATCAGCCTGACAGTGTGCCCGTAAAAAGAATGTTGTGTTATAATCACAGATGTTGATGATAGAAGCGTGCAAATATTGACACTGTTTCTCGTTAAAACCTACCATTTTATACCATAACATAATATTAGTAATTATAAATTACGCTTGCAATGCAGTGTACTTCAATTTTTAGTGCTGACCAGCAATAATTCACAAAGCAATACTCTTGAAAGTCTTACATAAAGAAATAACAAATATGATGTATTTTGTGATTTCGATTTAGTGTCTATGTTACTTATGAAGTTATCACATTTTAGATATTTAGTATATCACAACAAAAGGAACGCTTATTATAAAGACAATTTAATCAAAGAGATGCATTTGTTCAGTGACATTAACAAGCGCAATTAGTTTTCTAAAACTATTTAATTGTCTATCAAAAAGGCTGACTTTCAAAATGCTGAGTTATAAGACCTCGGCTATGAGTTCGTACATAGTAAGGATTTATCTTAATAAGTGCAGACAAAGTTAGGTAGTTATTTTATTACACTAAGAAGTTCTGGTGTATTTAGTTTTAATATCATGGTGACCAAACGTTGCGATAAACTCGTTTTAAAGAACCTTGTGGTTTTCATACAGAAAACACTTGCTAAAATGATATTAAGCATTGTATGTAGTCTTATGTTGCGCTTAAGATGCGTTTACGCGGCCAATTTATTACGAAATTCTGTGGTCCATCCATATTGTTTCAGCAACACCATGACATTTATAGTAACTCCAAGATTGCATAGAAATGGCCCCCTGTATTGAACAACTTTCGATGATGTATAAATCATTTCTATCACAGCTTAATGTCTCTTGAACACTACAAATACAAAAAGTAACTTATTTAGTCCCCTATTGTTTGATTGGGGCTTGAAATATTTTCAAACATATTGGGCGATTGGTTTCTGACTTCCGAATCGTTGAATTTGCTTAATTTCGAGATGTCAATGATTCGATTAACCTTATTAATAATTTAATTCAGTTCTAAAAATATGTGCTGAAACTGAAAGTATCTGAAGTGTTCAGGAAAGATGTGCCATTGTGCTTGTGCGTCATAGCATTGCAAAAGTCACGAGAAAAGCTCAAACTTTTAAATGCCACTCAAGACTACATATTTTACAGAATTTCACACAGATATTGGCATATTTATTTATCCCAACGATATTTTACTTTTAACTGCGTTATTATAGAAACAATTTCTTGTCACTGATCGGATTCCTTGTCAAATTTTTACAAACACTAATTTAAAAAAAAATATGTCCTCGCGATGACAAGACTAGTGATTTTCGAGCTGGAGACGAAACTGAAAATCTCATTTTATTTTAAAATAAATAAGATAGATATAGCGTAACTTATGTGTAACTGATAGAAGTGTGTATTCATAATCAACTTAAATATAGACAGTACAGAAATGTGCCTAGAAATTATGCTTATCCATGTATTTTTATAGTGCAATAACGTGTAAGATTCGGAGCAGGTTTCATTAATGAGATCGTCAATAAATTTACTATATCCTCATAACTATAACAGTAATTCAAACTCAAGCCGAATACAGCAAATCATGAAGTTACATCACCTTAATCTTGAAATTGTTCAAGCTCCCGAAACAGTTATTTGCTTCGAATCGTAGTGATTTGCCCTTAGCCAAGATATTCGGCATCTATGTTCCAAAATTATTACCGTAGGAAGACATGATGTGATAGAAATTAAACTTTTTTACGCTACAATATTTGTTTCAATTAACCCGTTTGCACCAGGGTTTAGGGACGTTTGGTGTGATTGGGGTCGAGGCTCCCACGCCATCCTCCAATAGTCCGGTGCTGAGTTACAACCGGTGATTGTCCGCCGGGGGTGTACGTTCGTCGCACTCGTTCTGCCTCGGCTCATTGGTCTCCTGCAGCCGGCCACTTCACTCGACAATTTAATAAATCCTCCGCGTCGTTCATTTGTAAACAAAAGTCATTGTTTCGGCCCCAATCGGACAGTTTGACGATGGCGACTTGCCTTAGCGCGCGCGCGCGGTGTCATCTCGCTACTTGGTGACCTTTGCGAAACTTAGAACATGAAGTTTTGGAAGTGTAGTACTAAAAGCGAGCGACGAGCAGCTGCTATCGGTGAGTGCAAACACTTTCATTTGTTTTGCTTAACGGTTTCTTGAACGCTAAGTATTACGTAGGTCAATATTATTGACTCCTAAACTGCATCTAATATTACGATCAAATATGTGCCTACCTACTTGACGTTATTAAATTAACCCAGTTTCGGACCTGTTTGCTGAAGCGATATCTGTAATTTGTCTTGATTACGGAGTGCGAAGAAGATACAGTTCTACGCATCTATATATATAAAAGAAAGACGGGTTTGTTACAACACTTATAACTCGAGATCTGCTGGATCAATTTTCATGGTTTTTGTTTCGTTGGATTTGTCTCCGCCCTGAATAGCAGAATACATTTTAAAAACACCGAAAACTTGACGAATACATAATTATGAAAATGAATCATTTTCCATTTAATTATGTTCCTTTGTTTCGTCGTGGTTTCGTACCTATCAAATATTTGTTTTCCTCCTGTCATTCTGTCAAATACTGTGATTGACATTTATGCATGCGTTCAGAAATGTATTTTGTGTAAACTATTTAAAAAGGGTGAATAAACTTTTGTCTGTATTTTTTTTTAATCAATTAAAAAGGTTGAAAAGTGTATTATAGGTTAGTTAGGTAGGGTAGGTAGGTAGGATAGGTAGGTAAGTAGGATAGGTAGGTAGGGTAGGTAGGTAGGGTAGGTAGGTAGGTAGGTAGGGTAGGTAGGTAGGGTAGGTAGGTAGGTAGGTAGGGTGGGTAGGTAGGTAGGATAGATAGGTAGGGTAGGGTAGGGTAGGTAGATAGGATAGATAGGTAGAGTCGGCAAGAAGGGTACGGTAGGGTAGGAAAAGGTGCATTGCAACGCATGCCGGGACAGCTAGTTGTAAATAAACGAGCAGTCACTGAACCATCAATTGCCTGTCTTAATTAAAAGTACAGTAAAAACCAAACTTAAAATGATTCTGTCATACATTAAAAGCAAACAGCAGCGGAGATGTACAGTACGACATGGAAGTATCGGATTTTTATTGATCATCACCAAAATCTGAACCAAAAACGTCCAAAAGCCCGTTTGACCCTTTTTATTTTTCCACTTGTCGAGTTCATGGTGAAAATCAAAATTTATTTGTCTTGGTTTTAATGCTAAATTATCTAACTGACCGGACAATTCACTGAGTTTCAGTGTCGCAACATGATTATAATTTCCTAGTTTCCCCAGACAGCGAAGTATCACTACACTATGACGATCAAACATAAACATAGGTCGATATTTGCCACGCAGGTGTAGTACAAAACAAAATGATGCTACTACACTTCGACTGCCTTCAACATAGCGACGGAAGCTGTGCTTATGGCTATAATTAAAATAATCAGGTAATTGAACATCTTTATTCATTGTTTCAATCTCGTAACAAGTCGCGGCCATTTCTGTTATCTTTTCCTTCCTTGTAGCAGTAGGAACATATTGGAAAGCTGGAAGTGAGGGTCAAGATGCCAAATAAGTACCACTTATAATTTAAAGTAGGTGTGGGTCCTTAAACGTAACTTAGACTATTCTAGTTATGACATTATCCAATACTTGTTCAAGCATAACGGCGCGTATATTACCTATTTAGGGGAACACCCACCAATAAAGGAAACTTGTTTATTAGAAGTCAGCATGAAGTCCGCAGACGGGCAGAGCGTGACCGCCAATCTTTATTACTTTGTGTACCAAACGGACCTTTCTTTTTGTGCTGTTTCAGTTAAGCTCGTTTATTTCGCCAAGGGCGGACAGATGTGTGGGGAAATTAGGTGTTTAATACAACGGTCCAGTTAATTCCCAGCTTGGTGACAAAGATAACCGATTATGCTACCTACGTGCAAACATCTGTCACCTTCTGTAAGTCGTCTCGTCCCATCACTTGCAGTCCATTTCCGGACGAAAGCCTAAGCAAGTAAAGCCACAACACCAACTGGTTCTCTACCATCATCATCATTATCTACCTATTTTATCGATTTGGAGTCTGCGCTGAAGAAGACATGCTCACATAATGTGACCTCTTCTAAAGTTTTAAACAACGCCAAAAATCACGTCCATTCAATCAAAAGTTCTCGATAAATTGTCAAGTATCACTCTTCAAAGACTCGTGAACTTGGTGCTTTTTAAAACCACTCGAGCGTAGACAATACAGTTCGTCAAAAAGGAATTTTAACCACGTGCCAATCAGTTTTATAGAATCTATTCACGTACGTTTGGGCATATCGATGGTAGTGACGTTTACGATGTCTATATCTATAGATATATCGGGCTGAAGGCTCATGCTGTCGGCGACTGTGTGCCCACTACATAGATTGGCAAAGCGGGTGCTGGCTCCAGGCTGATTGCTATGCGAGCCGCAATCCGCCAACCATCGGCCTTTGTTTGCGTTTCACATTGTCCCATCCTTCCTTTCCGTTCCAACTTTTACTGAATACGATGGCATTGTTTGATTTTCATTAAAATTTCATTGCATTTTATAACGGACGGCTGCAATATTTCGATAATCAAGTTAATTGATCCGTTGTACTTACTTGCGTACCTAGTTTCCTCACCGGGTAAATAAAAACCAAATTAGTACCTTTTGGCTGGGTTAAAAAATAAGATTTAACAAATTTAATAGTAGGAAAAGGTACATTAGTTTGTAAGAATATAGCCGGTAGCCGGGGAAAACCCTCAGAGAAATTGCAAATACACTGTATAAGTAAGCGTGGAGCCCAACGTCCTTCCTTTTGTGAAGAAGATTGTAGTGTAAAAATTCAGATTGAGGACGAATACCTACCTACCCTAACATAATTTTTAGTATATTTTCAGGCGTTATTGGCGGGTGAGTTAGCCTGAGAGACGCATTCGTTGAACACATTTTTCACCGCGCTGAAACAACAATAGAACGTCATCTATCAGCTACCTATCAATTTTTCACACAGTCGTACCTACCCGTCGCGGTAGTACCCGTGTACTAACGCGACGGGTAGGTCTGCGAGCCCACAGTATAAACTATAACGTTAACAACAGCTAACAACTATTATACGTAGGTAAGACCATCCAAAAGATCGTAAACCAAGGTGTTTCAGTGGCGCGAACTACGGAATGAGGGCAAGAACTGAAGTAAACACGTTTATTTTCTTTTATCTTGTTAAACAGTACAACAGACTTTTATGTAGAAACTGAACTTGTAAACAAAGTTCATTCGAAAAGTGGATGTAAGAAATTGAATGCAACTCTGCTGCCTTTATCAGAAGTTAAGAGAAGAACGATTCTTTGTGCGTAAGAAATAACACAACTTAAAGTAGGCCTCCGAGGTTCTTACTTAGATTTCTTACTCACAAAGAATCGGATAAATTCCCCCAAAATTTCCATAGGTTGGTAGGAATGCATTCCAAAGTTTGGGCATTCTTTTTGAGTATTTTTTGCTGGTATATCGTACGTATAGTACCTAGGTACTTGTAATTATTTCTTAACCAACTTTTCTTCTCACTGTGAGAGAGTGAATATCACAAGACAGTTGAAGTGGTCGCATATCTTCACAGGGACATTATTATTAATTTCGGATCCATGACACAATGCCCACGTTATGAATACAATAGACCATCGTCCTAGTCGACAATGACCGGCTCTGACGTAATAGCTTAGAGCCGAAATTAGACATAACACTACATTCCATCCAGCTATGGAAGCATTAAGGATAATATTTCAACAATCTAGTTCTAAAGTAACGGAAAAAAGACGTTTTCATTGTAGGTAAACCAAGTCCCTATTCAAATGCAAGGCAATAAAAAAAACAAATAAATAGTTAAAAAAAAACGCAATACAAGCGTACGTGGGGTCCTCTGCTGATTGTGAGGATGACTGGTACTCTCTCCCCTGGTGACCCAGGCCAAAGGAACACCATAAGTTTTATGATTATCTTTGATGAGATGTGAAAGAATCCTCCGACACTTCGGGTCGAAGATCTTCCATGATCATTTTCACACCTTCGAAGCTTCGTTTGTTTGACAGGTAGTTTATTCAATTATATCGGATTTGCTCGTTACGGAACACCGGTTTTCACACGAATAATTAGGCAATTAGCTAACAAGCAAAACTTTCCCCTTATGCTTATAAGATTTGAAGTCTACCTCTACCTACATCACTGAAATATTTAAGTACGTGATCATTTTTAGGTAAGTATAAAAGAAAATGTCCCCCAATTCAGCAATAGCTAATAACCGTCTTTAGAAGTTCGTCATAAATGGCTTGATGGCTTATGGTTACATCGCATTACTAGGATAATACAATGTTTCTATAATTTTGCAAGTGAGGTCCAGTAAACTTTAACGGTGTAAAAAAATTAAAAAAAAAACACTAAAAAGTCACTTTAGTTTCAGAAGTCGTGACTTTGTTTGTACTTTTTAGTTGTACTATCGCACAAAGATTTTTGTCATGAATTAATTTTACATTGTAACTGGAAGTTATTAAGGGCCAAGAAGAAAAAAATACAAGAGAGCTAATTAATAACCTACTCAAGCAAAGGACCACCGCGCGGGCTTCCTCTACCAAATTAAAAAAGAAACGTAAATCGGCCCAGTAATCACGGAGTAATTGTACAAACATATTATATATATATGCTGGTGGAATACATAACCTCCTCGTTTTTTAAAAGTCAGTTAAAAAGAGAGTGATTAGTTTATAATAAAGCCCTTTCTTTCGTAGGACACACGTAACAATTAATAGCCAACATGCACTGAACTAGTGCCCAACACGTCCGTTCTTTATCTAAAATAGTATTTATGAAAAGTCTGTGTTGCAGAGGGACAATAACAGAATATCAGACGCTATAATACCTATAGATCTTATAGTTTCAACCCTTGAGGGTAAGCCTGTAATATCCGGTATGATCGATAAATGGAGGAAGGCCCTTTCCGCTGCGGACATAACTTGGTTAATTTAAGTACTTACAAATTATGGATTGTAGGTAATAGACAGACCAATTACTGTAAGCTAGCTAGTCCTACCCGTGCCTATTTATAGTTTAATCGGTAGCCATATGTAAACTATTATTGAATGTGCTCAAACCGCTTGCGTTCAGGCTAATAAACTTTCATGCGGTATTTTAGTGCAGACGTCCTAACGAGTAATCCAATCAGGGCCTACTTCCTAGACGGGCTGTAACGGGTGCGAGTGCGAAGGTGTCGCCATGTCGACTGCCTATAAATAGAGATGTGCTTAACGATTCTATGTACTTTTAAGAATACTAGTTTAAAATAGAGTAGGAATATACTGATGTTGTTAGAGATTTAGACATAGATTGCGTATCCTAACAGGCCGCTGCAAACCAAATCTGGAATGAACAGAACGGGACAAAGTGAAATAATTGAGCGGGAGTGCTATCGCACGCGGCAGCATCGACGACGCGCTCGGCAGGTCACTCTGTTTCTCGCGAAAGGATAGGAGCGTGTAAAAATGCGATCAGTGCTGATAGATGTGGCACAACCCTAAAGAGACTGTTTTAAACAAAAAAGCGCCTTCGTCCTCTCTCCTATTACCTATTAATTTAACTTTGCTGTGCCCGACAGGGTCCATAATTGATTCAATGTTTTAACATACCAACTGTTTTATTTTAACATTATGGAATGCAATAAAGTATTGAGTATTGACTTTCGAGTGAATGTGGTACTCCCGGCCAGACCATGGCCCACCGGCGCTGGAGTGTCCAAAGTGTCCCTACACCCTGCACTTAACGTGCCACCTACTGGATCCATGTTACTTGATAAGACAACCCATCGATACGAAAGAAGAGGTCTGTCAATGTTGGTTCCACGATCACTTTCTCTACTGCTAAAGGCAAATGAAATGCAACTTGAAACTGTTCTTTATCTTACAAATAAAATAGCAGAAGTTTTGAAACTCCGATCACTCACCAGTTTAAAGCCTTGTTAAGTAAAACAGATTCAACGAAACTGGAACAAATGACAACTAACAGACGGAACAACTCATTTCTTCTTGGATACACAGTTTTCCTTATTTTTCGACTTCCGCTCTCGGCTATTTACTGAGAACACAACTTTCGCAATATTAAGACGGATACATTGATGACATAATACTTTTATTTTCTTCTACAAATAAAAGGGAAGTCTGATAAACACTGGGGCCTGTGCTCCGTATTGTAATATTACAGGCTAAAGTAAAACGTTGTTCCATTTTACTGGACAATAGCTTACAAAACTTTGAATGCAAGTATTATTTCTTGCTGTAATAATCCTGGGATAGTGCTGAGGTCTTTTCTCATTTGGTTTTTTAATGGTTTACTTGCATTCCGCGTTATTTTGCATACACTTCGGCCCGTAGTTTCGTTACGCTTATGCTGCATCGTATCAAGAATGCGTACTGGACAAACCTGTCCAAGGTAAGGAATATTCTAAAGCTCTTTTCTTGCATGAGCCTATGAACAGCATTGATAGCTGTAAAATTCTACATTTTATTAGGTTGGTATCAATCATTATTATTAATAGTATCTGCCCTCCCAATAAAATCAGTGGAACCATTTAGGCACCAGGATAAGAATCCGGAATAGCCTGTTTTTTTAATGTAAGATATTTATTTTTATGACAACTTTTGGTAATTACATTATTTAAAAAAAAAAAAAGTAATTTGATACTAAACTTTATCTTATCGTGCATCTGCAAGTCATAGGAATCGACCTAAATGTTCAGCTTATAACAGCGTTTGTGGGCGATGTGCTAACAGTAATTTATGACCTGCAATAACTTCCACACTTTATATACCGTGGCAATCTTTAAACCCAATACATATCAGCCTTATTTACATTCATGAACCTATTTATTCCTTGCGGAATGAATTTCTATATCGCGTCACATCAACATATGCCTATAATAATGTGTGTCTTCTATAGACTCATTTGCATCTCAAAAAAACACGTTGGCTCCCCATTCCTTACCAGTTTCAAGGCTGTACGTGTATGGGTTCTATACATAGCTCATTTATGCAAATTGTACATAATTCTATTGAAAGTACTTCATAATTTACCTCTTTCATTACATTCGTTAAATACAAATAGCTATGCATCGCGCTCGTGTCCTTTACTCAACTCTTTGTGGAAAATATTTTACTTCAATGCATGGTGTGGTACATCCTGGACTCCTGGTACAAATTGTCTCAATGCTGGCGAGAGCCTCCCATTTATTTTCTGGCCTGGTCATATTGTCCGTCCTACTAAGTATTAATAGGTAACTACTTTATGGCCAAAAGGTTTTCCGGCAGAATACTCATTAAATTAAAAAAAAAAAAACTGTTAAAGCTAACCCGAGCACTTGTAGTTCTGGACCCCATCAGTTAATTCTTTATATCCTGCGGAAAACTCCCAGTTACTGGGCCATTTCGGTTTTAAAAATCTTACGTTACATACAATTGTTTTGGCACTGTGCCAGATAGGTTTTGTGATAGGCTCGCACTTTACCACATTGGAACCTAATGCGTAGTTTTGGCATCCTTTCTGCGTTAATTTGAATATGTCAACTCATACAATTTAAAGCTACAAATGACACTGAAAAAAAAACAATGTTTTGGAGCTTAACTTAACCTCGTTTATCTTAAATTGTATCTAGTTCATCCTACTCATATATTATGGCATATATTAGCTTTTGCCCGCGGCTTCGAGCCGTGGCGGTTGAAAATTATGCCATGAGAACGTAAGTACTACTGTCGGGGATAAAAAATACCCTAACCCCGGTCTTATCCTATTAAGTCCTTGATCCGATCACATAGACAAGGTCTCCCCCTGCCTTCGCCGCTTGCATATGTTGATATAGCTACGTCTCCTTATTTATGGTAACTACAATAGTAAAGGCCTCATCGGTAATGTTAACAAAGTTGACTGACGTGTGAGAGACATTGAACATCGACCATTTTTGTCTAAATTAGTTAGATATAAACGTACTTTCTTGTTACATTATCGTTGTTTTCGTGCCTTTTACAACTGCTGCTCATCATTACCTTGAAGAAGTTTATCGTCTTCGTAATATTTTCAAAGTTATTTCCTTACCAAGTGACTGACTGCCATAATGTATGGTTGTTTATAACAATAACGGTTCCTTGTATTATGTCTATCTTTAAACAGCAATCAGAATTCGTCATAGTCGCCTTATTCAATAGCAATGCTTCCTGGTGGCTGATGAACTAGTGGACGCTTTGTCATGTTTATTCGTTCATCGTTCATTGAGCATTGCATATGTTACGAAACATTTTAAACGCGCGAGTTCACCGGATCAGAAAATTTTTGACGGGATGAAATTTTACACATCAATGACAGTCAAAGCGGAATATAAATTCGAATATACTACTTCTTTTCACCCGAAAAAACAGATCCACCATCGTAATGAATGTTGGCTTATGCTAATTAAATCCCATAGTTGTGCAACGGACAGCTTCCAATGACCTGTTCCAGTTTGGTTTTTTTGGTGTCCCAATGTTCACACATTGTTTACAGTACAGTATTTCAGGGCGCCTTTGTTTTAATAACAAACTAATTTTAAGTTCGCAGTTTCCAAAACACGACAGTTGACAGATTGCGGGTTTAGTCTGAGTTGAGCTCTTGTCGGGTGCGACACAGTGGTAGGACGTTTGTTTTGAACTGATAAAGTTAATAGTTGTGACGCTACAAGATCGGCTCTAATCTGTGTGTGCATTTCGTCACATGCAAATTACCTATATCACATCTCACGCGTCGCGTTCGGTGTAGATGTAGGGCGGCGCGGCGGGAGCCATCCCATTGCGGAAGGACGGCCGCGCGCTCAGTACGCGTTCTGTTGTCACCGACGAATATCCGATCCGCTCCACTGCCCCACGCGGCGCGAACTTACGAATTTTGAATTTCGAAATTCTGCCGGCGCCGAAATAGAAGTGTTTCGTGTTACATGTGTTAGAAAAACGAGTGATATGAAAATACGGTTCGAGGTGCCAAACAAATTGGAGATAACTTTCGGAAGAGGTACATAGTGTTATGTTATTTTGTGCTTTACTAATTGTTAATTACCATGTTGGTAATGCAGGCGCTGTCCAGACTGTCTAGAACAGGTAAAACTAACACCTTCTTTATTTATTGAATTACTTCTATTACATGAATAATTTATATTTAGTTACCGTAACCAGTTTTGTTCAACTTTACGCGAATGTTGTAGAAACTGGTTCCTGACCTTTTCAGGACAATCCGCTACGGCAACTATTTCATCGCCATGTTTGACTACTTTTACGAACTTTTAAAGCGCCAATATTGCAAAATAGTAGAAAGTCTTTCCCTTTTGTCCTTTGAGGGTATTTTCAAAGCTCTTTGAGGTATCGTTACAATTTTCTACCTCGCCTAAAATCATATCGTAACAAGGGTTGTTGACTGAAGCGAAAACGAGGTTTTGGCAAAATAGGCTAGTCCCTTATTATCCGTAGCATATTACAAGTATGTAAGCAACGTAACTCGTTTAATAGAATCTAAGTAAAGGCTATGTAAGCGGCGCCGGCTTTGCGCGCCTACGCGGTGTAATGCTTCCCTTTATAATGTTAGATTTACTACACGCAACATGAAGGGCTTCAACTAAATTATTTGCATGAATAGTTTCATTACCCGAAGTCATGGAACGTTAGTGTAGACTACAGCAAAGTGCTTTGGATGACCAGTTGAGCCTTTGATGTGAATGTAAGATTTATGTCGAACAAACATTTGAGCCCGAGTACAGCTGCCGTGCGGGATGTTTGCTCTCCAAGACCAGTACGATCAGGTAAACGTGAGTGACGGCCACTCGATAACCGATCCATTAACGGTTCAGAACGAAGTGAAACGATAAACGTACGAAGAGGTACTTACTTAAAAGGCAATTTCTAAGTATGTACGTATACTAACTTTGAACGGGAAAGATACTTGACAATTTAGTTTGAAAGCCTGTCAATTTAGCGACAAAATATTAACAGCTGGTAAATACTGGTGTCAGACATTGCAACATGAATGACCGTCACCCCGTCAACCACTTCCCTTGATCGACCCTCTACCATTGAAACGTGGACAGCTGACAACGGTCTATTATTCATTGAAGAACAGTAATATTATACAATCGTTATGAATGCTGCAGAGATCGAGGACGCCCTGAAGTTTTAAAACGTATTCAAGACACTAAGATTTAGGGCATTTAATAGACACAAAAAAAGATCTTCTGCAGTCGATCCTGCAGCATTTTATGCTGACTGGCTAATACAACAAGGCATGAGCTTCTTTTAAAACATATCGCACCGAAAACAAACTGATTAGGAAAGTTTTAAAATAAAAGCGAAACTGTCCTAGTAGGAGGTACCTAAGTTAGTACGTATTTAATTATCCGCTTTCCATTCGCATGCCCATGGTTCTGTAATGTTCATTTGTGCTGTTCATGTCGTGGAAGCTGATCAACATTTCAGAGCTGTGGCTCTCCGTTGCCTATTGTAGTTAGACCCAACTGTCATACATTGCGGCCATCCGCATTTGAGCTCATTGTTGAATAATTGAAACACAGACTATTCTGTTTGAGGTCCCGTCTGTGGATTTTGGATATCTGTGTCTGTACATGGAGTCGTCATCTCATCTATTGTAAATGCATGTTGTTTGCCTTTACTTATACGATAGAACCTTGAATACAAACTTTTTTCATCATCATTATCGTTCACAGCTTTAAACTAACCACTGGCTGGTACTGGTATACTTAACACCTCCTTTCGTTTACCGCCAACTTTCTCCTGTCCTGTGCTAAAAGTTTCTAAAGTTTTGCGGATCGTTTTAAACTTCTGCAAAGAAAAAGCTGTTGAAGATTCTTTAGTCATTCCATGAAGTCGGATTTCCATCGGACGTGTGCTGTAGAAAGTAACGGCAGGCTGAGTCCCCAGCGTAGGCGAGACAATTAATTGAAAGTCAGACACTGTGGTGCATCATGATGAATCACCAGAAATCGATACATCCGACCCTAACGTGAGAATTGGGTCTGCTAATCCACTACTTATCATATTGCCCTAATTCGCTTACTAATCTGCATTTTCAACAACACTGCAAACATTGATAACCATATTCTCGTTAAATACAGGCAGTAAAGCTTTACAGGAAACCTGATAACATGTTATTTATCATCCAAACCGACAGACAGTCAGTAACCATTTGGGATCAAGAATTCGAGCTAACACAAAAAATCCTGCCTGGAAATCCATTCCCTAAAGCGTAATCAAAACGATGTAAAAAACCTCGATCGTACTCCCGAGTCTCCGCATAAGGCCAGGAATACAGTTCAGGTTGTATACAAGACTATAGAAGTACACATAACATATGTATGACACAGTGGACATAAAGCTAGCTACAGAACTACAGACGTTATCTGGGCATTGTGCGCTGATGCGACCCTGACTTAGATAGCTAGCTGTTCGTAGTTCACAACGCATCGTATCGATCACACACTACTATCTAACTGTAAATAGTAAAGTACCCAATACGCGTCAATAGTAACATGAATAGATTAGGCTTAATTTCGAACCGGTCTTCGTCAACTTCGTCTCAAGCATTTCATCCAATTGCTAACATTGTAGAAGAGGCGTTACCATTAATGTAGAACGCATATTATAAATATTTAAATCCAAAGCTGGAAAAATTTAAACATCGTGGCCCGTGGCATAGTGTGACAATGGGGCTGCTATATCTTTTATTCTATCTATGTATTTTTTCTCATTGGGGCAGAAATTACAAAACGCCATCTACTACGATCCTTACACACCTCCTTTTGCATCATGCACGTCCACTGTTGATTGACGCACGCCGATTGCGCCGATGCACCTGACCTTTGTCCCTAAGGAACCTCATCAATAAGGCCAGTGTATGTCCTTCTAAGGGGTCTCCGCCGTTTTCGATCACATGAGCCTAATTATTTACTTTATTTGCGAGATCGAAAAGCAATCACACCAGTTGGAAATCTGCAATGTCTAAAGACCTCTGTCTTGCATTCAGCAAGTACGAATTTCCTTCGTAAAACGTATTGCTACGAAGCTAAATTAAATCTAGCGGTCTTTGGAGTCGTTTACTTAATTCAATCACCGACCTGCCTCTCGTTATTTATCCAGTACCGTTCCAATCAAAAGAGGCGCTCTTATCGTTACTGATCTTCAGAAAACCTGGCTGGATTTTTAATCCATTAGAATTTGTTGAATAGTTGATGTTTCGCGGTATTATATTAAATGAACGGGCAGAATAATTTTTGAAACTTTAAGACTGATGTAGTCGCATTAAAGCGAACCTTTTGAACTAACAGCAAAGAAAAGATTTTCATGTCGCGTTAATTATATTTCTCTTTTTTTAACATTGCATAAATAAACATTACTTCAAACAGTTCGTCATCTGAGTCATGAGTTTTGGCGAACTCGACTTAATTAATCACTTCGTGATAAAATTATAAATCCGTTAGTACAAAAGAAATGTTGGAGTTGTAAAGAACTTCCGGTGGTTCAAGTGCGCAATGGCAAGGTCGACGGAGTGACAATGCGCGGACGCTGGCAGCACCACTACGCAGAGACACTGGCTTCGACCAAGGTTATAATGTCTCATCTGTACAAATATTACATTTTTCACAAACTTATTTAAAGTTTTATTATTAAATTCTTTACTTCTGCATCATCATATCGACTGTATTATTCATTTGTAAAATTTATTGTTCCACTTTCTCTATCTCCAAAATCGATTCCGTATTAAGAAATCAAAGAAAAATCCGACGTGTTAAAGTTGTTATCCGTCTTGCCTCCTTGCACAACTTTTGAAGAGGCAGTAAAAGGAAATAGGTTAAGTAATGGGGCTCACAGCCGATGAGTTTACAACCTGTCGGCCATTAGCACTGTTTCAAACAAAGCGATGCTGCTGAATATGACTCAATCATTGAGAACAAAACATGTGGCGCAGTATTAGGCTGGGATTGCGGACGATAAGGTTGGTACAGTGATAAGAGTAAAAAATCAATACAATATGTAATAAGTTTACATGTGAAGGTATATTTAGCCACTGACCATTCGTCTGATCTTCATCACTTGTCCACTGTTGGGCATAGCTTCACAACCATCTACTGGTCTCGACTCTTCGTATGATCGTTCAGAACTACAGATTAATCCACTGGGGTGCCTTCTAGTCTGTCTAGATATATAATAATAGATGAGTATTCAGATGATGAGGTGTGCAATAATACTCGTACGCGTATTTCCCTTTCCGTGTTCAACTGGCGACACCGGTCTCGCGAAATCCACACGCTTTTGTTTTACTACGGAATCCTACGATCCCGTGTTCAATTCGCGTCAACTGAGCACGCCTTTGTGATCAAGTGGCGCTGGGTAAGGTTTAACAAAATCGTGTGCAGTTGAACTGAACACTTCATCAGATGATATTTAATCATCTATACATTTTTCATTTCTCATTTAGATTCATTGGGATAAATCACGTTTCTACTAAATATCCTTTAGTTACAATACAGTCGACGGAGCCCCGCTGCGCGGGGCTCCTATTTCTGTCTGCAGGGTTTAAAGGAACCTAACTAACCGAACCTCGGGGTGCCCCTGACGTCGACCGTCTAAGGTTAGGGAAATACGCCTCTCGCCTGCTTCGGCCCGCACGATTTATCCCGAACATTTACGAACGCGCTAAATCAGTACGGATTTGTTTCGAATAGACAGGTTAAAAAACCGTGTTCAATTCAATTACACACTGTTTTGTAAAACTTCTTTTAACGTTGCTTGATCACAAAGGCGTGCTCAGTTGACGCGAATTGAACACGGGATCGTAGGATTCCGTAGTAAAACAAAAGCGTGTGGATTTCGCGAGACCGGTGTCGCCAGTTGAACACGGAAAGGGAATTACGCTACTCGTACGCATACAAAAGGTATTCACGTTTACAGAGATAAGCCATAATGACGCAAAGTAATCTTAAATAGAACCTTACTCGATTGTTTTGCAGACATGCTTGTCGGACCTATTTTCAATGAATACCTATAAGTAAAGCCTCCTTCCTGTGAACCGCTCACATTCTCACTTTTGTTTTGTGCACCGATTGTTTCCAAGCCTCATCGATTGTTCCCCGGGTGACAGACATTAATAATTATACTCATGTTTTCTTTCTCATACAGACCTGATTGTTTTGGTTTCAACGTTTTTATACCGCCCCATTGAATTCAGTGCGCATATGGGCTGTTTCATGTGATTTGCGACCTTCTACGGTAATAATTGCAACGTATATAATATTAATGAGTAGTTAATCAAATGCAATGAGTAATGTTCCCTGCGGGTGGTCTGTCCATTACATAAACAACGTAAACGCGGGAACGATAAACTTATGATCGAGCTTGGAAACATTTTTTCATTCATCGCAATGTACGTACTTGCAGTTTATTACTCGCCTGTCAGAAAGTCCAGTTTAGTTAAAGATCGGTGTTCCAGTCTGTTTGCCTGCATTCCGTACAGCGGTGGCCCCGTTCGCCTCGCCATCGGAACCGAATCATTCGGATGTCTGCCTACATTCCGACCGCGTTTAATGTGAACTTCTATTTTTTGCTTCAGGCACTTCCACGGTATTTAATAAAAAGTTGTTTGACTCGAACGAAGTTTACCCACATTTTTCATTTTTCAAAACAAAGTTTATGCTTCCTCTCGTTCATCATATGGTTCATGCCACGTTCCCAGGCTTAACATAAATATTTTTATACGAACGTCGAATGATTGATCACGGATCATCGACTTCCATATTCATATTTTATTTTTTGATACAGTGGACACCTACAATTATTTAAATAAGTCATGAAAAGAATAGCTGTCAAAAACCCATAGAAAACTATCTGGAATGTGATAAAAATCCTTCCTGATTATTTTCGGATACAATCATGAAACGGAACATCTCATGATAAAGTTGACAGCTACTTTACTCACGGCATAGTTTCCACCTAGGGTCACCCAATCGAAGACAAGAAACAGAAATCATCTCGTTCAGATCCAGGGCTTATCAATAATCTTACTGATAGAGAACTGATGATAGCGAATGCTGTACAATCTGCATCTATCGGACCGTCAGTTTCGGTTCAGCGCGCGCATTATACTGTGTGTAACGTACCGTGCACCTTATTGCCTCGTGATAAAGCCACGAGTGTGTGTAAGGCAAATGCACGTAACAAAGGTCGTATGTCAAAGGGTGATGTGATGTCAGAGCGTGACAACTATAGTGTCAGTGTGGCCGCGAAGGGCGCGTGCTGCCGCGTGCGACGCAGGATGAACTGCTTCGGATTCCAAGGTAAAGCCTTAAATTAATAACGAACTGGCACGCGCGACACACACGTTACGATGACGGTTGTTATCGGAAACCACGCGACGTTAAAAAAATTCGTGACTGAAGAAACGCAACTACGCAGTCAATTTGTTTTCAAACATTGACGATTGAAGATTGCCGATCCGTTAAATCGATTTTCCGCTTAGTTTTTCGACTCGATGACGTTAGGTACTTACTGTATTCAACGCTAGTGATTGAAGGCATCTTCAGATGAGCGTTGATAGTCAGAAGGCGGGAAGCGCACAAGACTGCGCGCGCGCAGACGGATGTGTCGCATTGTGTTTCGCGTGTGGGTTGCACAGATGCGACTGAGTTTCTTTTTCATCAAGACCGAGAAAATAGGCAAGTGATTATGTATTGCTTCAAGTTTTTGTTAATGTGTTTATTGTGTGCGAAGACTGCGTCACGAAATATGCGCGTGTTATACAGGTTTATCTGTGAGAATTAAAGTGAATTAAGTGTTACTCGTGAATCGTGTTACGCTCGAAGAAATTGTATTACTTAAAAGTGTTATTAGATTTACTTCCTAACTAGTTTTACAGCGTATTGATTTGTTTTCGTGAATGCGGCCTTTGCTTGCTGGGGAAGAATTTTAGGAATGTTAGCATGGAATGTAGTTGATGTACAGATATGTCAACGTCTTTATCCATGGGTTAAGTTCAAAGCGATGCTTGGGCATAGGATTGACGTGTTCATAATGCTTTTAGACATACAACTAGGTATTATGATAGATAACGGAAGGATCAATTACTTTTATATTTCAAGTAAACCGTTACCATTCCCTTATAATAAAAAATAAAAATAATATTACAATGGGCATTTTGGTAGATATTCTTGGAGGACACCCTTTAAGCAAGGAATTGCTTGTATTATAAGAATGTAAATATACGTTATAAGATCATACAAAGGAAAAATAACTCATTAACAGTAAACCATATTTTGTTGAATAAGCGCGATAAACACGTGGACATAACACGAATAAATGAATTTTATGTACTACCGCACTGACGTCTGCACTTTCACCCTTATGTTTTAAGTAATAAGGTCGACCGTCAGTATACTCGGTAGTACCTAAGTAATTATATCCATATGTATAAAACAAAATAAAAATATAGATGTAAGTACAAAGACTAATAATATAGGATTTCGATAACGTGCTAATCTAGGTGAAACGAATGTAAGGTATTTATCATAATAGTTTTAAATTACACTTTAGTTTAATTAACAATAAATTAGTTACGTACATAGTTGGGAATGGCAAAATTACCCGTTGTCTGCCTAATATGGGAAAGAAATTTTCCCTACATAATTTCATTGAATTTGGTTGCGTCATGAACTGATAAATTTAAAAAAATACCTAAGTAAGTAAAAGTTTGGCTAGGTAGGTTTTCTGGAGTTTTTTCCGTATGTTTTAACTTTTTAGTTAAGTAAATAGGTACCTACTTAATGATGACAAAATTACCCGTTGCGTGCGTAATAAGGGATGGGATATAAATAAAGGAGAATGGGCATCGATGTATAGGCATCTGCCCCAAGGTCCAATAGCCATAAGATATACATAATTGAAAAGAGATTTTTAAGGAGAACATTTGCTACTAACACGACTTTTGGCAATTCGCAGTACTTTCGGAGTTATTGAGCTAAATAGGTAACTAGTTGGACAACGAAGTTAAGATTTTCTTGGCAACCAATTAAAGGTTTTCTGGGTAACCAGTAGTAATAACATATAAGCCATTGCATAGAGCTTTTCAAGGAGCACGTTTGCTAGAAACACGACTTTCGCCAATTCGTTCTCCGTTCGGAGTTATTGACCTAAATACGTGAATACTTGAGCACCGAAGTTAAGATTTTCTGGGTGGCCAATAGCAATAACATATATACCATAGCATAGAGCTATTCAATGACAACTTTTGCAACTAAAATAACTTTTGCTAATTCGCAGTCCATTCAGAGTTATTGAACTAAATAGCTGTCTATTTGGATACCGAAGTTAAGATTTTCTAGACAACAAATAGCCATAAGATATACATCATTAGATAGAGCTTTTTAAGGAGAACCTTTGCCACTTACACGACTTTTGCCAATTCGTATACGGTTCGGAGTTATTGACCTAAATAGGTGCCTATTTGAGCACCGAAGTTAAGATTTTCTGGGTGTCCAATAGCAATAAGATATACACCATTGTATATAGCTTTTCAAGGAAAACCTTTGCCATTTTTTGACTTTCGCTAATTCGTATTCCGTTTGGAGTTATTGGCATAAATAGCTGACTAGTTGGACACCGAAGTTAAAATTTTCTTGGCAACCAATTAAGGTTTTCTGTGTAACCAATAGTAATAACATATAATCCATTGCATAGAGCTTTTCAAAGAGAACTTTTGCTACAAGCATCACTTTAACTAATTCGTATTCCGTTTGGAGTTATTGTCCTAAATAGGTGACCATTTGAGCAGCGAAGTTAAGTATTTCTGGGAAGCCTATTGCAATAAAATATACACTAGTTTAGAGAGCTTTTCTATGAGAACTTTTGCTACTGACATAATTTTTGCTAATTCTCAGTCTGTTCGGAGTTATTGACCTAAATAGGTCACTAGTTAGACACCGAATTTAAGATTTTGTTTACAACCAATTAATAGTTTACGGGCAATTAATAGTCATAAGGTATACACTATTGGATAGAGCTTTTCAAAGAGAGCTTTTGCTCCTAGCACCACTTTTGTTAATTCGTAGTCTGTTCGGAATTATTGACCTAAATGTGTGTCTGATTGAGGACCGAAGTTATCACTTTCTGGGTAACCAATAGCTATAAGACATACACCATTCGAAAGAGCTTTCAATTATAATATTTGCTAATATACAGCTTTTGTTAATTCGTAGTCTCTCCGGTTTTATTGATCTAACTAGGTAGTTGATTAGGCACCGAACTGTAGCTCCTCTCTGACTCTGAACCGAGAAAAGTTGTCAAAGCAAGAAATATTCTTCTTGTTGAGATCAATCCATTAATACATATCTTAACGCTATTGAGCGTTGGGGTAGTATTAACGATCTATCCAAGATACTGTTACTGTAAGGATTTGCTCCTAAAATGGCATTTTAAGATGTGAATGTTTTGAAAATGACTTTTATAGGCTTATAATATGATGTTTGAAACGTACAGTATTAATGAAAGTTAAAAAATTGACGAAATAACAGTATTTAATGTAACTTAATTTCTCAACATTAGACCTCTGTAGCTCTCTCTGGCTCTGAATCGAGAGAAGTCGCCATAATAAGAAATGTTCTTCTTAAAGAGATCTATCAATTGGTATATATCTTAACGCTATTGGACGCCAGGGCAATTCCGCCCTTTCTCCTTTCACTACATAATTTCATTGAAATTTGCGTCATGAACTCCTGATAAATTTTATAAAAATACCTAGGTAAGTTCAGTTAGGTACCTAGGTTTTCTGGAGTTTTTCCCGTATGTTTTAAATTCATTTACGTTAGGTAATTGATATAAATGAAAAACCCATTCAACCGGTAAACATAAAGGGTGTAACAAGACCCTTATCAAAACCGAAAGGCACTTGTTTTCCCCGTCATTGCGATGATTTTTTGTGTTCCAGACCATAACTGGGGTACCTTCTAGTTACGGAGATATTTGGGGGTAAAAGTTCCAACTTTTTCACAAGTGATTTTTTAAATACGTAAGTTTTATGTAAGATTTTTACTTTAAACACCTCAACGAACCCCGTACTATTCAATCCATCCATCAGCACAATGTTTTGAGTGCGTTATATTGAGTCCTACCGTAAAACGTGATTTTCACCCCAAAAAAAAAAGTCGTTCCCCAGCAATAATTTTTGCGTAAAGTTACTTAGTTTAATATACATAATGCTTTGTTGACGGCTTCGTGAAGGGTCCGTTTACACCCTGTATTTTAAATGCGCTTCATAGTAAATTTATAATAGTTTTAAAGCAGATATTTGTAGGGTTGGTCCGTCGGTTCTACCGTAACTAGGTACTTTAAGAAAAAGTGAAATCAGCGTCAACTTAATTAAAGTATAATAAGAGACCTATCTATATATTTAAACGAGATTTCAATCAAAGTCGTCGTAATTTATTAGCAACACGCTTTTAGCTACTCGCTTCACTCTCTAAACATAATTACTTTTGCATGGTTAGATCCAATAAAATGTGATTAATAGCGTTTACACCGGACATAGATAATTGTCAAAACAACCATCAAATATTATTTAACGACAAGCCATGTGACCGATAGAAAGTCAGAAAGATAAGATAAGATGGAAAATCAGAAGTAAGAAGAAATCGGCAAGATGGAAAATCAGAAGTCAGAAGAAATCGCCAAAAATGATAAACTTCCATACAAAGTTTATTTGCCAATTTAACCTATTAACCGGAAAAATATTGTAAAAGTCGATCCTTAGTCGCCGACACGGTAATATTATAATAGTGTTATGTTAAGACGACACTATGTGATCGAATCAAGATGATCGCATACACTATAACCGGATCAGTCGTCATTGTTACAGCTAAGCTATTGTTGCAAACCCATTGTGATAATATCCCCTACCTATCAGCTTGGCCATCGACAATGTAGTTAATTTAGATTAACAAAGGTACCAATATTTAATTAAGAGTAACGTACCATTATCTGGTTTCCCTCCCTACCTTTAATTTCTTTCCCAACATTATATTCAGGAGCTCACCCCTTATAACGAGTTTTTCCAGCCCCTAATTCCTGCGGTTTGTGTTTGGCATGCGTACCTGGTATTCAGAAATCCGCATCCGGCAATGCAGTACATTCCCATTGATTGATAACTACTGCATTAAATAAAGGCCCCAGAATTAGGTTTATGAATACTTCTCATAATATAAAGAGAATCTGCATATTTGGGATGTTTCGTGCTTGTCTATCAATTAACGGATTTGAATAGACACCTTTTTGCTTAATTTTTTCGAAGGCGGATCTGCTTGGAAAAGCTTACTTACTTACTGTTAGCCTGTGTCATCCCACTGCTGGGCAAAGGCCTCTCTCTCCTCTCTCTCTGTCTCTTGGAAAAGCTAGAATACCGAATAAAATAACGGTACACCTCAAATCCCATCAGCTCGATAGACTTAACGTTATTCCACATTTCTTTCAGTGTTTAAACCACAAATCTTCCTCAGTTCGTTAGATACATGGAGAACTATAAAAACTAGCTCTGACACAGATCTATATGTTATAGACACGCACGCTATTACGTCAGTCCGATAGCACTGTAATGATAGCAATGCGAAGATGAAATAACTTTATCTCGCCAGGGGGTTGGGGTGCTCGGATAGTTCTGTTGATCCGTAATAGGGAGCTATCAGAATGGAAACGTTTTATTACCAGATAAATAATAGAAACTAAGTTTTCTTTTTCAAATAACATTAGCCGAAAAAAGAATAGTACCTTCATAAACACACTACTTAGGATTCTAGACCGTCGAGCGAGTCGAAAAAAATGTCTAGACGCTAAATGTAAGCAACCACAACATCCCGAAAGTATTAACTTAATTTCAGTAACTGGCCAAATCATATTACCTAGATTCAAAGTTAGCCAGAACTACTAACATACTTATAGAAACATCAGGATAACATAAGGGATCCCGGATTGGGTTGCACGCCGCATAGCAATGAGGTCGGAATGGGAGTTTAAGAGCACTTCGGGCCCGCCACAATACCAGCCATTGATGCGATGCTGACAACGCTGCCTCCGGGCTATCTGCCTAACTGAATAAGCTGAGGCCCTCAACAGCTGTTCTTGAATATCGATTATTTACTGAATAAGGAAGGGAATGAGACCTTCGTCGTTTACAAAATCTAAATTCAAGAGACGCTCTTAGAAAATACTCTCTCTTGCAAATGTAATTGATTTTCTACCAAATATCTGGAGCTCATTTGTCACAAAAAAAATACGGAAAATTTATGTAGGAAAGTGATCAAAATCACTTTGTACAGCTGTAATTGAACTCATTTGGTCGTCAGGTCGTGTTTGCGGTGTGTACTCCTGTCTGAAATGTATCTTTGATTACTTTCGAAGCAGGCTAATGATGATTATCATTAAGGGCCTTTAATGACAGCACTGTCCGACTAACGACAGCAAAGGTAATTGAGGACTCGAAAGAACTTCAACATCATGCTCATGACTTGAGAGCTCTCATTATCTCATCATTTAAGATCAACGATCTAAGCCGAAGTCGCCGTAGACGATCGAGTTTAATTACCCTAAGGATGTTCGTATCCTTTGGAGATGTTATCTGCATTAAGAACAAAGGGGACCTAATACTGCTTATTATAGTCTGCGAGGCCGTGGGAATTTGCGCTATAACTGGAAAAGCTGTTGTTTGCGAGGAACTTGGTTTTGGCTACAAAGACAAAGATTATGTACGGTAGGAATACTGTTTGAGGCAACAAAGTGAGGCGACGTAATAAAGTTACAAAGAAATATTAAACACACAGATGGTCTATCTCTATAATGTATCAAAAGTATAAACCCAGCTCAAGGAAATAATTAGAATAGGGACACGGAATATAAAAAGAGGTTTCGGATCATTTGCTTCGGAGAATTTAACGATGATGCAGTATTTCACTACACCGATAACATCAAGAATAATCTGTTTTTCGTGTTCAATTTTCCAACGCATGATATATCAGACGATGCATTCATCAACTCTGTCATTTGTATGATCGAGAATCCGATTACGATTGGGATTCCGCCGACATCATTATAACTGGGTCTAGTATGTGACTGTCGCAACAATGACGGTGATTTGAATACCATGCTTGGATCATTAGAGCAGCGTACATCGATGGGTGCCGTATATTGCGGAAGTAATTCCGACTTGATGGCCAGGTACGGAGCAGAAATACCGCAGGAAATATTTTCTTCTACCGATATTTACATAGTATTAAATTGTCGGGTGTCGTCCGTCGTTTCGTAACAATATCATGGGTTCTCGTCAGCTATTGGACTCTTCCTACCATATATTACATTTCTCCTGAAGTGTATAAAGTACTTTACTGCGTGAAAACGTGTTTGACTCGGTCGAGCCGTAAAATACAAGTGATAAGAAAATCGTGTAAAGTAGCAAATGTAATAACTTTTACGGACATAAAATGAGTATTTTTCTTGTAAAAATACATACTTAAACTATGTTCCTTGTGAGCAATTGTTATGACTGACCTTGTGGAAGATCTCTTGAACTGTTACGTAACTAATGAGTCGTTGTTGTGTCTACTTAGTATTGTTGGTTCAACAATCATGCCTGACATTGCTAATTATACGTTTACCATCCATCTGCATTTTATGTTGTTATTGTTTCCCTCGAGATTGAATAACGCAGTAGACATGTTCTTCGCTCCTTCTTTTGTGTTTTTAGGCAGCGTAATTTCAGTATCTTATGGTAATTGTCAAGTTAACAATCCATCTTATCTGCCCATTAACTGCAACTTTATGATTATAAGATTTTAAACTGACAAGGTCACTAACACTATCGTTAACACTGAAAACGGGATATATACCATGTTTACTGCGAAAAACGAACAAGGAAGAAGGTAGACCTATTTGTCTGCTCATAAAGACCCACCCGCAATAACTTCAGTTTATCCGTGATCTGAAACATCCTAACTTACTAATATTATAACTGTATCCGTGATCATAGTGCTTGCAACAGCACCGAAATATCGGGAACTAAAACATCCTTACTTACTTAATATTATAAATGCGAGAGTAAGTTTGTTTGTTAACTTTACACGCCTAAACCACTGAATCGATCATCTTGTGCATAGGTACATTATACATTGTCAGGTGTACAGAAACGGACATAGAGTACCTTTCATCCCTAAAAAAAGTACTGTTCCCGAGGAAAACAACAATAACGTTCTTATGGTAATAGATAGCGCCACGTTTCTTCCGAATCATCATTGAATTATATTATTACAAGCGAGAGTACCTACAACCCGAATTGATTGTCAAATTCTAAAGCTAGTTTATTATAATTCTTTATTTTTATTAAATAATCACGTATCTCATTTCTAAAAAAAAAACTGGTGCAAATTCTACGCTAAACATGACTTAAAGTGCTCTCCTCAAAAGGTGTGAAAACTCACCTTTATCTCACCTTTCATGTAATGTATCAACAAGACTACGTTAGACAGTAAAACTGTATGTAAACAAATGTTATCTAACATCGTGCTGGTTGATCGCAAACGGTAGTCTTACGTATTATTTGTGTAAACTACTTAAAAATATACAAACATTACGCATCTGCTAAGCGAGTAAATAGTGTTTTCACTCATATATTCCTTAGACGGTTGTTAGTTGTAAGGTGTTACTTCATGTTTTGAGACAAGACTTGTATGCATTACTGCATAATTCACACAAATATGTATTTCAAATACGGAAGTAATTCTGACTGTCTATTAGGAACCTTTTCACGGCTGAACCACTAAAACGATCGTTATGAATCTTGGCAGTAGTCTGGTACTGGTAAAAATAAATATTCAGGATGCAAAATTAGCCTAGGGCATCTAGGCTACTTTAGTTTTTACATACATAAACGCAGACAAAGTTTCGGGCATCAAATAATACATCCTAACTAATATTATAAATTGCGAAAGTTAGTTTGTTTGTTTGTTACCTTTTCACGCCTAAACCACTGAACCTATCATCCTGAAATTTTGAATACACGTTGTCAGGTGTACAGAAACGGACATAGGGTACCTTTCATCTCGAAAATAAGTACTGTTCTGTGTGAGGAAAACAACAATAACATTTATATATACCACCTACTAACCCATATTTTACGAATAAATTATTTGATTTGATTTATGATAAAAGATGGCGCCATGTGTCTTTCGAATCATGATTGAATTATGTTATTAAGAATCTATAGTAGTGTGTTAAGAGTTTTTTTTTCTAAATTAACGCAAGCGAAGCCGTGGGCAAAAGCTAGTAATTTATAAAAAGAACAAAAACACACACGTGTTTTACTATTTCGGCCTGCAAAGTTATGAATGTTTTGATGTTGATGTCACAAAGCTCATGAAGCCTGGACAACGGGATAGTTATCTTCTCTTTGTGTTTACATTCGTGTTGACAAGTTTTCAGTTTCGTAGTTCTGGCTGAAACTGTACGAACTTTCCTAATTTGACAACTTGCGGTATTGTTGTACTGTAGTTTTCAGATGATAAACATGGTTATATTATCTACTGGAGTTATTCATAGTTCGACCTATGAAGTCATGAAAAAGTTTATGTAAATACGGGCAGTAGCTAAAGGACCATGGGTGGTTTTATATGGGCTCCGTTCCCATCCTCCGACAATGACACTAGTAGGATGCAAACTGCAGTGACCCAAAACTAAGCGGAATCTAATTTGTTAACAGTAAGGTCAGCTGAGTCGAGTTGATGGACCTCCATTAGTGCGAAAATTGCATACATAACACAAAATTGTCTCGTAAAACAGCATACAATTTTACACACTTCCGCATTTATCTCGTTTAATACACATAAAATCATGTGTAGAATCTTTTGTTTAGTGAACTTGCCATTCTTCGCCTCGGCTCGGAATCAATTATCTTGACCTTTGCGCACGAGTCGCGCGGTCGACGAACTCGATTTGAATGACCGTTGGCAGTTTGCACCATGTGTTGCCAGCCTTGCAGAAGTTTATTGTTGCGTGTGCGAAAAATTAACAAGTATTAAGATTTTAATTAGCATAAATAAACAATGGCTTAGCTCTGCTTTTTGAACATAGGTATTTTAATTTTAATAAACAATTGAAATTATTACAGACAACAAGATCTTAATTTTATTAAAAGCTTAGGCTCAGATTGAAACTTTGCACCCATAGCAGAAAACAGCGGTAGACCACGGGTGGGATTTCAGATAGGAATATTTTCTCGTTTCATGCTTTGCAGTTCTTTTTTCATTGGTTCTCACATTTTAGCTCTTTTACTTTAGCTTTTAAATAACGAACCTTGCCAAAATTCTGTGAACAAAGTCTAAATAAAAAAACCCATCCATCTACCTTGTACAAAATCTCCGGACGAATAAATTTTCCTTTGCGGTTATTCATTCAAGTTTAAATAATGCCTTTGAGGTGTAATTTTGCACACAAAATTAACATACAGCTTTTCTTGAGCGAAGCAGCGGAGCGAGCGAGGTGTCGGGTTTGCCGTTAACGTAATACTTAGGTACGTAATGATACCTAGGTGACTTATAGTGCCCTGGTACATTGTGCGGTGTGCTGGGTCTTGTTAGTGCTCTATTAGATTGGTATGGTTTACGCTTACTGCGGTTACATTGAGTAACTATTTGCATTATGATACCCTTGTTGTTGAGAACGGTAGGGATATCCGATTGATTTGTATTGCTTTGAAATGCAATAGAATATTGTCAGATTTCAACGACTGTGTGCATACTTATGGTTACTTCCTATTAACAGTTCTATAGTACCCGTTTTACTAAGACTAAGCAACTCCTAAACGAATGCCTAAGTAAAAGCACACTGTTTATTTTCAACGCTACTGACACTGACATTTGAATACTGCAAAAAAAAAAATTTGGCATTCATTTTGAAACCAGTTAGTTTTGACGAAAACGGGCAAGACTTCATACATAGACAGCCACTTACAGTTAGGACAAAGCCTTTTGAGCCTCTCTTTGCAGTTGCTCTCCAATGCTTCCTGTAGCACCGCTCCCGAGCCTATTTGGAGCGTTCTTGTAAAATTGGGTCGACTTTATTTCATCGGCTACGTAAGTTCGCGTCGCGCTCTGCTGCAGATGTGTCCAGACCTTTGACAATCTGTCTTGGTCTATTTAAGCAACAGCTTACTTAACTTAACTAAAGTAATGTTGTGATAGGAATACTAATCTCAATCAAGTAACAAACTGTAGGGAATGCTAGTCTTCTTAAGTAAGACTGAGATCTACTTTAGCCAAGCGTTATTCCTATCACTTCACAACACAGCTGCGCAACTGCCAAACTAAAGACAATAAAAGAAGAAGAAAAAACGGTGGTATGACAAAATCCAAACACCAAAATGTAAGTACACAACACTGTAATTTGCGAGCCTCAAATGATAACAAAGTACCTATCCCTAACTAATGATTCTAACAACGACGACTGGAAGTTAACCTATTACCAGTAGATACTATAGAGGTATTTGTGCCCAATATGTTCAGGTAAATGATCCTCGTTCGTCCGGCATTTGTTTGTCACATTGTGTAGCTGAGCTGTACTGAGTCTATTGAGGTTGGACGATCCCTGACCTGCCCGCTGTGTTGCTAGATTAATAAAACCGTTTCAATGGACAGCGATACTGCGTTGTGTGGTCGTACTCTTTGTTGGATACGAACAGTGTAGACTGCTTTATAAATACTTGATTATTTTGACGTATTAAGGTACTCCTGCAAAAGGCTCTCAAAGCATTAGAATAGTAGGGAGGTACTTAACATTATGCCCATCAATTTCCTGCAAAACCCTTGACATTCAACCTTCGCGGTCAAAGTAATAAAAGTAAGTAATTTCCGTGATATTATCACGAAATTATTATAGTGAGGCATGCGACAAAAAACGCAAATCACTGTTCCTCTTACACCAACATACTTTACGACGCTATTAGGTGACCGAGAAAGGTAAGCACGTTCACATTAAATACATTCCTAAATCTTGAACAATCTTGATAAATCCACCATGTTGTAGTACAGTACAGTCACGAGCATTAGTTCAAAAGCGATTTTCTCGTGAAATAACGATTGGTACTTTAAGAAAAGCTTAAATAGTTTAAATAAAAAAAACTTTTAAAATAGTTCTGTTTTATGTATTCAATTTTCTCTTCTTCTTTTACACCCTATGTCTACATCTCTTTTTTTATTATCTCCTTTCGCAGGTATGCTGGAAGAGATTTCTTTAGAAATAAGCATTTGCCTTTGTACTACTTTCTGTTCCTTTCTTCTTTTCTGTATTTAGTGTGTACATAAATTGTTAAATAAATACATAAATAAACGCTCTATTTTATATAGTTCGGTATCGAAAAGGCTCTCTTCGTAACACCATATTTCTTTTAATCAATACTTGAGAGGAAAATCGCTTTCAAATATTGCGTATTTGTAAGGTATTTAAGGTCGTGGCTGTACCTACCTTAGGTTCTTTCTACCTTCCTTTCTACTGTTCCATATAATTAATTGTAAGGCATCACGCGATCGCGCTTTTTGTAGCTAACTTTATTCAGATTGCTTACACAGCAATTTGCTACAAGGATAAATTGGTATGATTTATTTAAATGCTTTCCCAAAGTCGACTACGAAATTGAAGGTTTCTAACAATATTTGTTCATTATTTTTCCATTATTTTTTGCGGAGTGAAACGTGGAAAATTAAAAGATCCTGCTGATTACACAAAGGGGCTGACTGGATTCATATGCTTTGTTCAAGACTTCAAGTGAGTGTAATGCAGTTAGAATTTTCTTTGTCTTTAAGGGGTAGAAATGCAGAATCTAGCTTACAGAAGCATAAACATTCGAGTGCGGTCCATTATGTTTTTTAGAAATTGCGAAGTTTTATACAATTTCATCATAAAAATAATGGTGTGTTCGGGCTGAAACCTCCGTCGGAAAGTTCGTCAATAATTTGAAAACTAATGAAGCGAGCTTCCGATATACCTGCTGATTAAAGTCCACTTGATTGCGAACTAAACGAATCCTCCAAGTTAACTCGTTAGTGCAGCTAACTCTTTCAAAAGTTCAACTTGACGAACTCATTAGTCAACCCGATATTAAACATTTATTATACAAATTATTAATTAATGTAAACGAAAGTTTAATTAGTGTACCGGGGTAGGTCAGGTGCCTCATTAATAACACTAGTTAATTTTATATGATTAAATGACTCCTCGGGACTTGAGGTTTTGATTTTGTTATCAACTTCAGAGCAAATTAAATCTTTAGAACTACAGAATTTAACAACCAACTCCCACGCACTAAACTTATAGTTAAAACCAAAACTGTACAACAACAACAATATAAACAAACAAACAACTTCAAATAATACCTTTGTTTTAAACTGTCTGAAACATTATAATAATACAAACTAGGTTTACTAAATTAACATATAATATTATTTACTTTCCTTTCTGCCCTTATACCATGTTACTTGAGATCGGCGCAACACGTCCATCGTCCATTCGTCCCTGTCAGTCGTCACTTAACTCACTTACTATCAGTCACTCCTTTTTTTAAGAATAACCTAATTAATCATGTAAATTCTCTGTTATCTTCAGAAGCGGAGTGCGACGGCTGCGGCGGCGATGGCGACGAGGGTCGCAACGTCAGCGAGCTGCTGCTGCCGCAGTACGCGCTGGCGACCGGGGGCCTGGCTAGAGACCACCGGCCCCTCATCACCTTCCCCGACAACAACAACTTCCACATCATCACGCCGTCGGAGTACCGGAGGCTGCTGCTTTACCTCACCTCTGTCCCCTCGTGAGTATACGACACTAGTATTTTTTTCTTCCTTACCCTTTGATGCTGGTCCACCATGGGAGTACATTAAGATAGACCACAATCCTTTGAGTGGGGTACTATGTCCTCGTGGTGAATCATGACAGGCCACCAGATGGGTACATGGTCCATTCCCTTTCAGCAGAGACTCGGCCACAGAACCATCTCAGTGACAAAACTAGACGTTTCCACTCCTCAAAATTAAGGTCACTGACGTCACGTGATGATGTTAAGTGTAGTTTGCAATTATGATATTTACAAACCTAGTATGATATGAACAACGTTGTTTACATTAAGTAGTGTCCTACAATGTATATTGTATAAGAAGATAATTAAAACAATGAACAGGATGGCTTGTGAACTTTGTCTTTGCAGACTTGCTATTTGATCACACGAATTGCATTTGCTAGCTGCAAATACTCGAATACAGTACTTAGAAAATTAAGTTTTACTGTTAACTGCACGATACGGTGTTATGGTGTAATCACAAATTTTACGACTGCACTCTAGTCCACTTCAATTTTAGTAGTTTTTCCTGCCTCATCATCAAAAGTCGGTCGGTTCGGTTAAGTACTGTCGTTCTTTCCATGTATTATTCTTTATTTTTATATTATTTCCCTGAACTGTGAAGGCCATGTTTTTTATCATAAATAACCTCCCGTTGATATTTGTGACATTTTGCTGTTTACGCTAAAAGCGTAGACCACCCGCAGAGAATCTTACGCTTCATTGAACAGTATAACGCTTTGAGTAATATAATAATGTATTGTAGTAGCGTTTTATTATTCAAAAGACCTTCTATTTCATTTATAATCTCTCCTTATGCATAACATATATGTTTTTCATGCGTCTACGGATGTCATATTGGCACTTGTACCGTCACAAGCATAAATATATAACAATTACAGAAGGTTCAAAAGTGATTTTCTCCTAAAGAAAGGAAAATGGGCAATTTGCTATGAAATCTGGACGTCAGGCTAACAAAGTTGAAATATTTTATATCTTACGCCCATTTTGACCATGACTCTTTATTGTTATTTCAATAGAAACCATATGTAAAAAGTACAGAATTACTATGAAATATTCTTTTCTCAAAGTTTCAATTGCTATTTCATGGCAAAATATTTTTGATTGTGACTGTAGGTACAACCTACAAGACTGTCAAAGTTTGACGAGGAAAATATGGTTTCGTGCCCAGCACTTACCGCTTGACGGTCTACCACTGACTGAAATATTAATGGGTCGTTCACGTTCCCTAGAGACCATTTACTAACCAACACAAATTAGTTAAAGGCAGTTCATTAAAATTGTAAATGAACTTTAGAAGAAAATGTTAAAAGCGCTCGTTAAATAAATTAGTGATTGATCTTTAACTTGTAAAGTGGGGATTAATTATATTTAGGTATGTAATTAAACCAATGAAACCCTGTAAGGAGGTGTAGTCAACCTGGTAATACCTTTACCAACTAAGGTCGAATTTGACTCCTCCTCGGTCGTACGTAATTAAAATACAGGTAATTTTGTCTATGCGACAGTTATATTCGATAGTTCAACCTTACTGTCTACCAAGAATTTCTGTGTACCAGTGCCCGGTTAAATGACAATTGGCTCGCTCCCTATTACATAAGACTAACTAAACATACGTGGCGTAATATGGGTGTACCTCCTATCCTATAGGGACTCATCCTTGTCTAACCTTTCCGGAATGATAGGCGTGATGTTATGTTATGTGTAGTTTCATACATTAGTGAACATTCAATTCACTCGGAATTATTGTCAAAAGTGGTAAACGGATTACGAAGAATTTATGAAGCCACAATCCATAATTTGATAGATTATTTAGTATCACGGTTACATGAAAATCGATACCAGACCGAACTCATGACTAAATGATAGCTGGCGTCACTAATCAATATCCAGTTTCATTATTCATGGATGATTTCTTTCTCGTTACAGGTTATTGGAAGCAGATATGGGCTTCCACATTATAATAGATCGGAGAAAAGATCGATGGAACTCCGTTAAAACAGTATTATTAAGGATCTCAGTAAGTATTCATTACTTAGTACCTACTTTACACTAGTTGTCTGGCAATATAAAAAAACAAAACAGTCAATAAATTACATTGACGTAGACAAAATTAGGGTACGATAAGAACGTTACATTAAAAGTTAATTGACTTTCCTTATAATATCATACATGTAAGTACCTATGGTACTTTATTGACTGTAACATAATAAATAAATAATTGGAATTGTAAACCGGAATCAGCAGTAGGAATCGGTGGCCCAGCGGTAACGGTGCCGACTTACGTGTCGTAAGTCGTGAGTTCGAAACCAGACAGACACTTATTTACTTTCTGTAATTATTTTCATCACCGTTGCTCTCAAAATAGTGAAGGAAAACATCTTTGGCTATAAACCGGTATTTACATTTTATTTTTCTGTTTTCCAGGAATTCTTCCCAGGAATAATTCACGCTGTCTACGTACTTCGACCAGCAAGTTTCCTACAGAAGGCGCTGTCGGAAGTCAGTAGTAAATTATTTAAGGAAGAGTTCAGGTTCAGGGTGCTAGTCTGTTCGTCGGTTGAGGAGCTGTACGAACACTTCGATAGGTCACAACTGACGCCAGACCTTGGCGGAGAACTACAGTATTCACATGCTGAGTGGATACAGCAGCGGATAGTAAGTTATTTTTTACATTATTTATTCCAAATTTCAGTAACAATATTCTAATGAAAAATCGCTAAGCCTAGTTTTGTAGTTTCCTCATACTCAAAAAATACAACCAATTTGTTTATTAAACAATATAATATTAAGACCTATTTAAAAAAAACTGTCAAGTTGTCCATGAAGCAAGGTCACAGTGGCGCCATCTAGTTGTTTTAAAGTAAACAAGCAGTCCTAAATCGCGCTATCAAAGTTTTCCTAACAATTTGAACGGAGACGGAGAGTTGTGTTGTGTTTGGTAATGTTCAATGATGTTAATCCTTGCGCACTGAATTATTTGTGTGGAAATATGGGAAATTTCATACAGCGCCGACCGCCTGTGTGAAATACTGAGAACAATTACCTGAATTATCTATTCAAGTGTGTAATTTTGCAATGTATGTAACAGACATTTGAATATTAATTTAGATTTGAACAGCATTATTATCTACTAATTAATTAGTTAAACCATTTTTGTACAATTTACCAGGTACCGAGTCTGTTAACCTAAAATATATTTGTTTTTCAGGCACTAGAAAAATTTTCTACGTTAATGAAGGAAATCTCAAGTAAATTGGACGAGTTTATGCATGAGATTGTAGACTGCGATATGGGAAACGACCCGACACAAACCAAAGAATTATTAGACTGTCAGGAAAATAGGTAACCTAATTACTTTAGTACATTTTTTATAAGTAAATGGTGTTTTCTTGGTTCTAAGTCGTTATTTTATGTTGATTTAATTTCTGTTTTAGGTATAAAGCTTTAAAAACTGAACTTTCGTCGGCAACGTCGCAAGGCGAAGAGTTACTGACGCAAGTACGGAAACCAAACCTAACTTATAATATTATCAGCCATGTCGCTGCGGTTGAGAGGTAATTACTACTTATATATTTTAAGAGAAAATGACTAATTGTAAAACGTCTACTTAATATGGCCCCTGAATAAATTACAGAATCTCAGATTCTATGCAGATTTAGAAACGAGATGAGCACGTCAGTGGTAACGAAAGTGGCCACTCAATTTATTAAAACTGTACTACACTAGGCTCAAGCAACCTACCTACCTATGCTGTTAGTATTATTACTTTCAGCATAGCACGATAGAGGGGGCGATACAGTTCAGACTAGACTGACGTTCAATTAAATAACGTTAAATTAGGGCAAGTCAATAACTTCCTTTGTATTTTAAGGAAGTACTTAATTCAGACAATAAAAAACTATGTCAACTTACACAGGTCAACTAACGTAAGTCGTTGATCTTTATAACTAACTATGTACAAAAATATGAATGAAATATTTAAATACTTTCGTACTATTTCAGATTACTGGTGCAACTGGACGAGACTGAAAAACAATTCGACAATTTCTGGCAAAAACATTCCACGAAGCTAAACCACTGGCTGAAATTTAGAACATTTTTATTAAACTTTAAACAGATGCAGGTAACTTTCGCTTAATCTAATTACAAATCAGTTAATCAGGACAAGTTTTCTCATTAAGTACACTTTTGTTAAGTCTTTACCGGCCGGAACTGAAAATGTGACCCCGAATGACCCTGTTTATTTCTGTTTCGAAAGTCAAACATTGGTGTTCCTGGTGAACAAATTCTACCAACTCTGTGTGATTCGTCAGGGTCTTTCGCTGGTCGAAAAACAAAGTCACCACCCCTGTGTGACACCAAGTCTGAAACAGCCCTGTTGGCAACCAAGTCCGATATATCCATACATTTCTCTTTGCTATCCATACCATCAAAATTACGAATATCCTTCCTTTTCTGAGCGTCCAATTGAAATGTTAACTTTTGTATTTTTCTTGACCTTTCTTCCAGACGCGCCTTGAAATCCTCCGCTTGTTTACTCTTCTTATTGCATTCTGATTGTAAATTACTAACCTTTCGTTTGCAATTCTCAAGTTCTGCTTTTAGTTTCTGAATTTTCAGAGTGTTTATTTCTTCCATACATTGTAGTTTGTCTCTAGCGTGTTTTGCTACGCTCTCTTGATATAACGTCTCCTGTTCGACTTGGTACGCCCAAAAAGACATCGCACGCATAGCAATGTCCATGATCGTGTCGGGTCTCATTCCCGCCAAAACTATTGATTTGAAAGTCTCATTGGGCCTAAGATCTGCTTGAATCACATCAAACTTATCACGTAACTCGGTCCCGCATGCGGGACAAGTCAGTGAATTTTCGGCAGTTCGCTTGAATTCTCTTTTGCCGTGTTCAACACAAAATGCATGTGAACAAGTCGTTACCCACGCTTCATTTGATAGAGACTTTCTGCATTTACGAAAGTTGCACACGATTTCCATAGCCATTATTCTTATCACTTGCTGTTTTAATTTACAAGTACTATGTATTTTTATTTTACTTAGATTTAAAAAAATTTGCTTAGAATTTAATTTGTAAATAGAGGTTATGTGTCAAATGTTTTTTTTTTAATATTTTCGTTTTATCTTTTTTTAATCCCCTCATGTTGGCAGTTGCATTCGAGGTCGACCTCCTTATAGCTTTAATGTGTTTCTCTTGCTTGTTAAGGATGGTTGTTGTCCACATGCCAGTAAGAAATAACAAGAATTTTTTTTAAACTGCGTCTTTTAGAAGTTTGTTTATTTATTAATTTAATTAATTATTTAAAAAATTGTTATAGGCTACTTTAGACAACCATTTAAAGGCAGCATGCGACATGACGGAGGTGGGCGAGACAGCAATCAGGGTAGACAGCCTTCTACAAGAGGCTGGCGACTTTGAGAAACTTTGTAACTGTGATCTTGATACAGCAACCTCAGTTATTGACGACGGTAACGTATTAAAAACATATTTGATTCACTTTATTAAAATATTTCCAATAGTTGAAAAATAGAAACAATATGTATTTCAATTATTATATTCTCAAAAAAAAAACACTGTCGGTTAATGAAATATAAATTCTATTTGCATCAAAAAAAAAAATAAGACGAGTTCTATTTTTGAATTGAAAGCATGCTTCACGCAATTAAGATTTTGTTTTTGATAAATGAAGATAATGAGAAAGTTATACAGATTGTTTGGTAAATTAGGGTGGATTAGGGATTTAGGGCAGTTTGTTTAATCTATTAAATAAATATCTTGTTGCAGGAGAGAAATTAATGCAAGACCCGCTAAGCCAAGTCGACCACATAGAATCAAAATGCGAGGAACTAAGACGAACGAGTGCTTTGCTTTTGGAAAAGATACAAAAACGAAATCTACTTCTGACCAAAGCTAGAGAACTTATGGACAGGATAGATAAGGTAAGTTTTTTTATTATTGTACCAATCATAATCAACTTTTCTCTTCATTTTTTGACGAAATACGAACAAGAACGCGAATGGAGCGGCTATTAATTTTTTTTCATTGTCAGGGTTGCTTAAAATTTGTTCATAATGATGAGTATCCGGGGAAATCGTTAGGATGGCCCACCAAGTTAAATTTTCAGGCTTTTTTGCAAAAGTTGAAGATAGCCGTTACAGTGTATTTATGCACGTTTGAGATTTATTGTGTCTACCTATAATCTATATATTTAATTAATATTCTTTATAAAATCTTATTAGGATATGGGTAGAATACCATTTTTTTTAAATACAGTAATTGTAATTATGAAACTTATAAAATTCACATACTAACTCGTGATTTCCATCAATTTTTTAAAATTAAATTCATTACTTCTTCATAATAGGCGAACGAATGGTGCGCAACAGGTGTGGAAATCTTGGCAGGAGAAGGAGGGTTAATAGCAGTGGATAAATTGTTAGAAGACGCCACCAGCTTCGGACTTACAGCGCCAGACCAGTTCCGAGATATGCTGATGCAGTCTGCCACACAGGAGACCAGGGCTCTCGTGACTCAGGTATGATAGTAGCAGTATGTCATAATTATGCTGCGGGCAAAATTGTCCTGCAGCTTGCATTACAGATGTTAAGGCGAGAATATTAGCCTTAAAGCCCATTAAGTTTAAATGGTTTAGCTAGAATATAGGAATATTGTTTCTCATTAAAAAAAATACCAAAAAAAAACATTTTTCCTCCACGGGGAAATTGACATCATACAAATTTTAAACTATTTTTGAGTAAATTTTCACTTCAGCCAAAATACATCAACTGCTGCACGTAAGGGTTCAATGAAGGTCGCAATCTTTTGACCACCATATTACCGAGCTATGTCTCATCTGCCTAGCGTTTCCCTATGTTGGGGCCGGCTATACCTGCTTATCTTTAACGACTAACTGTTCTACAGGTGGCACAAAGAGTAGAAGACGTATGGCTGATGGTGTCAGTGAAGCGCGCATCTCTTCAACGGGCAGCTGCAAAGCCAGCACGACCCGTGCAGTCAGTACCGCCGCAGAGCGCTGCCATAGCTCCTACCAATCACCAGGTCAGTGAGAACGTATACGTACAGGGTGTAAACAGACCCTTCACGAAGCCGTCAACCAAGCATTCTGTACATCAAACTAAGTAACTTTACGCAAAAATTATTGCTGGGAAACGATTTTTTTTTGGGGTAAAAAATCTCGTTTTACGGTAGGACACAAAGTAACGTACTCAAAACACTGATGGATGGATTGAATAGTACGGGGGTCGTGGAGGTGTTTAAAGTAAAATTCTTACATTAAAATCTTGTATTAAAAAAAAAACTTATAAAAAAGTTGGAACTTAGACCCCCAATATCTCCGTAACTAGAAGGTTCCCAGGTATGGTCTAGAACAAAAAAAATATCGCAATGACGGGGAGAACAAGTGCCTTTCGGCTTCGTTAAGGGTCTTTTTACACCCTTTATAGTAAGTACTTTTACAGTTTTTTATTTCTGATTTCGCAACACTGTCAAAGTCACAGTCGTCTTTATTCTCGTCAATAAAAAAGTTGCTGTTGTGTTACTTCTTCCCTTCTTTATCGTGTGCTTAGTGCCTAACCTGGTGTCAAAGTGTTTATGCCGCCCATTGGCATCTGACTTGGCTTTACATGCCGTCGAGAAATATCGCTCAGGCATTCTGGTTTCTTCACGATGTTTTCTTTCACCGAAGCAAGTGATAATTATAAAATACGCACGTGATTCCGAAAAATCTTGCGTGTCTTAGTTTCGAACCTGAGACCTATGACTTGGCAGTCCGACGGTCACACCACTAGGCTATCACTGCGCTGTTTGAGTTGCTGAGTTGCTGCTACTCACACGTCTGTTAAAATTGCATTGATCCTTATTTTCATTGCTTTAAGGTTAGTGTTAGGTGCTGCTATCAGAGGTAAATTACTGTGAAAGGTTTAGTGTTATTTACAGGGTTTATTCCATACTTACAAGTAGACTCTGGTGGGCCACTCACGCGCAAAGTAAACCTAAAAGTAACATAAATTCGAACGATTTTGGATTAGCAATTTGAATTCGACGCCGCAATTTTAATTCGAATTTTGTTTCGATGAGCTGTTTTAAACACATATCGTGCTTTTTGCCAAAAATAAAATCGTAATACTATAGTTTTTTTTCGACTCAAAATTGTTTGAATTTAATTTAGCGCTAGTGTCTCGGTAATTTACCTGCAGGTGTCTGTAATCAGATGGACTTCTGTACCAGTGTAGGAAAAGGGAAAAGGGACAGCAAATTAACGAAAGCTGCAATGTAAAACTATGTACATCTTTGTAAATAAGAGAGTTGCGTTCTTGTCATCGCCTCTCTAATGTTTTATTTTGCACTAATGTTTCCGGCTTGCTCTATGCTCGTTTGCACAGTTAGTTAGAAAAGTACATAATATAAATGATGTGATAGATAATAACAACATTTATACAAGTACGATAGTACCTACTGATATTTTAAGGATCATCACCATCATTCTCTTGCCCTTCTTTCAATTTATTTGGGGTCGCCGCAGCATGTCTTCTTCTTGAGAACACGACCGTGATCTTTTAAGGATGTTTTGCTCAATAATTAATAAGATTTGAAAAATTTAAGTGTACTTTGACTATTTTTTTTAATGGACAAACGAACGATGTCATAAAAGTCGTAGTCCCTGATAGTGATACTTTATTCAACAAGAAACCGACATTCGAATCGAGCAGCCGAGTTAATCAGGTAGACCGTGCCTGCGATTTTGAGGCTCACTGGCTTTGTAGCAGTTAACTGCCACAAGTTAAGATTGTGTTACAATAGTGATCTATACAGCTATACATAATAATAAAATTGTAACAGACCGATGTCTGTGCATTGAAGACATTGAAAAAAAAATATATGGGGGTCTTCATTAGAGCAACAGAAGCCAAAACAACAGTTTTTAGAATTTTTGTCAGTCTGTCTGTCATTCTGTCTGTATGTTTGTACGCGCATCACAAAAAAACCACGGCATGGATTTCAACGCAGTTTTCACCGCTCTACTGCTAGATGCTTGACTATATAGGCTACATTAGATATACTTTTGGACCCGATAGGTGGCGCCGTGCGAAGCATGGGCGAGTCGCTAGTCTGCAATAAAAATCTGGTTTAACATAATTCCAATAATCACGTACATAAAGCAAAACGAGTGGTTACGAAGCCGTCATCATAGCCCTTCTCTTTATGCAATTTTTCCTCCAGTTCATTATGTTGTCACAATATTTATAGGTGCATACATAGGAAGGCAACAGAAGTTACTTACGTGACCAAACTCGAGTGCGAGGTTAAGAAACAACAAGTATTTACATTTTTAATTCTATAAAATCTCGATGGCCATTGGCTTACATGGGACTTAAACATAACTGGCGAAGTATGGGTATATTATAGAACCCATGGCTGAACTCTGACACATAAAATACAGGTCCAGGCCTAGTACTACACTCGTGTGCTCTCTATTGTGACTGGCTTGTAACATGTATTTTTAAGTGTCAAATAAATATTTTTATTTTCGTTTATTCATTTTCCTTACATACTAATTTCATTTTTAAATATTTTTATCAACAAAAATTTTATGAAAAACATTTAAAAAAAAATAGGATCCCATCGGTATCACCACCAGAACTGGGTCGGGCACATCCCTATAGTATGGCACTTCCGATTTCACAAGTTCATATTTTAGAGCAAGTTGCTGATGGATAATCATGGCTACAAGGTTGTGTCTATGCAAGTACTGTCCGTTAGCCAGTCGAGAACACCCAGAGATAATGTGACGGATTGATTCGCCTGGACGGTGGCATGCCGGACATTTATGTCAATTTATTATTATTAGGTACACCTCTGCCTAACCCTTTGTAGACAACAGGCGTGATGTTATGTTATATTAAATCTTAACGCATGCCAATGGTCTGGCCTGAGAATCTAACTAAGGTTCCCAGTTGCACTTGGATAATAAGCTAATATATAAATTAATCAGCTAAATTACACGGTCATTAAAAGCATAATATCATTCTTACAGTAAACATTTTCAACGTCAAGGCTTTTTCACTTCATTCGTACGTTATGAAAACAATTTGGCCGGCCGGAGCTGATGCCTAATTAAAAAACATTTAAGCAAGTAATTAATTAGACGCCCGTCTGTCTGTCTGTCTTCTAAGCGGACAACTAATAAACGCAAGAAGGCGTAAAACGCGTATCTTTCGTCATAAAAACGTAATGTAATTACTTCAACAATCAAGTGCAGTGTTAACGTATGCGACACCTGTACGACCACTTTCTTGCGCGAGCGCATACGCGCATTCTCGTATACTTTTTTCAATTCTTTTTCTCCAATTTTTGGTATTTCCACAGAGACGAATTTCAATTTCTCGCTATGGTTACAGCAACATGTTTGTACGTATTTTTTTGTTCCTTTCTTGTACGTAAATTGTTAAATGTATAAATTACTAGTAGGTTCGCACGACGGCCAATCAAGATTTACAAAACCAGTTTATGCGGATCTCTCATTGTATAGGAAATCTATACAAAGCTACGCCAAGTCATAGTGGAAATGTTTGCTTCAGGTGCCGCCTTGTGTACTATTTTAAGATTCATAAAAATGTTTGAAATTGTTGTACAAAATAACCTTTTTGTGTGTATTTTAAAGTTGTTTCTGTCAAAAAACATTTGTTTACATTTGTGTTGAAATTAAATCGCAAATGTAGTTTACATTGTGACTGTGACCGATACGCGCCAGGTATTACAAGGAAACTACTTGGACTACCTGTTCTGCCTACTATGAAAGTTGTCGGGATACTTGGGTACCAACAGATTGCTTAAGGATTTTAATTATGACAGGTTTCGCAAAGAAAGTTAACTTCTGACGCTGCTCGCTGGGCATACATAAAATGTATCCTCGTTTAAAAAATATATCTAGCTTCTTAACTCTCACAACGATTATAATGACCAAGAACTACACAAATGACATCGCGTACGCAAAATGACCTCCAAGCCTCCAATTAGCGCTACCGTCTGCGTTAGTTTGCCAATAAAAATATACTTTCTTAAATAAAGATAATTGACTCTCTAACCAATAACTCAGGAAAGCTAGATACGCTTCCGGCCATAAAGTATAGTCTCGTTATCGTTAATGAAGACACGTGAATCGCGCGATTTATCGCAAATCGCTCGCAAAAACGCGAATAATCTGCGCTATCGCGTAGAAAGTGCGCGCACGCCGCAACCCACAGAGGTCGCGTACGGCGCATGTCAAAGCGCAGCTTTCATGCCGTATAGGCTAATGATGTGACGTCATTTGCTAGTTTGTTTTTTTCTATTGGGTCTGGTATTTTATCTTATGCCGCCATCATTTTGGCAACAAGAGTACCAATTCTTAAGTGATTGAGTTGACACTTTCGGAATTAGGTCAAGGCGATGAAATCATAAAAATAGTTATCAAAAAAATAAAACTGGGTCAGCCAGTCAATAAATATTTATTTTAAAAAAATACAAATTATTTCCCATCAACCAACGTAGGCTAGAGCCAACTTTCTCCGATTTAAAAATGTATCTAAAGCCATTCCCCCGGCCGGAATTCAGGAAAGTTCAAAGAACTATAATAACTCGACGAATCACGACAAATTCCACAAAATGTCGATTACCGACGTTCCGTGGCAGATATAATCTAAAAGGGAGAAATCTACAAAAAACCTGTTAAACTAGTAAAAGGATCGCGTGCGTCCGCAAATATACCAGTTTCTTTACAAACTTTGATTTCCTTGGGGAAATGGAAGTTTTCTACGGATAGAGCTTTTGCTTTTTATGATAAATAGGTACTTGTTGATAAGGTTCTAGGAAAGATACTTGATACTATATCAATAATACATACATGAGAGGAATGTTAAGTAGAATCTTTCATCATTTTAACCGTTCACCCATATAATCTGGTCTCTCCTAACGATTGGTTTTTTCAACTCTTCAATATCCGTATCTGAAAATAAACTTATGCTTCCGCGACTATTCTAGAAATATTTCTTTCGTTTGATGTCTTCGTAACATCAACCTATTGGCAGATACACGTAACAGAAACCGATTTCACGCCAAATTGAATCTTGTGTCCTCGACGAAAAAAGACGAAAAAAAGGCTAATCAATAATCGAACGCAGATAAGCTATGTTTGCTTTGGTGCGGACTGCTTGCCCCATATTTACTTGATTATATGAAATAGAGATATGAAACCATAGATTTTGGTGCCTGGTGGTACGACAAAATAATTTAATGATTAAGAGATTAAAGGATTTTAATTTTAACCTGCTTAGATAGTCTAAGGCGCGAATTACACAGAAACAGCGTAAGGCGCAGCGCGGGCATGGAAATTATAAGGAAACGAAAGAACGGCGTGCCAGTCCCGCGCCGCTTGAGTGTAATTCACGACATGTCGCCGACGTACATTTTGTATGAAAACGTTTTGAAGCGGCATCATGCCTGCGCCGCACCTTACGCCGTTTCTGTGTAATTCGCGCCTTACAGTCAGTTAAAGTATAAGACTTTCCTGGATTATAACTTCTTTCACATCTGCGAAGATTAGCAATATCCGGTATATTGTTTTCGTCAATAAATTGATAGCATTCAAAAATGCAAATTTAGCAATTGAGTGTCTAGAATTATGGTCTTATGATAGAAACTTATTCAAGAACTTAGATTATCATTTTTTTTTTTTTTTTCGTGTTTGTTTATTACATTGTACCTAATACTTTTGAACGCTTTCTTTTTAAAGAATTTTAGGAGCTTGTAAGACAAAGTACGGTATGGTATTCATGAACACGAGCATCATAACAATCAAACATAACGTTTTCTCTTTATGTCTGGTAGTAACATTGCGTACATCCATTAAAATACATTGTTATGAAAATGTACTACATATGTATATTGCCGACATTTTGTTTTTTTTTTTTCTATATGAAAACCACACAATACGAAAAGAAGCTCCCAGAAATTTATAGAAAAGCAGTTTAGTTGGGTGCAGTCAGGCAGGGCTTAATTGCTTAGCAGATTGACTGACAGTGACACCATATGATTTGTTAAAGCCATTTCTTACAACTATCATAGAAATACAATTCTGATTTAAGTTGATAGTCAATATGCAAAGCAATCATTTTCCCTGACTGTAAGTGTTATTTAGCTTATTCAGAACAGCACACATAACCGTAAAGCTACTGAACTAGCTCGTTTAAAGGTAGATTAGAGAGAGGTACTTGTAACACTCGACATTTGCAGGTCAGCAGCTTAACAGCTTTAACTGTAGACAAAGTATAGCAATAAACATGTCACTAAGTATTAATAATATGAGACAGGTCTCACTAATTAGATTCAGTAGTGAGAGTAGACAGAAGTATACAGGAAGCTGCTCACTTCCTGCCTAGCTACAGAGTTCATCGAACTCGTCGTCGCGTTTGCCGTTCGCTACGTACGTTTTGCCACGGTAACGATACATTCCGTATGATGAAATAAAACAAATCTTTATTGGATACCCATAACATTCCTGAAATAATTTCTTGTACCAGTCACCTTAGTATGATGTACTGAATTCACCGCATCAGTTTGTGGAGGGCTGTCCCTTACACCCTGTATTATGTTCTTCACGTACTTATGCATATTGTTTTGACGCGTGACGGGGAGAACAAGTGTCTTTCGGCTTCGTAAAGGGTACTTTTATTTCTACACCCATTAGAATGCAGCCCAGCTAAACGGATGCCACCATTGCCACTCACACCATGGATGAATTTGGATCCCTAATCATTGTTTTCTTGGAACTTACCACTACACTACGAGTGTATCCATAGAGATGCGAAAGAAGAGTGTATCTAACACAATTTTGATATATATTTCTCTAAAAGATGACCTCTGAATGGATGACCATTAAACAATCAGCCTCATATTAACCTCGTCACGAATCATGCCTAGACGCATCAGTATGTATATCAAATGTCACAACACAAGAGTACATGACTTTTATGGCGTGGTATACCATGGTGTATCATTGACAAATAAGTCGCGCAATAATATTTATGGTGCTAGTGAAAGTGCTGCTTATTATAATGGTCATGGCGACCATGAGGATGGCGCAATATCCTTAATACACTATCTACTAGATGTGAATACATGTGCGCTTCTGTCGAAGACCCTGACGATACTTGAACTATGAGTGCATTACAATTACAGGACTGTTCAGTAACACCAAAATTTAATTACGGTAGGCGAAATAAGAAGGTTCTAAATTAAATTATATTTATTGACACATATAAGTTAGGGAACATAGAAAAACAAAATCAATGAGCATAGTTAAAAGAGTACAAAAGCAGAAACAGCCGTTGGCCCCAAACTACGCACAGCCTGTATCTTGGTGGCCCAATATCAGCAGTAAAGGCTGATTGAATTCGAATGTTCAGTGTGACATAACACAGCAAGACATATGTGATAACTCATTATGAGAATAGTAATTATAAAATTATTCAGAAATAAAAATAAAATATAATAACAATCATAAAATAAAATAAAAAATCATAAAAATAAAAAGCAATACAATTTTAAAATGGAAGCACTAAGGCCTTAGAGACAGAAGCCAAATTGTAGTCTGATCAAATATCAGAGCAGCTCATGATACGTATCAGCACCGTACTACACCAATGATCGTAACAGATGGAGAAAAACCGTTGACAAACAGGAACTGAGTCACGATTCTCATCAATGAAGGAACCAACCAAATTGAGGTAGAAATAGATAATCGTGCACGTACCTACCTACAAGAGCAAGAATGAAGACAACATTGATTTGCTGAGAAAACAGGAGGGCTTAGTTTTTAAGTCTGCATATTTTACCTCAGGGTTTTAAAGACGTCAGTCTTGACATTCTTTATGACCGAAGATTTTCTGCGTACATAAGTTGTTTATCTTTATCTCAAAAAATCGGACTTACCATTATCATCGAATATTTCCAATTATAGTACTTTACTAAGTCTTAAGAGCTCTTGAAAGTTTGCGTGAAATCTTTTGTCGCATTTTAAACTCTCGAGAACCGATAAGATAAGTAATCACAGCAAATTCCTTTCGCACTTTGTGAATAGTAATTGTTCGAGTATAAATCGCGAATGAATATTCAAACTTAGTTATATATTTGCGTTGTAAATCGACAAATTTGCAATAGAGCGTTGTCTGTATATATTAACACACTTTATCGTTCCGCGTTCCATTGACCCAATGTTCACGTTTACATACTACAATTTAATAAATACAGTACCACAGATAATAGGGTGGGGTATCTACCTAAACATAAAATGGGGAATGAAAATAAACGAATACTTAGGCAGTCAGATAAGTTTTAGACGAGGAGACGAGTAGGTAGTACCTACCGGACCGAAAAAAGTACATTAAAAACTACAGCTGCCTGATCAACCTGCCATATAAGAACTCAGCTACGTTCCAATGAACTAACATAAAATGTGCAGTATGTAGGTAAACGTCAGATGTGAACCAATTGAACCGGTTGTATCTGAGCGTCGTCCTCGATGCATAGTTCACAACAGCTGCGTTTGCGCACTGTGAGGCAATCCGAACCAATTGAATAAAGGAGCCTCGGGCCACTACACCTATTTGGAAAGTTCACGACCCTTGCATTAGCTGTCCTCACTTGTTGCAGGCGCCAAAACACTCACTTTTATCCTTTACTAATGCTCACCATGTTACTACACATGCTTGACATTTGATCTATCAATTTGCCAGTTGCAAAACATAACGATGTTTTATGTTATATCGAAATATAAATTGAAAAGTGTTCATTGTGGTCGCTCCATCAAATATTGGAGACCATTCAATGTTGACTCGGATTTTAATGAGATTTCATAACGGTGCAGCCTCGGCTGTGCAATTAATATACTGTGTATCTACTTGTACTTATACACATAGTAACGATGTTTACGCCTTCAAGGAATCGCTAAATCGTTGACCGCAATGGATCGGATAAGGAAAATAAATAAATTCGTTTTCTAATTAACTCTTACAATTACATCCTCGTAATTTCCATTCTGAAAGTTAAGCTCTTACCTAATTAACACTCTCTGTGTTTCTTTTTACTTGTGCAGTGCCGTCCTAAATATCATTACCATGCACTGCGTTTTACGTAACGGCCTTTCCAATACTGGCTCCACTTCCCGCTTCAAGGAATGTTGGCATCAAGGCAAGTTGGTGACAAGACCGATCCGACGCCTTCGATGATCGATCTCTTGCACATACTGTACCAGATAAGTATTTGTATTGCACTCAAAGCGTGGGAGTATCTCTATTTAAAAATACATCGGGCACAACATAATGTAGGTAATCATATTTTAATGTGTGGGCTTAAGCACATAATCATAATATTAAGTTACTAAATTGTAGAATATCAAGGTCCAAAAGTTTCCTTGTGTTCGGAAATCGCTACACTTGAAACTATTTACACTCGCTCGTTGTAATATTTTTATCCATTTCATATTCTCAAAGGTCTTTGGCTGTGAAATATAATAATCCACAGCCAGGTGGCGCTTGAAGATTCCATATAAAACGTGCCCAGCTGTTGCAGGGTGAACGGACTTTATGTGGTTCGGTTTACAAGACTTTTGTAATGCAACCTTAATCCTAATAGTGATAAGGCTTATTTTCATAGGCCAGCTCCTTATATGGCTTTTCCCGTCATGGAAAATTACATTCCCGATTGTACAGGACTCAGCTTAATTGGATTTGAGATTCCTTCTACTTGAAACTGACAAACCATCTTGGGACTCACATAGTTTTGTGTTAGGTACTTTGTTCTATAGCCTCGGACGGCCTGGTTACATAGTAAATGGTAACATTCCATTCCCAAGGTGAGCAGATTATGTTTAGTGTTTAGTACATTTACAATACATAAAAATATCTTATGTCATGTCCTACAATAGATACGTAATTCACTCCGCAAACTAGTCTGCCATTACGTATGTGCCTTGGACTGGTTATTCCTCTGAGTTCTTGACAAAAAAATTAAGATCTATTAGTGCTCCATTTCAAATGTCAACCGCAAGTAATTATAACAAATTGTTGTACTTGGACATGCAAAGTTTAAAGTCATCACATGATTTTTACAGTACATAATACTTCAGCGTTTCGAGGAGTTAGTCAAAACGAACTCTATCTTATTCATTATCCATATAAATTGCAGTTTGCATGCAATTGTAATGTCTTAATTTTCCGTAAAATATTTCACAGTTAATTAACCAATCATAAAACACTAGCAAACGCGAGATTTTCACATTTACAATACCATAGCGCTTTTTATTCAAGCTTTTCCGTTACTACAATACCAGTGACACAATGTAGAATGAACATGTTTCTTTGGGCCGCACCTGTTTCCTGCCAGTAGCTGATGCATGTCGCATTGTTTTCTTTTTTGTCCCTTTTCCGTTGCTTTGTAAAACTGTGGTCGTTTTATAAGTGATCTATTATATTCCCTCATGTAAGTGCACTCTGAACATGAGCTTGAATTCGACGTGGGAAACATATTAACTTCCCAGAATTTATAGTAAAACAATCGTGGCCCAGATCCGTTATGATGTACAGTTTCTACACTGTCAATGTGAAATTACACAATATAGAAACCTTACTTGTGAAGATAAAGATTTCCACTGCGCCATTGAGGACTAGAAGGTTGACTTCACGTTTGTTATCAACCGTTATATAACACATGGCTCTATTGTAATGCCCAATTGTTTTTGAAAATGAATGAAATATAAAAATTGTTGTTAGAAGTTGGTTTATTCTTTCGTTTTTCCATATCAAAGCTGACTAGGCGTAGCTAAAGAATCACAGCTACGCGTTTTCAAACCGTATCTCTAATTTAACAACCTCGTATTTCCAAATTTGTAACATAAAATGCTTCAAGTCATCCGCAAAATCACCAAGTATGATGGCGTGCCTAAATGCCGTTCGCCCACTTCCGACCGTATATAGCGTGTATGGGCTCTGGTCAGTTAAAAAGACCGCTTTAGAAGCAGCCATTTAATGTTTTATTTATTAACTGATATTCACTAATATTGGGTACCTGGTTATTGAACAAAGAATCGAGACGCATGTGTCATCTACTCATCTTCTTTGTGTCGATTTTTGAGCTTGGCTTGCTTGTTTTAATATTGGTAGTGACTGCAGTTTTGTAAACTGTGTTCGCGTATAGTACCTAAGTCTAATTCTGTAAGCGTTAGGTTCATAATAAATAAATCTGTGGCTATAAACTAGACCACAATAACAAATAAACTTGCCTATAAAGTACCTAATTTCCATTTCAAGTGAATTAACGACTGTTGATTGGTAAATGAAATCATTGTTTTGAAATAAACAGCTAATATTTTTCCTTTCACTTTCCTTTGTTTGTCACATCAAAAGCTATGTTTAATTTAATCTGATAAGAGTATAAGAAGCCCGAAAATGCATTGAGAATGGATTAAAAGCCATCACATGAGTTTTAGATCTTATAATAAGCACAACGTCAATGAGCGAATGACTTTTTATAACAATGACAAAAGATATAAAAACTATGACGTCCGTTATTATGTATAGCATATTAATATTAGTCAGTCGGCAAACCACGTTCTCCTTCGTTCCACCCACATCGGACATTCACAGTCGCTGTCTTTGCAGGAACTCATTTGCAATGTCCTAATTTGACAATCGAAAATGAGAAAACTTTCTAAGAGGTACATACCTATTTATACCTCTTAAGTTGTCCCTTACTTTCATATTTAACATCTATTAGAACGTGCTGCACATATGAACTAGCAGCAATCACACAATTAGCATATAAATAATGCCGCACTAAAACTACGCCTTGGCTGAAAGACAATGAATGCATCGGTGAAATCGACATGATAGGCTTCGAAAAATTAACATTTTAAATAGTTTATCAATGTTATGTCTATGTGAGATCACGATTTCTAATTACCAAATTAATTCGATCAAGATAGTATCCACGCGTGTGTATCAATCGACGGCCACGATTTGAAGTTCAATGCCGCAGACAGCAGCACCAACGAAAACGATGACTGGCATATCTATACAAAAAATTGAATCTTGTTTCTGCGATATCATCGTATAGTATTGATACAATACAAGCCCGCGTATGTCTGAGTGCTACTAACCCACAACTATTGTTCCTCGTGATTTTTTTCGTTAATTTTTAATTCAGTTTTTTGTTTGCGGTTCTATGTAAGCACTGGATCTACGTGTATATTTGCCACATGGTAAATTGTTGTTTACTTTGCACTCGCATTTGGTTAGTACAAATATGGACATGGCAGGCACAGCCACTGGCGCAACGGTAGAGCGGATTATGCGCTAGCGCAACCGGTAATTTACAAGGGTTTTCTGATCACACCGCTATATTTAGAAGCAGTACTGGCAATATCAATTAGCAAGCTTTCATTGCCGCATTCCGCTTGGCCGTTTTATAAGCTGAGGACCATGTTAAGAACCCAAAGGAAAGTCTTCGCCACTTACTTTCAAATACATTTAAATTGCGATACGTTTGTGCTCCAGTTTCCGTAAAAATCCGAAGCAGGTACAGATGGTGACACTAAAAGAGGCCGCAGACAGAATTCTCACGCGTCCAGATTTGTGGTCGATTTAATTGAATAATTTAACCCTGAATGGCCTGACTGCTTGAGTCCGACGAGATTTCACTAAAATGCTTTGTTTAGAATCGAAAGTGTTTAGCCGTTCGGTAGTGTTGAAATTCACTATCTATAATAATAATTCTAACTAGGTACCTACACTACTTACGTAGATACAACTGAAACTTGAATAGGATCAAATATGTTCTCCGAACCTTACTTTGTAGCCAAATGACAATATCATGGAATTAAATCACTTTATTTTCAACGCTTTAATGGAACGATTGCAAATCGAAGGCCACTCAGTAACATAAAGCCGGCCTTTTTTTGCATTGAATGTTGTTACGACCATGACCTTTCGGCAATTTAAGATAATTGAATTTCGTTGATCTAATTTACTTTCCGTAATATTTGAGATTTATTGATCTTATGAAAAATGTTAACACTCAATAACTGACAGAGTTACTTAATTTACTGTCATTAACTCAAGGTATGGCTTGTACGATGCAACAATGCGTTAAATTACTCCACTGCTTCTGTTAATTAATCGTATTACCTCATATAAATTAGCTCGAAGCACTTAAATTCGTGGGAAATCCATTCAGCTTGCAATTCGTGCGAACATCAGTTAGGACATGCGGATTGTTCGTAAACTATCGAATAAATCTAAAATAAGGTGAAATGGAACTCAAGCGGTTGAATTGATTGTATGAAACTGATGCGAAGAATGCATGTTTGTGTTAGATATTTGTCAACAAAGCTTTGTCGTATTGAATTAAAAATATTTACTACGTGATCGACGGATAGCCTCGACCATTCAGTTTCTTTACGGACGTGACAAGAGTGTTATCGATTTTTGGTTATGGATTTTCGTGCGATTCTGGGCTGCAGTGCGTGTGTGTTTTGTGACGTGCATAAGATAATACATTTATATTTATTTATAATGAAAATAACTAAGGTTCTTCCAGGTTTGCTACCAATTAATACGATACTCATAATATTATTTCCGAAAAGCAGCTGTTCTCGCCATAACTCTACCATTAAGTATATCTTTAAGACATCCAGTTTACATATTTCTTCCTTTGTTAGGGCATAATCGTTTTTATGGTTACTTAACCCACATAATTTTCCAAAAATCTAAATTTTCCTCCATGCATTTGTTAGAGGACTTCCTTGCCGGAGGAGAGTGCCAGGCGCGGCGGGTTCGCGCGCGTAAGCAGTCTGCCCGATGAGCCGTAGCGCGGCGGTCTTGCCGCCAAGCTCGCGTAACCTTAGCACCGCTTATGTGTACCGCATACTTTTCGACAACATTTTAACATTTTTACAGTGAACTCTGAAAGTTTGGTGAAAATTTTCTATTGTGTAATTAAAATCCGTGACGTTCAAGATACAAACTGTGCATGATTGAGTGTCAGTGACATTTTATCCAGTGTTAAGTGATGAATTGGGACGGCTAGCGCCTACGTAAATTACATCATTTGGTGATGTTGACTTCTTTTCAAAAGGAGCGAGTGTTTTAGAACGTTTTATTAGTTATTAAGAGTGTTGTGAACCAGGAGATCATCCTGATGAAGCGTTCGACGTGGGTGGACGTGGAAACGGGCGGCCGACTCGGCTGCAACGGCGAAATCTTCTGGAGCGAATGCCCTGACTGCGATTGCTCTTACTGCAACCCAAACTACGTTTGCGTGTGTAGTGAAAAGGTATTATGACTAACTGTGGATATCCTGACAGATACTTGTACACACATCCATAGTGTACAGTTTTTGTTATTGCCTTTGTTACAGAAACTTGTTATTCTCAATAGTAAACAATAAACACTTTATAATATAATACGTAATTACAGACTGAAATACCGACTCGCTTTTTCCAGACTGCTGCATTGCAGTAAGTCTGTATTTCTTACACACAGTAGAAAGAAATGTAACTCACTGATAAAGCAAAGTTTGAGCATCGTTATCTCTTTTCGTAATGGACAAATATTTGCTAACTCAGTCTTCAAGGTCCGTCGACCTTTCAAGTCGTGTGAATTTTTATACAAAGTAATTATAACATTCTCAATCCCCATTTTCAAAGGTTGCAATAATTATTATGGGCAAACTATAACGTTTGACATACAAACTGTATAAATTATAAAGCTTTGGTATATAGATAACCTACTTTCATACGTACAAGTTAATGTGCTTAACGTTGAGAAAAACTATTGAGGCAAATCACCTTAACTCGAAGTATGATGAGACATTGATGGCCTCGAAACTTTTGTATGCAGCCACGCAACGTGTCTCTGAAATGTGGATAACTTTTGCCCGGAACCGCACTTCTGGGATATAAACTATCGTAATACGATGACCTAACCCAGATCCTCGTCTATCTGTCTGCCCATCCAAAAGGACACAGACGGACAGGCAGACAGAATGACTTACGTATTTATAATATTGGTATGGATATTATAAACTTTAGTGGTCGACGTGACGCCTCAGGCTAAGCTAGCATTTCGTCTAGAAACTCTTTGCATTACCATCCTGTTTTCTTTTTTGAATATTTAACCATGCAGGTGGCAATCTCGTTTGTGTTTAAGATTGAAATGCTGTAGAGGTGTTTTTATCAGAATTTCCGTAATCTTAATCTCAGTGCAAGTCACATTGTCACAAGCGGATGTTATCAGTGCACAATTGCACATGATGTATATGTAGATCAATGCTGCCCGTCCGTTCTCTCCTATATCCACTTAAAGAGCTGGTTATTTCTTTTGCGGAGATAAATCAAGACATTCTTTTGCAATGATATAATATCTAACAGTTTCTATGAAAGAAATTCCATAAACTTGTGGTTTAGCAAATGTTTACTGTCTGGGAACAAATAAATAAAGACAGTTTAATGCTATCCTCATCACACATCGGTGACGGTCAAGGTAAAGGAATGGAATTCGTACAAAAAGGGGATATTCCCCGATTAACTATCGGTTTCTGAAACTTCGCCAGTAAATCTGCTGTCAAAAGCCATGTAAGCTGCTGTGATTGGTTGAGCAATATAATAACAACTGATCTTAAACATTGACATGACATTGGACAGCAAATGAAATTGAACCGGGTTTTAAGAAACTCTCTGAAGATACTTTAGCTAAACTAGATTTACAGTCTTCATCAGGATTTCTAGCTTCTTCAGCATCGACTTACAATAAGCGCGTTGTAGATTTCTAGTTCTTTTGAAATTATTCTTTATAGCATCTATTAAAAAATATGTTATTAAGTTCATCGTCCCTCCTTGGAATTAATAATGCTGAGTTACTTCATCATTATTGTATAACCATATAAGTCACGCCTACCAAATCTGTTTTATGATAACGCCGAAAATGGTCTTTATGAGCCATAAATACAGAGATATGTCTCCGAATGCATGAATCCTGTATATTTCCAAAGATTGGTTCTTTTTGTTTCTCCTTGAAGATGTCTTTCAAGGTGCTGAATGAATCCCTTGACAAAAAGAGGTCTAGTCTTATGTTGCCTTTATGTAGTCTCATATACAATGCTTTACAATACACGAGGAAAGTGAAACTTGAGAGGGTTTTTTTCTTGCCTTCCTCCGTCTTTGTATAAAGCGCACACCACACACGTGAAAAGAGTTGTTTTACCTGTAAGACGCCTGGGAAAAGCTTTTATGATATTGTTTATCGATTGTGCGATAGTGATGCTGGGAACCTGTTCGCTTCAATCTTTCTCGTGATTTACGACGATGATAGTACTCTAAGATACGGTGTTTCATTTGTATTACGTACAATGTTGATTGCTGTGCCTTGTTCTCAAAAACGATATGGATCATTTCTTGCTTAAACTTGGTGTTATTTGCGTTGCCACATTCTACAACTCGTGTCTCTCTAGAGGTCTTATAGATCTAGGGATCTTAAGGAATTATAATATCTAAGTACATTACATACCGAGGACACATGTTCCTGCATTTAAATTTTAAATAAAGCATTTGTTTGTGATGCTTAAAATACGGATTTAAGCATCACAAACAAATGCTTTAATTCAGCTCATAATGTCAACTTCGCAAAATGACAACCGATCGCAAAATGTCCACTTCTCAAAATGTCAACTTCTTAAAATGTCAAATTCGCATAATGACTATTTCTCAAAATGCTGATACTCTTAAATTTTGTATTGCCTCAAGTACTACCGACACCGAGTTCACTGACGGTCTGCCATTTTTCACCCTTATAAAAGGAAGTAATAAGGTTGAAAGAGGCGACCGTCAGTGAACTCTATACTACCTAATTCAAATCATAGGTACTGCCAGTTTAATTTTCCTCATGAAGGATACTATCCTTCATGGATAGGGACCTCCTTTGTAGCTTTTATAAATGTTTTCATATCACGTAATGTTGTATTGGAATAAATTTCCGATAAAACGACTTTATTTACTGTTTATTAAATAGTTGTCAGGCGAAACCATTGCTCCATATATTTTCTTATCCAAATATTTGCATTTCCATGTGTACATAATTTGTTGTTGCTACATTAATTGAGTTTAAATTATTTACCTATTGAGTATTGGTCTGTTAGTCCCCGATCTTATCATAGTTGATTTAGGTTTATTGCTTTCTAGGACTCCTTGTTATACCGACTAAGTTAATTACTCATTCAGTAGGCAATCTCATTCCATTGTATTTAAGGGAACTTTGATCTTTAAAAGCGCTAGTTTTTAACCCTCGACCAAAACCGAAGAGTGTTACCTATAAGTTTGAAGTGTGTCTATCTGTGGCATCATAGCTCCTGAACGGATAAACCCATTTTATCTACGTTGGCTTGTCTTTGGTTATGGTTAATCACCACGTAGCTACCTGTGCATTTAGTAATAGGTCTACCTATGAAACTATTAAATTTTGACCTACCGTAATGTTTTGTATGAGAACTACCTACGCAATATTCCCAAGCTTAATGATGAAACTCATCAGCATCTCGTAAATGTCCTCATACTTACAATACTTCTCATTCGTTACGCATACTTTTCGTTGTTCTTCATTCAACATCACCGTAATGTGTTGTTGGGGACATTTGATCAAATATTCTGTAAACCCTTCACCCTTTTTTTTTTGGGGTGGGTAATCATCAAATAACTCCTCCCGCTCTGGGTGGAGTGGGAGGGAGTGTCAGACTTTTACTGACTAAAACCCATCCATGTTCCTTCTTTGCCCTTTGTGTTCCAGGGCCGCGGTATCTCTTTTGAACAGTCCCGCAGCCCCGAAACCCTTCACCTAAGTTTTACAAATCTGAAGGATTTTGAGAGATTTTTTTATTGGAGAAACGTAAATAAAAGCAATGGATGCTGTTGAATTATTAAAATGAAAGTCATTGCAATTGTTAAAACACATTTCATCCATGGAATGGACCGAAAAGTTGTTCAAGAGCAGTAGCGTCAATATTCCATAGCAATTATGACACTGACAGCTCTTGAATGCGGTTTTAGACGTGTTAATCCCTTGTAGATCGTTGGTGAAATTGGCGCTTAGACTTTTCAATTATCCTACCGAGATCCAAATGTACTGATGCAATCTGCCGTGTTACCTGAATTAGGTCGTCAAGTGTATGTTCACAATACTCATAATTTAAGTCATAACATGTTATCAATAGGGACAATAGATTGCTTGTTTGTTTCACTATTATTGTTGTCGTGTTATTATGAAATATTTCGGTGTTTAATTATGACAATTGTTATACTTCATTTCGAGCATTAAGGATGTAACCCAACAATTCTGGTTCATAAGAAACACTATACCTATCTAATTCATTTATGACATCATTTTGACATTCGATGAGTGCGTTCCCACGTAGTTATTTGAACTTGCACCCATGACAGGGACTGACTATTCATTCTGTATTTACATGTTAGGTACAGAATCTTTCTCTGTTACAATAATTTTGAATTTTTTCCTCCATACACACATCACAAGAAATTGTTAGTATACAGCTATTACTAACACCAAAAAGCAATTAACGTAAAATATTCAAACAATCAGTAAAACGCAATTACGCACATCTACATAATAGTTTTACGTCATTGATTTTGAAATCAGTTTAGTTACCTATAAGAGTAATTAGTGTGATTGGGCATTGAAACACAATCTGTTTTTTGGATAAACATTTGTGGCATCTTAAACAAACAATAATGATAATAAGAGCTTCAAGAGCTCGCTTGTTTACGATTTTTTCAAACAAATTATGCGAAAAAGAAACTGAGAAGCGACGCGAAAATCGAAAGAGAAATCGCGATGATGGTAATATAAAAGTCGCGTCAAAAATTATCACACACAACACAACAGCTGATTCAGAAAAAAACTCGTTTTAAGATAGTGCTGATGGTATACCACTTGTTCCGGCGGCGTAGTGCCGTGCCGGGAGACGTCAAAACGGTACGAGCTGGCAGTTTTCTGATTTCTAATAACCACATTACCATATGTTGGCCTTTCACGTTCTATGTATTGGATAACGCACGCGATTTTGTATCAACGAGATGAATATATTGGCTGTATACAACATTTCAAAGCAGCTTTCTGTCGAAAACAATAATTATTTTATGATACATGTGCAAATTGTTAAAACTGAAATTGGTCTCCACAACTATTTTATGAAACAGAATTCTGGTTTTAAATTGCTCAATATTATTGACGAGTTGGTATCATAGAAGGAATTAAGTTAAATTACTGCTAGTATTTATAGATTATAATGACAAATAAGGAAAGTAAAGCCGAGTTATTTAACTCTAATTCATCAGTTTTCCTTGACACCGTACTGTACACACGCGCGTGATATTACATTATTCATTTAAAGTATAAAATGCATACAAAAAAGTGCATTGTAGTGACATGTTATAAAGAACTTACAACATTGCGTTAAAGTGAACATGTTTCCGATTTTGGGGTTACAGTGTGAAAGTAAATATTCGCAGTGAATTGATGATGAACGGGGAGTGCTGTCCACGTTTCTAGATCGTTCCAATAAAAAGCATAATTAATTCTTACCTGATCTGCATACGACAGCTTTACGACAATTTTGAAACTTTCTTTAAATTGTCTATGAATAGCAGCAGCTGTATGCTGGTTAAATAAGATATTTAATAGTGTTAAAACGATTCTAACGAGGTGGCGAAAAATGTGTTATGATTTTGATTCAAGTTTAGAAAAGAACGACCTTTTTGTTAGCTTGTGCGCGAGCACAGCAAACAAAGAGATGTTTAGCGTCCGTGGAGGTGCTAACTACATGTTTGAGCAACAAACACGCATCGCCATTAACACATAGCTTTGCAGATAACGCGTTCACTACCGGTGTTGTACTAATTCTCAATGCTTCCGTACCCATAATATTCATATAACAAGTGCCCAATAATGAAGTTAACATTCTGCAACGAAATTGTACAAAATAACTAGCAAACGACCTCGATAAGATTTTAATGATTTTATACGTTAAGAATGCAACGTACTCGAAGTATTGTAGTAAAACAATTAATAATCCAAACAGTGCAGTGTTTAACTATACAGGACAATATTTTGCATTGTTTCCGCTGCGACAAATGATGATAGCCAACGTACCTTGACATTATTTGCTTCGTCAGATATGATTTGTGATTTGCTATAAATACCTAGGCATAGCTACACACAACTAAAAGTTGAACATTTTGTACTTCAACTCAAAATGTAATACCCAGTCATATATAATTAACATTGTCTGTTAATCTGGTTATAAAATTTCTTAAATAGACTATTTATCGAATAGCGTGCTTGATGTTATCGAGCACCAACTTGAAAACACAAACACGAAGGCAATGCGTGATTTTATCCTGTTACACCTAGTATTATCCAATGTTTATTTTCAAATACAAACTTGAGTGCATAATTAAAATCCGTTTTGAATTATGATCTACACATTCCTGATTTATGGCAGCTCTATATCTGGATTTAATATTGTTTTTGTTTACATGTGGCCGGGCGTTGCCCTTTCAGGCGCTCTTTACGAGATAGCCAGGCTTGCTCTTGCTCAGCCTCCCATGCTCCCATCCCCTCGACCGCCGGCGGGTCAACTTGTTTCAACTAGGCCGTCAAGGATGCGGTTTGTGGTTAAGAATTCTTTCTTAGCTACATCTTGCCCATTTTTATGAGCTTGTCGGGTTTCATCCTCTTGTTTTTATTAGCAATCCACATCCTTGTAATATGTATCGGCTACGTCGGCATTCACACGGCTTTAATAATATTTTGAATAAATAAAATTCTCTATTATTATATGCAGTCACACACTTCGATAAACATAACTTTCTTCAATGTGCTGTGATTTATTTATAGTTTATAAAAAAGAAAACAATTGTCTTTCTATCAGATTAATTCTTCTTAGCACGTGCTTTCGTGTCTCGTAGTAATTCTACAGTCGTTTCGTTTCCTGTGTTCAAAACTGGACAATCACACAAATTACTCGCTCAGTTCGCCGTGCTTTAATTGCAAACTCCGATTTCTCACTACTAACGGAATACGTTGGTCCGAGTGAAAGTAAACTTATTCGACTTCTGGGCTTCGACTTAAACATTCATCAATTTTAATCATATATCACTGGGCTGCAAAGGGGTCATATTAAAATTTCACTCTATTGGAGGCGATTCAATATGTAATCGATAATAAAACCAGTAAAATGTTATCGTTTGAGAACTTGGTTGAATTTCCTTTATACCAGGCAGTCTTCTTGCAACTATTTCATTTGCTTGTCCTTATACAGCTTCTTTTCATGAAAAGAAGTACGTTTTCACTAAATGGATGCTCAACGGCCCACATTCAATCAATTTAAATTCTTGTTCAGTACTTGTGCGATCGATAAAAATACCGTTGTGAGCTTATTGCGATCGTGCATGACGGCTTTCGTGAATCTTTTGATCTGTCTGCTGTAAGTGACATAAATCTGTAGATACGTGAATCTGTAATGAGTTCCCATTACCCATAACTGTTCATAGCGTTACATGAACTTATTAGTGGTGTGCAGATCTTCGCAGAATCAATTCCATTGTTGTCACGGAGCTAACGGGATCGTCATCATGCGTTGGTGCACCGCAACTTTACACGTATACTTTATGACGCTATTTCCCTCGCTGCATGTCGCAGGTTTAACGGATGTGAGCGTCGCATCACTTAGTTCAGCAAAACCGTCACCACTACTCACCACTAATGCACGCATCGTGTTCACGTTTAGCATTAACGACTGAAAGCAACTGGATAAATGACAAAAGCGTGTCCATTAGTAATTTTCGATTGACCGTAGAAAGTGGTTGTAAAACTTTTTCGCCAAGCGAAATGTCACCCGGAAATACTCGTACATTAAGTAGCTAAGCAAGTTAGGTACTCTTATTTCATCTGATTACATCCAAGCAATGAAACACGTTTAGACAATTTTACGTTTCCTTTCTATTTACTCGTTTAAAAATGTTTTAGACGCAAATGTATCTTTTAGTAAATAGTTGTCTGAAACGAGGAAAATGACGCAACTGCTTTCTTGCAGTCTGGTTTGACAGAACCATATCATGACAGCAATGCATATGAACGTATTGATTACGTTCTTGAGTTTGCAAAACGGGTGAAACCAGTTCATGAGACAGTGTATGATTAAGTTAACATGCGTGTATATGTAATTATATGCCTGTATGATTATGGGTTACCGCGGTAACGAAACCCCTTTTTTCTAGCTATGAATATTCAAACGCATTACCTGGAAATACGTTTTTATGAACAAAGCAGTTTCTTAATGCCTACATCTTGATTTTTCTTCCATCCAACTCAACTCAAACTCAAGCATTTATTTCAAATGGACCCGTGACAGGCACTTTTGCATAGTCAAAAATAATCTCCTACAGTCCAGCCACAGGTATAATAACTGTGAATGGAATGTATTTTCCCATTCGAAAATAGTAGATCTCTTGTCGATATATACCGTAAGTGACAGTATAAGTTTAGTTGTAAACCGTGAAAGCTTAAAATAGTGATTAAAATCTTAGTTCGTGAGCCCAAGTGGCTTTGGAGCAGGACCAGCATTCAGCCAAGCATGTTTATCTAAGATATAGTCTTCCAACTTATAATATGCTCGCTTACATAGTGTGCGTTTTATGCTTGTTTTAAATTTCTTCTCATTAAGTTGTAGAATGTCAAGTGGTATTTTATTGTAACATTTTACACAGTACCCCATAAAAGAAGAGCATACTTTTGACAATCTGAAACGTGGCTGATCTAATTTGTCCTTATTTTCGAGTATTAACATTATGCATGTGAAAGATGTCTGATAAAAGACGAGTAAAATAAGCGACAGGCGAATATACATAGTGTTTTCATAAATATATTGACAAGGTACCGTCATGATGTTAATTTGTTTAAACAATTCTCTTAGAGATTCGCGTCTGCGTAGGTTATAGATGGCTCTTACAGCCCTCTTTTGCAGAATAAATATTGAGTCAATATCTGCGGCCCGTCCCCACAGCAGAATACCGTAAGACATGATGCTATGGAAGTAACTAAAATAGACCAGTCTCGCGGTATCCACGTCTGTTAATTGCCTGATTTTACGGACAACGTAAGCGGCTGAACTTGGTGGCCCTGCAAGTGCTGTTAAGTGCGGACTCCATTGCAATTTCGAGTCAAGCGTAATCCCCAGGAAAACCGTCTTTTCGACGAAGTCTAGTATCTCCCTGTTCACAACGTTACATTCGTTAATTCTTACATTCGGTAACGCGAATCTTATGCATTTAGTTTTCTTCTCATTTAAGACCAAATTATTTACAGTAAACCAGTTATGAATCTTAAGCATAGCGTTATTTACGTCATCAAACTCTTGTGCACGTCTGTTAAATCATTGTAGTTATTTCATGATTTTGTGCAAATCTTCTTTATCGCGTTGTTTTTAAGTCTTGAATCAGTTAGATGCACTAACTGCGATCGTTCCTACTACACCTTTCTTTTCAACTCATTTTTCAAAATATGGCTTATGCTTCGCCCTGGAATACACAAGTATTTGTTTGGTCCGGACTCATCTGAAGTCACCAATTTAAAAAAACATTGATTCCATCCCATCATTCTCGTCATCCCACTATTATCAGTCACCCTAATAATACTAGTCAATACCAATGAATGGTAGACAGAAACTCAATAGCTCATCTCGTGAGAACTAAGAATTTATTTCTCTGCGTTCTAGATTCAAGATCCTTCCAAACACTGGGCTGTGAAAGTCTGCCGTTAGTGCTTCGGTTGAGGTCACAGTTCAAACCAATTATATCTGTTTGTTCTATGTCTATGATGTAATGATCTTCCGTGGTACATCCTGCCCTATGTTTTATGTATTCAGATGCCTTTAATAATTAAACGTTTCGTTTATGGCACTGTTTTGAATTCAAAGTTCATATGATTATTGTGTAATAATCATGACTGATGAGATAATTGATATTATTTAAGATTATGATGATTTAACACTGTATTACGTGTTCTTCTTTTCATTATTAAGTTTAATTAAGTCCCAGAGTTCAGAATGATACTTTCATTAAACAAAACGCTGCTAACTTTACAATCGATCTACTGAACGACTTTGTCACGACCACCAATGTAGAGAGTGTTTTGAGAATTCGGTCGTTAGCTTTTCATTTTATTCAAATCTGAAGGTCGTCTGTATGTCGGTGCGCATGTAAAGTTGCGAGTTTCTACAACGCTGTCCCACTTCCTGGCTCGTTTCCGCGAGACCGGTTGTTTTGATTGCTCCGTGATCGAGACTAACAAAAACATAGTCGCGGAACGGCAAGAACGAGCCCACGAGCCATCATCCAGGTCAATCGAATTCATTTCCGACAGTTTCGATATTCTCGTCATCCGTATGTTGATTACTGGCTGTATCTTTTTCATAACTCTTAAGAATGAAGTCCTGACTAAAATTATACATAATTATATTTTAGTTAACCCTTTATTTATTGTGTTTTCAATATTTATTCCAGGAGTTATAAAGTCTTTTTAGGACTATTATGGTTAGTGGCATCGTTGTCGTGAGTTTGCCCCAAAACAGTTGACTTATGATGATTAGAGAACAATATTAAAGCTGGATAGATTTCTAGTTTTATCGACACCGGTTTGTCTAAGAGAGTGAAACACTTTCACATTTTAGATGGCGGGTAGGATGTTCAATCAAAGCCGCAAGGAATATCAATCTCAGGGATAATAAATTAGCATATTTGAATTCCACTATCGATATAATGGTACCTATCCCACTGGTTACAATTATCACTAATTAATTATCGGAAGAATACACTTCGACCCCATTATATCTAACACCATTTTATTATCTCCATTTAAGCATTACATTACCAAAACATCTTCATAAGCTCTTGTCATTTGTTTGTTTATAATTAAAATGCATAATCTTTCATGCACAATCTCAGTTACGTATGTTGCTGAATGCGGCAACTATGCCACACGGAGTTTCAAAGAACTAACAATGTTACAATGACGTCATTAGAAACAACAGACTTATCGGAAAGTGACAGTGTAGTGACGAACAATAAAGAAACAGTGACAGTCGAAATGGGGGTCTCAAGTAAGAACCCGATTCTTGCTTCACCGAGGTCGAGTGCGACATTGAGGTTCGAAACGGGGATCTCGGACAAAAACTTGATATCTGACATACCGAAGCCGACGCCGGCATTACAGTCCGAAACGGGGGTATCTGATAAAAACACCATACGTAACACACCGAAGCCAAAGACTAAGGGGGTCTTCAGTAAGAACTCCATACGAACCTTACCAAAGCCGAAGGCGGCATTGAAGTATGAAACGGATATCTCGAATAAGAACTCTGTAACTAACTTATTCAAGCCGAGGGCATTAATGGTAACGGAAGTGGAATCAGAGGTCTCGAATAAAAACACGATACCTGACTTACCGAAGCCGACGGACACATTGAAATTCGAAAAGAAGATCTCGAGTAAGGACTCGATACGGGTCAAACCGAAATCGAAGGTGGCATTATTAAAAATCGAAATACAGGCCTCGGGCAAGAACTTGATACCTGGCTCACCGAAACCACAGGCGGCATCGATACCCGAAATGGGGATCTCGAGTAACGAACTCGAACCTACCTCGCCGAGGGTGGAAATCAGATCTTCGCCTGCTCATTTTCAGCAGCCCAGAGTGAAGAGTTTTCAAATGGGATGGGCTCAAGTTGTGGAAGAACTGTCATGGAAACTTAGCTCAGTGAGTCTTTGTTCGATGTGACTAATTTATTGTCACTAACCTGACGCATTTAGATACCTATTAATTAATTAAATTGTTTCGTTGAAATGTACTCGTAGACCACCATAGTCAAATTGTCCATTCTTTAAGTATGTTAGCCTATATTCCTTACAGAACGTTTAATATTGATTGCACGCCATTTTTGGAGCATAATTGTAAAAATACAAGCTTTGGATAACGCTGCTTATTACCCGCTTAATGTTCACATGCTGCTCTTTTTTCATCTGACACTATCTTCATCTCGCCTCCATAAAAAGAATTATAACGGTAAATTCACATGACCCGTGCAAGTACTGGCACTAGACTGTTATCTAAAATCTCATCCGCAATCTTGTGCAGTTCCTTCCTGTGTTCATGTAATAACTGGGTAGGTACTAATAACCACATATCACTGAATCATCGTGTGACGCTAAAATTATTATCTCCCTCATTACCTGCTTAAATTGTATGAAACAACACATCACGGACATTCACGATCCCTGTTTGTGATAATCTTACACGAAATCTAAATTCAGTCACCAAGTTATTAGATGAGTTAGGGTTAATTAGTCAAACACACTTGGCTGTTCCAGTTTTTCAGAACTTTGATGGTCAATGATCACTTAGGCCGAATTTATCCAATGAAACCGATCGCGAGATAAACAAGACTATCAATGTCATCTCTGTTGTAATATTGACAGCTCTTGATCTCAACGCATTTTAGATATATGTTGATCGCGTTCAGTTTTATTGGACGTTCAGGTGAAATTAGGACTCCGAGATTTTAATCACCTAATTAATAGTATAAATGAACATTAATTAATATTATTGCCATTATCATGTAGCTTAGCTACCGACTATAACTTGATTAATTTAAAAACTGCATTATCTCACTCAATACTAGTAATATCGTTATATTACAAAAGATGCAATGTATCTTCTTTCTCAAATTAAATTTTTACATCGTGGTAATTGATTGCACTGTCAGAATTCGTATATATTTGAATTTAATTAGGTTTCAGAACGCATCGATCACAGAAAAAAAAATCTGTCGAGCATTATCGATTGCACGCTTACCCAGTTACCTAATGATCTCTATTATGTGACCACTTATGTAACTTGTCTAGAAAAATGCGGGACAAACAAAAATGCAATTTCCACATGGCCATACATTGAAAGTCTTCAAGATAGGCGTTCACGTGACATACTAAAATCATATTTTGAATGCTGTGAATCAATTAATCAAATTAGAAGACATAATAATTTCTTTGCAGACGCCTTTAAGTAGATACACTAGGAACATCGAGGTCAACATACAGTTCTATAAATAGTAAATCTATAAATCAATGTAGTATCTTAAATGTTTAACGTCTACTTAGCGTTTAGACATCATTTAGATAAATGGTTGTCTGCGTCATGCTCGTTCAAATAAACCACAAATGTCTTCCAATAACCAATAATTGCGAATTGCCTCATTTGTCTCGTGGTCCCAAGCGTCACTGCTAAGTATGAGGTCTTGGGTTCCATACTCGGGTCTCAGTAGCAGTCTGGAGTCAGCCATGTAATATGTATATTGGCAGCCATTATAAGACCCATCCCGGGGATTTCAGGCGTGAAGTTTTGTGTCAATTGCAAATAATATGATCTACGAAATATAATACTCATGAAAGTTAAGATGTTTCATATTAATTCCTTGTAAAGTAACGTGAGTTCCATAAAGCCGTGATTGCAGTAACGGTCGGTGTAACGGGAGAGCGTTCCAGTTACACCACGCACTTGCGCTCGCGCAACTGTTGTTCCTGGGAATCTATTGAGAAGCTCGCGTTTTGGCCTTCATGACATGTCACAGTTTAGCGAGCTAGTGTTCTACGTGAAAGAAAAGATGACAGACCTGATGCTATGATACCTTGAATCCTTCCGGAACTTTTTGGTTTACATACATAATCATAATAAAATCATACTTGTTTTCCCCGAAGGGTTAGGCATCCTTAAATCCTCATTTTGCCAGATATGCTATAAAACCCATGTGATAGAGAACGAGGTCCTTTTTCTGTAAAATACAATTTTCATCAGTTTTCTCACATAGAATTTTCACATGTGTTAGTTTACTCCTCTTATGTGTACTTTATGTGTTACGCCTGTCTCTATCTTTTAATATGGAACGGTTAACTTATTATAAAATCATTAATATTTCATACGAATAAACCTAGACATAATCACTTTAATATTTCTTCAGTCGCTATATCGCCAACCATGATTGTTACATACCGCGGAAGTGAAAGACAGAGCCAAAGAATTAGAATAAATAATAATTTGCATATTTTGCTACTTATTTGGAACACTTAAAAGTTGATTCTTGTATTACTAAAGCTATTCAGGCGTCTCGTTGGCACTAATTTGCTTTGCTCATTTTAAATGTTAAATTAAAACGTGATGGCAAAGGCATCTTCTTTGACAGAGAACGGAAGAAACCACGTCAATTCAAATGAAATGAAATGTAGAAACTTTCTACTATAATCCATAAAAGGAGAATACTAATAATATCAGTATTATCGATTTTCATGCCTACATTCCACGTAGACGCAGCGTAGGCGCACGTAGGAAGGCGTAGCCGCGCGTAGACAGGCGTAGCCGCACGTAGCGCTCGTAGGCACGCGTATGCTCTGTGAATTTGAGGCATAGCGCCGTAGAAGCTGTGCTGGCGCTGCGTAAATGACACCACTCATATAAAAAATACGCCTAGAAAATAAAAAACATTGGAAGTATTTTTTTAACTGGAACAGTATGGAGAAATCAGAATCCATAGGAATAGGTACCTAGATAGGGGACCTGTCTTAGGAACCACTGGGTTCCTGTACCGAACACTCAGAAAAGTATGCGTTTATTTTCATGCATGGCTTCAATTATCACTGTGTAGACAATTCGTAATTAAATGAGTACATCACACACTGAGTTCATCGAGTCCATAGTGAATCACAGCGAACGTCGTCACTCGTGCAGCCGCGCGGCAATTGAACGCATAATATGGTCAATCAGTTCAAGTGCATTTACTGCCGAGGGTCATGGATTAATAAAGCCGCCATATTTTCATTTACACCGCATCAAATCAACTCGGTTGCTATATAATAGCGGACTAAGCGAACCGAGAACAATCTGGAATGTGAATTATAAATGACATTTAATACCTAATGAAAAACTGTGTTCATTTGCACCTAGTAGTGAGATGTAAACTGCTATCAAGGTTACCCTTCACTTATAGTAATCTGCCCTGTATTCTCATCAAGTCAACCAATTAAAGCTTTAGCTGAAATTGTATCTATCTAATCGCTTACCAACGATTGCACCTAATGTACAAAACATTTAAAAAATAATGGCTTTTAAAATGCCTTGACTTTTCACGCGAAAGTAAAATTTAACGACTTTGACATTAAAAAAGCACCGGCTTTTACTGGGGAGTAACTTTGTTAATCGTTTGTTTACTGTAACAAATGCCACTTAGGTATGTAATGTGTTACTGTTAGTGCCTGCCAACAAAATAAAAAAGGCATAGTGAAAACACCAATTTTTTATAATTTTTAATTTACGTCGCTGTAAATGCCATAGGGCGACAAAAAATTAAAACTATAATATTATTTTATTTATATCAGACATACTTATATGATTATTGTAACACATAGTTTATAACGAGATAATAATTTAATTCAATAGAACAGGCAGGGTAACATGTAACAAATCGCAGAAAACATATGACATAAATAGTTGATGAAAACGGTATACAAAATGATCTTATTTTAAATTACATATTGGAAGGCAAAAACTCAATGATTATTATGAATCATTTATTGGCTCTTTACTTTATGATTACCTACAGGAATAGAATATAGGCGGCATAGACAACCTAGGTAGGTACCTAACATGACAGTCATTTAATTAAAATAGTATTTAAGCCTTGATCTTTTATACCCGAAACTATTGTCACGTCCATCTGACTGACGACTCCGCTTTCAAACACAAACTAATAATATTCCCACCAGCCACCAGCACGTGCTCAAACTCATGTCCGAACCGTACACAAAACAAAGGAAATCCACAGATGTTTCGGAGAAACGAGACAAAAAAAAAGAACCTCGACTTGAATATTTGTGATCAACGTAGCGTTGAGTACAAAACGTAAGACCCTTGGAGCTACGAAGATGTTAGCAGGTGGTAGTGGCCTACAAACACGAGTGTACCCGTGTAGATGCACACGCACACATAGAAGGGTGTCCATACAACGTGCTCGGTGTAGTGATGGCGCACGGAGCTGCACGCCGCGCCGCCCTTTATTACCGTTGTATGGCCACCAGCAGGGACACTGCTCTACTTCGAGAAATTACTGACTTTTTTAAAGAATAAGGAAACAGAATTATTACTTTCTTTCTTTTCTATTTAATGAAATTTCAATTAGGGTTACCTTTTTAAATAAATGAAAAGATTTTCTGTTTGTAATAAAAACATAGGTAACATTCTGTCTGTGTCTACATCTCCGTCTATCACACATCATAGCTCTCTATTGACACACATATTTGATCTTATATATTATCTGCTAGTAACATAAAAAAAACAAGCATCTCCAAATGTTATGTAAAACAGCAAAGCTTTAAGAATTTATACGAATGCTATAATTTGGTTTTCGTAATCGAAACGAGCGAAACCGCAAGTCTTGAGTTATATTCTATAAGGTTAACGGTTCAAACCTAAACATTATGTATAGTGTATAGCTTTCGTAAAAAACGATTTCGTCAATAGTAGGTATAGAGCAGATATAGGATATTTCAAAACCGACGCAAGTTTATTACATTTCGTAAACAATTTAAACCCAGTGCAGGGACATTTCCTTATAGCATCTCTAATCTATATAAATAGCACGTGCTTTTTAATTTCTCATAACTTCATCCGACTGAATTTACAACCTTGCTTCTATTCCTGCGTAACATTAATAAAATAAATCAAACATGAAACGAGGTTAAATAGTTGACAAGCTTTTTATGCGGCCAACCGTCGCTGTCCCTTTTATTGCCGTGTAAATAAAGTAGAGCATCTACCGTGCCAGTTTCGCTGCACAAAAGTGGAGGCAACAACTTTTTTTACGGTCCCAACGTATTCCCGCGGCCCCTTCTCATCCCGGGCCAGAGCCATCAGTTCCTTATTCTTACACACGTTTAACAGACACAGACACCATGTGCTCGGGTTCAACTTTCAACAAACTGATTACACTACAAAAATATCTTGAAAACACTTTACAGTGGACAATCTAAGTGATTTTTGTGATACGTGTGTTTATTTTTGTGATAATAGTCAAGTTGTTGGTTAACTATGGATGCGTTAAACGTTGTACTCAAAACTGGATATAAAATTGTTAAAGATTTCTCAGAACAACATAAACCTGTAAGTAATTTAGCCGCACGCACGCCTAAGCGTTTTAATGTCGTCCTATAAAGTTTAGCACTTAACAAGCTGCTCACCTTAAACTCTTCACTTAACTGTGCTTAGCTTCCAATCTTGAGTAACAAGCTTATTATTATTGTCAGTAGACTTCTCACAATGAGCAACGGTTTACACGTTTTATGTGTCTATTGTTACCTGGGTATTACATATTTTTGTTGAGAAAACCACTCTAGATTTGCAAGTAGCACTGATAATACTAGAGATTTACCCTTACTTAAAATCTTTTTGGTTTTCAAGGCATTTTTTCAACGGACCTTTGCCCTGATATTTTTAAATTTTAACAATGTCAAGAAAGTCACCGTCATCTTTCATGTCTGAATCCATGTGAATCAACAAGAAAAATGTCAAAAAGTATCGTGTCTGAAAACATATTTACAAAAATTGTATTAAATGTAAACAAATCACTCAAACTGTAACAAGATTAAACGAAACAAACGCTTAATTTTTAAATCTATCGGTTAATTTTTTTTTGTGTTTCATGGGGCTTTCAGAGGTACTTGCAAACTTACCTTTCTACTCAATACCTTCTCACATGTAGTTACCTCAGCATTTGCGCAGTGATCGCCTATTGTGAACAAATTGATTTGAACAAATAGTTATTTAGGTCGCTTATAGAAATCACCGTATTCAAAACAGTGATTTCTTCTATTCTGTTGTTTCATTTACTTTCGCAAGTTCGTAAAACAACATGGGTCATCACCATCAACCTAGAGAAGCCTATTAGTGTTTACAGTTTTTCTTCCAGAGGTGGTAATATTTTACCAATGACTTAGTACATTTAAATGTCTAATTGAAAGCTTGTTTAATTGTACTTTGATGGAAAACAAAGAAAATACACACACAGACAATGATGAATTTTACGAAAAAAAAGTTATGCATAAGCTTCTGTTATAACGAACATGATCAAGGAAACCGGATTTGTTGAGGGTGACCTGTAATTCCACGCATTCCTACTAGGAATATGTACACGCGGCGGCACATGAAGCTGTACATTTCCAGTATAACTTGGCCTCGCTTTGTATAGATTTCCTATACAATGAGAGATCCGCATAAACTGGTTTTGTATAGCTTGATTGGCCGTCGCAGTACGCAAACTGGAAGGAATATGTCTCGTTACGTTACAAGTCACCTTTTTAAAATTCTCCAATAATTTGCTCCTGCGCCTTTCTTCTTATGAACCAACCTAGTGTTCTCTTTACAAATAAATGTACTATGTCTGTAATTCGTATTTCTGAAGTAGATTTATGTAATTAGTCAAGCTTGCCTTAATGTATTATGCAGTATTTAACCACAACCAGAGTAAATTTTCTATATGATCAGTGTGATGGTTCTTTACTAGAACCTACATGTCTTGTACCAACCATGACTTCAGTTATTATTATGAAGAACATAATAATAACTTCTTTTAAAAAAGGAAGAAGAAGGGTGATGCAGTACTAATTGTTTTTTCTTTTTTTATAATGAACAGATGGAGACGTCGGGCGGTTCGGAGAGCTCTGGCGGAGAAGACGCGGAGGCGAGGCGGGCGCGGCGCGGTCATGTGCTGGCCGAGCTCATGCAGACCGAGCGCCTTTACGTGCAGGAACTCGGCTCCATACTCTCTGTGAGTTCCCACACTACGTTTTTTATTATTGGTTTTTTCTTGCCTTTTCCAGCAAAAGCCTTCAAATGCTTCTTCCTTCCTGGAAAGCTTCTTCCTTCTTTTCAACGAGTCCAACGTCATGCCAGTATTTATGGGGCCTGCGTCAGTGAAGATGGCCCGTCTTCAGGCACTCACTATGTGGCCCATCTGTCCTGAAGAAGTGCGAGCAGACAAGTATGACCCGCCCAGTCCCATTTCAGCGTCACAGATTGATCGTTACACTACTTAAACTTCAATAAACGTAACAAGCATCTATAATACAAGAAAAAACCAATATAGCCTCAGAAACGATGAGAACTCTAAAAATCTGCGCTAACATTTGCATGTTAGCGTGAACTCCGCAGTTCAAGAACAAACAATCATTAATTAATCAATCTAATAATAAATCGGATACGGAATTCCACAACAGCTGACAAATCACATCGAGCGTTGCATTTTTTGTGGCCCAGATCCAGATGTCAGGATAAAGGATGTAACTTATTGAAACGGATGCTCACACTTTTTGTCGCGTGACGTCATGCGCCAAAAAGTCTATATTTAAAAACAAGACCGTTAACCTGTCGAACGAACTCTCTTAAATATTCATACATGGTGTCAGAATTGGAATACGAAGCGAAAGCAAACACGCCTTTCTCTGGTGCCAGGACCACGTAACTCAACAGTGGTGATAGCTGCTGCCCAGTATGGCGTTGCTATTAAACGACACACCACTTAAACGCACCTTAAAAACCCAAATTGTCATAACAGGCATAATTAATCACGCTGGCACGTGAGGTGCATGTCATCAATTAGTCAAGAAAGTCTTATTAATGCATTGTAATAATAGCTATTAACCTATCCAAACTAGATACACATGTAATACAGTAATAGATAACTTCCTGTTGTAGTTATCGTCACAATAAAAGGGCCTGGCAAATTGCAGCAAACGAGATGGATGTTATTTAGATCAAATCAACGCTCGTCACGGAAGATTAGTTCCAATAAAACACATGCATATCTCCATGCCATCGCCGCGCTCTGAAAAACAAATGTGCCACTACCATATGTAGTGCGTGTGCTAAATGTTTGTGTCCCTCCAGCCGCACAGCTCGCGGCCGGGCAGCTCAGTACGTCTATCTAGTGCACTGGATGCACCGCACGCAACCGACTGCGTCAGCCCCCCGAGCGGAACGCAATGCATGCTACTCATTCGCCAACTGCACACCAGTGCAGGCTCTCGGTCGCTTGTTACACTTCGTCACTCTCTGCACCATGAAATATGGAAAATACGACCTCCATAAATCTTCCGCGAATCTCAGCGTCGGCACTTCCTACTCGTGGTACTACAGAAAAAACGATAACCCCACCCCGCGGAAGAAGAAACGGCTAGCAAGAGCCGCCTCCGACTCCACGCTCTTCAGTGACTACGCCAACCAAATATCTCTGTTTGAAAGAGGGAAGCTCCGCGACAAAAAGTGCAAGAAATCAGTGAGTGATGTGGGAAAAAGTAGTCGTGTTAAATATAACCCGCGTAATATTAAACCGGTGCGTATGGAGCCATTCACTGGAAATTTCTTTTACGGTAAAACACTACCCGGTTACGAGTACATGCAGAAAAGTGAGGAAAAAATAACTTACTTGCCGGATTCCGACGCGGTCACTGCCTCCGAGGACACAACCGGAGAATCTCTCACGACCACTGCGCCCACAGTACTCGATGTTCCGGAATTAGTAAAGAATCCTCTGTATGGATGTCGAGATGTGGATCTATCTACACCTGAATATTTGTCTGGCTCAATAGTTTCAAAAGATTCCCAGTTAAAGTCATCGAGCTGTACTGAGCTAAGAAATACAATGGGAAGCAGTAAAGATTCGGGGGATATTCTAAACAATATCCTCAAAGATTACAAACGAATAATGAAAGAGTGGAACCGTACTTTAAAAGATCATAGTTCATCAGTGTCTCACTGCACACATAGTAGTAAAAGAGATTCAACTTTTTGTAGAAGAAGTAACACCGATAGTTACGTGCGAAGCTTGCACTCTACCTTATCATGTCGGAAACCAAACAAATGTCTCAAATCTACAGGCAATAATCATTATAGTTACGCATACGCTGCCCGTATTTGCAATGAGAAACAAAGCAACGTTCATGATAAAAGAAAAACACAAAGCTTGAATCGCAACCAAACGTTTAGCAATTGGACGTCGACGCTGCAGGTGTTAAAAAAGAAGACGATGTTTTGGAAGATGAATCACAGTTTGACGCCTTCAGAATGCAAATGCTTAGAAACCATATATGAAGACTACGACAGACGCTTGCAGGACTGGTGTGATACTATTAGCCATTGTACATCACTTCTCAACCCGGTACACCAGATTTTACGATTTATAATAGTTTCCCGATCTTTCAGTCCATATATTTTGCTGAGGCTATAATTCTTTTCTTTCTCCTTTCAGGGTTACAAAGACGAGATAGAAAAGGCAGAGAACCAGCACCTGTTGCCTGCCGCACTAGTTGGACAGGCCGACGTTTTGTTCGGCAACTTACACGAATTGTTCACATTCCACCAAGACATTTTCCTAAAAGATTTAGAGAAATCTATTTCTGCGACAGAACTCGTTGCCTTATGTTTTGTTGAAAAGGTACGTTTATTTATCTTTGTTTATAATCACGTGTGTTTACATTAATGATGCTTAATTCGGATTATTGTTTTGTCCGTAAATACAATCTTAAGACCTTCATTATTCCGGTTTCCTGCGTTACTAAATAGCAGACTATTTCAAGGAACTTACGGATCGCTTCCTACAACCTTTCGGTTTCCACTTATATTTACCCTTTCAACACTTATTAAATTAGTTAATCAACCAATCTGATCATTTTTTTCGCATTAAAATTCTTACTTGCTCTGTTTATGTTTGTTCTGCACTAGTAACCATTGCATTTATATTCATATCTTTATTTACGCGACTTCTGCTAAGTCGCGGTTAGTAAATTGTGCAATTTTAAGTATGTAGTAATTAAGATCCGGTACTCTTATGCTTCTTCTTTATCAAAGAGATCTTCCTCTTATTCAATGTTTTCTTTTTCTCATCACCAGAGGGACACATTCTTCCGGCTATACAGCTACTACTGCCAGAACATCCCGCGGTCGGAACGACTACGCGAGACTCTGGTAGACACACATCTGTTCCTGCAAGCTTGTCAGCTGCGACTGGGACACAAGCTTCCTCTCGCAGCATACCTGCTAAAGCCGGTGCAGCGGATTACCAAGTACCAGCTGCTGCTGAAGGTAAGATCTCTTACTTAGGTCCAACGCTCTTGACTGTTGCTGTTCAATGAGATGGTTTTACCACTACATGTTATTTTATTTTATGCTTAGAAATCATACGTTGGTACTGAAGACTGTCTTGGGCCCTTTTCTTACCAACAATTGTCAAGGCAGATCTTTGATCGTCTAGATATCTTCTCCGCAGTCTTTGTGACCTTTTCTAGCTATGTCAAGCAAAATTGAACCTAAATTCACATTATAACTGACAAGATTAGTTAATCGCCGTACGTTCACTGAATAAGTAATGAACTAAACATGACGAATTTTACGCACCTCTTCACCTTGCTAACACCGATATACCATTGTTCAGACTCTGCCCTTATGTGGCTTACAACCGACTTCAACAGTCATTGGAATCTTTCCTATTTGGTATTTTTATAATCCAATATGGTTTCGATAAACTCCACCCACAATATTACTCACACAATACCGTTTCATTTTCCATACGGGAAGGAACTAGCAAAACATTTACCCTGTTCGTTTGAATACTTAACATTGTATTACTTAACATTGGGACTCGGGCCATAATCCCCCGCGTGGCGAATTATTGATTGAGTGCAGATTGGTGAATATCACAAGTTTTCAAATTTTTGGTTCTAGGACTTATCGGTTTCCTCAAGATGACGGTGAAGGCAAACCCTTCTCCGTTTTTAGATTAGTGCTGAGAATAAATTATACAAGGTAAAGATCCTTCTCGGGTTGGAACTCATCATGTTCAACTCATAAAAAGGCCTCATGCTTGAATGCTTACCGTAATGTTTTGTTCGCAGGATCTGCTTCGGTACGGCGAGTGCGGGTCGATGACGACGGGGCTACAGTCAGCGCTGGACTGCATGCTTGTCGTGCTAAAGTGCGTCAATGACTCCATGCATCAAATCGCTATCACTGGCGTCCCTGTAAGTATCCCATTGTAAAATTATAATCAGTCCGTTACTAACGATAACATAAAAGCTCTTATTCCTCTTGCAAACATTTTGAAAATAGGAACTTGAAAACCTAACTGAACTCTTACACTCGTAGCAGATGAGACGGGGTAAAGCTCACTCATAATATAGCCATTAACCATCGCCTATTTATGCGATTCTCAAGGACGGATCGAATTAGAAAATTGAGCATTTCCGTGTCAATAGCAATTTTAGATATCCACTTTGAATATAAACGACTTATCTCGATTACATTATGGAATTTCGAGAAATTTAACTGAAGCGGGAAATTATGCTAAAATATGATAGCATCATGTCACCTTTACCAGTATTTTTCGCACACTGTGGCAAACGTTATAGTTATTTTAGTAAAAGATATATTTAGCCCAAGGCATTAAGTCCGCCTTTGTACATTATGTGCATAAAGTTTTAATATATAAATATTTATTTAAAACTTTAAGTACGGAGGCGGACTTAATGCCAATGGCGTTCTCTACCAGTCAACCTTTGGGTGATGCAGAGACAAACTGTGGTATATACCTACCCAAATATTTATAAAAATCCCACATAATTTGACTCGGTGCTCTAGTGGCCGCAGGCGCTCAGCGCTACTAACAAACACTATAATGTTATATTGGATACCACCGAGGACGCCGTAGTAGTGACTAAGTTTTGGACTAACTAAATTTGAAGCATGTCATACCAGCGATGCCAAGAAGACAGCGCAACTGCTGAGCATGAAGTCTTGGGTTCGATCCCCAGTTTGGGTGTATTGCTTTCGGGTTTTTCCATCAGGAAATTATCAGTAGCAGCTGGATTTCTACCCAGTTGATTTATGGGTACTTTATCGTCGCCTCTACGTTGCTCTTCGGGGATTACATACGTGAAGTTATATTATAGAACTCAAATACTTAAAACCTTGGGAATTTACATATTTGTATCTAATAAATCATGCGAAATTAATAACTTAATACCCTCGTAAATAAGGCTGAAATTAGCGTGCAAAGTAATAACGAAATCAAGGTACAGTTAGTCAAGCATGTCATTATAGACCACAAGATTAGCTCATTACCGTATGCATGTTTGCACTACGGCATGCGAAACAGTTATAAACTCAATTACCTGCTGATTTTGCTGCCACTTTCATAAGATTGATGTGTTTATTGTATGGATATTGTTTGTGAAAACTAGTATTTCAATTTAGTTACGCGACTAGCCTTTAACACATTTTCATCATCATTTGCCTTGCCACTCCAAACTTTGTAGATTGAGATCGGTTCGTAATCTAACTTTCAATTTAATCATAGCTACTGATACGGTCTGTATCACCACTATCACCACCTCCTGATAGATCCTGCTTAATTTATGGATCTATTTTTTTGCTAGTGCTTGACCATTTACAGATACCTAAGATTACTATTGGAATAAGTTCCTGTTACTTTTGTATGTTCTTAAGTTGATGCATCACTCGCTTAAATGACAAACCCACAGATATTCCTTAGCCGCGAATTACACAGAAACGGCGTAAGGTGAATGCGCGGCGCAGGCATGATGCCGCTTCAAAACATTTTCATACAAAATGTACGAAGGCGACGTGTCGTAAATTAAACTCAAGCGGCGCGGCGCAGGCATGCCGTTCTTTCGTTTCCTTATAAATTCCACGCCTGCGCCGCACCTTACGCCTTACGCCGTTTCTGTGTAATTCGCGCCTTAAAGAGCACATTATCAAAATATTTACTAAATTCCATCATAATTTCCCTTCTCCCCAGCTGGATCTAAGTCAGCAAGGCGAGCTCCTGATGCAGGGTTCTTTCTTGGTGGTATCGGAGAACAAACGCGACCTCCGACTACGGATACGTCCGCGGCGGCGACACATCTTCCTCTACGAGAAGGCGATGCTGTTCTGCAAGCCTGGTACCAAGAACAGTCATAATAAGGCCACCTATCACTTCAAACATGACTTACAGGTGAGATTTATAATAGTAACTTAATTTTGATATAGCCATTAGAGCTGGGGGCCTAAAATGGCCGCTTTAGTAGAATCATAATTGGAAAATAATATGAATCACGTTAAGATTCTTAAAATGGTCACAGACGCAGTTAATATTATGAATTGTCTCTTTGTGACCATTTTAGGAATAGTAAAATAATTCTTCCCCGAAGTACCTATATTTGAATTCCAATTCTGGGTTAATTATCACGTTGTTTTGAATCAACAAACTCATACCAAATGTCATACAAAACAAACTTCCATTGAAACCTACCTAATTTTTTTCGGGTTTTATGAATGGTTACTCAAATATAAACTTAGCACATATAACGTCTTTCCCATGCCCAATGGGCACGTGCCCCAAAGTGTCAGTAAGTGTCATAGCTAGTGGTTGTCAAAAGAAAGTTATTCCTTCTGAGCTCGCTTTTACAACGCTCGCATTTAAATTTTGAAATAATTGACAAATTGAGGTTTATGTTATGTCTTTTAAGTTGGCATCTGGATTAAGAGCCCAAGTTACACACACATATTTAGCGTACCATAAAAAGGCCCATTCATTGACTTTTGCTCAAGTTCCATATTTTATACTAATTTCCCTATAGGTTTCAATTTGTTTTGCAAGGATTTAAGAAATGGGCCCTCAGTGAAGGTGCATATGCTTTTACATACTACTTATATTTCCGTGTGAACTTGTCACAAGAAATCTTAACCTATTAGAGTCAGGTTGAAAGAAATTTAAGCTCGCTTCGCTTGCTCAGAGCCTCCAATTGGTTAAAGACGGCCCGGAGCGTTGTTATTGGACGTTAACGCAAAATATTTTTTTTTTTGGAAGAAATTAGTGTCAAAGAGTCATCTTAAGCTGTAATATATCCGGATTTCGGTCTGAGAAACTAGAAGTTTATCATCATATGTTGAGACTAGAGATGAGTCTCCTACCGAATCAGCATTAAACTGTCTATCAATTTGACTGCAACTCCATCGTTATTCCCACCCAGATGTCACAAATCGGTCTGACGGAGTCGGTGAAGGGCGACGTGCGCAAGTTCGAGGTGTGGCGCCAGGGCCGCTCCGAGGTGCACACGCTGACGGCCGCCAGCGCCGACGTCAAGCGCGCCTGGGTCGAGCGCGTCAAGCGCGTGCTGCTGGACCAGCTCAACGAGCTCAAGGGCGAGCGCGTGCGCCAGTACAGCGCGCAGCACAGGTACACACCTCCTAGATAAACTATACGCTTCGACAATCTTCTAAAATGCAAACGCGCCATGATGAAATCTAGTAGAGCTGTTACAACCATAGAAGTAATGCCTACCTATTTTGTATGACCATAGTTACAAAAATAGTGATAAACGACTCTATGCAATACCAAAAACTTTTCTTTATTATAATTCTCCTACCCTTATCCCAATTTATTTAGGGACGAGGCAAGCGCAGTATGACTTCTTTTTTCATTTCATCAGTTTAGTCACTAGTTAATAATACACATAATAAAAAAAAACATTCAAATAAGTTGGTAACCATTTCATTTATGAAGATGAATAATATTTATTTCGCCATTGCCACTCGAAAAAGGGCATTTGATTCATCAGTAACAGTGAATAAAACTCTCATTTACTGACTGAGTGAATAAAAACATTTTGAATTTGGAACAAGCACGAATTATGAACAAAAAATAAGTAAAACTTGCCATCAAGAATATAGGTAGGTAACACTAAATTTCAAAAATTGTTCTAATTTCACAAAAAAAAATGTAATGTTTATATTCCTTCTGTTATTACCGAAAATTATTGATAATATAATAAAATGTGATAAATACTCATCTGTCTAGACTTATCCCAACTTTATTGGGGTCGGCTTCCAGTCTAGTCAAACGCAACTGAATACCAGTATTTTACATGGAGCGACTGCCTATCTGACCTTCACAACCCAGTTAGTACTGGGTGGGCTATTAACTGGTAGTCAGACTTTCGGGCAACTTACTTCCTGTAACGACTGTCAAAGAACTGTAAACGACAACCGTTACTAACGGCTGTACGTACTTTCCGAGGCACGGAGGAAACTCGGTATGTAATGAATTACTGGTCACCCATCCACAGACCGACTTTGGTAAGCGCGGCTTCACCTTAAAGATCGATCTGAGTGACTGTTATTATAATAAACCCACGAGAAATATAAATACTATACTAACTTCTATTTATTTTCTCGCAGTCAATGGTAAAAAGTAGCGTACAAAACTCGTGACAATAAAATTCATCTCTGTTCTTGTATCCCTCGCTCTGTTCAGGATTCTACTTTAGAATCCCTTGCTACGCTCGGGATTCTACTCTAGAATTCTTCGCTGCTCTCGGGATCCAATTTAGTCCATCGAATTAAATTTCCTTTTTTTCACTTGTTTTATAATCTATTATTAAATAAGTTGGTAACCATTTATGATGATGAATAATAAATAATATCTGGAAAGGCAACGCCTTCCCGGAAAATGTTTTCAAATGGTCATATCAGCTGGAACTGGGATAAGGGCAGGAGAATGATGAGCTGACAACTACGCCGTCGGTAACCTCGATAACAATGTCCTCCCGCAGGCGCCAGTATAACTTGTGGTATAACCAACATTTCACGTTTATCACTGAACTGAAGCCTATATCAACACTTACGAGCGCGCCCTCCCCACAGAACACTAATCCAGACCAGTTCGTGGGAGCTGGGCCCGCCGGCCGCGCTGCCGGTGGCGCCGCCCGCCGCGCTGGCCGCGCCCGCGCGCGCCGCGTCCTGCGACACGCACGACGAGCCCTGCTGGTCCACCGACCCCTCCGACGACGACGACGACGAGCCTGAACATCCGCCGGTATGTAGCCGCACATCTGTGTACGAATGACTAATGTGTATGTAACTATGTGCCAGGGTAGGCTGTGGACGTGGACGGTTGATTGACTAAGACTATAAACCTTCGACACACGGCCCGGCACCCTGTTACGAATAGCCAACATAAATTTAAAAAAATAACATTTTCATTATTTTTCCGTCATGAATCGTTTGTGCATCGTTTGTGAACGTTTGTGTCACTAATGATTTTTTTTGTGACTAATTAGTTAATTAGTAATTAATTTTTTAATTTTCAGCTTACGATTAGCCAAAATTTTTTTTAATTAATCGGAAAATAGACTTCCGGGTACTTAATCGATCGGAAATCGTTTGTGAATTCCGAATATGCCAACAAAAATGTTTGTGAATAATTATTTATCGAGAAAATAGGAAAAATAAAAGTTTTTTTTTTTTTTTTTTTTTTCATCATATCGCCTTGTCTTTTCTCGTCACTCCTTGTAATTGGCGCTGTTGTCTGCTTTAATACCACCTAGTGTAATACATAATAGCTAACCTTAGAGGAAAATGACAGCACAACAGCTGTATATTAATTTTATTTATAACCTAAAAAAAGAGTGAGATCGAAAGAGAAATGTCATTTCGCATAGAAAATGGTAATTGGATTATTATAAACTAATTGTTGAGTCTCCAAGCTGGACTGATGGCATCAAAAAAAATGGAATGACACTCATTCTCAATATTCTAGTGAGATAAACGCACAGAGAACTTATAATTTATTTTCGGAAATTGTTGCTGAATTTTTATATCATAAAGCTAAAGCATTTAATCTTTTTAATCCTCCAGAATGCTGGGATGTAAGTTAACAATATTTTAATTATTTTTTTTATTAAAGATGAAAAAGAATTTATCTAAATTATTTTAGAAAGAACGTGGATATGGATTGACAACAGTAACTAGTTGCGAAGGCTTAGCAGTTCCATCATATTTTTATATTCAATTTGTCTGGTGTTTTGCATCTTTGACTGGAATATTATTATTTCTTTATGCAACTCATCTCAGGGAATCTATTTATGGAGGTTTCATAGCCAGTTTAAGTTATTTTTTTAATTTCACCGAACGTACAAGAGTACAGTGGACATCTCCTTTACGTGAGAGTTTTGCTTATCCAATATTGTTGTGGCAAATGTTCTCTGTGACTACAGTTATACTCAGTACAACTATTTTCACTTACTTCCAAAAGTTTGCACTTGATATTGCTTACGTGGACTACAGCCATGTTTTTGATATTTTAAAAGCCAAACTCACCAAATACAAAGACTTTCATACTTTGCTTTACACTTGCTCAGCAGAATTTAATTTTCTGCCATACGAAAATTATGAAGTGATCATTAAAACGTTTCTGCTTTCAACAGCAATTCTAGCAGGATTTTTAGCAGTATATTTTTGGTATAGAAATTATAATACCCTAGGTTATTCAGATTGTATTGAACCTGGAATGACTTACAATGATGGAATGAATGACAAAGATGCAAAACACCAGACAAATTGAATACAAAAATATGATGGAACTGCTAAGCCTTCGCAACTAGTTACTGTTGTCAATCCATATCCACGTTCTTTCTAAAATAATTTAGATAAATTCTTTTTCATCTTTAATAAAAAAATAATTAAAATATTGTTAACTTACATCCCAGCATTCTGGAGGATTAAAAAGATTAAATGCTTTAGCTTTATGATATAAAAATCCAGCAAAAATTTCCGAAAATAAATTATAAGTTCTCTGTGCGTTTATCTCACTAGAATATTGAGAATGAGTGTCATTCCATTTTTTTTTTGATGCCATCAGTCCAGCTTGGAGACTCAACAATTAGTTTATAATAATCCAATTACCATTTTCTATGCGAAATGACATTTCTCTTTCGATCTCACTCTTTTTTTAGGTTATAAATAAAAATAATATACAGCTGTTGTGCTGTCATTTTCCTCTAAGGTTAGCTATTATGTATTACACTAGGTGGTATTAAAGCAGACTATTACAATTACAAGGAGTGACGAGAAAAGACAACGCGATATGATGAAAAAAAAAAAAAAAAAACTTTTATTTTTCCTATTTTCTCGATAAATAATTATTCACAAACATTTTTGTTGGCATATTCGGAATTCACAAACGATTTCCGATCGATTAAGCACCCGGAAGTCTATTTTCCGATTAATTAAAAAAAAATGTTGGCTAATCGTAAGCTGAAAATTAAAAAATTAATTACTAATTAACTAATTAGTCACAAAAAAAATCATTAGTGACACAAACGTTCACAAACGATGCACAAACGATTCATGACGGAAAAATAATGAAAATGTTATTTTTTAAAATTTATGTTGGCTATTCGTAACAGGGTCGGCCCGGCCCATCTAGCGGTGCGGTTTAATTTCCAGCAATTAGATCATCCGTCGCAGTCTACAGGGTCCGTTCCCACCGAGTGCTTTTTTATGTCATTGAATAAAGGACTGTATCTGTATTGTCTTTGAGTATAAAATTCGACACAGGCATTAAGTCTCATCCCGTGTGTTCGATTATGCGCGAGCGCACAATTTTATACTTAAAGGCAATACTAATACAATTCTTTATTCAGTGACATTAAATAAGTGCGCGAGGATTTTTCCGCTTGGTCGAAACGGACCCGACCACATTACGCAGCGGTCGGCCTATGATCTTTTTGAGAAGTAAACGTTATTAATACTAAAAAATTACTTATTCAATCAACTCTCCCGATTAAAGAAGTGAATAATGAAATTGTTAATGCATTAAAATGTTGAACTGATAAAATTAGAGCAGGAATGAATTTGTTTTGTTTTGTTAAATGTGATTTGTTTGGGGAGTTTATGTCGGTATATGGAATTGATAGAGAGAAAATTTATTGTCAATAAATAATAACTTATGTTCACAGTAAATGTCAGTAATGTCCTCTCCGGTAACGACTACTAACATAGGACTGTAGTGCTTACTGTCGGGGTAGCTTTACTAAAACGTGGGTCTTTTAAATTAATGCCAACTAATTTTGGGTTTGCAGTGTTGAGTGAAGTGAAACCCACTCTTTATGTAAGTGTAAAGTGTATTTTTAAAGGAATGCGGGCTGAATAGTCACGGGTAGCGCATGACAACGCTGGCAACCCCACGCACATGATGCTTCCCGATAACATTACTGTCTCAAATTATGGATACGGGATAAAATATTGGTCATACGGTGGTAGAACATGCGCATCGTCAGAGAATTTGCAGTATCTGCTTACTTAGATCTAGTCGTGTAAATTATGTAAATACTACAAATTCTCGATACACGATTACTCATCAACGTCCTGCCCTAGTCCAAATAGGTTTCACGCCCTCACAGCATAAAAGTTAAGTTAGCCATCATCGCTTTTAGTTCCTTTTAAATGATTTAGCGACACTAGCACTGAAATCTTATGAATTTAGTAACTGCACGGTCCACTCGGCACCTCACACGTACACTTACGGAGAGGGTGTGCTATGTTACTGTCCCACCGTCCAGGCGACGTGTAACGAACGCCATGCTCTAAGTTGTATTGTTCTACAGGTGACGGAGGCCGTCGCAGTCGGTCTCAACGGAACCATCCACAGAATGGTTCAGTTCTTTTCAGTGGCCGGCTCCGCACAAGCCACATCCACGTTTTACGTGTCACAGTACTGAATAATATAAATGTTTCGAGCATACAGCCAGTAGAGGCTTTGTACATAATGAAAAGACTGAGTTTATATCCAAAGCTTAAACTATCTAACCAAAGAGAACGTGGATATTTCGGTTGTTTCGCTGAACATTAACTATCGTGTAAGTCATGTTTTGTTTGTTATGTCACTCATTGTCAGTGTGCTTATTGGTTTTTATGTTAAATTATGCGCTTGCTTCGATTAAATGTTATACATCAGTGTCGATAAATATTATTATTTTTATCTTTGTATTACAATATCATAAGCATTTAGCGGAAACACACTGTATATTATGTAATACATACATATACATATAAATATATCTTCCTTATTACTTACGTAAATATATTTTGGTGCATAAATATCTCGCTTGATTAAAACTGCGCAATATTTTGTGCACTATCTAGAACCAATGCATAATTAAGCGCAGCCATGTGCTGTATTTATATAAAAGCGAATCTTCGTATATTTATAGTTGTTATTCAAAATGGATGCCATTCTAAGTAATGACCAACGTGGCTAAGAAGAACTATATGTAGCGTGATTGGACACAGCTGAGCACGGCATCACAGCTTGCATCATTCACTGACCACCGCTTTGGACGTGCAATCAAATAGCTTTACTGTAATGTTTTGTTTACTTCAGTGTGACACGATTTCTGATACTACTTATACTATGTATGTATTTATTTTATCTGAAAATTGATTTCTAACGTATTATGAGCTTACAAACCTATATTAAATCTGAGATAAACTTTACATTTATTTTAATTTACTTTTCTTAAAACGGTTGAAAATCAATGACATTAATTAAACACAAGTTCATAGTAAACCAACTACAGTAATAGTCCATTTTTTTAAAATTGTAAACAAAAAAAAAATTGTAAAATACATAGGCAGGACAATACATTAATCCAAAGAAAAGTACTATGTGCCCCACCCACTGACTCATATTACATGATTATATATCATTCAGTTATTTAAAAAAAACGAATGCTGAAATAATAGTGGTATCTTGTTATTCATAGTGTTACGATGATTATAAATGTATCTGCTTAATTATGTTTATTACTCACAAATTACCCACACGATGAGCTAATCACAAATCATATGATTTTTAACCACAGCAACGTACCTATCTACTTTCAAATTATAATGGGTAGGTACTCATAAATTATTTCATAAGCTCATAATACGAGAATCATTTTTAAGATTATTAGCACCCCAATCAACTGGACTTATGGACGTATTTCTATGAATATTTATAACTACATATTACTGGAGTGTTTAGTGCGACTACATACCTTGAAAAACTGTCTATATTTATATATTATTGTTATGTAATATATACGTTTCATGTCAACATAATGCTATATCTATCTTCTAAATTATTTATGACTGTCATCTCTGTCGTTCATGACTACAATAACTGTTTACCTAAAAATTAATATATTAATTATGAGTGTTATCTAATGTTCTACTAATCGCTTTACTAACATGCATGGTCTGGTCAAACACCAAACTACTTGTAGATGGAAAACAAAGAGGAAACTCTTTGTACTAAGTACTTTACAGAATTTAAGTGCATGTTTGTGTTTTGGGGCAGAGTCGAGTTGCTGTCAAATATCTAGCATACCATTACAAGACGACGCAAATTGTCTTGTCTGTTCAAAAAATCCTAAATCGAGGGTAGTTTAAATGAACGTGGCAAAATAGCTTTTACCAAGCCAAAGTATTTTGCATTATAGCTGTTGTAAAATAATGCGTTGATATTTGACAGCAATGTGTCTCTACGCTCTCTGTTTGACCAGTGGTGATCGATGTACAGGATGAATGGTGTGTCTATTTATTTACTACATTATGATAGCTACAGTCATTACAACGCTAGAATCACGACAGTACACAACACACTTATTTCTGGACCTACATTGGAACCATTATTATTCCGTGGAACCAAAAGTCGAGGCAACATTAAAACATGCAGTAGAGAAACATAAACTGGACTCCATGAAAACCTGAAGAGTTCTTTGAATTCAACGATTGGTGCAACAAGATTGAAACATACCTTATTTATTATTATCAGCGTTCCATAATTTCAATTTTTTTTTAAGTTAATGTAGGAAAAGAATGGTGGGCACAATACTTCACCACCAATAACGAACAGGCATTGCAATTAGCTCTATTAATGACCATACCTTCCGAAACTAACTCTGTTTATAGCTAAAACTATAATGGTTCAATAGACATTCGAGACTGACTGCAATTCAATCAAATACCGGTCATGCATGAGGGACGTAGGTCGTGGAGAACGCGGACTGGTTCTCTACATTTTGCCCATCCTCCTTTATGCACTCATGCCATTTACCTACATTATTAAATTACATCATCGCGAACAAGTTTCGCTTACGAAGTTGCAACAACCGTTGAAATTGAAAGGATCCTTAGCTACAGTTAAACATCGACCGTGGAACTTGTAAGAGACATTGAGCGCGCTGGTTTTTTGCAACGTTCGGTTCACCACCGAAAGTTGATTACCAACAGCACGCTTAATGTGTCTTATGACATTTCATATTTTCACCGTCGACATCTCAGTATTAAAAAGCAATACATAGCAAGCTAGTCGGTAGATCAGTGAGTGCGTTGGTATTAAGAGGTGTGTCATGTGTCAGGCGGTGGGGTGCGCGCTGGTGGCGCTGTCGGACTACACGGCGGTGGGGCCCAGCGAGGTGTCGCTGCGGGAGGGGCAGCATGCCGAGCTGCTCAAGGTGGGCTGCGCCGGCTGGTGGTACGTGCGGCTTGCGGGTATGTACATACACTACTGCCTATACCACGTCCATAGCACACTGCACATAGTGCTGCATATCGTTAGAATTTTACTATTAAAATATGAAATAGTAGAAATATTGTATTAAATCCTGTTCACATGAAAATCGCAAAGCCTGGCGGGGTCCCGTCATCTTGACGTTTATGATTACCTGCATCTTTTAAAAGTGAAAGTTACTATAGTCAGCGCTACATTGCAAAATCAAGAGTGCACTGTGCTACCATGTGATCGCAAAACAAGTTTTCATACGGAGACTAGCTGACCCCAGTAGTAAAATACCTTCTACACATTAAATTAATCACTACCGGTCAACAACTTTAGCCGTCTGGACCTTATCTACTAATGCAAATGAAATGCCCAAATGCGTGATATCACTTTTCACTTTTAAAATCTACTTATCACCTTTTATAATCCTAAATCATGGTACCTACGTCCTACATAGTTAACTTCATCAGGATCATTATTGGCAGCCTTCTTCCAACCACTGCTCCACTGCTGTGTTTAAACTTCTTTCCTTTAGTGCCATGCATGCCGTGGTCAAAGGTCATCATCATCTGCCTAGCCTTTTCTCAACTATGTTGAGGTCGGCTTCCAGTCTAACCGGATGCAGTTGAATATCAGTATTTTAAATGGAGCGACTGCCTATCTGACCACCACAATTCAGGTAGTACTAGGTAATACGACACCCTTGGTAAGACTGGTTGTCAGACTTTCGGGCTACTGACTACCTGTAACGACCAACGGCTTAACGTGCTTTCCAAGGCACGGGGGAAACTCGGGGTATGTAATGGGTGGTCACTCGTCCACGAACCAACCGAGTGAGCGGCTGTTATTATTTAGCCTCGAGCTCCTCATGGTTAAAGGTAACTATTAGTATAATCAAATGTTATAAATTATTTTTTCTTTCTCGCCAGCGGGTCAGGGCGAGGGCTGGGCGCCGGCGGCTTACCTGGACCAGCGCAAGACGTCCCGTTCATCAAGCCGCTCGCACGACCGCCTTCACGAGCACTGAGCTAACGCGACTCATCTCCTGACCACATCGCGTCACGGTCGCACCGTCACAACCAACTGGTACTAGACTATCAGCCTGTGGGGAAGGTCGGTCAAAGGTTATTGTAGATGGCGTGTACATAACTAGGTCCCAAGCTGAGGTGAAGCTATTTTGAAATAAAATAACTTTAACAGATTTTCAACCAATGACGATGTTTGGACCTAGCTATGAGAGCGCCATTAGTTTCAGTTACCTTCCCTATTATTGTTCCCAAAACGACTTTGTTTGGCGGAGTCTATACAGTTTGGCAGAAATATATCTAGTGCTCGTTTTTTCTTGACATCTTAGGTCAGCCACCCAGTTAGATTGAAATATGGGTATGTTTAGAAGACCTGACCGTCACTAAATCTGGTAAATTTTTAGACCAAGTGCCTCAGATAGTCTTCTTCGTAATCATATTCGGTAAAGGTGTAGATATTAAAGTTGTATTCTAGCACCAGTAGCGAACGCCCCGGAACCCACTTGTTAATATTTTCAATGTATGTAAATGTTGTTCTAAAAAGCTTTATTGTAAATTAGTTTTAGCCCAAACGTGTTGTCGTTACGATTATCCAAAGCTATGTATAGTGGCGTAGGACGTTGTTAAGTAGCTGTGACTGTATCGTATCATTTCTGTATATAATCTACGTTTATTTTTAACTATAGTTATTTATTTGATGCTAGTTGAGCTTTCGGTGTTCATTCGTGTTTTACGTCTCAATTCCCCATGACAGACTGTATACTGTTTCCCCTTTGTCAGTGGTAAAAAACCACGTCTATTTTATGATCGATCGTTTTCATATCATTTGTTATTATCATATCTACGTATCTTTAAATACATCATTTGGTGCAAATAATACTTTATTATAACTAAATTAAAATCTAAATGATATTTTTTTTTTAATAAAAACTAGTGTAATACTTCGAGGATTGCACTTTTAAATGTTAATGTGTTTTGCTAGTCGACGTGAATTATTTTTACGATCTAACTAGGTACTATCAATTTTAGCGTATCATGAAGTTTCATTTGCTTTTATATTTTTTGATTATATCTCTTTATTTTACTTTTGTTTCGCCTCAGTAACGTCTCATTGTTGTAATGTAAAGTCAAATCTACATATAAATTGTACCTACTATTATAATAATTGTTCTTATGTATAAAATTACGTTTATACTTATTGAAAATGATCACAATTACACTGAATCGGTCCATTTATTTTGTGTTTTATTTCATTCCTTTGAGCTCGCATGATTTCATTATCATTTCATTCTAATAAGTACCTATATCATTGATAACCTTTCATTGACTTTAGCGCTCTTTACATCACGGAACTAGTGCCCTATAGCTAACCATTGCATGACAACTGCAAACGGTAAACCTTGATACATTTAATAATGACACTGCAGTTGACTTATTTTATCGATTATTGAGGACATACAAGGTGTAAACAGACCCTTCACGAAGCCGTCAACCAATCATTCTGTACATCAAAGTAACTCTACGCAAAAATTATTGCTGGGAAACGACTTTTTTTTTGGGGTGAAAAATCACGTTTTACGGTAAAACTCAATGTAGCGCACTCAAAACTTAGTTCTGATGGATGCTTTGAATTTGAATAGTAAACGGGCCATGGAGGTAATTAAAGCAAAGTTTAAACCTTAAAAAGTGGTATTAAAAAAAAACTTGTGAAAAATTGGAACTTTGACCTCCAATATCTCCGTAACTACCTAACTAGAAGGTTCAAGAACAAAAAAAAATATCGCAATGACGGGGAGAACAAGTGCCTTTCGGCTTCGTTAAGGGTCTTTTTACACCCTTTAGATAAAGTTATTCTAGTGACTAGAGACCTACAGTCCTACATCCAGTATCTAGGTCGAACATCAACACAAGAATTAGCTAACAAAGTATCAAAGCCATGTCATATACTGTGATTAGATGATGATCACCAATCAACAGGATCTCTTGACGAACAAAAGTTTAATTTTGACATTTCGTTGATTTTCATCCGGGAGTTTTAAACAGAACAGTTATGTTATATTTTAAGTAATTTTCTCTTATGTATTTCCTCTTCTCAGTTATCGTTAGATATTTGTGTACTTAAAATATTGTAAATAGGTAGAATAATAGCCATTATAGGTCAATGCATACATAATTATATCTAAATAGTAAATACGCTTTGTTATCCAGCTAATAGATTTAAGGTGTACGGTATATGTACCTACCGATTTTATAAACTTTGTAACTACCCTAACCCCTATATCTATAATGTTTCAAATTATCTTAAAATCTCGATTCCAAATAGTGCAAATATTATACACGGCTGTGAAATTACCCAGTAATGAATTTTATAAATTTTTACCTGTAATCGACTCCTTATTGTAATAGAATTAGTTGGTAGGTCTTAACAATGCCCTTAAGGGGCCATTGCACACTTTAACAACTCGAAACCGGCTTTATTCATTGGAATGTGAGCTTTATATCGAGTAGCGTACAGTTAAAACTTTCAAAAAAGAGTAACCATTGTAGTCATGTGCTCAAGTACATAAACCATCACTGTCAGACGAATGGCCCTCATTCATGGTTCGTGGCCAACACGTAGACAGATTTATAGATTACCCTATTAAAATAACACGGCCAAAGTTCAATAACGCTAGTTATCACATGTTTAGAGTTTTGTTTATTTGACATTCATGCGTTCATCGCACAATACTCCAGACATAGAGACAAGATCTTGTATTCGACGACGCGTTGTTGCCTAATGAACTCCGAGTTGACACCTCGCTCAGGCTTTACCGAAAGTTGACGAATGTTGAAGTCGAGTCGAGTTGACATGGGGAGTTATGAGAGAATTATGATCTTCGCGATCATAATTCTGTGTGTTTTGTAGGTCGATATTTCGCCTAACCAAATAAACTATGCAGGTATCAGAAACATAACTTATTAGTACTTACAAATTTTGAACTCAATCTAAATAGTGTGTAACTCGTACACGGCAGAATATTTGCATACGTCATCTGCATTTACGACGAGCATAGGATCCTTAAAAGAGCGTAATGCACTGCATTATCTGATGACGTTGAAAAGTACCTAAACTTTACTGTCTGTTTTAAAGGGTTAAAGTCCAATCGCGAGCGATAAAGCGATCATGCAACCGCGCTTGAGGAAGTTCGCAAGGGCCAACTCAGACCTGCCAAGCCTAGCGCATCGCAGAACTTGTCATAATGTTTCCGGTCAGTATTCGCCTTTACGGATTATTATAGTGTAGGTATTATCTTAGTAAGAATTTTAGTTATCAAAATTATATCTAATTCATAAATCAATACTTACATTAAATAATACCCAAGCAAGTACACTTTATAGCAAGTGAGTTTTATACAAACTTTTAATACATTTAACTAATAATTATACGTGCATTTGTTTAACTTAGGTACTAGTGTGCACAAAAATAATCCCATACAGACTAAAACTAGTTCTGATTTAGTTTCTCACTAGTAGTAAACTAAATCAGAGGCGACTTTCTCTCTAACACGAAAACAGATCATAGCTAATTTCAGAATGACATACGTAGCAGTTTCTGCTCGGTCCTACCAAATTGGTTCCATAGCCACAAAAATCGGGTATATTTGCAAACCGGACTTGAATAGTGTACTTACATTTATATAGGATTAATTTAGCTAGCGAACGTTTGCAGACGTGATGTATTTCGATATACAAACATTAAAATATTTCAGGGAGGGATTCAAAAACTTAAATTTAACAAAAAAACAGATTTTTTAAAGACATACTTCAAGTAACTGCAGCATAGTGCTGTAGTTACCATCACCTGTGAAGTTTCGCCAGCTAATTTAATTTCAATAAAAGCTGTTTCGATATAAATTCCTACAAATATGTCTAAATGGCTTCATAAAAATGTGTCTGCTATCCTTGAATGTATAATGTATTTTGAATGTGTCATTCTGAAGTTTGTAACTCCAGATCAAGTATGCTGGAGATATCCATAAGAGTTATCAATATTATGTATTTATGTAATCTGTAATGTGTATTAATTTTCCTTCGAGCTTACCATGTTATGTTTAGTACTTTTCTGAACAATAAAGGAAAATTAAAAAGTTAAAAAAAAAACAGCTTTTCATTCTTGTACCCCTGTTTCTGTGTAAAATTAGCCGTTGCCCGCGACATCGAAATATTGATGGATACGTGTGAAAAAAAATCTGACTAATCTAGCTCTGTGCCAAATTTCACCCAATTCCGTTCAGCCTTATAGTTAGTAACATAGCTGTTGTATTAATCTGGTTTATTGCTGTTATATTAGTGCAAAACTATAAAAAACATGGTGTATTACTCATAATTGTCACAGCAGGTTTTAGTATATGATAAATTGTTATCTTGCTATAATTAATCAAACAAGTAAGTCCATGATTCCAGTCCACTGTATTTGTTCAAGAAAAATAGTCTCTAAAATAGATATAGATTCACAAAACCAAACAAATGACAGTTAACATACTGCAATATGGAAATAAGATTTGTACAAAACTTGTTTCCTGTTACTGGGCCCCCAAATGCCTTGAAAAGATTCTAGTTTTGAAGATGCTATCAATCTTGCTAAACACTTGCTCAGAGGTGCTAGAGGCATCTATCCTCCAGTGGAGACCTTTCGTCTTATAATAATACAAAAGGGGTTCTGTCTGTGAATGATATGTTACGAGTCGCTTTTTTAAAGCATCTACATTGTCGTCCGACCTTCTGATTAAGGGTTCCCCAGTGTCATCATCTACCATGGCTTTTTTGGGCGGATGGAACTCTTCGTGGTAGCTACGACCACTGCCTGGATGAATGAGCCTGCCTGTGATTCTGCGTATCAGCATGCTGTCTTCAATTTTGAACTCAATGACAGCGTCTAGGGCAGTTTTCCGTTTTGCCAACAGGACATCCAACTGCAATAAGAAAAGTGTTATTTTTATTAATGTGCCTTATGACTTATCACTAGTATTAATATAACAGATAAGATAATTCTTATCATGACTTTAAAAATATCATTGTGTTCCTTCTCAATATTTTTACTATTTTATGATGATCAAAATATCAGCACTCAATGTGTTACTTGTATTTTTTCTCAAGGCAAACTTTAGGCAGTTAATTTATAAACAAACAACAAGATTTAGGTACAGACTGAGAAAAAAAAACATCAACTTACATAATAACTATTGCTACAATTATGTAAATACAATGATTGAATAGCAAGGAATGTCAAATAGTAGAAGACTAGTTGGTAAAAAAAAAGATAAGATTAAAGCAAAACAAACTTCACCTTTTCAGCTTGAGACACAGTCCTGGGGAAACCATCAAGGAGAAAACCATGCTTACAGTCAGGGTTATCAAGGTGCTTATCAATCATTTCTACAACCACATCATCAGAGACGAGCTTCCCTTCATCCATGGTCTTCTTAAGGGATCGACCCATCTCCGAGCCTGAAGCTACTTCTGCTCGGAGCATGTCTCCAGGAGCCAAGTGACAAACACAGTATTTTTCCCTGAGGCGACATGCCTGTCAAAAGAAACAACTCGGTTATGTAAATATATTTATTGGTAACAAGGATTACCTAGTAGACTAAAACATTTTCACATGGGACAAGGGCAGGAAGATGATGATGAGTATGTCATCATCATCTTCCTGCCCTTGTCCCATGTTACTAGGGGTCGGTATTACACGTTTTTTTTCTCCTTCATATCATTCCTCACACAATCCATCTTATAATAATTATATACTCTTTTAGTCACAAGCGATTCGTGCCTCCTCATCACATGTCCATTCCATACCAAGACATTTGATTCCCTTTCAACTTTTCTGTAACTGGCGCAACTTTCAAACTTCCTCTATAATATACTCATTCCTTATTTTATCCACTTGGCACACCACACATCCACCTCAACATTCTCATCGCCCCTACATGCAATCTTTTTTCATCCATCTTCTTCACAGCCCAGCATTCCGATCCATACAGTACGTCAGGTCTAATTACAGACTTGTATATTTTCCCCTTTAACTTGAGGGGCATCCGTGGGTCACAAGTCGTTCCAGTGACCTGTCGCCATTTCAAGCTGCCGATAGTGCCCGCTGTAGACCGGACTTGGGTACTACATTGACTGTATATTGCTCGGATTAATACTGCACATACTTCCCAAGCATACCTTTCCTTTTCTTGTTTTTGTGTGCACTTCTGTATTCCTCTCACAGCTGGCGGATGGCAAAAATGGCATCCCTCATTCCCCGACCAGGCATAAAACTGAATAGATTTCGTGAAATTTCGCTCTCTTCTCTCAGTCGTCTTTCAATAACTTCCTCCCAAACTTTCATACTATGTGCACTTAGCTTTATTCCACTATAATTATTGCACTCCAGCACATCACCTTTGGTTTTAAAAATGGGCACCAGCGAACTGTTGCACCATTCGTCAGGTATAGCTTCTTCCAGCACCAACTTGTTGAAGAATAAAGCTAACCACATCCACCCGTAATAACTTCCATACTTCAACTGGTATACCGTCCTAATGTTGTATCATTATTCATTCCATTTACTGCTGTACTAATAAAACATTTTCATACTCAATTAAATGTAAACAAGTTCAGAACTACATTAATAAGACTCAAATAGTTAATTTTCCGATTACATAATATATAAATGATCAATATTTAAATTGCATTAATTAGTTACATTTACATAGGCACGGTAATAATATCTACAGTAGTGTATCTTCATACAAAGGGTCGGAACGCGAGTCATACCTGCACGCCTTGAGTTTGGTATACACTCGGTACGCAAGAAATCGCGAATGCGCCGCACTAACAAAGTATTTATTACATTTATGGCAGATTTATAATAGACTATATTGTGCTGTCTGGTTGATTGAATTCTTCAATAACGCATTTTTTAATTACCGGGAAACTCCGAAAGGCAAGAGTATAAAATAATTTATATATCGATACCTTTGGGTAGAAAGGTCGTATAAACCATTTTGGCCAAATTGAGTTATATATACCATTTTTCTCAGATTTTTTTTCTCTATCGATCTGTATATACGAAATGCAGAAATTCGCACAAAAATGGTTAATACGACCCACAAATTTTCGGTCATAGCCTCTTAAAAAAGGTAAATTTTCAATGTAAAAGCCGAATGTTATTTTTTTGTAGTTTTGTTGTGATGTAATGACCATAATTTATATTAACTCAGGGCGTAAAAATAGTCGTTAATTGTAAATGGTTTATACGCCCTAACGTGTTAAATGCATTACCCGAACAAGGTGTAAGCAATGATACACATGAAAAGGTGATGATTATGTCCCCAACTGCACTTTATAAAAACAAATTGCAAATATCGGATGTAAAATATAGAGATTTAAAACGTCTATGGGATAATGGCATTTTACCAAAAAGGTACCACCATGTGATGATTATCTTAACTTACCCCATGGAAATGTGGCTGACTCTCTTACGCTAACCGACGAAGAAGACGAGGAAGAGCTAATTGAATAATACAATTATAAAAACTTAAAAAAAAACTTTTCGTATTTACGTAATTTCACATTTCGTTCGTTAGTAAAATATTATTTGGTAAAAAAAACAAGAGTATGTTAAATGATTGTATTCTTTGTAACCTAATTTTTTTTTTTTAAATGTTTCTCAATTCATAATTCGTTTTAAAATAATTTATAATAATAATTAAAATAATTTAGAGTAACAATTCATAAATAATTTTAAACTAATTATGAATACAAAATATCATAAATAAGTTACTTTTTAGTACATAAGTTAGTTACGCTTAGTTCTTGATCGTTTTTTATTTTTTTGTATTTAGTTGCAATTCAATAAATTACTTAGTAAGTAAGCCTTAGTACAAAGGCTTAATTCAATAATTTATTGAATTAAGTACATTTAAATATGTACAAAAATTAAAAAAAAACGATCATGTCATAATTTTATAAATTATTAAAATGCCTGCTTACTTTAATTTAGAAGAAATTTGAATAATTTTTGTTTTTTATGACTAAGTAGATTTTTTTATTTCACGTTTCAGTTTAAGTTGTTATAATTATTTTTCAATTTAAAAATGTTAAACCTGTTAGGTATTTTGTACCATTATTGAAATAATAGTAAATGTTGATTAGAAGGTATTATAATACTTAATAAATGTTGATTTCGTATTTCAGATAAATTTATACGGGGTGTAAACAGACCCTTCACCAAGCCGTCAACCAAGCATTCTGTACATCAAACTAAGTAACTTTACGCAAAAATTTTTGCTGGGAAACGAAATTTTTTTTTGGGGTCAAAAATCACATTTTACGGTAAAACTCAATATAATGCGCTCAAAACGTATTGCTGATGGATGCTTTGAATAGTAAACGGACCATGGAGGTAATTGGAGTAAAGTTAGAACCTTAAAAAGTAGTATTTAAAAAAAAACTTGTGAAAAAATTGGAACTTTGACCCCCAATATCTCCGTAACTAGAAGGTTCCCAGGTATAGTCCAGAACAAAAAAATGATCCCAATGATGGGCAGAATATGTGGTTTTCGTTTTCGTTAAGGGTCTTTTTACACCCTTTATTATATGAATCGATCATTATTGGGTATTAGAATAATAATAATTAAGTTCCTACTAATTCTGAGAGTAACAGGATTGTTTATTAGTCAAAATTCAATTGATCTATGATTATAAATGGTTTTTAATACAAAAAAAAACTACATATATGGGTTTTTACGACGGTAAATGTGGCCATAAGCTTACCAAAAATGGATATACGACCTATAAAGTTTTTTTAGAGTACATTTTCATGGGATGTATCAACCAAGAATTGATTTTTTCTTAGACGTAAATCCAAGATAACTTTAAAACTAAAGAAGATAGATAGGTTTTGATGATTTAACCTTTTTCATTTGCAAATTGTAAGAACCTTTCTCATAGATCATTTTTTTATAACTTCAAAAACAAAAAAGTTATAAATTTTTATGTAAAAAAAAAAACGTTTTTCTGCTCTCCTGAAAAGTCGGGTTTTGGTTTATACGACCTTTCTACCCAAAGGTATCGATATATACCTACTAATAGATACCTACGTAATTTGTTTATTTTTTAATAGGTAGGTATTTCGCTTTTTCCACCGAGTAAAATACCTGGATTCATTACTCAATAAGTGGATAGGGTGAAAAAAGTGACACAAGAATGATTTAGGTACCAACACTCGCTTTAAAAAAAGTCTCGAATTTATAATTCTGATTAAATCTACTAATCAAAAGACACAACTTGCATTCACAACTAATTTCATTTTTTTTAGTAAAAAATATGCATTTTACAATCACAAAATTATAAAGAAATTCAACTAAGTAGATGTAATTAAAATACTGTAGGTACGGCAGCCCTATCGCTTACGAACGTACCGCCCGGCTGTAGGTAATTATTTCAAGGACAGGGCCGAGTCGCAATACTGTATATATTTATACTGTGACATAGGTTTGCATTTAACAACATTTATATAAAAGGTAACGGCCCCAAGGTCAAAGAGCACAATGACTTTTCTTACCTGTGTGCCTTTCCCAGATCCTGGCGGTCCATAGAGTATAGCCCTGATGCCTATGGGGTCATCTGGCGCAAGTTTCAGTGCATTATATGGAGCCATGTCGCTACTCGCTGATCAATCAAGCACCGGGAAAGTCAAAGTAAAGCTATAACCAACAAAAATTTCAACCGTATGAATAAAACCCGATATACACGTTCACCTATTGTATAAGCGTCACGTGTACTGCTTATTATCTAAATAAAGGCTTTACAATTGAACATACCAAATTAAAATTGATAATTACGAGTGAAGCTAAATGACGACCGACCCTCATGTGGTTGTGGTGACGTCGGTCGATAAATGTCATAAACTCATAAATGTCAACGGATGTCATTCATACAACTAAACAAAAGACAAACCATTGAACCTCAGTCAAATAGAAAGCAAATTTGTATAAATAATGAAATGAAAAAAATTATTAACCACTAACTGTAGAATGCAATGAAATTTACTAATGAAAAGTGTATTTTTATTATTACAAAAAGATGTTTTGAAATTAATTAAACTAACGCAAAAGCAGAAACTAAACGTCTAGCAAAACGTTCCAGTTCCCTCAGATTTAATCATTCTGAGAACGAATCTTGTTTTATTTCGTTATGTGTTGGTTATTTTCTCGGGTCCTATCAGTCATCCGTGGGCATGATGGTGGGCGTTCAGGGTCAAAATGGCCAATTCTCAAAATGTCCAATCTTTGAGAATGTGGTATTTTTTCAAATATCTCATCAAAGCGCTTTTTTAATACTTAGACAAGCAATAAATAAAATAGGTACTGAAATAATCAAAATATATTATTATGTTTTATTTTAAGTAACAATTTTTTTTTATATTGTGCACTATATATCCGAATATTATTAAATATCACCACGCAAGGATACAAAATTATACAAGGTGTAACATAATAAACGCAATACCTCCCGTGTGGTCTCTCGGACCATGAAACTGAACAACTTTTGTTCTACGAGTTCTTCGAAATTCGAAAAAAAAAAAAGTACTTTCTATAGGAATTGACGCGATCAGCTGATCAACATGTATGGTAAAACAAAAAAATAAGTTACGAATTTCCAAAAGCCATAGAACAAAAGTTGTTCATTTTCATGGTCTGAAAGACCACACGGGAGGTATTGCGTTTATTATGTTACACCTTGTATATATAATTAAAATTGTATATTTAAAAAATGTTTAATGTTAAAAAAAAACGATTATTACTTACTTAAGTAAGCCAGGTAAAACAAAGCATTTTTTATGTCTTACCTTGATTATACTATAAAACTATGTTTGATGTTTGTTTCAATTTATAATTATAAAAATTATGATGTTGATTATTGTATTTTTTTATTACATTATGACAAAAATAGTGATTTCGGGTATTGTGGTCACCTCTGGTCTTAATTTGTTACTTATAAATAGACATTTTGGGAGTTGGAGATTTTGAAAAATGGACATTTTGTGATTTGGACATTTTGACAATAGTTTCAACATAAAAATGTTGCTTCTCTAAACTTGCACCTGAAAAGGATTAGTTTGATGAATACATCTGGCTTGACTTTTGCAGTGATGCCAGATTGAGGGGAATCCCCCCAAATTTTTTTTTTTCAAGTTATGGGGGATAATTGGGGGGATAGTATTTTTTACAGGGTAAAACTGGGTTTGGAGGGAATTGGGGGATTTAATTGATGTTTTTGTTAGCAATTGGCATTAGGAATTTTGTCGACGCGTTTTTTAACGCAGTTGTGCAAAGAGCTTTCTCTCAAGTAGCAATTATTAAAGAAAAGATTTTTTTTTTTTTTTTTTTCGGATGGGAAATCATCAAATGACTTCTCACGCTCTGGGTGGAGTGGGAGGGAGTGTCAGACTCTTACTGACTAAAACCCATCCATGTTCCTTCATTACCCTTTGTGTTCCAGGGCCACGGTATCTCTTTCGAACAGTCCCGCAGCCCCGGCAGGCATCGGCCCTTGCGGGCCCCTTCCTGATTGCTGACATCTCTTTGAGGCGCGCGTGGAACACGAACGCGCCGTCGACACGGCCTGTCGTCATAAGACGGACGGACGGTGAGCTAACCCATTACTCACCGTCCACAGCCGCCAGCGGCCACGGCCTGGACCAGGGCCGGGCGTGAGAGTTCGCCGCCGCCGATCGCCGCTACGAGGACACGGCGGAGCTCCGCCCAAGCGGGGCAGACCTCCACGGTGTGCGCCACCGTGTCCTCTGGGCGATCCTCACAATGATAGCACCCGGGCGTTTCCTCCCGCCCGATTCGGTGCAGGAACCTCCCGAAACAACCGTGTCCGGTGAGGACCTGCGTCAGGCGGAAGGTGAGGGCGCCGTGGCGCCTCTCTAGCCACTCCTCAAAGAGGGGACTTATCGCCACTATTGTGGCGTGCCCTGCACTGGGTTGCGACAGTCGCTGTCTCCATGTCGCCATGAGATCGCGTCGGAGGTCTGTCCACTGAGCGGTGATTTGCCGCGGCACCGGAGTTTCCCCCCGACGTAGTGCCCCCGCGCGCCATTCATGCAGGCGCGCGAGGACTATCGCCTCCAGATCCCATGGCGGCAATCCGGCTAGGAGGCTCGCAGCCTCGCGAAAGATCGTGCGGTACCCCCGGATCAGCCTTACGGCTACGACCTTTTGGGGCGCGTTCAGGTAGTGGGCGGCACGCCGCTTAATTGAACGCGCCCACACCGGGGCCCCGTAAAGGGCCATGGACCGCACGACCCCCGCGTAGAGCCTACGGCAGGAGGCGTTTGGACCCCTCAGGTTGGGCAAGAGCCGCTTGAAGGCAGCCCCGGCCCGTTCCAGTTTGGAAGCCAAACGTCGGAAGTGCTCAACGAAGTTCCACCGGCTGTCGAGGACGAGTCCTAGGTACTTCAGAGCAGGGTTGTTGCTGATGCATATTTTTTTCACATCAGCGGATGCTGATGCTGATTTTAATTATTTTCTTAAAAAAACAGGGAAAAAGTAAAATCAGTCCGTATTAGTACGGTCTTTGCGTGAATAATCCTTGTTACATAAGTTGCAGTTTGCAGTTTCTTTTAAAATACGTCCATATTCCACTTTTCAACAGATAACACTCAACAGTTTACGGGAAAAAAAAACAAAAACTTTCACGCGTAATGACGAATTAACGTAATGAGACAAGTTTGTGTTTGTTTGCAATCACAATCCCCGCGGACAATCTTTTAATGGGTCAAAGTCGCAGGCAAAAACTACACGTGATATAATCCTCTCTGCGGTCATGTCACGACTCGAACTTCAGCATTAATAATCAGCATCGATCAATGCGGATGCTGATGCTGATGCTGATGTTGAAAATGATGCTGAAGATCAGCGGATGCTGATGCTGATGCTGATGTTCGCAACAACCCTGCTTCAGAGTCGACTCGACGCCGATGGGAACCCCTCCTACCGTCAGCGTGGAACCCGACGGTGGCGCATTCCGAGGCCCATGAAAGCTCATGGCCTCGGACTTGTGCAAGGCCACCTCGAGACCCAATTGCCGGATCCTCTCAACGACTATCGCAACGCCGCGTGTCATCAGTTCGGCCGCCGCCTCGTGCGACCTCCCTTGTGCCAGTACCAGCGACAAAAGACAAGCTTCGATACAGATTAGCCATTTGCACTGCCAAATCGATCTTGGGAATAAGAAATTCATTACTAGAAGAATGTCTTCATTTTAAACCCAGTTCAATTATGCTAAAGAGATTTAACTCAGAAAAAAATTACGGAACTGTAGACGACGCGACGCGTGACACGATGGAAGATGCGGATTCTGTAATGCTGAAATATTATAAAATTGTAAATTTCAATAATAAAAATGCTATATGTGGGGGATTTTTTCTTTAAAACCTTAATTTGAAATTCGGTTATATGGCAACACTGGACTTTTGTCAAATTTGAAAGTGACTGAAGATTGACAGTTTATGTGTATTCTTGTAACCTAAAATGCCATGGCGGTAAATAAATCGAACAGAAAATAAAGCTAGATAAAATAGTGGTCATTTCTCCAAAAGTAACATTTACAATCATGGCCGTAAACGGCATAAGGTGTGTATACTGAAACTATATTATTCCATAATAATATCTCAAATTTTTCCCATTTTATTGTTTCCATAATTTTACAGCTATTGGAAGCGTTTATGGCGCTGGACCACATCTGAGAGCTTTTCTAATGAAGAATTAGCTTCCGTACTTGGGAATAAAGAGGTTGTGGAAGGCCTGAAACAAGGTCTTGCTGTTTACAAGCCACATAAAGCGGACAGTTTTTCACAACTGCAAACCAAACATGCAGATCAAACTAAACTGTTGAGTGTGGTGCAAACACTCCAAAACTATATCGTAAGTAAAATGCGAACACTTAACTCAACATAATATTCAGTCATTTTAGTACAAACTTCAAGAATAAATGCAGAAGTTTGTCATTAATATTAACTAACCTTGTACTATTTACAGGATGTAGATTGCTTTCAAATATGGGAAATTATGAAGAATTACCTATGTGACATATCCTATGGTACCCCTGCGAACGCCCTGAAAAATGTTGCATTTGTTGACACCAGGCCTGTGTTCCTATTGCCAAATGTGTGGACCTTCTACTATGCTGAGAGACTATTCCTGCTTAAACTGTTACAGTACATAGTACAGTTTAGAGACGAACCCAATCATATGTATAATGAGCAATTCAAGAAAATAGTAAAAGAAATAGGAATTCAAAACTTGAAAACTTCACTCATATCTCAGTTTGACAAGTTATTGAACACAGCGCCTCCTACAAGGAGAATGCAGAAAGACTTCTCCAATGAGAACATAAGGCAAGAGTGGGCTGACTGTAATCTGAGGGAGCAGTTGGCAATCTTACAAATCCTGCTGCATATAGCTGAAGAGGAGATATTCACTGAGTCCGAGTTCAACAATTTGTTCACGTTGTTCAGGAAGCATGGATTCGGCAAGAGTCAGGGGTATAGTGAGCTTCTAGAGGAGAGACACAGAGAGTCATGCATGAGGATCATGTACATGGAGGTGTGCATCTTTATGGTCATTGTGGATGGTATGAAAATGTAAGTAGCAAACCATACAACTTATAAAAACTCTTTCCAGTTTCACTGACACAATGTCTTCTTTTTATGATTGCAGTGATGGTGGAGTAAATCAATAATTGTTTACCATATTTAGTGCAATTAAAATTACATTGTTCAGTTGGTTTTGCCAGTCTATAGACCATGGGAAAGGATGTCTGTGTAGCATAAAATAATAGAATCTATACTAATATATAAAGGTGAAGAGTTTGTTTGTTTGGTTGAACGCGCTAAACTCGGGAACTGCTGATTCGAATTGAAAAATTCTTTTAGTGTTGGATAGCCCATTTAGCGAGGAAGGCTATAGATAGGCTATATAACATCACGCTACAACCAATAGGAGCGGAGCAGCAATGAAAAATTATGCAAAAACTGGGGAAAATTGTATTTTTAATAATTTCACACGGACGAAGGTCGCGGGGAACAGCTAGTAAATAATAATGAATAATGATCATTAAACCTTAAGAAATTCAAAGATAGAAAATTTATTTTTTCAAAGTCACCTATTGACAAAACTATTTATCCCCTTATTTTGTCTCATTTCAAACTTATTTATCCAACATTTATTGATGCCATTATAATTATGTTTGACTTTATTTCAGCAATAATTTGGCCACATGGATAGATAGTACTAAGGAGCTAGTCGAGTGTGAGCTCTCCAAACTGCACATGAATGCTGAGCACAGTGCCATGCTTATCACTTGGATGATGCTCACTCTGCAGGTATTTGATATAAAAAATCTATCCTATATCTGGGGTAGTGTCTACCCTATATCCATAATTTATTTTTATTTTCATAATGCTGAAATTAGTTCCTATTTTCATTTGAAAAACTCCTTCAGAATTTAAGCAACTATGGTGGGACAAAAGCAACCCAATTTGCTGCACATTGTATGTAAAAAACTATTGTCTGCCTTGTTTTAAGGGTTCCGTACCTGAAGAGTAACCTATTGCCTCTGCTGTCCATCCGTCTATCTGTCAGCAAGCTGGTTGACATTTTCACAGAATGTATAATTCTGTTGCCTCTATAACAACAAATAATATTAAAAAGTTAAAGGGGGCTGTAGAGCTCTACTATGGTACGGAACCCTTCATGCGCGAGTCCGACTCACATTTGGCCGGTTTTTGATAATAATCTGTTTCAGAGTGATCATCATGTAAAACTATTTGAGAGTCAGTATCAACACTTTGGAGCCACAGCACTAAGGATGCAAGTGTTTGAATTCCTATTACAAATGCTGAATAGTTCCGTTTTTTCTGTAAGTATGATAAAACTCTTGAACCAGTCTTTTTAAGAATTTCTAATAGCATAAGACAGCCTATAACCAGGCGACCTCTCGGTGAGTTGAAGTGGGCTGGAATCAACTATATCAAATGAACCTAGAGCAGGATGCCTTATGTCTTCTAATGGTTTTTCAGTGATTTCATTCACCGTAGTGATAAAATAAATAAAACAAAGTAAAGATCCCTGCCGCTCCTTACGTTGTTTAGGTCATGGGTTCGAACCCAAATAGACCGAGAATCTGTGTAAGAATAAATTATAATTCTTTCTTAATAATTATAAAAATATACTCCTAATCACACATTCATACACAGGATAAATCGAAATGCTCGCTAATCGCGCGCCAGCGGGTATTCCGACTTCTAAACGACCTCTGCGACAAGTTCGATGGTGACGGCACACTTAGTCACCAAGTCGGCGTCATGCAGCTCTGTTCCCACCTCCTGTCGTCTCCGGAGATCAACTGCCAGTTCTGGAAGCTGCACAAGAGAGAAGAGAACTTTGGCGTCGTGTCGCTGTGGAATACCGCGCTGGAATATTTCCCATATAATTGTAATGCACTATCTATCTTGGCGAGTGGACTAGCTCAGGGTGGGAAGTGCAGTGTTCTGAATGTGAGTATAAAACTTTTTGCAGTATTTCTGAATTTTGTAAAAAGCTGTTTTTATAGGACTATAGGCGACTACGCTTTGCATTCTCATACTTTCTTAGTAACTCAAAAACAACCTCAATTTTCATTGCATTGTTCTTCTTCTTCGTATCGCTGGCACGACAAATTTTATATTATGTTAGCCCAAAACATCGCCACTTCCACCGCGTCGACGGTGGCTGTGCAAAGGTCACTTCGGCTGCATGTTTTTGGGCTAAGAGGGCAGATTAGAAGGTGGAGCATAGTTTGCGATGCAGATCCACAACCACACCCCGCTGCTATATTGTTGTTGTTGCATTGTTGAGTGTTTCACACCACTGAAATTTTTACCACTCTTATTTTTGTTTTTAATGCAGCTTCTTGGTGAACTAAAGAACCTACCAGTCTACACAGAGATTTACAATCCAAACGCAGTTCCTGTAATGACACTTGAGCAGGCGGATGATGCTGTCATTGGCAGAGAATACTACCCTCTCGGAAACCCAACTTATCGCATTGAAGTAGGTTCAAAAGCCACATTAATGGAACGGAAAGAAGGTACAATGATACATTTTCGAACTCCGTATTCGTACTGGACAGTTTTCAACAGCCAGATTGAGAGAGCCTTGGATCGGAGGCAACATCACCAGAATAATATCAATGTGACGTTGGAAAGGATCTACCAGGGCACCAAAGTGTTGAAGGGGGTGTTGTCAGCGTTGGTGGGGGATCGGGAGATTCCGAAGAGTTTGGTGGGGCCCAGTGAGGGGGTTTTCGATGTGCTGGTCAGGTTTATGAGGGCTGATACGCCGCCGTTAGCATTACTGGTGGAGTGCCTTGAAGTTTGTACTGCCTTGGTGCCTGTGTTTCCTAAGGAGATCCATTTAAGGTAAGTAGTTCTTGAACAAGTATACTACTTGCCTCTGAATTCTGAAACGCCATTACTAACTTATAGATGTTCCTAAAACTTTGTTGCTACACCAAAAAGCCGCAGTTTATGATTTAACAGCTACGCAACAAATCTAACATTTGCAATAAGCTAAGGCTTATGCCTATCTGCTGAAATCTGATGTATCTTATAAATATTTTCTTTCGACCTTTCAGACTGATAAACACAGGACTATTACCGCGCGTCATAAACCATAAACTATCCCACATAGAATACGCGAACGGTGCGTCCTTCGACTCGGCGGCCGTTGGTTCCTACTTAGTGACGATTGAACAACTGAGTGGCACTTACAAGTTCTTGGGAGCCTACATTGATCTGCTGTGCGCTTTCCATGAGGTACCTTGACTCTTAAGTACGATGTCCATAAACATAACGTCTGTAATCCCTGAAGGCTAAGGGGGGGCAAGTCAAAGGCCTACTGAAATTCTAACTCCGAGCTGCCGTGCTGCGAGTTGAGAAATTCTTGATGGCAAACCCAATAACACTTTACCCGTCCTGGGAATCTAACTCAAGACGACCACTAAACCAACAAGACAATCCAGTTAAATAACCATTAAGCCAGCCTATCAAGATACAGGGTGTAAACAACCCCTTCACGAAGCCGTCAACCAAGCATTCTGTACATCAAACTAAGTAACTTTATGCAAAAAATTTTGCTGGGAAACAAATTTTTTTTTGGGGTCAAAAATCACATTTGACGGTAGGACTCAATGTAACGCACTCAAAACATTGTGCTGATGGATGGATTGAATAGTACGGGGGTTGTGGAGGTGTTTCAAGTAAAAAACTTACATTAAAAACATGAATTTAAAAAAAAAAAACTTGGTAAAAAGTTGGAACTTTGACCCCCAATATCTCCGTAACTATTAGGTTCCCAGGTATGGTCTAGAACAAAAAAATGATCGCATTGACGGGGAGCGGAAATGGCTTCGTTAAGGGTCTTTTTACAACCTTTATGTATTCCGTCGTTTTGACGAAACATTAATAATTATAGTCATTTGCCAATCTCTTCAAAATTTACACTTATTTTCAGCAAGCCTCAAACGACGACCGCATTACAACTGAGGTTATCCTCCCTGGGCTTATACTAATACTTCGAGAAGTATTCCCGAATGTGTACGGCTGGCGTTACAGCAACACTCGTGAACGTCGCGACATGATACAGCGTTCCGCGCACTTCTTGACGCTTGTGTTGCAAGACACCAAGAGCACGAAACCCTGCAACACGTTGCTGAAACAAACTTGTGTTTATAGTCTTTTGCACACTGAGAATGCGCTTGAATTGTTGAAGTTTATTTCTGTTGGTATGTATGATTTTAATATTAAAAGTTACAATACTGCTTGGAACTTATGGCACTCGATTGACGTAAACGGTAAACATTTGAGCAATTGCTTTGCAAAATGTATTGAAAAAAACCTTTTTTTTCCGTTTTGAGCCAATCACCAAAAGATTAATGATACTTATCTAAACGAACTTTAATTGAATCCTTTTTCATCAATCCAGGTAACGACCAACTAGAAAGCGTAATAAGAAACGAAACAAACTGGATAACAGGCACCGGTTCCCAATACATATCAACGATACAGCGCTGTGTCGCGATTGTCATCTTCGCTTTACGCTTGAAGCCGATGGTCACGGAATCAACCGAAGTGACGCCGTTGGAGCATCTGATCTTCGCGCAGAATAAACAGAAAGATACCTTGAAGGTCGTGCCTCGAGTGACCAGTTACATCAATCACGCGTTTAATAAGAGTTTGCCCGTGCTGTGCTGTCGACTTCTCAAGAAGTTTGCAGAGGTAAGTTGTGAAAAAAAAAACGTTTTGCTGAGACTATATTTCTTTCTCAATACAGTAGCAAAATAAATAATGCTAAGGCGTCATCCTATCACTAAGCGAACGCCGTTTCGCGCGGCGGTCACTGTTTATTAGGAAATGCCTTAGAATTATTTTGTACTATCTTATGTCCAGATAGAGAGCAGTGGTGGCGACTTCGACTTACGAGCAGTAAGTCGTGTGTTCGAACCCAGGCAGGCGCATTACTTTGTATAATTTGTTTCATCACCACTGCTCTCAAAACGGTGAAGAAAACCATCGCGAGGCAACCGGCATGTCCTCGAACCAAAAATTCGAAGTCTTGTGACAGCTACCAACCCGCAATGGGCCCGCGTGGTGGATTATAGCCCATTCCCTCATAGAGTGGAGGCCAGTGTCCCAGCAGTGGGAACATTATAGGCTGATTATGCTTATGCTATCTTATGCCCAGTGCTTCGCCCGCGTGGAGAAGGTGGAAATTCCACACGGGCGAAGCCGTGGAGTTCAGTAATTAACCTACGGGATCGTACTGCCGGGATTAAAAGTATCCTATGTGTTAATCCAGGTTATAAACTATCTGTGTGCATAATTTCATCTAAATACGTTCAGTAGTTTTTGCGTGAAAGAGTAAGAAACATCCTTCCATCCATTCTCCATTCATAATGGTAAGTAAGATGACAAAACGAGAAGGACCAAAAAATATAAATTTCTGTAGATATTTCTTCTATAATCATCTTCCTGCCCTTGTCCCGTTACTTGGGGTGGGTGCAGCACGTTTTTTTCTTCCATTCTCCTCTGTCAACCGTCACGCTATCATTTATTCCTTTATCTTTCATATCATTCCTCACACAATCCATCCATCGTTTCTTTGGTTTCCTCTCCTTTCTCTAAGATTTTTCTCTTATATAAGCATATATTTTATGTTTTTGAATGTAGATGTCATAATTTTATTGTCTTTCAGCGCTTCCAAATGTCTCTATTTGCATCACTAGACATGACTGCCTATCAAGTCCGAGTGATGTTCCTCGACCGGTTAAGAGACGAGTACGAAACTATAGAACTCAAAGTCGCCATATTGGAATTTGTGGCCACTTGTGTGGGCACCCAGCCAGGGCTCACTGAAGCCTTCTTCATGATGACCCATGATCATAAGATGGATACTGAGGAGGATGACAAAGAAAAGAAAAGTACAACTGAAAAGAAACCAGAGACAGATGATAGTTTTGAAGGCATTTTAGGTTATATGGCTGACTACCTTGGGACCGTGAAGAGTGTTAGTATTATTATACATAATGTCGACCAAGTTATTTTTTTCCCGCTTTTGGCAACACTTCCCAGTAAAAACATCACTAATAAATGAATTTGAATTTGACTAACGTTGAAACTATTTTACTGCCACATACTTAGGCGAATATACTTTGTTGTTTTATAACATGCAAGTGAGATTCAACCTTAGAGTGGTGAAGCCAGTACAGGGTCGACTACGCATTATAAGTTCGTGTATGTAGTAAGTGTTTTGAATAAATTATGCATTTTGATTTCAGAACCCCAAACTACTTCACAGCCCCTTGCTGTCATGCATCATGGCTCTGTTCCATGCGTTATGGAAAAACAACATGCAAATACTCGTGAAGAAATTACGTGAGAACCCCAAATTTTGGGAACACCTGACCAGTCCTCTGTTCAGTGAAATACAACCAGGACTTAGGACATACTCGCAAATATTTAACGTTATTGGAATAGAACTATTTGTTTCAAGAGACAAACTTGAGCCTAATCTGAAAGAAATGCTGGAACAATTTTTCGACACAAACAAAAAGCATTTGGATCGATGGATTGATTACATATTTTCCTTCAACTGTAGATGTGAGAGCGACGAGATGGTCGACAAAGTACCCGTCTGGCTTGGTCTGTTGACGTCGTGGAAAGATTTCATTACAATATTCTGCAAATGTCTACCTATTACTTTGAATATAGCACACAAGGCTAAAATGGTGGCGCCCTGCATGAGCGCGCTGCTAAACGAACTCGACGACTTGAAAGATGGTCGACTAGTCGTTATACTATCAGAGCTTTACGTCATAACGCTAGCAAATTGGAAAGATGACTGTTTTGACAACAGGAAGTCAAGTGCCAAACAAGTAGACAATCTGCTGACCAACACAGCAATTGTTTACGAATGTCTGCACCCGCGAGCGATCCGTGCGATCCTCTCAATATGCACGGTCGCTATAAGCAGCTTAGACTATGAAATAAAGGCCAACAGTGTGACTGCACAGAGTATTATAAGGTCTGTCACGAATATCAACAGTTTGGAGCTGGAAAAGCTGCTTGATGACATCAAAGATGAACCGAAACCTCCTGAACCAAAAGCGAATGGGCACCCGGTGAACGAAAATATTCCGCCGGTCGTACTATCTCTGGCGATGTTAGAACAATGTCTGGACTTGTACGATGACATGTTCACAGGGTTGTCACATTGGTTCCAGTCCAGTAGGTTCATCAACAAGATCCTTTGTTGTCTGCAAACATGTTTACAAAACAGGCGTCACTATCACACGTCTCTAGCTGCCCTGCGATGTTTGACGGCGTACTCTAGAGGGCCATTTAATAAAGACTTGCTGATGACTGATGTAGATCAGTTCCTTTGGCTGCAATTATTGCCTCCGAAATTCGATGGAGATTCAGCCTGGAAGCCGCAAGAATGGTGGCGCGTTTATGCTTACAGTTTAGATTTTATATCCATGATGGTGATGAAGCATGGCCAGTTCTTCGCCAGTGATGCTATAACGTTCGTTGGCGTGCATTTAGAACATCTGATTGAAGCGGTGCTCCTGCCAAGACAGGTGTTCAACATCGACGCTCTTAACTTGTGCGCGTCTACGCTAAATCTAGTTGTGCAGTTAGTCAAGTTCGAGGCGAGGTGGCGTATCCAGAACATTACTTCTTTGACTGGGATTATGGTAAGTTGAACTGCTGTACCTACTACCCGTGCGCTATTACAAGACATCGGAAATCTTCGTTCTCTCCCTTTCGCACTCGTATAATTCTGTATATTTCGTTACCGCTGTGACTTACTTATTTTAATCTTACTTCAGTGTGGGAAAGAGATCTACGTATAGCTCCATCTATTTCCCACAACGGTATTGGTAGGCCAATGGTATCATGTCATCGCTCACGGGTAGTAGAACACTATGACATACTAAAATGTTATGTATAATTTTTTTTGGTGCTATTTGTACAGCGAAGTATAAGCGCGTGCCTGTACCAATGCGTGACGCTGATGATGCGCTCGCGCCGCTCCGCCGACCCCGCGCTGCAGCCGCCTGACGATCCTCACAGCCAGGCGCCTAACGTGCTACACAGGTATACAAAAGTGCATAGTATGTCTTGGTCTTTAAGCCCAAATCTCAGGGTTGTACAACAATCATGTTGCAGCAACAATGTTGCGCAACTTTTGGTTACGTACGAATACGGGCTTGTCATTTTTTTTTAAACCGGCCAAGTGCTAGTTGGACTTGCGCTTGAAGGGTTCCGTACCATCGTAGTAGGAGAGCCCCTTTAATTTTTTTTACTATTTGTTGTTATAGCAACAACAGAAATACACATTCTGTGAAAATTTCAACTGTCCACCTATTACGAATCATGAGATATAGCCCGCTGACAGACAGACGGAGGGACGGACAGCGGAGGCTTAGTAATAGGGTCCTGTTAGTTACCCTTCGGGTACGGAACCCTAAAAAGATAAAATCACAGAATCTTACGACGTATTTTTCGTTGTATTGTATGTTTGTTGAAAAAACAGGTACATTTAGAGTAAACAAGGCATCCTGAAATCTTCGGTATATTTAAGAGTTAATTTCGTCATCAGAACCCTGGAAATCCTGCACATGGCAACGCTCTGCCTGCTATCGTTCAGCCCAGAACTGCTATCTCTTCTGGCCGACCCTGGGCTAGACCTGGAGCGCTGGCAGCCCCTCGTCGAGCTCCACTTCGGAGCTCCCAAGATATCTTACGAGCCCTTCCCGCAGCTCACGTTTGGGACTTTGGTCTCGGCCATCTGTTTGCTGACTAGGTCTCTTAATCATGTAAGTTATATTCTTTAAGTATTTATTTTGACGACAAAATGTTATGCCCATTTCACTAATACTGTGGCAGTAGTCCACCAGACGCCATCTGGTTGCAGGATCCTTCTTTTTTAATGAGTGTTCAGCTTTGCTCCTTGTTCCTAAAATTACAGTTCTCTATTGAAGTGGCCAAAACAGTTTTTTGTCCAACACTAGTAAAGCTAAAAGGGGATTTGGCTTTGCCGTTGGGCTGGAGGATGTTCAGAACTTTGCTCGAGAACTGTAATTTGCGATGAACTTTGACAAAGTTCCATCGTATACTGATAGCGCACAGAGTACATCAGTAAAGTTGTCCATCGCAGGCGTACCACACGGAGGAAGGCAGCGGGTCCCGCTCGCCCCGCGCCCGGCGCCGCGCCTGCTCGTGCGGCAGCCCGGCGGGCGAGCGGCGCGTCAACCGCAGCGAGTCGCTCACCAGCATCTCGTCCGCCACCTCGCTGCCCGCGCTCGACGAGAGACTCGTCGCCGGCGCGCTAGATGCCACCGCCACGCTGCTGGCCTCGCAGGTAATGTGACACTCACACTAGCGACGATACCCCTCCTTCTTCTTGTTAGTGTATCGGCTAAAAGCCGCCTAACAACTAGTTCTAAGCGGCTATACCTAGGTGCGGCCAGTAACAGTTTGATATAATGCAACCAATTTGGATGTAGCGCTCGCCGGCCGCTACCGGTTTGGTCACAGTTCTAACCTAACCTAATCCATTTGGTCGGTGTGTTCTAACAATAACAAGGATAGTTACCGGCCGCACCTAGGTATAGCCGGCTAGAACTAGGTGTAACCTTACTTCGGCTTTTAGCCGTAACATATCGATTGTAAAAGTTCGAATTTGTTTAATCTAAAATCCAGCTATGTGAACTCCGCTCACTGATGCTGTCATAAGGTAATCAACTGCACAGGTAACAGGGCGTGCAACGCAAGGTGGATTTGTCTTTCGGGAGACGGAAACGGACGGGACCCTCATATGCGGAGATTGTAATTCTTCGAAGCAACTGATTCCAACGGTTTTTCTGAGTTTTTCTTCTTGTTGCTTCACAGGCACTCCTCGCAGTCCGCGACCCCAGCGTGCCAGCCCGGCACAAGCAACTTATCCGTCGTGAGCTGAGCTCCGAACTGACCATGTTCCACGACTTCGTGCGCAAGCGCATCCTGTGCGCCGCACACGCGCGCCCTCACCTCGTACGGAACAAGCTCGGCGCCTGGCCGCTCGCCGCTAACGAAGAGGAAACGAAACGCATTGAAGAAGCCAGGAAAGAGGGCACCCCCTGTATTTGTGATACTGAAATGGATAAGTCGCTGCCTCCGCCTCCGCCTCCTAAACGTGCGGCCCACGACTCCATGCGCGAGTACATACTTCGGAAACATTACCTTGTCAAATGCGCTCAAACGCCAACTAAAGGCCCGCCGTCACCTGTTTCTCATTCGACACCAACATCCGATAAGAAAAAGGAAACCTCTCGAAGTTCGAAGCGCGTGTCCTGGGCGGAGACCACCAGAGACAGCGATGAAAGTCTAGATAGTTCGTTGCAGGAAATCGAAGAGCCAGCCTACTCCAATTTAACCGATGTACAAATTAATAATGACGAAGATTACTTCCACTTTATGTCAGTAATTTTTCTATACATTTGTCAAACTGAGTTATAATAATTTTGCATTGATTGATATTTTAAAGTGAATGAAATAAAATAAGTTTTCTTTTTTTTTCTGCTAAACTATCTTTTCTTTATTATAACTTTTGCAAAAAATATCTGTCAGCATATGTCTGATACTAATGATATAACCTGTGCAAAGAACTAACGAGTCTAGGACCACAGAGTATTTACCCTTTTTCCACGACTAATGACTGAGAAATAATTGGCCACGACCCAGTATACTTTTCAAGTTCGGTAAGAAATTCTCACACAAAGCTGAAACTACGAAATGTGGATGATTATGATGTGGGATGGGCGGTTTCCTATACTTTAAACTCATTACAATGCGTTTCAAATAAGAACAGGACTGACGTCGCGCCATATTTTGACGTCATAGCTGTCAAATCGAAGTAGTTAGTATCGTATCTTCACACAAATTAATCGACCAAATGTAAATCTTTGGTGAATAAGACCAGTCGTTCTAAGATGTCGTTTGATTCAACATTTCTACGCTTTTAAATAATTTGAAGATAATATCGATTTAAAAAATAAGTAAAGTACTTTTCAAAGTGGCAGTTGACAAGAGGTCATTGACATTCCTATTCTTACTTGAAATGCATTTTATAAACTACTAGCTGTCGCCCGAATGATTGTAAAAATATAACTTCCCTATTTGTATCGGATTTTGTTAACCATTTCAAGGGTTTTAATTTTTTAGCACAGAACCTAATTTTTTTCAGTACTTCTTATAACATCAGCAATCCGACATTAAAATTCCCGTCAAAATCAGTCCAGCCGTCGCAGAGATTAGCCGGAACAAAGAGATATAAAAAAAAATTTTATAAGTAGGAACCGTAAATATACTTTCACGCAATGATATTATAAATAAAAAGTTTCATGTTTCGCCCAGAAGGAGATGGCGGGATGAGCTGGACTCTTTCGCAAAGGATTGGCCTACAATCGCACTGGATCGCGAAATGTGGAAGGAGGGAAGGGAGGCCTTTGCCCTGCCGTGGGACAATATAGGCTTATAATAATAATAATAGTATTGTTAGGAGGTTCCTCTCTCAAGAGCCCTGACCACCGGCAGCTCGGACCCTGTTCCCAGTGCTGGTGGGCTACTATTTTTTATATTTTTAAATGTTTTTTATATTATTTTATATTAGAATATTTAAAAATGTAAATAATATGTGTAAAAATAAATAAAGGAAATAATAATAATTCATGTGCATTCAGTAACAATTTTGAAATTACAAACAGACACTTCAACTTTATTTATTTGTATAGATTTCAGCTAGACGTACGAGAATTACGGTATAATAAATTATTTTACTCTTCGGGTTACACTAGAAGTCTTAGAACAATAATAAAAAACTGGAAGCCACAGCTGGAAGTTAATAGGGAAGATCGGCCAAAGCTCATTGCAGAAGGCGTGTCCCAATCTTAGCAAATGAGGCCAAACTGTTTTGAAAAGTCAAAAGCTAGTGTTTTTATAAACACTAGCTTTTGACCGCGGTATCGCTCGCGTTAATTTATAATTTGACAATCAATTCGGGTTGTACTCTGCTTGTAATTCAATCAAGTTTTGAAAGACGTGTGGCGCCATTTATTATCATAAGATTGTTGTTTTTCTCCAAAGAGATTTAAAACACATATAGAGAGGACATTGGGAATATTATCATACAATAATTTTCATCCTGAATATTTTCGCTTTTGACACACGAATGCTACCTGACAAGCGGGCGTATGACACAAATGACACTAGACAGAACGAATTGTTACTAAGTAGTAACAAGTTTTGGATTACGATTTTCTTCGTCATGACCCGTCTATAGCTCGGAAATATTTGAGTGTCTTTGTGTCATATGAATACGACCTGACAAGGCGACGTATCGCACTAGACTGATCAACTTGTTACTAATTTGTAACAGGTTTTGGAATTGTCAATTTCTTGGTCTTGTCCCGTCTATAGCTAGTTATATTTGAATGTCTTTGTTTTTCTCAAGAACAATACTTTTTTTCGGGATGAAAGATACTCTATGTCCGTTTCTGTACATCTGACAATGTACAAATTTTTTTTGTATATGCAAAATTTCTGGATGATCTATTCAGTGGTTTAGGCGTTTAAAGGTAACAAACAACTTTCAAAAACATGTAATATTAAAGTCTGTTAATAATATTACTCTGTTAATTCTGTTAATGTTATGATTATGAAGTTATGGTTTTCAACCAGTGACAATGATTGGAACTAGCTACGCTAGCGCCATTCGTTTCATTGTTACCATTCCCATTCACACAAATCATTGTTTACTTTGAAAAAATAAATAGATCTAATGACCGGATAGCATTTTATAAGGTTTTTATGGGTGGTCTTCTCATAGTAGGCAGTAAAAAGTGTGAAAATAATAACACCAATTTTTTTAAATGTCCGAGCATAATGGTCATTTTGTAGATTTAGTTCATAACATAAAAAAATATCTAAGTGACATTCGTTTTATTATCCATGGCAACATTTTTAACATGGCCGCATGTTGAACGAAACGATTTTCTTTACTGTTTGCCAAAATAAACTAAAATAGGCGCAATTAGTGAGCGGATTTATGTAGATTGCATACCTGAAGTACTGATTTGTTCGTGACATAAAGAAAGGGTAAGAAATCAAGTGTGAACCGACTTATTTGACGTAAGAAATTAGCGGTGTTTATTTGGTGGCAGTTCGCGATATTTATAGTTTGTTTGTGTCACAACGGCAGTGGCTCGTGAAGATGATGCATCACCCGAACATGCATCATCAGGCGATCTCGGGGCACCCGCCGCAGCACATGGGCGGGCACCAGGGAATGCCCGGGCACCATCAGATGGCTGCACACCAAATGCACAGAGAGAACAGGCACGTAACACTAACTAGGTAGAGTAACGTTCGGCTTTTCATTATTTTATTTGTTTGTAATGCTTCACGCCGAGATATCGCTGTACACACAATCATATCACAGATCGTTAATAGCAACAAACCGAAGCTATCCGCTTTGTAGTAACAGTATCAGACCGAGAGTCGTAAATCGTGCACATAAATAGGTCAAAATAGTTTAACATGTTACTAAGTAAGATTGAATAATTGTGTTGATACCCTACAGTTGTTGCAGTTTCACATTATTTGCCATAAACCACAACAGGGCCATGAGACTTATGTTGCACTTTTCTGTCAAAAGTTGTTTATAACCTGTTTAATCTGTTTACTGATATCATTATATCTGGAACACTATCTAACAATGTAAGTACCTCTAAACAAATAAATGATTACAATCTAACCTGTTGAATAACTTTACTCATTAGAGTAAAGGAATGGCAACAAACAATGTCTGCTGAATATTTAATTCGATATTTCTACCAAATGCTAATTTTCACATTTCTTTTATGTCTGGGTATTATTACAAACACATTATGCTCTGCAAAATTTTTCTCCACATACCAAATACAGAAAGTTGAAATGTAAAACTCAATAAACATTTCATTATGTTTTTCATTATTAAGATGTAACAGAATTCCATAAAATACAAATTTACAATACTGCAACAATACCAGTAAATTGGAGAACACATGTAATAATAAAAATCAAACTTCATAAAGCTCACATTGTAACATAGGCATTTTGCAACCACATTTCATAGTACTTATACCTAATTCCCCATGAATAGTTTTGGGAGAATGGGTCATTGAGCCTCTTCTAAACCAATAATTCAGCCTAAATATTATCAGCCTTTAACAGTCATCGCTTATCATGGGCTTTCCCGACAACGGCAACAGCCATTTGGTGGTGAATATTAATAAAAAAAGGCACTTGGCTCTCACAGCTTACAACCTCATTTATGTGTGCTGATGCATCAACTTACCATAATATTTTAGTTGCCAATATTTTAAAACTTAATTAAAGTTGGCAGGTGTTAATATAGCCCATCAAGTTTTAGGAAAAAAATCTTCGTACTGTGTTGGTTTCCAAGAAAAATATTGTTATAAATGAGAGGAGATTGCCAAAAAGTTTAATTGGGTACATCACCACTTTCAGCAAACAGTACTGTTTTGTGAGATCTCTATGTGTCCTCTCTGACTAGAATAGCTATGATAAATACTCCTAAAGGTATAACTAGTAGCTAGCAAAGTAGGTGTCGGGACATAGAGAGGGAAAGAACCTCATGTCCCAAGTAAGATAGAAAAAGAAGAATGAGCAAGTATGTTTAAGAGCCAGGAGGTAGATAGATAAGACGATTGAAATGAAGGATGTGGAAGGAAAATCTGTGAGTGAATGTTAGAAAGAGATGGCGGATTGTATAAGGAAAGTAGCAAAAGATGTGTTTGGGGAATCGAATGGATGGAAGGAAATAGATACATGGTGGTGGAATGAAGATGTGCAAAAGTGTTTGAAAGAAAAGAAGGTTGCATTTAAAGAATGGCAGGGTGTAGCAAACGGGAAATACAGTTTGAAAAGAAGAAGATTTATCAAGAATGGAAGAGAAAGGCAAAAAAGGCGGTAGCAGTTTCCAAGGGTAGGGCACAGGATAAGTTATGTGACTCATATGTCCTAGAGGCCAGAAGGAGCTCTGTACTGTTTGATTGTTTTACCACAGTATAACTAATTACAGTGGTTCAATGGGGGCATCTTAGCAGACTGGTGGCTGTTCTGTAGTTCGGGATTTAAAGTAGTACAATGAACTAAGGATATTATCGATCAACCGCAATCGCGCCAGTTTTAAATCGTGCGCGAATAAAATCCAATCCATTAGGCTAGCAACATATTGCACAAATATTCTTCACATTTTATTAAAACAGTCCAGCCTCAAGAAAGTCTTAGTAATGTAAAGTGTTGAAAGTCTCAGAAGGTTCATATTACACGATCCTTGCAGTAATAATAACTGAATATGAGTTGGTTACTCGAACTTTGTCACTATTTAATAAAATAACACTGTCTTTATCCGAGAAAAGAGTAGCGGCCGCTTTCATATGCAAATATTGTGTAATTTGTTGATATGTCGAGGGTCTTTTGCGGCGCCCTTTGTCGCGCAAACTGGTTGCGAATGAAACTGACAAAGGAACATATGACGACGTCTCTATTGATGCGCGGGGACCGAGGTTTTGAATGCGAGCCGACCTTTCTTCGTTCAGACTAATATATCAAGTCTATTGACTACTGGACAGTTGAAATAACAGTGTCTCGCCGACGGTGGAGCTGGACAGATTACTTTCACTGAGCTGAGCCGGTGCTGCGACGTCTAGCGGACATTTTGCGACTGTCGGTCTCTGTAAAATAAGAAGTTGTGATGTATACAGCGCTGTGTGGTGCTTGTGATATTGCTTTATTGACTCGTAACGTGATGATAGTGCGCGATTCTGACTGCGTTTCGGTGTGAAGGGTGCCGCTGGGTCCGGCGCAGGCGGGCGGCGCGATGGGTGCACACGGGCAGGCGCTGGGCGGAATGGGCGCCATGGGCGTGCCGCCGCCGCACCACACACAGCAGAGACCACCTCATCCCATCAGGGCTATGCCTCATCATCCGCAAGCACAGCACCACTCCGTACCACCGGTAAGACCTTACATTGCTATAAAATAAAGCTAAAGATCAGTGTGGTGAGGAGACAAAATCGAAAAATAACATTGGTTAGATGTGTCTCTCTTGTCTTATGTGATTGGTCGAATTTTATACGTCTCCGCACCGCTACGCTCGTCATCTCTTTGGTGGAAACCCGGCCTGAGTGTGGTCACTCCCTTGAGGCCCTTGAGGCAAATTTCACGAACGCGATCCAGCATATCTAAACAGCAAAAGCAGTCTATAGTTATAATGGAATATTGACTCTGATAGCTCTTGAGCACCATATATGGGATAATTTATTGCTAGACCGCACTGGGCGTGAGCCAGGTCCGTGTTTGCTCGATTTGTAGGGACCAAGCCTAGGACTGGTCGGGGACGCCGCACGATGTATCATGAACTGCTCCATATTAAATGTTCTTGAAGTTGAAGGTCGATGCCTCTTCCGCGCTTTTCGTTCGTGGTCTCAGTAATGTGTTGACGTTTGCAGCAACAAATGAAGGCGCTTCGCCGACCGTACGCGCTGGGCGGCGCGTACCCGCCGGGCGCGGTGGTGCCGGCGCAGTATGCACAGCCGCCGCCGCCGCCGCTGCAGCCGGCTGCTGTGCCTATCGCACACGCAGGTAACACAACACATAGTTACTACACTACCAAAACAATCATACTATAACTGGGGGCACGAGAATGATGATGATGGGGTCCTAGAAAGGCCGCTTTAGCAGAATCATAATAGGACAATAATATGAATATCGTAAAATGGGAATAAAGTGACAATTCATAATATTAACTGCTTCTGCAACTATTTTTCTTGGGCTTATTGGGCTTTCCCACTAGGAATTTCTCAGTATCAGATCAGAGTTCGGAAGTAGGCGGTATGATAGGGGCCTGTGCTTTGGAAAGCACGTTAAGCCGATGGTCCTGGGCCTGATCTCTCTGTGGTCATGTCGGATTGGTGTCCCACCGGCCTAGGAGAGTATGAAAAGTGAGAATGTACCTGTGGTCAGTACATCATTCTGAACCCCCCCCCCCACATAGAAATCTTTAATCGGTTATTAAAAAAAAACAGCTGTTTCCTACAAAAGTACCTACACGGTCAAAATGTATGGAACAGCAGATTTTTATTAAAATTATCAATGAAAAATTTCTATGGGGGGGTGCTCCAAATGATGTACTGAATACGTGGTAACCGTTTTCGCGTCGGTGTCCCTTCCACCCCGTATCTGCAGCGTCGATAGCTATTCTCCGTGAGGATTGGCTGCCATGATCGGATACGGTTAGGAGGACTATTACATAGCCAAAACAATTGAACATTAACGAACACAAACTTAGAGGGAACGAAGTTTCTAACCAATTGACATAGTAAATATTATCCTTTTGACCGTTTTCACTAACATTAAGAGGCAACTAAATTAATGCCATCGTAAAAACGGCACGGTTGACGCAATAGTTAAGGGGCTGGTTACTACGCCGCGTGTCGCGGGTTCTAACCCCGCACGAAACATATTTGTATGACCTACAGGTAGTTGTTCCGGGTCTGGCTGTTTGTATATGTGAGTTTAAATGTTTTTAAACGCACCCATGATACAGGAGAAATTCCTAGTGTGGGGATTTTTTTTATTTTAAAAAGCGCAATTTTCATCATTTAACGCTGAGTCGAGTGTTGTAAATACAACAGCGCACTTTTATTTAGGCACAATTTTTTCGTCTAATATTGTTAGTTAAAACGGACATTAGTTTACAATTGCGTGCGTCAACCCGGGAGCACTCTCTCTTTCCTCACTCTCAAAGCCCCCAGTCTCCAATACGCGGGACTCGAATCATAACTTGTTAAATCTTTTCTTTCTTCTACCGTGTGGTTAGCGTCTAACCTGGTATCAGAGTTTTTATGCCCCCCATGGGCCTCTGACTTGGCTTTACATGCCGTCAAGAAATATCTTTGAGGCATGCTGGTTTACTCACGATGCTTTCTTTCACCAAAGCAAGTGATAATTTTACATAACTTTTAAAATGATGATTTACTATAGTAGTTCTGTTTAGCCTTTTTTAAAGCGTGATGTAATGTTATTTGTTGATTACTGATGGCCCCTTATGCGCCCGATTAGTGATGTTCTAAATTTAAATAAACAGTTATTTTCAACACAACGCAACTGGTCATCAATAATATTAGAATTATTGGCATTTCGTCTACTGGCACATTTACGACTATACCGTTTTCGCTGTAGCAAAGTGCTAGTGTCCTTTGATGACATTAGACACCAAGACATGCTTAGTGGTGGGATGTAATGCTATGATGTCGATATTTTTTATAGAAAAAGACATAATGTAATTCAATTTTATCTGTAAACGCTTCTCACCGCAAAAATCTCGTTTACTTTATTTATTATTAAATGTTATTTATTTTAAAATAAGGACTTAATACAAAAAAAAATATCCAAAACACAACCGAAAATAAGTAAAAAAATTTTTTTTTTTCGTGGTTTAATTTTTGCTATGTGGCATGTTGCGTCGGCGGCAATGTTGCGTCAATACGAGTGCTGGCGCTTTGTATGCGATATGTTTGCCGTTTTTCGTTCCGTTGTTTGTTTTCTTTTGGATTAAAATTGAAATTAGTTATAGATGTTCAACAACAAAACTTTAAAAATAAAAATTCTTAAGGTAGACTTCTTTTTCTGTAAAAAATATCCATCATCCATTATAGTACATCCCATCACTAAACATGTCTATTTCACGCATTACAATTTGTTTCTTTTTTCTTTCACTTTGATTTTATAGATAGTAAGTAACATTTTAGCAGGGTAAATTTATTTACTTTATTACAGTTTTTACAGATTCCGCATTTTACAACTAAGCTATTTAGGGTGCAGCTAAAATATTTAGTCATGATTATAAATTAAGATAACGTTCAAGATTCAAAAGGAGCAGTACACCTAATGGCACCTGCACCTTCCTACAGCGAAAGGGCTATAAATCGTATTAGTTTTGTGAAAAGTTATTTATGACTACTGTATGCAGGGTGGAAAGGTTCAACGGGGCAGTAAGGGGAACTATCTTAACTGTTGCAGCTACACGAACATGGTCTTAGGAGACTATCCATAATTTTTCGTGAAATTTTGATCATCATTCACAGATTTTCAAAAAAAAATACAAATCAAATCATTTATTCACATGTAATGTAGTATTGTACAATACACTTGTTACGGAATATAGTGAGCCGGGAATTTTTTTTTCAACAAATAATGTCAGTATCAATGAAATTATTAAATAATAAAGAAAATGATTACAATACTAATAAATTATGTTTACAAGTCTATTGATTAAGCACAAAAATAGATTTCAAATAATAATGACAATAATATTAAATTGCTGGAATGTCACACAGGGTCAAAAAAAAAACAAACAAAGAATAACAACATTTCTGTATCAAACAGTATAAATAAATAATTTTAACAAGTCTAGAGTAGATATTAAATAAATTATATTGTACTATCCACCCAGATATGGGGCCTTACAATAATTATGTTCATAAGAAACTTCATAAAAATCTAATTAATTTACTGACAGGCAACTCATAGCCGAAACTGCTGGCTTAGGAGAATGACATTTTACACTAAAGTTTTATATAATGTACACATCGTACGTAAGTGAGGAAAATACACTTCCTCAAGGTACTAAGGAGTGAAAGTTAGTATTCGTCGGGGTCATTTTCGCTCATGGGAAATATCCCATCAAGCACACATCTTGTGTATTCAAAGGATGATGAAGATCTGCAAAGGCCATAATAATTCAATTATTTGACAAATTTACAATCTAGGCCATCAGCACAACTTTGATAGCTTATGTTTTGGAAATGCGATTTAGAAGATTTTGTCTCATTAAAACTTGTTTGTATTGATCTCAGCTATTGGTAAATACATTTTTTTTTGCGTGACCCGTATTTTGAAAATAAAATAAAAATGGCGCAAGTAAGGCAAGCCACGATTCAAACAAAAATCTTCCGACTTCTTAAGGTACATAAATATTTGTTAAGTTAGCTAATGAAATATTTTCCCCTTTTGTAGTTGTACCTATACCGTCAGGCGCTGCGGCCGCGCACGCGCCGGAGCCTGGCCCGGCGGAGGGCGCGGCGGCCGGAGCTCCCGCGCCCGCGCCGCCCGACGACGCCGACGCGCTGGATGATTGCCCGCGCGCCGGCGAGGCCAACAGTAAAGAGAAGACCCCCATGTGCCTGGTCAATGAACTGGCCAGGTACAATAAGGTAACTTTATAAAACTGTACAGTAGGACGTTATTATTTTCTGATTTTGCATCGCTCAATCTCAGATTGTTATTGTCAAAAAAAAACTAAAATTCAAAGCATTTAGTTCAATTAAAACTTATACAATAGAGGAACTATTGAATAATCAAGAAGTTAATCTGCTGTTCAAAAAAAATTAAGCTAATTAGCTAGCCCGTTCGAAAACATACTCTATGGAGAAGAATGGGTAAGAAACTCCATGGATACTCTTTTTGAATCAAGTCACAAAGTCCTCTTAGGGTTATTATATCATTATTGGTTCTATATGTGCGAAACATTAAGAAAAGAAAAACAATTCAAAATATAAACATCATGGTTTTAATAAGGTTTTTATTGGTTTCCTACCACTTTCACTGTCAGACTCATCTTTTTTTGTTGCAATTAAATTCATATTTTGGTAAGCACTGTGCAAGTGTATACACCGTGTTCCCGACGATATACATAAACTTCAGCCAGATGTTCAGACCATGGAAATAAGTATTTTCAATATGGACACATTAATCAATTCTTATTTTTTATTTTTTGTTAATTTTCATACAAACTAAATACCTTGACGTAAATCACCCGGTATGCATGCCTCTTTATCCGAATTGGCAACGTCGTATTTTCATTCATAAGATTTGGCGGGCTGAAACTTGTCAAAACTAAGTTTCTTTGGTTTTTTATCTCGTTCCTTTTTATTTCCCTCAGACTTCAGATTAGTAGCACTGTCATTCAAACGCCCTACTTATCTAAAGAGAACGTATAAGGCCACCAAGCAGGCAGGTACATATTTCGAATTGTGTCATTTTCATTGAGGATTTAAAAAAAAAAACCATAACCATATCATGATAATTTCTGTCCACAACATGCAGCCTTCGCAAAAAATTTCTGTAGTCCTTATTTTTTAGTCTAGGCTTATAACAATGCAGGACCTCCAACGACGGGAAGGAGAGTAGGCTACCATAACAAATCCTAACCCATTCTGCCGGTTCGGCTTAAATAACAAACATTAAATCTCAAAACTATTGAATGAACGAAGAAGGGCAGCTCACCACACAATCCGGGCACATACACGGCCGGCGTACATTCGTAAAAATCCTCTCAAAAGATAGATCTCGGTCAAATTAAGATTAAAGGTAATCACAGCATATTTTATTATATTGCATTTGGCTAGAATAACATAATTTATAACCGCACTTGTCGCGTGGGCAAAATCAGAACTAACGCCGCCATCTTATTTTATCAATACATTTCATAAATGTTTAGCAACCTCTATGGAGCTTCAAAAGATCCATGTAATACTGTAGGATAGACAACTACGTCAGCCGTAATGTCATTCAGCTCAATCTTTTAAATCTCTTTGATTATTATACAATCCAATTATCTTATATTTTATAACAAGTACGTAGAACCGAAGGACTGTCTAGGTATTTAGCCTGCGGAGCCCGCACTTCCACAACCCATCACGTTGTCTTATGATTTTGGTCGACTTATTAATGGCACAATTACACTGGTTATCGCAATGGAATACATCCATTGCGAATTGTAAGCTTCTGCACAATTACACTGGTTATCGCAATGGATATATTCGTATTCCAGCTTACAATTGAGAAAAAACAAACAATGAAGCTGGTCGAGTTTGAAGACGGGCGTACTCGCCGCGTTCATGTACACTTGGTCTTTTGACGAATTCCATAGGCAATCGAATTCGGGCGAACGACCGAACCATGCGCCACGGACTAGGCAAAAATAAAACATTAATTACGAAGTTGATTAAAACATTAATAATTTTAAACAGCATAACATTATAATCTTAGAATAACTTCTTCAAATAACATCCAACGGCCAGGAAACGTTGCATTTAAATATTCACGCACTTGTGTGCCATAATGAGCAGGGGCCCCATGATGTTGGAGCCACATGGTTCAGTTCAGCATTGGATTATTTATCAGTACTTGGTTCATTCTCTGGCAAAAAAACAATTCTTGAGAAGTGATCAGTTGGTATTATGCCTTGAGATTTTCTGTAGTGGTAGGCATGCAAACCATATCTTTTCCACAGTTTCCACACTAGCTTATGGGATACACCCACGATTCTGCCAACGCGTCTCGTCGAGAGTGTAGGATCATTAATAATAAGGTTCATTATTCTGTTTTCTTGAGCGATGCTCAAACTGATTGCTCGTTCAGGGCGTCGTGGTCTAATTCCGATCTCACAAAACCTGTGTATGTTAATAAATGTTCGTATATCAGGAACGCGCCGACCAGGGAATCGCCGTTGGTACTCTCGTACAGCCGTTGTAGCATTTCCGTCAAAGACCGTAGACGAAGTGACTATCACCTTTGTGTTGAGCCGAATACTCGTACGGCATAGTGAATGTTGCAACCAAAACGATTGATTAAATTAATTGGAAATACAAAAGCAAATTACAATAAACAACAAACCTGACAGTTAAATTCATGCATGACAAATAACAACTTAGGTATCCATAGCGACCTGTTTAATCTCTTTGATAGATTCGTTATCAAAAATGATCGTACTTCTTCGCTATCTCTCGGGTTCCTCTCGTTCGTGCAAATGAAATGCAAATAGCATTTGATAGATTTATCATTTTAATTGCACTAAGCGGCAACATAGGCCAAATTAAGACCCTTTCATACTGTATAGCTCAATTAAATTTTATTAATTGAAATTACAAATATCTTTGTAACGAAGCTTTTTTAAGTACTACTTCCTTTGTTGGTTTTGATTTGTTAAAGCTATAGAAGCGTTTGCTAAAGTTTATGGATAACGTAAGGAACACGGTGTATACACTCTGTCAACATTTGTCAAAAAGTGAAGTGTCAAGCGATTTTGAAGCATGTGCGCAAATGATAATGGCCAAAACCCAGTACCAGGGCATTAATATGCCACATCTAGTTTAACATAGACTACATATATGTTTTAAGAACTCATACTTATTCTACTGCCAAGCAGCGTACACGAATATGTTCCGGTCTAACAGTAAGGGTACCGGTGTTATTACACATACCTTAGATAGCTTTGTCTCTAGGAAATGCAACGTACTTGCGATGCCTTTGTGGAACTTGTTCGAATAGGCAGTGTTATTTGTTGAGCAATAAAGCCGATCTGATGCAATTACGTCTCATTCTCAAACACACATTCATAAAATCCATTCGGCATCTTCTACCGCTTTATCATGATCGGTAAAATTCGACGCATAAATCTGCATAATTATGTTACATATAACACACACACACACACACACAGCTGATCCAAATACGTGTCTAGCACAGCACCCCTGATATTTCATATCCATAGGCTGCTGAGAGCGTATACACTTCGTTAGGTGGGCTGTTTATTTGCCACACAATAACACAAAGAAACCTTTTGCAGTTCACCTATACAGGGTGTAAACAGACCCTTCACGAAGCCGTCAACCAAGCATTCTGTACATTAAACTAAGTAACTCTACGCAAAAATATTTCTGGGAAACGACTTTTTTTATTGGGGTGAAAACTCACATTTTACGGTAAAAGTCAACTGTGTTACGCACTCAAAACTTAATGCTGATGGATGCTTTAAATAGTAAACGGGTGTTAATTAAAGTAAAGTTAAAACCTTAAAAAGTGGTTTTAAAAAAAAAACTTGTGAAAAAGTTGGAACTTTGACCCCCGATATCTCCGTAACTAGAAGGTTTCCATTCCCAGGTATGGTCTAGAACAAAAAAATTATCGAAATGACGGGAGAACAAGTGCCTTTCGGCTTCGTTAAGGGTCTTTTTACACCCTTTATAACTGTCTGTCCACTCCCCGTAAAATCGTTTGTTTTCAATGTATGAAACTTTACTGGTAGGTGTTGATTGTGAACGCCCATACAACAGTATGGGCGTTCACAGGGAAATTACGGTACAAAAATGTTTTTGGTGTGGTAGTCCCCAAAATTCTTATTTTGGCGGTCGGTAAAATGTCGTTAGACTACTTAGTATACACTGCAGAACCTAACACACTCGGAGGTCTTACTACGTACGTGAACGTGACCGGTTTTATCCAGATTTTGTATGACACATGCGATTTATAAATGGTCACACAAATCATTTACATAAAATTATAATTGTGCACGAACATATAAGTCATTCAAAGCTATAAATACTATAAATACATCACAATATCCTGCAGTTATCAGTTGCAAAAATGACTCCAATAAATTCATACGTGTTTATGGATTTCGCGACAAAACCAAATAAAGCGCTTAATCAAAACGTGATTACTGAATTATGTCTGTTAGCTGTACACCGGAATCATTACCTTGATGCGGTTGTAACGGAACCGATGGACAAAAAGTCATACAAATTCTACAGAACCAGTAACAGTGACGATTATCGACTTGAGTTTGATTCTACTATGTCTTGGGATTTTGTGAGTTTTATCAATGGAAGACAAAAACCTGTGTGCCTAATCGCCCATAATGGAGATCGTTTTGATTTTCCTCTTCTCAAGCTAAAGCTTGAAGAGTCGAATGTCAGTTTAATTAATGAAGTAATGTGTGCAGATAGCCGATCCGCTTTTCGTTATTTAGAGAGAAATATAAACTGCCAAATTGATATTCGCAATCCTAGTACGTCAAATTTTAATCGATCAGGAAACCAGGATGCAGTAAACCCGCCACAAGCAAGCAACAATCAAGATCAAGATCCTGGAAACGTGAACAGTGAACATTTTAGTCTTAATATGCAACGTCACAATGAAACGACGCCGACAAGAAAACTAATTCAGCCTACTCTGGATGCGACAATCGAAAAACGACCAAGAAAAAACATACCTCCACATGTTGCGCCGCACAACAATGTTGTAAGAAACCTATGTAACCCAACTTCATATCAACTAAAGCACATCTATCGGCGAATCGTGAGAAATGAACATTTAGTTGCACACCCACCTGAAAATGATAACAGGATGATGTTGAAAATTTCAGAAAAATTTCGCAATTTTTTCCTAGACTGGGTAGACGAAAATCAACGATCATTTGCTACGGTCATTGCTGAAGACGTTCCCATTACAAGAAAATATGAGTATGATTAAATGCAATTTAAACATAAATAATAACAGCTAAATATCATTAATGCGAGTGAATTAGTTGTTGCGTGCTCACCGGCTACAAAAAAAATGGCAGAAAGTTGTTGTTTCTCAACTTTGTTTCTAACAAATACTCGGCGTGGGACTTGTGACAGTCCAAACCAGATTACAGGAACAGGAAAAACGGAGCTAAAACCTCTATAGAAACCAGAAATCAGTGAAATAATTTAATAGGTTTTTAACAAGTGAATATTGACAGTTATGGTAAGTGTACATAGTGTTAGAAAAAAGAAAGAAAATGGTTATTTGGCACATGCACTTAAAAAGCACAATATGTAATAAAAGAAATAAATATTTTATTTTAATCTAAACAAAAAAAAAACATTGTGTGTGTGTCACGGCTGCGCCAAATAGGCCCAGTTCAGCAAACTAACGGTCGCGAATCATATTTTGTTTAATATATAGCCTGAAACTGACCTGCAAATTCAAAATTTCTTCCTTACTACATCTACAATTAATAATAATATTGTACGAATTTGTAATACTACAGCATACTGTATTGTATAACTACAGCATAAGAATTCTTACATTGACTATGGAACCCTAAAAATGATAAGTGTTAATCAGCTTATCTACATTATATTTGTTGTAGATAAAAATTGGTTTATCAGAATACCAATTCCGTGTCATTCAGTGGGCAAGACATTAACGAATGCATTATGGATAACGGAACTAGTAGTACTTCATATTTGACAGTAGTTATCAGTTTTAAAAATGACTCCGATAGAAACATACATATTCATGGATTTGACAACTGAACGAAATGAAGTGAATAAAATAACCAGGATTACTGGAGTGAGCTTGTTGGCTGAGCACCGGAGTCAATACCTAGAAACGGATGACAGCAAGGTAGCGCCCGAGGAACATAGGTTCCGACTCTTCAGAAACCGTAACAGTGCTGATGATCAACCTGCGTTTGATATGACCACTTTTTATGACTTTATTAGTTTTATCAATGGAAGAGAAACACCTGTGTGCTTTATCTCCCACAACGATGGTGATATTGATGTGCCCATGATCAAGCTGCAGGAGCAACTCCAGGAGTTCAACGTCAGTTTACCTAATAATGTCATGTGGGCCGAAAGCCTTACCGCTTTTCGTTATATACTGGAAAATAAAAACTGGAAACCTAATATAAATTCTAGTACATCAAATTTTTATTGCTCAGGCGACAAAGAAGCCGATTACCTAGAAAAAGCAACAGATTCATGTAAACTAAAGGACATTTATGAGCAAGTGGTCACAAATACTCACAAACATACACACCCACCTGAAAATTATATTACGATGATGTTTAAAATATCACAAGTATTTGGCAGATTTTTCTTAACCTGGGTAGACCAAAATCAACAATCTTTAAAGGAAGTGAAATCTGAAGATGTTACGACTAAAGTAAAGAAAAAGACTGGTAAAGAGAAAACACAACTTGGTATCCGTGCCAAAATTAAACCTTCCTCCACTTCTTTGTGCTAGTTCCTATACTAAACACTAAGAACCCAATAGTTAGGGGAAACGACGTTATTGATACTGGTGCCTATTTTCAAAATGCTTTGAATATTTAAATGAAGTACTTACGACTTGTCTACTAATAAATAACTGTAGTTATGGCTAAAAAATAGGTCTAAACTAAAATGATGATAAATAAGCGCAAAACACTAATAATCACTTTATCAGACAACTTGTAGATATTGGGTATGCGTTGAGAAATACAACTACATAATATATCTTAATAGATCGAGACTACACTGAGGATTAGGATCAAATTCACCCTGAAACAAACCCTGGACACTAAAATAAATATTTTTGAACAAGATATCAAAACCAGCGTTACTTCCACGCCATGTCTGGCTTCTACAAGACTTCTACCAAAACTACACATAGATAAAAAACGTGGAATGAAAAGAGCTTGACCACGAACCACAAACTAAAAGAAGATAGCTTGATATACCACAAACAGTGGAAATAGTACCATAAAGGAAGTGGCTGATAACGGGCTTGGCTTATATTAGAAATGGGCTGTACAGCAGATAAACCCAATGAACCTTGGATTTATGAATTGGTAATATTGTAAATCGTATAAGTAACTTTAAAACTTGAGTTAGTTCATAAACGATGTGAAGAGTGAGTGGTAAGCGACTGTTTAACCAAACATTTTTGAAGTTTAATTGTCTCTTAACTTTAACCGGCGTTCATGAATAAACCCCACAGAAAATAAGAAAACAAAGTAAATTTTAATGAAGATTCGTATAATTATACAAATATATGTGACGCTGGGGAGTTTGTTATGTACTTCTTATTTCCAGCATAATAGTAGGAAGCAGTAGCAAAGGTTCAATTTTTGTAAGAGGTTGTAAACCGGAGTACATATCTTTAATGTGATTATATTATTATTATTATTTTATATTATTATACGGCTTCCAGCCGGTAGGAATGGAGTTGTATGGAACCTTCGCCACTGGTAGGAAGTTCTGATGTCATGTAACTTTTGTAGTTCTAAAAGTGTTGTTTCTCTGTCTTATTTCAATAAATCATATTAAAGCAACTTGTAAACCTGTCCTATTCCAATGAAATTACATTTTATCAAATAGTCATGACCTGATGATGCAGCCAGGATTGTTCCCGCACGTGGGAAATCCTAAGCTTGTGGTTGTATATAGCGAAACGTAATCATAATGACCAGCAATATTTTAACTATTTTTTTTTAATAAGTAGTCATTCGACGTTATTTTAAGAGTTACTGTATTGCTTCGTTATTACGGTAGATTTATAATAACTTAGATTTAATAATATAGATGATTAATATTCTTTATGAAATAAATTTATGTTACCGAAATCTTCAAGCGTTTCTTTTGTGCCCCGTTTTAACGAGTTAAAATAAACCATTGTTACAAGTTGAAGAAAGGAATTTAGCCACCATTAAGACCTGAGGTTTGTACAAAAAGCGGAGCTGAGCGAGAAAAAACCAATCATATTGATTAAAATCCACATCACGTCTTTCGTCTTTCCTTTGAGTAATCGAATCTTGCACGTCTCCGCACCTCTCCGCTCGTTTCCGCACCTCTCCGCTCGTCTCCGCACCTCTCCACTCGTCTCCGCTTTAGTGGGAACCGGGCCTTGACCTCCAAAAGGCTATTACGTCATTCTATATTGATTGACGTATTTAATCGAAGTAATGATAAGTACTGGCGAGATATCTAGCTCAATTATCAGCTGATAGCTTAGTTCGTATCGAAAAAACTTTATTACTTTATTTTCTTGTTCTTTTTCCTGTTCGGTTTTATCATACGATACACTTAGGGTTCATCCATAAATTACTTCACACGCATTTCATGATTTTTTTACCCCTCCCCCCGTCCTTGTACACAGTTCCCAGCAGACTCCCCCCTCCCTAGAGTGACGTCACGAAATTTAGGACTCCTCCCACCCCTTGCCACACAATGTCACAGTTCGTCGACCGTCCCCTTAACGTGTGACGTAATTTACGGATGGCCCCTTAGTGCGCAAGTCCGACTCGCACTTGGCCGGTTTTGTTCATGTTATTGGGTAGCTAACGGGCATGCCGCCCCCCCTAAGGTTTAATCGTAATCGCTGCCAACACAACAGTACACACAAACACCGCCAATGCGTAGCCATTGCAGAAACATATTTGCCCCATGTTCCAGTAATAACATCGGCAGCCATACTTTTCAAACTCGACCACAAAATGCTGCCTGGTAGCAGAATTAGCTATACCGCTGGTGAAACGTTCAGATACAAACATGTTGTCTGATGAAATCAAATATTTCAACTAACAGAAGAGGAAGAGATAGAGATTTCAACATGATTTATGTGATTTTTCACCGGGAGAATGCACTGTAATACTACTTTAAATGATTGCTATCACAAGCCGATCAATAAATAATTCTTACCGTTTAAAGAACTAGCCATAAAGGCTCTCCCTCACCGGAGCATTCGGTAACGTAACGATGCATGATTCGAGTTTGTGTGTCCTGGTGAGCAAGCATCAGTCTATGATGTAACAATCTCAATTTTATACAGAAACAAGACGTGATTGATACAAATTGTATCGTCACAGGTTGCGCACTTCTCAGTTCTCCTTACTGATGTATTGTTCGAACCTGAACTGTAACATTACAGGCGAATGCTCTCAGTGAGGGAGCGCTTTTTTGTGTCTCATGTAGTTTTCCGTAACTCGAACTTTGAAATAAGCGTCTTTTTGAGTAAGACTGACATTGTCCGTCATCTTTTTCAGATTAAGCATCAATATCGCCTCACATCAGAGACGGGACCCGCGCACAAGAAAGTATTCACAGTAACACTCCGACTGGGTGATACTGAGGAATATACTGCAGAGGTGAGTGTCCTCTGAACTTATTCTGACACTATCTTAGTAATACACGAATGACAGGAAGACCCCGGTCGTCCATCATCTTGAATTTTATCTTTTTACTTCGTTGATTTTTTCAAAACCTACGGATTTGTTGATCTAACTTCCTGAGATGAAATAGCTCGACTAAAACTCTCCGTGATGGCACTCCTGAAGCTCGCCTTGACCATGTAATTGACCATGACGTAGTTCATGTAATTGTCGCAGATGGATTCCCAAATCAGCTTGTTTTACATTTGTGTTTCATTTGTACATAATTATGCGACATAACTATGAGGTATGTTGTAGGAACATACAGCGTGTGGCAGAAAGATGTGGTTATTTTTAAAGATGTTCTACAGACCATCAAACTGCAGCTGTCCCATACAAAGTTTCTGATCCAAATGTATGGTATAGCTTATTATGATTATTTAAACACGCTGTATTCAGCCAACATCCTATTACTCACTGCAGGGCAAAGGAAGTCGAGGATTTTTTACAATGTTTTTGGTGTATGTTGCAGGGCTCGTCAATAAAGCGCGCGCAGCACGCGGCGGCGCAGGCGGCGCTGTCGGCGACCAGCTTCCCGCCGCCGCCGCCGCGCGCGCCCGCACCGCACGCCGCGCATCACCCGCACCATCGACACGCTGGTACCTACCTACATCATCACTTGTAGCTGACCCCAGAGGGTCTTATAGGCATAATTATTCCATACAAGTCGAAGTTGACAAGTCGTAGTTTGGTAGTAATAAAACAGAACTCCAGGCGTCTAAATCAATCTAAATTCGGTTATTGGTGGCTTTGTCAAATCGCTACCGATTATAGCTTAGGCCTTGTCTCTTTTGACCGATGTTTTCCTGGTATAGGTGAACTACCACGACGACGACGTATAGGTCATCCACTCATCCTGTAATATTCTACTCGGTTCCATTTCAGAGCCACTATGGTCGTAGACTGATTTAGGACGTTTTTCGGAATTTGAATTGTATTAAAAATATAAATAATATTTTTATTATTTTTTAATATAATCCAAATCTTAAAACTACTTTTATCACTAGAAATGGAAGGGATATAAGGATGTTTCGGTATAAGATTAAGACAAAATAAGTAAAAACAAAAAATGAGTACATAATAATGATGATATTTATTCCTCAATTACATAATCTTTAATTAAGTGTAGAATTGTTTAGTCTCTGTGGTGCTCGTATTATTTTATTTCGTGGTCGTCCAGGCGCAGTAATGCCGACAGTAGAGCTGAACGCGCTCGCCATGAAGCTGTGCCAGCCGGCGGTGTACACGTCCATCCCGCCCGTGGCGGGCCCGGCGCGGCTGGTGCGCGCGCGCGGCGGGGGCGGCGGGGGCGCGGGCGGCGCGTTCCGTGCGCACGCGCTGCTGGCGCCCGCGTACGCCGCGCCCGCGCTGCTGTACCGCGTGCGCGTGTGCGTGGGCGGGCGCGCCTGGCTGGGCGAGGGCGCCACGCCGCAGGCCGCGCGACACGACGCCGCCGCGCGCGCGCTGCGCGACCTGCGCCCCGTCACCGACGCCGCCGACCCGCCGCCCGTTGCCGCGGCTGCTGATACTGAAGCAGGTGAGACCCGACAAAAACTTTAGTATGTGTAGTAGCAAAATAAAGATCACTGTGATTTTGTCAGCGATGAAAACTTGAAGATAAAATAACTGATTCTATACTCGAGACCCACGTACACCTGTGATACTTGCAGTCTTTACAAATCCGAATCGGATGGTGAATCTCGCATTAGATAAGTGCACAGCGTAAGATTTCAAAGAAATTGAAGCCTATGTTATCTCGCTTCCACGTGTTGTGATTGCATCGGCCGTGAATGTTTGCTTATCGTAATAGACATAAAAAAATACATGTAATCAGTTTTATCACATTTGTTTTTATATCTTGGAAACACATTTATGGCTTGTTTACAATCTCAGCACAACATAATCAAGACATGTTTTCTAAAAAAAAAATTGGAACTCACATCAGTTTATCATTTGTGCCAAACCCTAGTGAATAAACGTAAAAAGAACAGCTTTACCGTCACTCCAATTAAAAAATAATATGTTTTGGTTGTTTCAGCGGGCGACGCGAACGCCGACCTGCTGAGCTCGGAGGTGAAGTCGCCGGTGTCGCTGGTACACGAGCTGGCGCTCAAGCGGAACCTCTCCGTGCAGTTCACCGTCAAGTCAGAGCGCGGCCCGCCGCATATGCGAGTGAGTTGTATACCATTTTGACCTTTCGGTTCCCCAACCAATAACTTATTTTGAATCTTATTAGTCGCGCAATAAGCATGGGATAAAACATTGGAAGCCCTTTCGTAGAAAATCCGGATTTTTAAGTATAAAGGGGATTTCCCACTTGGTTTGAATTAGATGCACATTTAATTCCGAAGATGGCCGAATTCGATTGATTGTTGTGATTATCATAGAAGTTCGGCAAAGGTCTTTGTCCAGCAGTGAAGACGATAGGCTGAGTTTATTGATGTGTATCATATAGCAGGGCAAGTCCAAATGAAAGTTAACAGTATTGTACTGCATATAGATCAAACTCGCTAGAGACTTCAGTTTTTGTCCAATATTGAGTCGGTACGGTAACCCCAGGTATTCGTGACGGCGTGCACGGTGGGCGACATGGAGACGGAGGGCGAGGGCAACGGGAAGAAGGTCTCCAAGCGGCGCGCGGCCGAGCGCATGCTGGACGAGATGCGCAGGCGCTGGCCGCCCGCCCTGCTGCGCGCGCGCCCGGGACTCGACAAGCGACGCGTGCAGCCCACCAAGAAGAAACCTAGGAATCTCATCAAGGTGACGCTCTGACGCGGATACTGCTCGATTGGATTCAAGTAGTCATCAAGTCGTGAAAATGCAAAATAAAGACAGATATTTTCCCATTTATAGTATTAGCATAGATTGTGGTCAATACGTTCCCGGTGTTACTTGCACGATAATGTAGAAATTGTTAATGATAACATAAATATTATAACTTTGACGCGGCTCACGTCATCGCCAGCTGTATCGAACACTCGCGGACAATTAAAGCGACCGCGCGCTCGTGCTCAGAGTGCGGGGTGGCCAGCTAGCTCGCACTGTGCTCACGGTGCGGGGTGGCCAGCTAGCTCGCACTGTGCTCACGGTGCGGGGTGGCCAGCTAGCTCGCACTGTGCTCACGGTGCGGGGTGGCCAGCTAGCTCGCACTGTGCTCACGGTGCGGGGTGGCCAGCTAGCTCGCACTGTGCTCACGGTGCGGGGTGGCCAGCTAGCTCGCACTGTGCTCACGGTGCGGGGTGGCCAGCTAGCTCGCACTGTGCTCACGGTGCGGGGTGGCCAGCTAGCTCGCACTGTGCTCACGGTGCGGGGTGGCCAGCTAGCTCGCACTGTGCTCACGCGAGCCGCCACGCCGTCGTGCTGACTCATTTGCCGTCGAGCTAGGCACTGTCGGCCTGCCATCAGTGAAAATTGAGCCTTACTGTACTAACACATAATGTGATAATAACTCGGTATTTTATGTACAGGAGGGAAGTACAGCGGGTGCGGCAGCCGCGGGCGGCGCCGACAACCCGATCTCCCGGCTGGCCGTCGCGCGGCACGCGGTGCGGGCGCGCTCCCCGCAGTACCGCGTGCTGGAGGAGCGCGGCGCGGCGCGGCGCCGGGAGTTCCTGGTGCAGTGCGACGCGCCGCCGCACACGGCCACGGGGCTGGGGCCCAACAAGAAGACCGCCAAGCGACGCGCCGCGCACAGTGAGTCTCATATCATACCCTACCAGTCACCACGCAGGCCGGGCCCGCTCCCCGCAGTACCGCGTGCTGGAGGAGCGCGGCGCGGCGCGGCGCCGGGAGTTCCTGGTGCAGTGCGACGCGCCGCCGCACACGGCCACGGGGCTGGGGCCCAACAAGAAGACCGCCAAGCGACGCGCCGCGCACAGTGAGTCTCATATCATACCCTACCAGTCACCACGCAGGCCGGGCCCGCTCCCCGCAGTACCGCGTGCTGGAGGAGCGCGGCGCGGCGCGGCGCCGGGAGTTCCTGGTGCAGTGCGACGCGCCGCCGCACACGGCCACGGGGCTGGGGCCCAACAAGAAGACCGCCAAGCGACGCGCCGCGCACAGTGAGTCTCATATCATACCCTACCAGTCACCACGCAGGCCGGGCCCGCTCCCCGCAGTACCGCGTGCTGGAGGAGCGCGGCGCGGCGCGGCGCCGGGAGTTCCTGGTGCAGTGCGACGCGCCGCCGCACACGGCCACGGGGCTGGGGCCCAACAAGAAGACCGCCAAGCGACGCGCCGCGCACAGTGAGTCTCATATCATACCCTACCAGTCACCACGCAGGCCGGGCCCGCTCCCCGCAGTACCGCGTGCTGGAGGAGCGCGGCGCGGCGCGGCGCCGGGAGTTCCTGGTGCAGTGCGACGCGCCGCCGCACACGGCCACGGGGCTGGGGCCCAACAAGAAGACCGCCAAGCGACGCGCCGCGCACAGTGAGTCTCATATCATACCCTACCAGTCACCACGCAGGCCGGGCCCGCTCCCCGCAGTACCGCGTGCTGGAGGAGCGCGGCGCGGCGCGGCGCCGGGAGTTCCTGGTGCAGTGCGACGCGCCGCCGCACACGGCCACGGGGCTGGGGCCCAACAAGAAGACCGCCAAGCGACGCGCCGCGCACAGTGAGTCTCATATCATACCCTACCAGTCACCACGCAGGCCGGGCCCGCTCCCCGCAGTACCGCGTGCTGGAGGAGCGCGGCGCGGCGCGGCGCCGGGAGTTCCTGGTGCAGTGCGACGCGCCGCCGCACACGGCCACGGGGCTGGGGCCCAACAAGAAGACCGCCAAGCGACGCGCCGCGCACAGTGAGTCTCATATCATACCCTACCAGTCACCACGCAGGCCGGGCCCGCTCCCCGCAGTACCGCGTGCTGGAGGAGCGCGGCGCGGCGCGGCGCCGGGAGTTCCTGGTGCAGTGCGACGCGCCGCCGCACACGGCCACGGGGCTGGGGCCCAACAAGAAGACCGCCAAGCGACGCGCCGCGCACAGTGAGTCTCATATCATACCCTACCAGTCACCACGCAGGCCGGGCCCGCTCCCCGCAGTACCGCGTGCTGGAGGAGCGCGGCGCGGCGCGGCGCCGGGAGTTCCTGGTGCAGTGCGACGCGCCGCCGCACACGGCCACGGGGCTGGGGCCCAACAAGAAGACCGCCAAGCGACGCGCCGCGCACAGTGAGTCTCATATCATACCCTACCAGTCACCACGCAGGCCGGGCCCGCTCCCCGCAGTACCGCGTGCTGGAGGAGCGCGGCGCGGCGCGGCGCCGGGAGTTCCTGGTGCAGTGCGACGCGCCGCCGCACACGGCCACGGGGCTGGGGCCCAACAAGAAGACCGCCAAGCGACGCGCCGCGCACAGTGAGTCTCATATCATACCCTACCAGTCACCACGCAGGCCGGGCCCGCTCCCCGCAGTACCGCGTGCTGGAGGAGCGCGGCGCGGCGCGGCGCCGGGAGTTCCTGGTGCAGTGCGACGCGCCGCCGCACACGGCCACGGGGCTGGGGCCCAACAAGAAGACCGCCAAGCGACGCGCCGCGCACAGTGAGTCTCATATCATACCCTACCAGTAACCGCGCCTGTGCCTGAAAAAGCTACTACTCTGGCCAGTGATGCTATGTGAAGTGGTGCAACAGCGTAAATTGTATTCTCTGCGATATCTCACGAAGGTAAAGGCGCATACCCACCGCGGCACATGCTGCGCACGGGTACGCGGCGCATTTTAGCTGCGTAGATTCATTTGTTTGACAACGTGGGTCTACGCTTCTACTGCTGCAGTACACACTACACACCCACAACTGTAGCGTGCGTGGCCCACCGCGGCGCACGGAGAGGCTACGCTCGTGTTTTTACCAAGAATATGATTGTTGCAATACATAATCGTGGGTTGATATTCGTGAATAGTGTGTACCGCATGTACAGCGTGCATGGCGTTGAGCTATGTGAGCGCCTTATTCGAGCATGCCACGTATGTACTTTTGATGACAGTTGATGCATAGCGTGCACGTGGTTTGCAGTGGGCACAATCACATACATTTTCACGTTACACGTACGTGGCCTATCCGTGCGGCGCTGTGGGTATGCGCCTTTACCTTTACCCAACTAAACTTCCCCACTAACGACGACGTTCGCGTAGCGCCGCAAGCACAACATTAAAAATGTACGTCATACATCAATATCTTCTTTAAAGAAGAGACTTCGATATTTATGTAACTAAGCATCTTCGAACTCACTTGCGGCTCGACCAATACTAAGCTTTTCTGAACTTACACACGCAGAAAAACGTGTATGTGCATCTAACACACCCTTACACACCTGTTATAACATAGTATAACGATAACCTGATAAAAAATGGCAATACTAACTAATAAATATGTTACCCTCAACAAACGGCTGTATATGAACATTGCAGACGTGTTACTAGCGATGGAGATGAGCGGTAAGCCGGCCGAGCCGCTCAGCTGCAGCCCCGACCCCGCCGCGCCCGCGGACGGCAACACCAACGTCGGCGACGCCAAGCGGAAAGTGAGTTGTGCACTCTACTATGTAACTATCAAGGTCAAATATAATTTGCTAGTGAAATTGGGCAGGTATCGATACAAAACATGATGAAACAGTTTTGCTAGTTAATTTAATATTTGTTGTTCTTTCTTTTGCTTTTTATTAAATCTTTATTCAATCAATCCGTGACATTTTTTAATGGATAGTTACCCCATCCCCATTTTGATTTTATCTGCAACGTTGCCATGCCAGTTTCACCGAGCGCCGCAACATAAAACAAAAAATCTGAATGCGATGGGGTGACTATGCCACAAGATAAACGCATTTTCGGATTTTCTGAAAAAAACGGTGGAACCTTTTAATGTTGAACTATACTATTATCGCAATTTGTGAATATAGATATGAATGTTTAAGATCCAATCAATAATGTAAACTTAAGATAGATACCTACGGGCCTGTTTCACCACCTGCGATTAAGATCCCGTTAACTTACTTGTAAGGTAGTTTCAAACAAATTCTATTCCATTTTTGAATTTAGGTAAGTAGTGGCTATTCGAGCATCGCGAATTAGGCTCTGTGTTCAAAATAGTTGTATTTTCTTGCATTTTAATCTTTGATTTGTTTCTGTTTTTGTAAATTTTGTTATTTTATTCATGTCTCTTATCATCTGTGTTCTTCCTGTTTTTATATTACTGTACTGTGTACACCGTCGTAGATAACAGAACTATTTCTGTTATGTTGTTTCACCGTCAGTATTTGAAATGATAGATTGTAAAACCTGTGAATGGCCGCTTCAATGTAAGAACAACTGGTATACTGGGAAAAATATTTATCTTTCCACTACACTGCTAATATTGATTTTTATTGTGAGCATTATAACTTTTTAAGCTTGATATAAGGTTTGATGTAAAACAATTGATTGCTCATTCCTCTGACACCAGTTTTTTAAAAGAGTTCTTAACTAGAGCTACCATCCGATTAGAAAGAAGCCGACCACATCATAGTTGGGAAGGGGCTAGGCATACGATAATGATACCAAATACCTTGTTGAACTGTACTTTGCAATACTCTTTTGGTAACATAACCTATGTCGTTACCAGGAAGGCGAAGTCGGGACCGGCGGCGCAAGCAGCGAGGTGCGACAACCTGTGCCCGGCGTGTTGCTCATGGACTACCACACGCGGACCGGCCAGCCGCACCAGCCTAACGGTGAGTACTTGTGACGTCACCAGTAAGTGAGGGCGTGAAGTACTCATTCAAATAAACTACTTTTCTTATCATGGAATCAGTCCATTGACTATGAGCAGATGTGTTGCCAGATCGATTGCTTTGAAATAAGAAGAAAAAAAATGAGATTGTTCCTACATTTTGTCGAGTTATACGAACATAAGCGTATGTTTTTTACCTTGGCGGATAGTTAAAACGCATCTATGTCATAATTATTTCGCAGGTGTGAGCGAGACGAGCGCGACGGGCGGGTCGGGCGGCAACACGCCCGGCGCTAAGGACCAGCTCTTGTACCTGTCGCAGCTGCTAGGCTTCAGTGTGCAGTTCTCCGACTTCCCCAAGGTAAGCAGTGGAAATTGTGAAAAGGCATCCCGATTTAGCGTGATAGCATGACTGGACATCTCAATTTATATCAACAGTGTGATAGCCCAGAGGAATCGCAAAATAGCTTCGCAGCGCAGCAGTTTTTGTATCCGCTATCTTTGATTTTAATTTTGACCCTATATTCGTTTAAAGTGCCCTCGATTACCGTGGATGTGACACACATGACGATAAACTTTACGCAGCCGCCATCTTTGATTTTGATTCATCGTAATGAATCTTATTTCCCGCAAGTGTCCGTTCGCGCTAGTGTATTTCGCGTATTTTATATATGTAGTATTCCAGTACTTTCACAAGTTATTATACCTTGTGTCTGGGACTGTAGCTTCGCCTTCTTTGTTTTTCTGACGTTCAAAAGAAATGCTTTGAGTTCGAGTTTGAATTTGACGTATTTTTTGGGAGCAGAAACCGAGAAATTTGGCGACATTATCGTAATCACATTAAGAAAATAAAAGATTTTTTACAAAAAGTAACGAGCCAATTTTGAAGACAAGGATATAAAGGTATAAATTGGCTCGATGGATTTAGCGATTTAGCCTCTGTTGCCTCGGAAGGAGTGCAGAAACAGGACTCGGACTCGCGTTGGGCGCGAGAGACCTCTTTTCAACGCCAGATTTACGCAACTAAAGCGAGTTTTATGAACCAATATTATGGTGCACTAAAAATAATTGCAATTCCTTTATAACTTAATCAAAATAACAGGTATTATTGGATTTGGTTTGGATATAAATTTGCCTATTTAAAGCTTCCTCTCTCCTACTATATTTGCTTTTGGCTGTGCCCGACAGGATCCATAATGATCACAATTTTTGAATTTACCACCTAAGTACACATTGTGGAATGCAAATAAAGCTTGAGTATTGAACCTCAGTGGAATAACAATTATTTGTGTTTATTCACAGCGGAATCACGGCGAGTACCTGTCGCTAGTGTCGCTATCGACGGAGCCGCCCGTCATGTGCCACGGCGGCGGCGCCTCCACCGCGCACTCGCACGAGCAGTGCTCCCGCGCCGCGCTGCGGGCGCTCACACTCATGGGACTGGACGCGCCCTCACACCCGTACGTACTGCACTATAACATGCACCGCACACACACACATACAGCACGAGCAGTGCTCCCGCGCCGCGCTGCGGGCGCTCACACTCATGGGACTGGACGCGCCCTCACACCCGTACGTACTGCACTATAACATGCACCGCACACACACACATACAGCACGAGCAGTGCTCCCGCGCCGCGCTGCGGGCGCTCACACTCATGGGACTGGACGCGCCCTCACACCCGTACGTACTGCACTATAACATGCACCGCACACACACACATACAGCACGAGCAGTGCTCCCGCGCCGCGCTGCGGGCGCTCACACTCATGGGACTGGACGCGCCCTCACACCCGTACGTACTGCACTATAACATGCACCGCACACACACACATACAGCACGAGCAGTGCTCCCGCGCCGCGCTGCGGGCGCTCACACTCATGGGACTGGACGCGCCCTCACACCCGTACGTACTGCACTATAACATGCACCGCACACACACACATACAGCACGAGCAGTGCTCCCGCGCCGCGCTGCGGGCGCTCACACTCATGGGACTGGACGCGCCCTCACACCCGTACGTACTGCACTATAACATGCACCGCACACACACACATACAGCACGAGCAGTGCTCCCGCGCCGCGCTGCGGGCGCTCACACTCATGGGACTGGACGCGCCCTCACACCCGTACGTACTGCACTATAACATGCACCGCACACACACACATACAGCACGAGCAGTGCTCCCGCGCCGCGCTGCGGGCGCTCACACTCATGGGACTGGACGCGCCCTCACACCCGTACGTACTGCACTATAACATGCACCGCACACACACACATACAGCACGAGCAGTGCTCCCGCGCCGCGCTGCGGGCGCTCACACTCATGGGACTGGACGCGCCCTCACACCCGTACGTACTGCACTATAACATGCACCGCACACACACACATACAGCACGAGCAGTGCTCCCGCGCCGCGCTGCGGGCGCTCACACTCATGGGACTGGACGCGCCCTCACACCCGTACGTACTGCACTATAACATGCACCGCACACACACACATACAGCACGAGCAGTGCTCCCGCGCCGCGCTGCGGGCGCTCACACTCATGGGACTGGACGCGCCCTCACACCCGTACGTACTGCACTATAACATGCACCGCACACACACACATACAGCACGAGCAGTGCTCCCGCGCCGCGCTGCGGGCGCTCACACTCATGGGACTGGACGCGCCCTCACACCCGTACGTACTGCACTATAACATGCACCGCACACACACACATACAGCACGAGCAGTGCTCCCGCGCCGCGCTGCGGGCGCTCACACTCATGGGACTGGACGCGCCCTCACACCCGTACGTACTGCACTATAACATGCACCGCACACACACACATACAGCACGAGCAGTGCTCCCGCGCCGCGCTGCGGGCGCTCACACTCATGGGACTGGACGCGCCCTCACACCCGTACGTACTGCACTATAACATGCACCGCACACACACACATACAGCACGAGCAGTGCTCCCGCGCCGCGCTGCGGGCGCTCACACTCATGGGACTGGACGCGCCCTCACACCCGTACGTACTGCACTATAACATGCACCGCACACACACACATACAGCACGAGCAGTGCTCCCGCGCCGCGCTGCGGGCGCTCACACTCATGGGACTGGACGCGCCCTCACACCCGTACGTACTGCACTATAACATGCACCGCACACACACACATACAGCACGAGCAGTGCTCCCGCGCCGCGCTGCGGGCGCTCACACTCATGGGACTGGACGCGCCCTCACACCCGTACGTACTGCACTATAACATGCACCGCACACACACACATACAGCACGAGCAGTGCTCCCGCGCCGCGCTGCGGGCGCTCACACTCATGGGACTGGACGCGCCCTCACACCCGTACGTACTGCACTATAACATGCACCGCACACACACACATACAGCACGAGCAGTGCTCCCGCGCCGCGCTGCGGGCGCTCACACTCATGGGACTGGACGCGCCCTCACACCCGTACGTACTGCACTATAACATGCACCGCACACACACACATACAGCACGAGCAGTGCTCCCGCGCCGCGCTGCGGGCGCTCACACTCATGGGACTGGACGCGCCCTCACACCCGTACGTACTGCACTATAACATGCACCGCACACACACACATACAGCACGAGCAGTGCTCCCGCGCCGCGCTGCGGGCGCTCACACTCATGGGACTGGACGCGCCCTCACACCCGTACGTACTGCACTATAACATGCACCGCACACACACACATACAGCACGAGCAGTGCTCCCGCGCCGCGCTGCGGGCGCTCACACTCATGGGACTGGACGCGCCCTCACACCCGTACGTACTGCACTATAACATGTACCGCACACACACACATACAGCACGAGCAGTGCTCCCGCGCCGCGCTGCGGGCGCTCACACTCATGGGACTGGACGCGCCCTCACACCCGTACGTACTGCACTATAACATGCACCGCACACACACACATACAGCACGAGCAGTGCTCCCGCGCCGCGCTGCGGGCGCTCACACTCATGGGACTGGACGCGCCCTCACACCCGTACGTACTGCACTATAACATGCACCGCACACACACACATACAGCACGAGCAGTGCTCCCGCGCCGCGCTGCGGGCGCTCACACTCATGGGACTGGACGCGCCCTCACACCCGTACGTACTGCACTATAACATGCACCGCACACACACACATACAGCACGAGCAGTGCTCCCGCGCCGCGCTGCGGGCGCTCACACTCATGGGACTGGACGCGCCCTCACACCCGTACGTACTGCACTATAACATGCACCGCACACACACACATACAGCACGAGCAGTGCTCCCGCGCCGCGCTGCGGGCGCTCACACTCATGGGACTGGACGCGCCCTCACACCCGTACGTACTGCACTATAACATGCACCGCACACACACACATACAGCACGAGCAGTGCTCCCGCGCCGCGCTGCGGGCGCTCACACTCATGGGACTGGACGCGCCCTCACACCCGTACGTACTGCACTATAACATGCACCGCACACACACACATACAGCACGAGCAGTGCTCCCGCGCCGCGCTGCGGGCGCTCACACTCATGGGACTGGACGCGCCCTCACACCCGTACGTACTGCACTATAACATGCACCGCACACACACACATACAGCACGAGCAGTGCTCCCGCGCCGCGCTGCGGGCGCTCACACTCATGGGACTGGACGCGCCCTCACACCCGTACGTACTGCACTATAACATGCACCGCACACACACACATACAGCACGAGCAGTGCTCCCGCGCCGCGCTGCGGGCGCTCACACTCATGGGACTGGACGCGCCCTCACACCCGTACGTACTGCACTATAACATGCACCGCACACACACACATACAGCACGAGCAGTGCTCCCGCGCCGCGCTGCGGGCGCTCACACTCATGGGACTGGACGCGCCCTCACACCCGTACGTACTGCACTATAACATGCACCGCACACACACACATACAGCACGAGCAGTGCTCCCGCGCCGCGCTGCGGGCGCTCACACTCATGGGACTGGACGCGCCCTCACACCCGTACGTACTGCACTATAACATGCACCGCACACACACACATACAGCACGAGCAGTGCTCCCGCGCCGCGCTGCGGGCGCTCACACTCATGGGACTGGACGCGCCCTCACACCCGTACGTACTGCACTATAACATGCACCGCACACACACACATACAGCACGAGCAGTGCTCCCGCGCCGCGCTGCGGGCGCTCACACTCATGGGACTGGACGCGCCCTCACACCCGTACGTACTGCACTATAACATGCACCGCACACACACACATACAGCACGAGCAGTGCTCCCGCGCCGCGCTCCGACACTAGACAGACAATTTTGGTGCACAATTGTATGAAAGCTCCTTTATTTTTTATGAATGGATTATGGCTTTCATAGAAAAAAATCAGTATGATGGGTACAGTTACCTTATTCGCTCAACTCCAATGGCGATAAACCTACAATAATAAAACCTGTTTAACATTCCAGGATACAAAGTGTGGGCGGCACGCCCCCCAAGCCGGTGAGCAACGGCATCGCGGAGTAAGTGCTGCACAACTCGCAGCTACCGTGCACCTGTCATCTCGCTTACCTCTCAATATATTGCAATATTACCCATGTGAATATCTCACAGCACGAAATGTTCGGGACGACGCGACCTCGCTAAAACTCAACCTTTTGACTGTAACGTGCCGTTTCCGGCTTTGACATATTCACGACCTTTTGTTTTTGATCTCGAGTCTTGCAACAACTTTTAGTTTATTTCCTCTATGAACTTTCATATTATTAGAATTTCAAATGTATATTTTTTGTTATACATAACGATCTGTGAGAAACTATTTAGTTATTTTATTTTTACTTTCTCTGGAATGATGTACTATCGCTCACAAATTAGGATAAAGTTTTATATTTATTTTTCACTCTCAAGTAATTACAATCATTCGGTAGACATGTTTCTATTGTAAGAGCAGCGCTCATTTGTCATAAATTTTAAAGTTAGTTATAAAGACACGTAAGCCATAAACGATCTAAAATATCGCTATATTTATTGGCTATAATATATACTGAAACTTGTCTGTTATTATATAAGAGTAGTAAATAAAGAAATAAAATATCATTAAAATTATGTAGGAACGAATATAGTAACGAAACTGGGGCTGTGAAGCCAAACCAAAACAGTTTCCTTGGGACTGGGCAGCGCCCCGCGACCCTCGCTGTTAGACCTGCGCGCACACGTGGCGCACGTGCCGCACGTGCCGCACGTGCACGTGAGCGCACGCGGCGGTAACACCGGGCGGTCGTGGCGGTCCCGACGGACGCTAACGTTACATCATGCGGCCATGGTGTCACTTAGGTTAGCTCTACAGTAGTAATCGCCGCGGCCCTCGGCTCGGTAGCTGTAGCTTTAGTCGCGCGGCTCTCTGTCTCCAGTATTTTCTACGGTTCTTCGGTACTATTCCTGTATAGTTAGGATACATGCGGGGGCTACGGCGATTAGAACGATGTTTGGCCTCGATTTTTAACTGACTTTGTAGTGGATGAGCGTGTAACAATAGTTCCCCCGACCCTAAGCTATGAAATGTGTAATTTTAGACTTATGGTGATAGAGTACATGAAGCTGACGCGAGTAGCGATCGAAGCTATCTAGTAAGTATAAGGTCGAAGGTGGCTTGTTATACCTAGGCTCTATGTAACCTATATTTAATGCATGTACCACGTAATTGTTTAGTATAGCGTTTTATTATGACATTTAAACAATGTTCTTTCTAGGTGTTTAACTACGGTAAGTGTAATACAATTGATCGGTACGATTTTATATATTTTAATAATCATATCTAGAATGGTATACTGTGTGTATGTATCGTTCAATGTGTGTTGTCGTGAGGATGCGATCCAAGCGGGACCCAGCACCGGTCAATTGTATGTTCAGTAACAACCGATTGTACATTTCATTGTAATGGGTCCGTGATCACACGAATATGTATCTTAGCCGTGTCTTTTACTTTTACAACTGTATTGAACTTGTAGTCTATGTACTGAGCATATTATAATCAATAGCGATGTGTTTACTTCTTCGTTTGTATGTTCAAACGATTTTAAATCGAGGCCATCGATCAATTTCTTCATGTTCAAAGTTGCACAAGTAACTAAAGCATTAAGAAATTAACTTATTATTGGATAAAGAAAAACGCCAAAAGGGCATTAAGAAGTTTATTTATTTTGTTGTAAGCAACTAATATTTTATATTATTACGTAGGTTGGAGCAAGTCCCAATTGGATTTCGTGCTTTTAGCAACTGTACTGTAAGGATATAACAATAAAAAGTTGAATATTACATTTTGTTTTTTAAGCTAACTCCTCGTCACTGACCCTGTAGGAACACTAATACTATTTTCAAAAAGCAGCAATGAGAATCAAGACAAACTAAACCTGACACAATGTGGTATCAACTTGGATAACAAATCGGACATACAAAATTCTGATCAGCTCTCAAATTGCGTAACACTGTACCACAGTCCAAAGGAGAGAGAAGTCTTCATACGTTTAAAAAATTGATTCAAGAGCGAGTTTAACGAGCTTGAAAATGTTAGCACCCGCCTCGAATTGGACAGTTTCCACGTCCTATTTAGAAAGACTAGCTCATGAAAGCAAAGGATATAAGACGTCTGAGCGCGCTCGAATATATTAGGATTTTTCTCAGAGGATTATTCTCAGATAAATAAGTTATTTTTATTCATATATACATAAACTAAAATAGGAGTAGTAAAATTTTTGCGTTCCGCCTCGCATACATTGGTTTCTACGGCCCTGATGATGATGGGAGACGCGAGGCTAAGCGGCCTGTGCATGCTCAGTGGTCACAGGAAAAGAGTGGAGGAGAACACTAACTTTATTGACAAGGTGATGAACAAATTTGGATAGCAACCCTAGTATGGTCGACCTAATCATTGCTTTGACACTTTTAATCATTCCTAGTAAAATGAAACTAAAGTCAAAAGTCATATATACAAATTAGGACAAAGACAACACTTTGAAAAATACATAAGACAGTCTCCAAAATGACCCGACTCTACGACTTCCTAATTTCCTAGTGTTTAGTTGGGAAGAAATGGCGCAACATAACTTTCTGCAACATCTCTATGTTGTGAATTTATTCTATGTTATGTCTTTATTGCTTGCTAAAAGATCTAAGTGTCACATTTTTGTTTTAAGACGTGCTCGTTACGATGTTGATTAGGTATTCAAATGAATTCGTAATACTCTCTATGAAATTTAATATCGCATCGAACCGCAAGGAATTAATTTGAGGGTTGCGGCGAACTATCCTTGACATGTAAAATGTAACACCAGTGAGAACATGAAGCGGTGAAACAGCGAATTTAGACATGTTGTGAAACTTTTTAGCGGTCGCGTCTTCTGGAATTGCTGCCACGCTGCTGGATGAGGCAATACTGCACACTACGTTTAAACGTCCTCTCAATTATTCCCAAACAAAGCAATGAATCTTCCCTGGAGTGTAAGGCTGCGTTTCCATCAGAGATGTACGAGGATGCGTTGCGAGGGATGTGTTTGTTAAGCACCAATATTATAATATTACCGTGACAAGACAAAGATGTGTGCGAGGAATGTGTTGCAAGGGATGTGTGCGAGGGAAGTGTGGTTTTTTATTTTATTATACTACTTCTTCCTTTATTTTTATTAATAGTTATGATCTCAGTTTTGATCTCATTTTTATTTGTTGTAGTACTAATAAATGTTTATATTTTGTCTTTTTTTCAATTTTAGTCGTAATTAGTTAGTAAAATTATAGCGACATCGTTTTTCTTTCTGAATTTTATATTTTGTAAGCTAAGTAAACTCTTAAATTTAAGAAGTTTACTGTTTCTAGTGCCACATTAGTATTTCATTTCTAGAGCCACTCGTTTTAATTTTATTTTTCTTGTTTTTTTAATGCTGGTTAACCAGTAATTCGCGACTGTGTAAGTCCAAAACTGCAAAACCTATACTTAAGATATGTTGTACCTAGAAGCTGTTGGTGTAATTATATTTTTCTTCTTAGGGTCAATTTATACTAGCGTAGAGTCGAAGCGCATCGAAGCGTCTATGCAAAACTGAACATAACAAATTCAACCTTAACTCCACAGCGTAACGCACACATTACTTCTGAGATTTTAACAAGTCGCGCGCATTCTTCGGAATTCGCGCGTCTGCGCGTGAACAACGCTGATTGGTGCGCGCGCATTCTCGCGTATCCATGCGCCCACTTACGAACCTACGCGTCATCAGTCGGAAATTGGCCTGCGTAATAGCACTGCTGTTGATGCCCATTACTACACGTAAAAGAGTGCGCGCGTATTCTCGCGAATACGCGCGCATTCGTGCGGCTTCGCTTTAGTTGTAAAGAATTTGACGCTTCGATGCGCTTCGACTCTGCGCTAGTATAAATTGACCCTTAGCGTGTCGATGGCAAAAAGTTCGGATGTTATGTTTAGCCCAAAACTAAGCCACGCGAAACCCACTCACTGATGCAGTAATCAGATCATCGAGTGCGCAGGTAGGATAGGGCATGCTGTGCAAGATGGAAGGTGGGCCATTGGCTGTGGGGAGACGCCGCATACGCACTTGAGGTCTGCAGAGATTGTCTTTGGTAATTATATTAATAAATAAATAAGTGTGCCAGGGATGTAAAAAAGACAGTCAGTCAGTCTACACATCCCGCTACACATCCTCGCACCGCGCAACAGCGCACCGTTTCACAGCGTCGGTACGCCTCCTCGCACCGCTCAGCGGCCTAGCACAGCTCTGGTGGAAATGCTCACACCGTTCCACAGTCTCTCTCCGCCTCCCATCGCCTCGCAAATCTCTGGTGGAAACACAGCCTAAATGTGTGTTGCCCCACAAACGATGGGACACTTGATATTGTGTCCTGTCTGTCCGATTATACTTGCACATCACAGGAGTTGATGGACGCTACTGAAAGTGCCAAACTCATCGCCAAATTTTGAATTATCATCGACACGCTAAGAAGCTGGAACCCACCACACACATTCAACAAATTTTATTGAAATCTGTTGGGTGCTTTTTGAGATTTGCGTGTAAAAACATCATGATTTTTATATCATAAGATTGTAAATGATATAGGGATAATCTTCGGAACTGCGATCCGATTCCGAAAACTCTTTAAATAATGGGAAGCTACATCATTACATACCTCTAGTATCATAGGCTACACCTATTTAAAAGTCCCCGTAGGGTAATTAGCGAACATAACGCGAGCGAAGCCGTAGGCAAAAGCTAGTATTCAATTGTTTTTACCTTAAAAAAAAACATCTTTCTGACGTTGTACTCACAACCATAGTCAACAAGGGTGTCGCTTGCCGTAGCCGCATGTTGTTTTCGTACTTTAAAGTGTCTGGCAGTTTCCGTCGAAGGGAAGCATCTGGCAATGTTAATAACTAATTTTTAACAATCTCTGTACAACATAAAAAATCAGCACTCTGACTTTAAGGGCCGATTTTTCAATGGTCAGTTAAGCGACGAGATAAGGTTAATTCCACAGTTAACAAGATTTTCAATTTTTCAATTGACAGATAGGCTCTAACGGCTAGTTAAGTTCTTTAACTAGCGAATTAACTTAACTGGCCTTTTACACCCCAGTTAGCACGTTATCTGTCGAGTTATTTGACGTTTCTGTCACTGCTTTTGAATAGGATTATCAGAATTCAAAGGGATGGGTGATGGTGATGGGGATGAAAATGTTCATTGGCTAAAGAGACCGACCACCACTACAACAGGTGGACCATATTATGTTAGTTAGCTATCCTTGATTTAAATGTATTGTTACACAGGCAGGCAGGTAAAAAACAAAAAAACATAATTTATAAATCTTTATTAATATCTACAATATTTGTTTGGTAATGTACCCTATTACGGAGCTGACCTATAAGAACTTCTCTTGCCGATGTTTTGCCATGGTTTTCTTCGTTTCTTTTTTAATGCTCTCATATTTTAGCTTTACGCTCTTCACACTTCTTGCTGTAAAGCCTGTAGCCTGCATTAAATAACAAACTTATTTTATTCCACGCTGCTTCCTTTTCTTTATTAGTTACAGCGTCGGTCTGCTTGTTTTCGATTATTGTGCGATATTTTGCCACCAATTCGGTCAACAATCTCACTTCGCTCTTGTTGAAATTCGTGGAACGTTCGCGTTTTACGATATTTTCCATAATTAGAACTCAGAAGGCACACACACACAACACAGGACAGAAGATATTCGAACGAAAACAAAATAGCACGGAGCCAAGCCGACAAGGTTTAAGGTTATGATTCCCGTTTTATTGTGACAACCGCTGTCATTCCGTTGAAAGTGGTCTGTCTCTTTCTAAAATCTGTAAACGTACATAAGCGCGTCTCGCTCTCGCAGATGTAGTGTGAAGCTAGTCACAAAAATCGGTCAGGTAACTAGCTGAATGCTAACTGACCTTTGAAAAATTGAAACTCTTTAATCGTTTGTTAAAATCTCAGATAAAGTTATTGAACTGTTAGCTATCTGACGTTTTATCTCGCTCTTGAAAAATCGGCCCTAAGAAAAGTTACTATTATTTTTACGCAACTTTAGCAACTGATATTGAAAAATTGGCCGTCGGCACAAGTTAGCAGATGCATACGTTCACAGTACAGTCAGCCCCAAAAATATGTAAACACGGACTAGGAACCATTTCATTGTCTACAACCATTTTACCATAATTGTGTCCACAATGTAAAGCTATAAAACATACTAAACAATTCATTTCAACAAAACTTCTTACACGGGCCGGATACGAATGCTCCCGCCGCTCCCGTGAGTGACCCACCTTTAAAGGGCTAAGTATCATTCGTTAGATTATACAGGGTGTAAACGGACCCTTCACGAAGCCGTCAACCAAGCATTGTGTACATCAAACTAAGTCACCCTACGCAAAAATTATTGCTGGGAAACGACTTTTTTTTGGGGTGAAAATTCACGTTTTACGGTAAAACTCAATGTCACGCACTCAAAACTTGGTGCTGATGGTTGCTTTGAATAGTAAACGGGTCATGGAGGTAATTAAAGTAAAGTTAAAACCTTAAAAAGTAGTATTTAAAAAAAAAACTTGTGAAAAAACTGGAACTTTGACCTCCAATATCTCCAGAACCTGTGGTTTCCCAGGTATTGTCTAGAAGAAAAAAAATGATCCCAATGATGGGCAGAATATGTGGTTTTCGTTTTCGTTAAGGGTCTTTTTACACCCTTTATGTATTTCAACTTCAACAAAAACAAAGGACACGTCACTGACGTCATGCATGAAATGAAAAGGACAGAAACAAGTTCTTTTTTACCATTGCCACTCGAAAAAGGGCATTTTATTCATCGAAAACAGTGAATAAAACGCTCTTTTACTCACTGAGTGAATAAAGACTTTTTGAATTTGGAACAAGCACAAATTATGAACAAAAAATAAATAAAACGAGCCGACAAGAAAGTAACACTGACTTTCGAAAATTGTTCTAATTTCACTATTGTAATGTTTTTAATTTAATCCTTTGTTCTCTTATTGTTATTACCGATAATAAAATAAAAAATCTGATAAATACTCATCTGCCTAGACTTATCCCAACTTTATTGGGGTCGGCTTCCAGTCTAATCGGATGGAGCTGAATATCAGTATTTTACATGGAGCGACTGCCTATCTGACCTTCACAACCCCGTTAGTACTGTGAGGGTTATACGATACCCCTTCGTAAGACTGGTTGTCAGACTTTCAGGACCTTGACTTCCTGTATCGACTGTCAAAGAACTATAAATGACAGCTGGGACCAACAAACGGCCTTACGTAATTTCCGAGACACGGGGGAAGCTCGGTTTATAATGAATTATTGGTCACCCATCCACAAACTGACCTTGGTAAGCGAGACTTAACCTTGAAGATCGACCTGAGTGGCTGTTATTATTAACCCACGGGAAATATAAATACCATACTTCTATTTATTTTCTCGCAGTCAATGGTAAAAAGTAGAGTACACTACTCGTGAAAAAAAAATTCATCTCGGTTCTTGTATCCCTCGCTCCGCTCAGGATTCTACTCTAGAATCCCTTGCTACGCTCGGGATTCTACTCTAGAATCCTTCGCTGCTCTCGGGATCCAACTTAGTCCCTCGAATTAAATTCCCTTTTTTTTCACTTGTTGTATAATCTACTATTCTTCTATCAAAAGAAGTTCGAGACATGTCAATCGATGCAAGTCGTTTGACATTGTCAGTCTGAGGCCCTTGTTTTGGCCATAGGGTGTTTTTATTATTATGTATCCGGCCTGTGTCAGAGTTTTTGTTGAAATGAATTGTTTACTATGTTTTGCAGCTTTACATTGTGGCACAATTATGGTAAAATGGTTGTAGACAATGAAATGGTCCCTAGCCCTTGTTTAGATCTTTTTGGGGCTGACTGTACATACTAACACTACTCGATACCGCACATTTTGTTAATGAGAAAATAGGTGGTAATGTCTGGGATCTTGCTCTATCTCGGCGCAGTGGCGCTAAACAGTGCATTGAATATCCAGAGTGCAAGGAAGGCTTAGGCCGCTGGTAAACACTAGTTTCGTCGTGAACGAAAAACGTGTGTACAGCTGGTTTTTAATGAACCGGCTGAAGGACCGTCCCCAGCTACGGACACAATAGTACGACACCATTCAATGTTTTCTTTCAATATTCAATACCCAAATAAAACACAACATTCAAAAATAAAAACAAAGTTTTATTAATAAAAATAGTAGCAATGCGTAACAATATCACCAGTCTTAGTTAAGACCCCGAGGTAATCATCGAGACACTGTGGGTGTTGCTATATTTACATAATACTATTAGCGTTCATCTCGTTTAATACTAATGTGACGTATGGCAGGTGGGATCACTTGATAAACTTGAGGCCGAGGGTTTGGGTCATGAAGCACAGGATGTCGGTGTGCTCCTCGATCTGAAATTCAAAGCAGATATTATTACATTATAAAGGAAATCGAGAAAAAAAAATGGTGGCGAGTTGTGAGTACGGTACACCTCTGCTTAACCTTACGTGGATTACAGGTTTAATGTTACGTTTAATAAATCATTGCCGACATTATGTCTGTTGAACACACAGTTCTAGTCGTGACAATCGTATATTATCTAACAGGACTTTTGAGAAACATTACTTTCGCTCCTTTCTCTCTCTTTCTTTTTTTCTTTGTTTCTATCCTGTTGTATTTATAATATTTGTTGTGCTTATGATTTTGTTAACTTATTTTGATTGTGTTTGCACGTCATGTCCCTGCGACAAATAAATATTTTTTCTTTCTTTCTTTCTGTCACGATTGCTCTGCAGCGAAAACGCGAGACTTGCACAGACGAGGGTCTTGTGTGCTGATTTGTTCGTTATGTATTTCCTGAAGGGAAAGGCATTCGGGTTTTTATAGGTAAAGTATAACTTACAATTTTAGCGGTAGGTTTCCCGCCGCCGTGGCCGGCCTTGGTGTCGACGCGCGCCAGCAGCGGGCGGCGCTGGCACGAGCCGCGCGCGGCCTCCTGTAGCGCCGCGATGAACTTCAGCGAGTGCAGCGGCACCACGCGGTCGTCGTGGTCGGCCGTCAGGACTAACGTCGCTGGGTACTCTGTGCCTGGAAACAGTATTGTACTATTATATTCACTGACACACAATAACATAGAGCTCATTCGTCATGCATCGGTAGGAATCCTGACAATTTGTTTTCTAAATACAGGAGATCAAAAGCACCTTTCTGTGAGATCACATTTTCTTCTATCAAGGAAGGACAGAATTCTCTCGTATGTGATGACGATCCTATCCAGCAAGCTCTATTCTATCAAACACGGTATCTCAAGATCCAGACACTATAATTTGAACATTTAAACCGACCTTTTACAATAACATATCAAAGAAAAAAAAAACTTTTAAAAGCTTATTACCATTCTGTGGTTTGTGTATGTTATGCAGCGGCGAGTACTTGAGCAGGTACTCGAATTGCGTCTTGTTGTCGGAGCTGCCGTAGTCCGACACCCACGCGTGACCGATCGTAAACTTCTGGAACCTCAGCATGTCTAACACTCTGCAAGTGAGAACATTACATGATTTAACAACTTGTAACAATGTTATATCTTCCTGATAGGTATGGCGAGAGGTGTGTAGTACTTTTTACGACACATCGCCTGTATCATAAAAAAATATATATAAAAATATCTGTACCATAGATGTGTTTACAAACACTAATAATCACCTTAGACTCGGAATGCCATTACAGTTTGGACCTGGTATTCTTATACAGGGTGTGAACGGACCCTTCACGAAGCCGTCAACCAAGCATTCTGTACATCAAACTAAGTAACTCTACAGAAACTACTAGAAACGACTTTTTTTTTGGGGTGAAAAATCACGTTTTACGTTAAAACTCAATGTTACGCACTGAAAACTTAGTGCTGATGGATGCTTTGAAAAGTAAACGGGTCATGGAGGTAATTAAAGTTAAAACCATAAAAAGTGGTTTTAAAAAAAAAACTTGTGAAAAATTGGAACTTTGACCTTCAATATCTCCAGAACCTGTGGTTTCCCAGGTAGTGTCTAGAAGAAAAAAATGATCCCAATGATGGGTAGAATATGTGGTTTTCGTTTTCGTTAAGGGTCTTTTTACACCCTTTATACTTCTTGGGTCAATAAATGACTCACCCGACTTGTACAATGGCAGCTCCATACAGTTCCGGCCTCTGGTTGATGCACGCGGCCACCAGCAGGCCTCCGTTGGAGCCTCCCTGTATGGTGACGAGCGAGGGGCTGGTGTACTGCTCCTTGATGAGGTACTCGGCGGCGGCCTGGAAGTCGTCGAACACGTTCTGTTTGTTGAGCAAGCGGCCCGCGTTGTGCCATCTCTCGCCGTATTCTCTGAGGGGGAAGATAAGGATTTAGTATAAATTATAAGCGAATTTGATGATACAACTAACTTTCGTCTATAGCTACACTACTGAAATGCACAAACCGTCTTCACATATTTGCCAAATCAAAATTTATTGCTAGAAAGCAGTTTCTGGTTGGTCTGCATTGTGACTAAGCGATATCTTTTTTAGTCTTTCAATGTAAATTGCCCGTGCACTGCACCAGACAATAATATAACCTTTACTTGTTTTATCACGGAAGAGTTTTCCCGCGGTTTCGAGGTCGGAGTTAAGACACGGGAACACTCTTCCGTGATAAAAAAATAATATTCATGTCCTACCTCATGGCCATTCAGCCATGAAGGCATGAAAAGGTAACAGAGAGATAGACAGGCAGTTACTTTCACATTTATAATATTAGTATGAATATCTCACCCTCCTCCACGTATGTTGGGTATGGCGACGATGCCGTTGAAGTGCTGCATGAACACGAGTCGCGTGACACTGAAGCTCGGCTGGATGTTAATGTTGAACCCGCCGTAGCCGTATATCAGCGCGGGATTTGTGCCGTCGTGTTTTAGACCCTGCAAGAACATAAATACAGGGTGTAAACAGACCCTTCACGAAGCCGTCGACCAAGCATGCTGTACATCAAACTAAGTAACTTTACGCAAAAATTATTGCTGGAAACGACTTTTTTTTTTGAGGTGAAAAATCACGTTTTACAGTAAAACTCAATGTAACGCACTGAAAACAGTGCTGATGGATGGATTGAATAGTACGGGGGTCGTGAAGGTGTTTAAAGTAAAAATCTTACATTCGAAACAAGTATTTAAAAAAAAAAATTGTGAAAAAGTTGAAACTTTGACCCTCAATATCTCCGTAAGGGGTTCCCAGGTATGGTCTAGAACAAAAAAATGATCGCAATGACGGGGAGAACAAGTACCTTTCGGCTTCGTTGAGGGTCTTTTTACACCCTTTATGATTATTTGTTTATCTGAATACGTTTTTAATATTGAGATTACAGAGTATCATGAATGTGTGTGCCTTCAATATTACCTGAATTCATTTAATCAAGATTCATAAAGATGCGTCCAACGATTTCAATCGATTATAATATTACATCGGCCGTTCAGACCGATCTAACGTGTCAGATAGATAACAGTCGATCGACGTTTACTGTTTTTAGTTAACTGCGGTGGATCCCAAAGTAATGTTTACTGTGGACAGTATTATCGGTTGTCCATATGGAGAGTAGTTCGTTCATCGACCGCTGTAAAATATGTTTTGGATAGATCTGTATATACTGGTTTTCGTAGATAGATCGCACTTTGGTTACATCTTTACATATAGTAGTAATGAGTTACCTTTTTAGAAACAATAAACATAGGAACTTTAGTGCCGTCTTTGCTGGAGTAGAATATCTGCTTCGCTTCGTACTGCGACGCGTGGAAGCCTTTCACTTTCACCTCTCTGAACACCTGGAATAACACAACGAATACTCATTAGAGCATGCAATTAACCACAAATTCTGGGTTCGTAGCACAAATTCATAAAAGACACCTAGGTTGCCGTTTATGCATGTTAACTTGTTTGTGGTACCAAATATCTGACAGTAAAAGATAACCTCCACCACTTTCTAAAACCTAAGGGCAGCTTAACACATTTTTCGGTTGACATGCTTCGGAACACAACACATTCGATTTTGTTGTTTTTTTTTTACTTTCGTCATCAACAAGTCATCATCTGCATAGCCTTTTCCCAACTATATTGAGGTCGGCTTCCAGTCTAACCGGGTACAGCTGAATACCAGTATTTTACATGGAGCGACTGCCTATCTGACCTCCACAACCCAGTTAGTACTGGGTAATACGATACCCCTTGGTAAGGATCTTGTTTCTTGGTAACTTTAGTCATCAACAAAAGACAGACAGTATTTGAAAAAAAAAACTTTGATACTCACGGTAGGTTGGTAAGGTTGCTTGGTAAAGTCTACGTGGTAGATGACGCCGGGCGAGAGGAACGACATGAAGTGGTAGAAGATCTCCGATTGTTCCTTCTTGCCGGAGAAGCCGACGACGGAACCCACATCTAGAGGGAACGTTTTTAGAAGACAGCCTGAACTCATGCTGTGTAGTTGGAGGACACTCTGGAATGAAGAAGAGTGTTCAAGTTGTGTTTTTTTTTTGTGGAGTTTAGTAACAATGCACAAATCAAGCGATGATGCCAGGAATCAAGCCTGCTCTAGATGTCTTTGAAAATATAAATACGGCTTTGGGATGTAACTAAACCTCCCTCGAAGTAGTAAATTAATAATCTACCTCGTTTTCTAATTATTCAGACTTATCCTTGTAAACAAAATCTGACTAATTTTCACTCTGCAATGTAAAAAGACCTCGAAAAGAAAATGTGAAGGTTTGGCCTTTTTTTTCGGATGGGAAATCATAAAACCTCCCGCTCTGGGCCGAGTGGAAGGGAATGCCAGACTCGTACTGACTAAAACCCATCCATGTTCCTTCTTTGCCGTTTGTGTTCCAGGGCCGCTGTATCTCTTTCGAACTGTCCCGCAGCCCCGGCAGACATCGGCCCTTGCGGGCCCCTTCCTTTTTGCTAACATCTCTGAGGCGCGCGTGTTCCCCGAACGCGCCTGTGACACGGTCTGTCGTCATAAGACGGACGGACGGCGAGCTAGCCCATTACTCACCGTCCACAGGCCCGAGGTTTGAGCTACCTTCAGTTATCTTTTTCCAGTAAAGCGAACCACTGACGAAGGTGAACAAAAGAAGGGTGAGAGAGCTCTATCAATGAATTAGTTTCTCTGTAACACTCATTGCTTGTTTGTATCTCATTGGAAACTTTAAAGAAACTTACCTTCACATCTCTGACGTAGTGAATGACTAGCTTATCATTGTCTACAGCTGATGCCCAGTCTAATACGTCGCTAGGATGTTCCTGTAAAACACACAAGAAGTATTAGACTAAATACAACCTCAAACCGCTGTAAATACAGTTCATTTTGCTTTGGGTAATGCTCTAGAATATATTTTGTTATGATAAAAAAAATTACACACTTAAGTGTACACAAATATTGTGGTCAAGGTGAATTGAAACGTATGACTCTTTGAATAAGGTTTGATTTGTGTTGTTTACTTACAGGTATGAGTGTCTGCCAGTTCTCTTCGGCGGGGTTGTGTAGATCGATCTTGATGAGTCTGTAGTTCGGCGCGTTCTTGTTCGTACGGAATATGCACACGGAGCCTTCGTTTGTAATGTACTGGAAAATTAAAAACGGGTCTTATAGTACTGAATTAATCATTTGAAGGCAATTATGTATATCATTATGCAGTTCAAATAAAACAGCACAAACACTTGCTCGATTTAATGGCCTCAGAGTTTAGTAAACCAATTATTATAACTATAAGAGAGATCAATCTCACTTTTTTTAATACTGTTGGATGGGCCAGCTTTCGACCTCGAACCCGCTTGACGGAAAGCGACGGATAAGGTCTAAGATGGAACGATCGCGTTACCAGAACATATCTGTTCAGTCTTGCTTTTGGGAAGGAGGTATGTTCCCTACATAGGTGCTGGCTATAGTCCCAGCCTTTCCCCCAGACAAGTTGAGCAATTATGGTCCTTAGAGTGGGTCTAGGTTCTTACCTCATAGTCTGCCTCGAACTTGTGCACGATCTGCGTGAGCAGCAGCTTGCCGTTGAGCTCGGGCTGCTTGCTGAGGTCGGCGTAGAACAGCAGGTTGTCGCGACAGTCCTTCACGGGCGACACTATGAGGTACCTGCCGCAGTCCGTCACTTCTGCGCCGCTGTAACAACGGATGCATACTTAGCATGTTTATAGTGATGGGTTCCGTACTTCATACTGCCAAAAAATTAAGGTAAAGGCTATATTTTTTATAGTAAAACTACCTACATACATTTCTATACTTGTTTGTCTGTATGAACAAAAATACATGCCTACATTTTTACATGAATATTGATACTTTAAATGCTAAACTAAATTACTTAATTACGTCGGAGTTACGAATGGTTTTCCTACAATAAGCGCAATTGCGTGTAGTTTGTTCAAAGTGTCCCAAGAAGCTATGTCTATACGAACTTTATATTTCTACAAAAAAATGAGAGTGTACTTCTAAAGTGAGAAATACAGAGAAATAAAAAACGTAAGTAAACACAAAAATTACGCGCGTTTATCTTCCAGGAAGTACATCTGAGTGTGAGTGTCACTGCAGATAAATAAAAAAAAATACATTAGGTACACTTTGAACAAATATACATACTAAATATTTTAGCTACTGAGTATGACTTACTGAAATATTAAGTGAGTAACTACAAATCCAAGCCCACTGTAAAGCTTTAGGATATTTTGTCTCATACAATACTCGTTTGTATTGATGCCAGTTATTGATTCAAACAAGTTTTATGCGAGGCTAATAAAAACAAAGTTGTATTGTTGGCAACATCATTGAAAGGATTCTAACTTTAATAGATTACATATATCTCGGAAACGAGACGCTTTAGAAGATTTTGTCTCATACAAAACTCATTTGTATTGATGCCAGTTATTGATTAATGGTTTTATGCGTGGCCGCTATTTTGAAAATAAAATATTATAGCAGAAACTAAGCAGGCCACGCTTTTTTGAAAGGCAAGCATTTAATTATAGCTTAATTATTTCATCACTTCTTTTTTTCAAAAAGGTGAAGGAAAACATTGTGAGAAAACCTGCATGTCCTAGTACCAAAAATACGAAGACATCTACCAACCAGCACTGGGCCCGCGTGGTGGCTGGATTACATGGATGGATGAGAGCGAGTGGGTTGTACCAATCACTATCATCGAGAGGACGAGTTAAAAGCTGACTAGGCTGGCTGGTAGACTAGACATACGCGAGACGCAGTCACCCTATTTGTCAGCAACAAGGAAGGGCCCGCAAGGGCATCGGCTCTTGCGGACCTGCCGGGGCTGCGGGACTGTTCGAAAGAGATACCGTGGCACTGGAACACAAAGGGCAGGGAAGGAACATGGATGGGTTTTTGTCAGTAAAAGTCTGACACTCCCTCCCACTCCACCCAGAGCGGTGGGGAGAGGGGGGTTATTTGATGATTTCCCATCCAAAAAAAAACCCTATTCTTTTTGCATAGAACCTTCATGTATACTCACATCCTCCACAGCGGTTCTTCAGGGAACTCAACGACGATGACGTCATCAGCTTGAGGCGTGTTCAGTCGGTGGTAACATAACTTCTGGTCGCGGTTCACTTCGGTCTCGGAGCCGTCGGTCTTGCCTGTCTGGTCTGGGTACCGCTGTAAGGAATGCAGTTTTGTTTAGATATGTGATTCTTCCCTCTAATAGGACTTGGCCTGTATTCCAGTAGTGGGGACATTATATCCTGATTATTCTATGCTTACACTATAGAGGGTGGGAGGGACATAGAGGCACAAATGAATAAGTACCACATTTTCAGTACATAATTCCCCACATAGAAATTTTCATCGGCAATTTAAAAAATCTGCTGTTCCATACATTTTGAATGTGTAGGTCAGTGCTTCCCAAACTGTGCGCCGCGACGCCCTGGTGCGCCGTAGAGACTAAAGAGGGGCGTCGCCGAGAGGCGCTTCTGTTTACGAATAGTAATCTTAAGTATTCGAATTAAATCTTTAGAAGAAGAAAGTCTCATTGAATTCTTACGACAGCAGCCTTAAAACAAGGTTTGCGTGTTCCGATTTGGTGGAATTTTCAAATGCATTCTTGTGGGTCAACACTATTATAAAAACTCTGTTTTTTCGACTAGCTAGGGCGTCGAGGCAAAATATTAAACCTGTATGTGCGTCGCGAACTGAAAAAGTTTGGGAACCCCTGGTGTAGGTAATTAGTACTGGTACTTTTGTAGGAAACAGCTGTTTTTTTTTAATTAGCCAATTTTAAATTTGTATGTGGGGGGAGGAGTCGGAATGATATACTGAATACGTGATATTCGCTTGTGCCTCGGTGTCCCTTCCACCCTGTATGATTCTGGCGTTTAAAACTGTCATAGCCACCTTTATATCCAAGATCGCTACAAACAGCCAGCATAATGACAGTCTTCTACCAATATGAAACAAATGATATTGACACCCAGATCACCTCGAAAATCTGTAATTTATCGCATTGACCAGTCTACTCTATTTTGAATAGGAAATACAGATACTATTGCTGAAAGTTTCAAAACACGCGTCGCGTGTCAGCGACACTTGAGGAAGTATTCTTTTACAACATACACAATGTCCGATATATTTGAATAGACAAAATTCCACTGAAATCCTTCAATGTAACGTAGCACTCGAAATTTAAAACTGAAGCAGGGTTTGACAACTCATAAACAAACACAATTCAGAAAACGACAATTAATGTTTCTCAGAAAACTGGTCAGAGATAACATACCAAAACATGGCCTGTCTTACCTGTCTTAACCCTAATATATTTTAGTACTATGTAATAGGGGTTGAGCGTATTGCTATCAACTAACCGGACACAGATCCAGATTCCGGCTCGACCTCGGGAATCGATCCCAGAACAATTCAAATAAAAAATTCTTAGAGATTAAACAAAAGTTTCAGGATTGTCTAGCGACGAAGGATTTTATAACTAGCATAAACGTCTGTTTTTTTCTCTCGTAATATATAAATATCATAGGAATCACATCAGAGGAAGACCAAAGAATCGATGGATAGATTGTGTGAGGAATGATATGAAAGATAAAGGAGTAAATGGTAGCGTGACGTTTGGTAAAGGAGAATGGTAGCGTGACGTTTGGTAAAGGAGAATGGAAGAACAAAACGTGTTGCGCCGACTCCAAGTAACATGGGACAAGGGCAGGAAGATGATGAATATATAAATATCATAACCGTATTATCTGTCCTCATCTCCATGCATCCTCAAGTCCAAAAATAATAGGTACACAAAAACTAAATCTTCCGTGTCTTTTCCTCAATGTTTTACCTACCCATAATAGGAAAAAATTAACCAAATTACTATTCGTATCACGATAACCACAATGACGTATGTAAGCACCTGCGCAGGGGCAAGTCAAGTTGATATTAGAAAATAAACGTGATCTTGAACATCAAGGTAAGGACACAGGAACATTAAATGTTTTCCTTGCAAAAAAACCGATACTCATACATACATATACTCACACTTTTACTCATGGACACACAGACACTACAGACGCCACCTACTACGATTCAAACATACTCCTGTTGTTTCATCCATGTTCATACATCTGGTCATACAAGCACGCCGGTTGTGAGTACTACGCACTTAATCTTTCTAAACAACATCACTAATAAGGCCCGTGTATGTCCTTCTAGGGTGTCCCATTCCGGTTTTTCTAATACGTTTTGTTAGACGCATTTCACTCAAGGAATAGGAAATTTTTTTTTTCTTAAAAAACCAAAGAGGAAACTCACCGAATAGAATAACCCTTTATTGTCCTTTGTCCACGACATTGAAGCGAATTTTACTTTTTTTAAAACCTCTGGGTAGTCTTCACCTGCAACATAAAATTATTTATTGAGTACAAAATAATATTGATAACATCTACAGCTACACACTTTTTTGCATAAATTCGCCGATGAATTGATGGTTGCAGACGATTAAATTACAGCAAAAAACGAACAGAAGTCGTTAAAATACCTATTCTAAAAACATTGTTAAGTTTATAATAAAAATAATGGACTCTTCAGACGTGAATTTAAACAAACTAATGGTTAAAAAAAAACGGAAAAATATTTTCGCTATGTTAACATTTTGCATCTTTGGTGGGATTACAATAGGCATTTGAATTCTAGTCACTAATCAGGAAAAAAACATGTCAGGCAGTAAGATTCAAGTTTAGAATATTGTAAGGGAGAAGTTAGAACTGCTGTATTGTAAGTTTATTCGTAGACTATTTCATTCAGATAAGCACTAAGCAAGCATTCAGATATGAAAGTAGGTAAAAGGTAAAATTTGTCGCAGGGACATGACGCGCATACAAACAAAATAAGTTAACAACATCATAAGCACATCAAATATTATAAATACAACAGGATAGAAACAAAGAAAAAAATAGTTAACAGCTTGCACGTCGTGACTGCGACAAGCAGGTTACCACTCACCATGACAAATAAGAAGACAAAGACTAATAAGAAGTAAGAAAGGAGTTACTTTTTACCAATTTGAATATCCCCTTATTTTTACCTGAGGCAACATCCTTCAGATGTATAGTGATCCAATCAGAGCCGCTGGCGGACAGTCCGTACGCGAAGGTGTTGCCATCCTCCGTGAACCGACTGCCTGACAGGGCGATGGTACCGTCCTCGGACAATGTGTTAGGGTCCAGGAAGACGCGGGGTTCCCCTTCCAGGCTGTCTTGTACGTATAGGACACTGGGGGGTAGAAAGTATGGGTTGAATAAAGATGTCTCGTACGATAAAATCAATGACAGGGTCGACCCTAAATTATCGACAGAATCATGTTTTTTTTTTACCTTGATTACTTTACTTCTACATAATGATTTCCGATAGGAAAGTTGAACCAATAAATTATATCCGATAGTACAAAAGGTTCTTGAGGAACAATAACACAAATATACGTTTATAATAAACTTTGAAAATAATTTAAGTGTTTGATTCAAAGCAAAGAGCAATTTACAAAAAACCGTTCTTATTCAAAAAAACTCTTTATGTTTCCTGTCCAATAAGAAAAGCAGAAAAAAACACGGTTATTTCTGGTTATTTATAACAATTTTGGCACATTATTTTAATAAAAGAAGAAAAAAAAACTTACTTTTGATTCTGCAGGCCAGTGTTTTTGAAGAAAAAGTATCTATTCCCCCTTCTGAAGGGGCACGAGTATTTGGGATAGTTCCAGAGTTCCGTAAGTCTCTGGTTGACGGCGGTCTTCACAGGGCATGCGTCTAGGTACGGTCGCGTGATTCTGTTCTCTGCGTCTATGAACTCTTTGGTTTCGTTCGAGTCAGGGTCCTCTAGCCAGCGGTACGGGTCAGGGATCTGTTGATGATAAGAGAAGATTTAAAAAAAAAGCAATAATATAAAATTCTATGATTTATGGATAAATATGAACTTGGGTTACTTTATTTTAATAGTAACACGACAACTACAGTACTTTCACAAGTTATTATGCCTTGTGTCTGTGACTGTAGCTTCGCTTTCTTTGTTTTTTGTGACATTCAAAAGTGCCTGTAATGGGATAATTGAAATAAATGCTTTGAGTTTGCGTAATGTTGTTTTATTAAGCAAAGTTCTAGGTACGTTTTTGATAGTAGAATTCGAGTGTTGCTTCAGTTTTAGTCGGTATAAAAACACCAGTTAGTTTTAGACCCCAAATAAATCAAGATGATGCTTTGAGCTCCTGGCTCCTTTTTAAGCGCTTATCGCCTACCATTATTACCAAAGGTACAAAATTTAATCACTTTATTTGATTAGTAATCCCAAGCAAGAAACATAGTTGCATATTTAAAAAATTAACCATACACTTTCTATATAGAAAAATACCTACCTACACAACCTTCAAAAATTCTACCAATATCATTAAATCTTTGATAACCATGGCTGGAAATAATGTTTGCTTGTTTACGCGCTAGCGAATTACTTATAAATAAACATACACACAAGACATCGATAGCACGTGGATTTAATAAATGTTTACAAAATAAAATCCCGCCTTTGATTAAAAACCCCGATATTTATTTCTAGCATAATACTCTGTGAAGGGTATAAGCAGTACCTATATACTCATATATTATAAGGTTATTTTCCTGTGTTGTCTACTGTGTGTACATAAATAGTAAAATAAATTAATAAATAAGGTTTTGGGTAGTAGTGTATCTATAACCAAACATCACGCTTGTAATCCCCGAAGGGTTAGGCTGAGGTGTACGTGTACCTCATAGTACACCCACATTTTGCCATCGACCGGACACGGAACCACGGAAGGTATTGATTTTGAAATCTTGCAGTATAGGCCAACAGGCCAACCATACAAAAAAATGTGGTAATGGTAGTATTTATACATATCTTGTTGTTAATCTGGCTTTCTTATAATCAAAATACATTCAAGAATTTTAGAGATTAATAATCACAAAAATTATAACCTTTTGTTAGCAACCACTACACGTGTAAAAACTTAAGTAACTATGCAACTAAATTTATCGTTAATAATATTTTAACTGTTTTACTGCCGTGTGCAAAATAAATTTAAAGTAACAAAGTCCCTAGGAATGTAAAGTAACAACAATATAATACTTATGTCATTTATGTCAAACTGTTTACAATGGTTATTAACAATTATTTATAATTGGATGTGTGCAAGTACAGTCACGCGCACCAATATGTATACACTTTCCTAAATTTAAAAGCAATTTTCGCGAGAAATAACGATTGCAACTTTGGAGATAAGATCTTTTTCAAAAAAATATGAGAGCCAAAATACTATGTTTGTAACAACATGAAATTTTAATCAAAACAGGACGAGAAAAACACTTTTAAAAGTTGTTAAGTGTTTACATATTGGTGCTCGTGAATGTACATAAAATAATAGTTAAAAACAAAGCACATAATGTAGTAGTAATCGTTTACGACAAAAAGCATTAGCCCCCTAATGTCTTACCTAAATAATGTCTATCATTACATTTTTACAGGTTGGATCAGAAATGTTTGTCCATACTCAGGGTGTGGTAAAAAACCAACGAATTGAACAACTTCGGGACCAACAACATAACAGCGAAAAAATAATCACGCTGTATAAATTAAATTGACAAAAATGCAAAAAAAAACGACATAGTTCTAGCATTTTAATTTTATTTCTTTGCCCCTATTAGAGTAGTGAATGTTTACTGTGATACCAACTGTAATAAATAAATAAGTAAATAATATTTTAAAGAGAATCCTCAACTGTGGAACAGCCAAACTATGTTAATTATATTCAATTAGCTAACACGGCCACATGGATGCGGGCTTTACAGTACAGTACTTGGGTATACAGTTTCAGACTCTTTTAGGCCGACTTTAAAAAAAAGAAAGTGTAAATCACGCGTGTGTTATGTTTAACATCAAGCATATTTTTTCTACGAAGGGAATAGCGGAGTTGTTCTTATAGAACACCCACATTTGGCAAGTTACATACAGGGTGTAAACGGACCCTTCACGAAGCCGTCAACCAAGCATTCTGTGTACATCAAACTAAGTTACCCTACGCAAAAATTATTGCTGGGAAATTACTTTTTTTTTCGAGGTGAAAAATCACGTTTTACGGTAGGACTCAATGTAAGGAACTCGGAACATTGTGCTGATGGATGGATTGAATAGTAGTTACATATATTTAATTCCGATTAAAGCCTATTGCCATCAACCGTCAATCGGGACTCTTGCTGCTACTGATAAATTACTTAAATAGAAAAACCCAATAAAAAAATCTCTTATTTCGTAACCTTGGTTGATCACGTTACATCAAATAACTAATAAACTATGAAATAAAACGACAGTATCTAATAGTGTTTATTGATACCTGTTTGACTGGGTTTTTCAATATTTGATTTTTTTTTATTTCATCGCCTCGTTGGTCTAGTGGTCTCAAGCGCGGCTGCTGAGCATGAGGTCCTGGGTTCGAACCCCAGGTCGGGCATAGTGTTATTGGGGTTTTCCATCAGGAATTTCTCAGTAGCAGCCACGGAGTCTGGATTTGTGCCAGTTGTTGGCAATAGGCTCGCCCCCTATTTCATGGGACTTAAACATAACTGGCGAAATGTGGGTGTACTATTAGGTACACCTCTGCCTGACCCTTCGAGGATTACAGGCGAGATGTGATGTTTTGTTAAAAATTCTATTCAAATATCACGTGTTATACAACAAAAAACCAAATAACAACAAATAATTTAAAAATAACAAGGAAAAAACCTCAAAAGAGTCACGTACGAAATCTGAAACCTGACCGTAGAGGAAAATTTTAATATCAAAACTCTGAAAGGGGTCAACGAGCTATCATACTATGATCCTTGATAAAAACAAACCTTTGTGTTTCTTTTTTTTTTAAATAGAAGGCCCCATTAATATTGATCACGTTTGCGATATGCTTAGAGAATATTGAATACAAGGTAAACCTATGCCTAGGGTTGTCTCGTCTTACAAGTTTTTCAAGAAACGCTGATAGAAACTGTTCTGCATGCGTTATGTAGGCGGAAAATCCGGTGTAAATAAAAATAAAAAGGGATAAGTGGGCTATCATTGTTAAAACGCGTCTCTGTTATATCAGTTTTTAAAGCGAGTCTATGTTACTTGTATTTTATAACAAACTAACGTCCCGCCCCGGCTTCGCACGGCTGCAATATACATATAAACCTTCCTCTTGAATCACTCTATCTATTAAAAAAAACCGCATCAAAATCCGTTGCGTAGTTTTAAAGATCTAAGCATACATAGGGACAGCGGGAAGCGACTTTGCTTTATACTATGTAGTGATAAATACATTGATAGAATATTCTTTATTATGGTACCTACTCCATCCAAATTTCAATTTACGTAAAAGAAAACATTTCACACAATGGGTGGTCTTATAAAATAACATTGTGAAACAAAAATAATATCGACACTGATTCTGAACCAAAAATACATATTCCAACCAATGTGCCACAGTAACCTCTATCCTTCTATTCACCAATGCAGAAGTAATTTTTGCCTAGTCAAAAATAAAATCGGAATAATAACAAATAATAAACCTTCAGTTCGATGCCCACATGCAACCCGAATATACCACAAAAAAAACACCAGTTGCGGTATGACAACAAAACGAATGCTTCACCAATTCTGATGACGTAGGTTCATTGTTCGTGTGATCACACCATTAAAAGTAGGTACGATGAGTTTGATCGAACACTAACGAAGGACAAAAGCAAGGTCTTTCTTTCTTTATCGTGTGGTTAGTTCGTAACCTGGTGTCAGAGTTTTTATGCCGCCCATGGGCCTCTGACTTGGCTTTACATGCCGTCAAGAAATATCTCTCAGGCATGCTGGATAGGTCTCGAGTTCGAACCCAAGGCACGCACCTCTGATTTTTCGGATTCATGTGCGTATAGTGTAATTATCACTTGCTTTTCGGTGAAGGAAAACATTGTGAGGAAAAGCAAGGTTAAAAACATAATATCCCTGAAGCATGGTGCGTAATTCGAAAATTTACGCATAGCAAACCGCGGGTAAAAACCTATAGCCAAAATCGGGTACAAATCCCCATTTTCGCTACAGCGTTTTACCTGCGGTTACATAAAATGATAGATGAAAAAGATATTCGAATTATGAACTCCTCTTTTTTTAAATCGGTTACAAGTCGGACTCGCACGCAAAGGATTCCGTAGCACCAAAAAAATATAATAACAATATACATATATCGGATAACTTACAGATATCTCGGAAACGTGACCTTTTAGAAGATTTTCTCTCATTCTAAACTTGTTTATATTGATACCAGTTACTGATTATTATAGGTTTTATGTGGCAGCTATTCGGAAAATAAAATAGATAAATTCACATAACTTTTGTGTAGCGGTTGAATTTTTTTTTCATAGAAGACACCTACTACCAAAATGCAACTGTGGTGCCAACGATCTCGGAGTAAAATGGCTGTGACATACGGACGGACAGGACGAATCGTTAGTAAGAGGGTTCTATTTGGCAACGGAACGTTAAAAAAAGGATTCATTAAAGATTTAAAACAGGGACATAAATAACAATTTAGACACATCTATTTTGTGGTCTTTCGTAGTCTATTTGATGACCATTACAGTTAGTTCGTTTCTAATGATCATAAATTCAATCTAAATTTTATGCTGAGCAGTGGATCAGATTTTTTCTACAAAATCCCGTTTTCCGAAACAAGTTTACAGATTTTGAGTTTTTTGAACTTTTAATGTCTGTTAGCTGTTCTAGCCATAAAATGAGCGGTAAAGTGCTTAAGTTTACTGCTACGATACATTTTTGAATATTTTTTTCATCCTAAGGCGCGAATTACACAGAAACAGCGTAAGGTGAAGGCGCGGCGCAGGCATGATGCCGCTTCAAAACATTTTCATACAAAATGTACACGTAGGCGACGTGTCGTTAATTACACTAAGTGGCGCGGCGCAGGCACGCCGTTCTTTCGTTTCCTTATAAATTCCACGCCTGCGCCGCACTTTACGCCTTACGCCGTTTCTGTGTAATTCGCGCCCAAGAGAAGTGATATTGGGTATTTCCAATATAAATCCCTCAGTAAAAGCCCCGAATCTAGATTTGCGCCCGGTTATGGTAATACACTTGCCCCCTATTACATGGGACTTAGACACAAATTATGAAATGTGAGGGTCATCTCTGACTAGTTCTTGGTGGAAAACAGGCGTATTATCATTGAAACAGTTATTTCTATTCATCATGATATTAAACAGTTTCTAGTGGGAACCCTACCGACTGACCTCTGCAAACCATAGGGAAAGGCTATGTAGCTAAATCGTTTTTGCTGTCCATCCATTGAATAAATCATTGATGTCTTGTCTGACGAAATCTTTAAGAAGATACCTAATCATCATCATCTGCCTAGACTTTATCAAACTATGTTAGGTTCAATTTCCATCAAATCGAATGCAGCTTTTTACTAGTATCTTAAATGAAGTGATTGCTAGAATTCGAATATTCAGGTTAATTGTGCCGGGAAATCGTGGAAGTTATCAAAATTTCTGGTTACCCTTTGTAGCAACAAATGGAATAATAAAATAGTCGAACACACTCTGAAAACTAGAACCTGGCAATGATTCGAGACACGACACTTTTATTTAGAGGAAAACTACATTTTGACGCCTTTACAAATCGCAGTGAACTTTAGGCAATCATAACAAACGTGAAATTGCAAAACGCTCGTTTACTTTTTCTATGTAATCATCCTAACAGTCGTGTCTATTATCTATGAAACAATTAGACAAAAAATCTCGTGCGGTACAGGATTTTTTCTGAACAGGTTCTCCAAGATATTCTCATGACGCCGAGCGTTGATCCCGGATCTATTAAAAGCTATAGCAATTAACAATCATAACTGTAGACACACTATTAATTTAGATCTGCAGGTCTATCGATCTATACCTGATTGTAATGGCGTTTGATTATTTCGCAAAAACTACGGAGATATTTTTATCATTTACAAGTAAAGATGAACGAATTGAAATAAATAATTATTTACGACTCTGATATTAACTAGCTCAAGGTTTTCTAAATGAGTTTAAAATCAACATTCTCATACGTAAATATAGCCATTTACAGCAAAGACCTTTCACACAAAAAAGGTATCAAAAGTTCAAAACACTTAATAAAGTGTCCATAAAAACACTGATGCAAAAGTTTTACGTAAAAATATTATTTAAGACCCAACCATAATAATGATTATGACACGTAACAACAAAAATAAAACCATAACAAGAGCATCTGACCGTGAAATAAAGTTCCCAAAATTTCTTACATCAAGTTTTTATAAGGTTTTGATGTAGTGCAGTGTCCTTCGAGCCGGATCGATCAATTTGTATGGAAATTACGTGCCTCCAAGGCATACGAACGTAAACAAGTATTTATGGTAATAGCTGGTGAAACGAGCTTTTATAATAGCTGTTTGCTAGATTATTAATTTATTATATTATACATTAAACTCTTTCATTTTTATTGAAGACTTAGAAGTTAGATTCCATCTAACTAAATAATTGGGTTGTCCGATAAAATTGTTAAGTGTGATCGCACATGTTCAGCTGGTTTTTTATTCTTTGACCTTTGCCTATAGAACTCTGATTAAGATATTAAATCCGTAAAATAATGAGGCGATTATTGTTGTAGACTATTAAGTGAATAAGTAGAGCGTTCGCGGCTAAACCATTGTATTGTTGTGTCAACTTGTGTCGCTTAGTACTAGTAAATAATCGATTATTTGTACGGTGTACCGCTACGTCGAGGCTTGTCGGCTTTTCCGACAGTTAATGTGCTAATGAAACTCTTTAGTGTTCAGTAGTTGTTTACATTATTTTACGGTTGTTTCATTGTTTACATCGATGGCTTATTGTTGGAATTCACAAGATGCGTAGGTAATAAACGGAAGCAATGATTATACAATGTACTTTCATTTATTACCTACGAATATAATCGAATTATCAAAATAATCTAATCTATAGTGATTGTTTATAATAATAACAACAAGGTGCCAAAGGAAAGTGAACTTTAGCTACGTACCTTAGTGCCATGGTAGTCGTCGACGATGGACTCATCCCTCCTCGCCTCCGGGTAGTGGAAGAGCATTTTCTCCGGGGCTGAAGTGGATGCGCCGGCGCACTGCAACAACGCACACACTGACACAACACACGCATATTCAAACAGACGCATGGCGAACCTTGCGCGCTCTAACACTCGGCAAAGACTGGCCGCCTTTGGGGAAACCAACGACTTATATGGTAACACCATCGGAGCCAACCAACCGTGTTTAATAAGTTACAATTCTCTTTCTGGCGACACAGCTCCAAAAATACAGCGCTTTTGCTTTTGACACTCGTGACGCTCTTCTTAGACATTCTTGCTGTTTTTCCATCAAAAGTTTGACGTGTTAGTTATTTACTTTTTTATAGTCAGCCAGCTAATAATTCTTTGCGACCAAACAGGTTTGTTTGAGAAGAAGAATTTTAAGTGCTTACTTTATCAACTTGAGCGTAAACGTGCGATAAAAAATCTTTTAACATTAATAGAGCCTTACTTATTGTGAAGACAGGCTATACATGATTAACGGATAAGTTTCAACCAATCAAGAGGCTTGCCGATTCGTTTCAAACATGGGACAAAGTAGAAGATATCATGAAAATCTACGATTAACTTGCAGCCAATCTACAGCCTAAACCGCTACGTCCAGAAGCATGAAATTAATAAGTTCCGTGTTTATAGAATCAGAAAGAAGCTTTGAAAATTCAAGCCCTAACGGGGATGCTTGTTCGTTATTTGTGCCGTTGGGAAATCACATTGGGCTTATCCCCATACGGCTTATCCTGTAAATAATTTCACCGACATCCATATACTTTCAAACCGGAATACAGGAATGCTGCTTGGAGGTAGAAATAAGAACACTTAGTGTTTCTTGCCTAGAAGAGCCCTTTCACAACTAGCTGTACTATCTAATCTTTTTACCGTTTCTACCTGTAAAATAATGCTACACTGCCTTAAATTGGTCTATTGCGAATATTGCGATGGTTTTGCACATGTCTCCAAAAAAAGAGGAATGCCCGCAGTCACAATAAGAACGGGGACGACCGTTCGTGACTACATTCTCACGATAGTTTGAGATTGTCATGATCACCAACAGGGTGCTGCATAAGTAAAGGCTATGATGAAGTCTGATTACCGTTACGTGATTCACTTATGAGTAAATTCTTTGGATCTTAGTCACAGTATGGTATGGAACAAGGGGCTGATGTCCGTAACTCTACGACTAAGCGCGTTTGATTAAGATTTCATACATCGTAGGCTATGCCTATCGCACGTGTGTATTATATGTATGCTGCCCGATGCCGTGTGCGTCTTCCGAACAAGTGTATTACTGTTATTATTATTCTATGTAGATCGCGCAGAAGCAAAAACGATGAAAAACTGGTAAGTTACTACCGTCGACACGTTTAAAGGGTGTAAATAGACCCTTAACGAAGCCGAAAGGCACTTGTTCTCCCCGCTATTGCGATAATTTTTTTGTCCTAGCTAGACCATACCTGGGAACCTTCTGGTTTCGGAGTTATTGGGGGTCAAAGATCCAAATTTTTCACAAGTTTTTTTTTAATACAAATTAATTTTAAGGTTAAAACTTTACTTTAAATACCTCCATGACCTGTTTACTCTTCAATGCATCCATAAGCACAATGTTTTGAATGCGTTACATTGAGTTTTACCGTAAAAGATTATTTTTCACCCCAAAAAAAAAAGTCATTTCCCAGCAATAATTTTTGCGTGTGGTTACTTAGTTTGATGTAGAGAGTGCTTGGTTAACGGCTTCGTGAAGGGTCTGTTTACACCTTGTATAGGGGTGCGACGGCGTAATACAGAAACGACTATAATAAAGTCGTTTCTGTTTTACGCCGTTATAAAGTGACCTAGCCGATTTCTGCAATGTGACCTTAGGAATAGCAACACTGTATAGAACGAAAGTGGACTCTACGGTTAAACCTCAACGCACACGTAAAAGCACTGCTTCGGGTCAACATCGCCTTAAATCAAGCTGTTAACCATTCTTACTTGAAACTTAAGAAGCACATAAGCTCGGATCGGAATCAGCTAGTGAAAATAAGGTGAGCCGATTGCGATTCAGTGCAGTGGTTATACGTGTGCTTTGAGCTTAACTGAAGGACTTAATTAATTTGCGCTAATTGGAGTAAGTAATCCTATGTTTTTGTTATCTGCGACTAAATTGTGTCTCCAACCATGACTCTTTAGCAACTATTTCGGAAATTATTACCCTATTTCACCTATCTATTTGTAAGTGGGGAAATTATGCAGTCATGTTTGTAAATTCCTCTGAGTAACAATTAAGGAAACTAATTTAGTACCTAATCAGGCCTTTGAAGTTATGCAAACTGGTTATTGATACAGGGTGTAAACGAACTCTTCACGAAGCCGTCAACCAAGCATTCTGTACATCAAACTAAGTAACTGCGCAAAAATTAATTATTGCTGAGAAACAATTTCTTGTTTTTGGTGTGTAAAATAAAGTTCTATGATAGTGCTCAATGTAACGTACGGAAAACATAGGCTGATGGATGCATTGAATAATACAGGTAGTCCAGTCATATTAGGGGTTTCACCTCGGAATGAGGGATAATAAGCTGTAAACTCGTAAATACCTTCATTTTGGTTTTCTAAAATTTGTCTCAAAATCTCGTGTCTGCGTAAGTTATTCAAGGTCAAACGTCAAAAAAATCTGTTTTTCGCGATTATCTAGGTTTCTATAGCAATGATGTTAACATTTGTTTTTAAAATTGTAGAGCATAAAATTTGTCGCAAATTTTGTTTTGAAAAATTTTTCATACGCTCAACCGTTTTTGAGATAGAGGGCAGAGACCCCGCAGCAAATTGCCACGTGCTGTATGCTGTGTTACTAGAAGCTCCCCAGGTATGGTCCAGAACAAAAAAAAACAAACAAATAAGACAAATGATAGCAATGACGGGATGTACAAGTGTCTGGTTTCGTTAAGGCTCGTTTTGTCACACCTTTTATGAAAAGTCTCGACTCACTCACTGAATTACTAACTCAAACCCCTGACGCATCTAGAAAGCTGAAATTTTGATAGGTTCCTTTTATGACACGCAAGAAATTGCCACGATGGATGGCAATGCTGATTCTACATTCCTATTGACTGAAAAACCTTGACTGTACCGAAGTTTGTAATATTGAATAACTTAAACTGTTATACATTCAAGCATGTCTATCAGCATTCGACACGCATTACGGCACTTGGTCTTATCATATTGCTTCAAGTAACGTTGTTATCGCACGCAATTACGTGTTAAATTAATCGTGTTTTATTAACAAAGAGCTCAGTTTAAGATCATGGACCCGATTAGTCACGCCCACAGCATCCCGAAGAACTGGCGCAGTCGAGTTTTACTGTAGCGAATGAAAAATTTGCTTTGCAGACTGTCATCATCTGCCTAGCCTTTTCCCAACAATGTTGGGGTCGGCTTCCAGTCTAAACGGATGCAGTTGAATACCAGTATTTTACATGGAGGGACTGCCTATCTGACCTCCACAACCCAAGTACTGGGTAATAGATAACCCTTGGTAAGACTGGTTATTGGCTTACGGGCCACTGACTACCTGTAACGACTGTCAAAGATCTACAAATGACAGCCAGGACCAACGGCTTCCCGAGGCACGGAGGAAACTCGGTGTGTGAGTGGTCACCCATCCACGTACCAACCTAGGCAAGCACGGCTTAATCTTAAGATCGACCCGAGCGGCCATTATCATTTAGCCACGAGCTCCTCTTTGCAGACTGTACGTTCCGAAAACTCGTAGAAAAGGCCAGCCACGGATTTTTGGAGCAAGATTTGAGGTACAATAAAATTAAACAGCCTCACAAGAGCTCCGGTAGTTTGCAGGGCTCGACCATGCCATCAGCAGTGCAACCGACCTTCTGAATAAGACTAATCTTTTGCCATGATACGAAGTATGAACTCTCATTAATAGTCCGGGTAGAAGATGCTATTAGGTGTTTCTTTTTTTTGTCGAGGTTTCGCCAATTAACTCAAAAGGACCCGACAAAAATTGCGGACACGGCTCCGGACACTGGATTCGAATAGATAATGTACAGACGCACATCAATCTGCTCGAAACTGTCAAATTTTTGCCAATCAACCTTGAACCTAATGCTTTAGCTTTAAAGTTGAAAATCTATTAAAGAAATTTGACAGATTGTAGTAGCTTGATGTGCTGGCTTCTGTACTTAAGTATCTGTCAGTGTCCTGCACTGTCCGCAATCTGTCCGTACCTTGAGACTTCAGACTATATTCTATTACCGATCTATAAATAATTCAAGCTACTTACGTGTTGTTATGGACGGTTACGAAATCGGTGAAAGTGTACTGTTGATATAATATTATTTTGTTCGTAATACGTGCACTATATTCACTTGGTTGTTCGTTATTATTTGATTATATTGTGACTCGTACGTGATTGATAACTCAGTAAATAATGAGATAAATATGTCTCTCAGTGAATGGGTTGTTAGATATGAACAAGCGTATCATTGGTACTTATTTGGAGAGGAGGCAAAAGCGCGATAACGAGGTGTATTGTGTTAATTGTGGCGTGGTGCAATAAAATAATAAGCAACTTTTGGCCCGCGGCTTCGCCTGCTTGGAGGTCGCATATTCCACGGAAAAAAACACCATATCTTAACCCAGGTCATAGATCTGGGAAGTAAATTTCATTGAAATGCTTCGGATTATACATCCCCAATTTAACCCCTTTACGCTTTGGGAATGAATTTTCAAAACTTTTTAAGCTCAAAATGTTAAGCTTCTAGATTCAGTGGTTTAGGCTGTGCATTGTCTTTCACTGAACAAATTTAACTTTTATTTAGTGGATTATCTATTAATTCCCTGGTATTATTATAAATCTAATATTCCGTATATTATTACATAAATGTTGTTTACAATGGACAATATGTTATCTTGATTTGTAAGTGTTTGGTGATGTGCAGATTATTTTTGTACATTTATTTATAGATTGTACAAAGGAAATTTCCTATTGTGGATGAAGAAAACATAGCACAGCCCATTGTTTTAACTGGTCATATATCATAGGATATCAAGTTGGCCTTATTATTATGCAGGCGATGTAGAAGGTCGCTTGTTGCAAGTTGTTCACAATTCAAATTATATACATGTTGTAAGGAATATCGTGACACACCCTTTTAACATGAAACACACTCAATTCAAGACACACAAAAAATTAAAATCAGCTGTTCAATACAAAAGTACAAGAGTTGCATAGCTGCAATGTAAGAAAAAACTGTATTTTTGTTGTTGTTTTCTTTCTTGTTTTGAAGAAAGAATACAAAAATATTGTGGTTAAACAGTGATTTGAGAAGAGCAACAAAAGTTTTCTATGACTCGGAAAACTTTTGTGGAGATAAATCATAGAAATTTTTACTTAAAGTAATTTGTATTGTAGTAAGAGATAATGAAGACAGCGTACATTCTTTGGAGTATTTACTGACCTGATTTGTAATCTCCTTCAGATAAACCAAGTAGGAAGTACTCCCAGCCAGTTTGCAAGATTGGAACCTTGCATGAACAGGCAAGAAGCACAAATATGTGAGGAAGGTAGTGGAGAATATTAAAAACTTTTTAAATACCCTCATGGAGAAAAAACTTGTCTCTACTTTGAGGGTTTAATATTAATTTATTAAATCTTGTTACAAGCTCAACTATGAGTACAGTTTATGAAATAACTGGCAGTAAATTACACAAATTGCCAATTGGAAAAAATACTAACACATTCTACTACTGATTGGAAATTATTGAGTGGTAGTCATAATTTAAAATTATTTGTAGTTTTCTATTGAGAATAGTGTTATTTTATTAAATAGGTCAGAAAAAAGAAGAAATCTTTTCAAAACAGGGTAAATAAACAGGATTCTTTACTAAAGTCTAAAAGCCCCAAAAGGAATACAGTAGAATACATTACAATGAGCTAAATTGGCACATATAGAACAAGGTTGATCATTAATAGGTATCACAACAGCCCCATTTACAGTGGTGATGTGGTTCTCCTTAACAATCAACATTCAATGTACTTGTATTTGAATCTAATAGCACTTCCAATAAGGGACAATATGTAATAAATTGTTAGTTAAACGACCGCAGCATGACAACAGCATAAACTAGATTTATTGAAAAGGAAATAAGGTCGACAATGTAACGGATATGCCACTTATTGGAAACATTACAAACGAACGAAGTGACTGACAATTTTCTCAAACAACTTTAAGGTTATTTTGACTTCGCATAACTTATCTTTGCAATACTGACATAAATCTGATATGTTTAATGCTGCAGCGGGAAACTGGCAAACCAAATAAGTAGGGCAATAAGTTCAAATTCAAATTCTTATCGTAGAAATCAGTCACATATTGTGCTAAAGTTAACAACGTAAACAAAGATAAAACTTACCAATTTTCGGTTTTTGGTAACAAAATTTGTTGGAGTACGTGCACAAATGAAAATTTTCCGTTGTTGAGGCGTAAATACGGGTATATTTGTAGTAATACGGCAATGATTGGCAAAAAAGCGACGCACCGCCATGCAATTTGACATTTTTGCGCCGGTCTTGCCAGCCATGAAAATAAATAATGATGTCAAAATAAAAAGTTTGGTAGATTTTAGCAGATAATAATTTTGAAATTATTGTTACATTATTTGTATCATGTTTAACTTCAAACAATATTATAACGAGCCCTTATCACGAATACTGATAAGTACTTTCCCTATCCTTTATATGTTGTTATTTGTTTATGTGGGCAGTAAGTTTTGTCTTTTTGGCATCCAAAGGTTGTCTGGAAGTCTTCGATATCAGCAATAAGAACATCATTGGCCCCAAATACGACTGTACAGTCTCGAATCTGAAAATATGCATTTTTTTTAAATTTCTGTTTTAAGCTTAGTATTAAGGTATAATAATATTTTATACCGATTTATATTTTAGATCGATAAAACTAGAAGTATATTACACATACTAATAGAAATATTTATTCTTGGCAATTTTTCGTGAACTCTTCGATCTAGCTCTTGGACTATACCTTACTAATTGAACTCATTATATCTTCTAAACTAAGACCCGATTAAATCTGTGACTTGGCCACAAATTGCGACTAATTAGCGATTAAATTTGGAACAAAACAGATCTTCGCTACGTGCCCTAGTTTTTGAGATATAAGTGTGGCCAAGCTGGGGAGACTCTTTCCAGATCGGCCACCTATAAACCCTTAAATCTTTTGAACTAGTGAGCGACAAATTCTGATATTTGGCGACAAATTTTTTGTGTTATCAAAATTGAAATCCCTGATGGTGGCCAAGCCAGTGTCAGTCACACAGCGAAGCGAGCTCGGAAATTTTAATATCTTGCCTCGAATAAATTCAGATAATTATATAATTTGAGATCAAAATATCCATATGCTCCATTTTTTGCAACCTTGTGTATGTATTTTTGCCTATTAAGGCTTCGGGGCAAGGGGCTCCTACTTTATTTCAGCCTCTGTCTATACCGGTCGCAGCCGTGATAGTCTAGTGGTGTGACCGTCGTCGGACTGCCAAGTCATAGGTCTCGAGTTCCCAAACACTCTCCTCTGATTTTTCGGATTCATGTGCTTATTCTGTAATTATCCCCTGCTTCGGTGAAGGAAAACATCGTGAGGAAACCAGCATGTCTGAGAGATTTTTCTCGATGGCATGTAAAGCCAAGTCAAATGCCCTTGGGCGGCATAAAAACTCTGACACCATGTTAGGGACTAACCAGACGATAAAGAAGAAACCAGCCCCCAATTACTTGAGGTATGTAAATGTTGACGATATACGCAACGAGTGCTGCGCCCACCGAGCGAGCGTCACTGAGCGAGTTTTTTCTTTGATAGCTCTTGTCACCGTTACAAATTAGTTTGTTTAGAACTAGTTTAAGCAACCGTGATTTAATTCGGTAAAAAGAATAACTAAGGAACATAAATAAAATAAAAATAGGGAATTCATATCGTTTATTTACGATGAGTGGTCACAGCGTCCTACACGAGCAACGTAACCCGTCGTCCGTCGTAAGGCACTAAGTAAGAAACGGACGCACCGGATATAAATAATCACTACATTTCAAATTAACACAAACTAACCAATCAAACACTACAAAAATATAATCCTTACTATATTAATTAAGTACTGGTGGCCTACCACCGTTAATAACAGTAACAGTGTGAGAGGGCGAAGGAACTATAAGTCTTTTATAGCACCATCTCTTTCACACACTGCAGCATTCGATATTAGAGGTGGCGGCAGGCCCCCTGCTCTGCGCAATCGCATATAAAATTGTATCGACACCGTTGCAACAATTTTATAAGCAATACCATTGAAAATCTACTAATTTGAACCCAACAAAGATATGTTAACATTTACTTCATGATATTTACAATGTTATTCAAATAATATGAATAAGTTTTGGTTCTTTTAGGTTTTTTAATAGTTCTAAAACTAGATTAGCAATATTAGACTGTAAGAAAAATCTAAAGTATTGTCTTAATACTGATTTTCGGTAATTTTAGTCATAAGAGTTGGATATGTTACAATGAAATTTTACTGCAATTCTTGTTCAGATTTGGCAAAAATGGAATGAATCAGATATTATATTGCAATAAGAGTCCACTGTACACTCCTGGATATTTAATTTAATATTATACATAATTGCAGCATACTCTATTAAGAGTGATGATGATGCTGATGCAGCTGCCAGGAAGAGGAAGGAGAGGGGTTATCTTGGCTTCTAAAGATATAACTTTAAGTAGAGTAGCAGCCAGCTTCCCACGCAAAACCCTAGCGGTTGCAAAGAAGGCAGAAATATCAGGGAAGGCTAGTTGTGTTGCAATTAGGCAACAGGCCACAATCATGAATGGTGGCACAGCTGTAGGACCGATGCCGGACGTGTTACAACACGGCTTACTGCCAGCTTTGCTGAGTAAGTCCCACCCCCCAATGAGCAATCTTTTAGACATTTCTTTTATATGTTTAATCTTGAGCAGACCATAACGCTCCAGCATCCGAATGTCAAGAAGATTATGCTCAATGAGGCAATATCAACCCAGATTGAAACCAGCATGAAGTTCGTTGATGCTGCCATAAATGGGCCTCTAATGGAAGATGAACAGAGAGCTGAACTGAGGAGGGGTCTTTTCAGTGGCAATGAAAGGGAGGTTGAGAGGTGGGCGAATGCTGGTGCTGATGCATGGGTCAAAGCCTCTTCAGCAGCAACGTACACCAGCCTAATCATGATGCTGACTAATGAGCTCAGTCAGATGTCTATGACTGACTCATCCACTGGCACAAGCCAATGAATTCATATAAAAATATTATTTTTCACATATTATTAAGAGCTATCTTATAATATTATATCGATAAATAACTAAGATGTATGTGCTTTGAATACACCTACATAAGATACTTCAACTAAAGACTGACCGCTTTAATGAGTCCTCCGCCTTGCCCTAATTGAACCAATAGGTGATCAACCTTCAGAATATTCCAATTAAATTGATTCCTTCGCGAGGACTCCTAAAAGCGGTCGGTCTATAACCACTTCAACGACCGCAGGTAGCGTAGTTACTAAAAATAGGAGTTATGTGAATCAGTTTTTATTTAACTTTATCTTGTTGAGATAACATCTACACGTCTGTGAAGGTTTGCCAGCAAAATTAATTTAATCCTGTAGATGTTGTATTGATTTACCCGGTTTTCATTTTGTATTTTCAAGAACTGCACGCGTAGCATGACCACAAGAATCGTCAAAATGACAGATTGTGAAAAGAAATCTGTCATTTTTTCGACACAATCTGTCATTTTGTCGATTATTCCGTCAAAGAAACCCGTTTCTACGGTGGTCATGCTACGCGTACTGCTAGTCCAACAAATGCAAATGTATTCCTAGCACAATATTTCATGGATTACACTATAACAAATAATTGTTTTGGCATAAAGATGCACTACGTGGCTTTGTCAACTAATTATTCAGCCGATATCGTGCATTTATAAATGAATTTTTAGATTTCATAACAAGAGTAAGTATGGAAGAGAATTATGGCCTCGTGACAGTGTAATGTCAACTAAGGCCTCTGTCATACTAGGCTAATAGTTTGCAGCATTCTGCTGATGGATGCATTGAATAGTAAACGGATCATGGAGATATTTAAAGTGAAGTTATAGACTTAAAAACTGGAATAAAAAAAAAAGGAAAAAAATTGGATCTTTGACCTCCAACATCTCCGTAAGTAGAAGGTTCCCAGGTATGGTTCAGAACAAAAAAAACTATCGCAAAGACGGGGAGAACAAGTACCTTTCAGCGTCGTTACACCCTTTATTTAAAAAGATAGCGTGCCAAAAGTCTGACAACCAGCCTTATAAAATCGTATTACCCAGTACTAACTGGGTTGTGGAGGGCTGATAGGCAGCCGTTCCATGTAAAATACTTGTATTCAGCTGCATCCGGTTAGACTGGAAGCCGACCCCAGCATAGTTGGGAAAAGGCTAGGTAGATGATTTAAAAAATAACGTGACCTCATTGGTTGGATTGGGACATATGACATTGGATAAATAGCCCATATGGGCTATGGACACGCCATCTACAGTGAGTCTGACCAACCTTCCCCATTCAGGACAAACGCAGCAATAACTATAGCCAAGTGTGACCGCGGCCTCAGTCATCAAATATTTTTGAAATACCAGTGTCACCAATAGGAAGACAGCCCTGTGCTATTACTTATTATTTCAAAGTGTATCTAATACAGGGTGTAAACGGACCCTTCACGAAGCCGTCAACCAAGCATTCTGTACATCAAACTAAGTAACTCTACGCAAAAATTATTGCTGGGAAACGACTTTTTTTTTTTAGGGTGAAAAATCACGTTTTACGTTAAAACTCAATGTTACGCACTCAAAACTTAGTGCTGATGGATGCTTTGAAAAGTAAACGGGTCATGGAGTTAATTAAACTAAAGTTAAAACTTTAAAAAGTGATAAAAAAAAAAAACTTGTGAAAAAATTGGAACTTTGACCTTCAATATCTCCAGAACCTGTGGTTTCCCAGGTATTCTCTAGAAGAAGAAAATGACCCCAATGATGGGCAGAATATGTGGTTTTCGTTTTCGTTAAGGGTCTTTTTACTCCCTTTATATATTTCTAACAATCTGAGGAATAGACGAAAAGGTGATAGAATTTGTTTACAGTTAACAATGAAATCTTAATTAAACCTTACATAAAACATGGCAAGACTCCGCAAATATAATCACAAAGTGCTTTTAATGTAAACAAGTGATGTTACGCAATTCCTAACATTTTTATTATGTAATTGAGATCATTTAATTAGCAATATTTACGTGATTTTCATTTAAATATAAACGCTGCCTTATTTAAAGTGAATTAAATTTAGACATTGCGATTAATAAATCGATTTTTAGCATTCATTTACACACTAAAACACGACAATATTCATTTTAATTTCTAAAGAATTAAATTAATGATGACTACGAAAAGATTCTACGCCTATATCAATTTTGGTCTCAATTTTTACTCGAATTTTATATGCTACTTGTCTTGTAATTTTAATAGAATAAGAATATTCTTTACAAGCTAAACTTAATACTGATTAACACACAACAAATCGGTAATGAACTTATAATGTAAAAAGATAAAAGGAACAAACATTCTAATTAAAAAAATAGATGCTCTACATTTGGTCCTAAATAATTCAATCATAGACTTAGGATACGCGAATTAATTTACACAAATAATTATTTGACTCAACTTCCAGCTTCTAAAAGCTGGTAAGGGTTAACATTTGTTGCTACTCTGGTTAACCAATCACATCGAGTTACAGGCCTACCGCTCAACTAAGACGGTGCCCTCGGTACTCTCGGGAGTTGTGACGTGTCGCCCAGTCGTTCGCCCGCAGACTAGCGTCAACACACCCCCCCCGCGCACCGCGCAGCTACCTCAGTCACCGTCTCAATTAAACGGTATGCCTGTAACATGGCATTATTCGACAGCACATTCAAGCCGAGTTTTTGGAACCTGGGAGCATTACCCTCAAATATTGATAGGACAATACACCGCAAGCTCTAGTATTAGACAGTGCTACATTTCGAGTCTACGTTAGACAGCGCACGCGTAGTAAACGTCTTTAGGTACAGAGACGAAGCAACAACGCAACACGAAGATAGAACAATTTGATAACATTTATATGCTGTTCTTGTTAAGTGACATTTTATTTCCTCCTTTCGTTTTCCTTAATTTATGTAAAAAGGTGCGTTTTTGTTCCTATAATTTTTCCTGAAGATCAGTGTTTCCTCTCAAATTATGTTTTTCCACAAAGGAAAGTGCAAAACTCCTTTACAAAACTTGTTTGTCAGACACCATCATATTCATAACTATATCAAACACAAGCAGTATCATTTTTCCGCCAACTCCTTATAAGCACACACAAATTAACTTTATAAACATAAGTGAACCTTCCGTTATCATTGTGGCTACCCATAACATACTGCTGACAGTAGGTCAACACAGGCTAAACTTTCGAAGGATGGATGTGGGCGGAGCTTATATCCCGAAGTCATACTATAGTTCGGGAGCATACCAGTCATAAGTTAGACTGTGTTTAGGAGAAGCTGTCTTGTTCACACTCATCCCAGCTGTCACACTCGTACTGGTCGCAGTCGTAGTCGATATCGCACGCCGCGTGCCCTGTCGCGTCCGAACTGATGTCTGTCAGCGCCGCTTCCGATACCGGCTTTGATGATATGTCAAGGATCTGGGGAAAAAATAGCACATGGATACAAAACTGATTAAGTCGGTGGCAAAAAAACTGAATCAAACACATAAAAGTCAGCGACTTTAGAAGCTAGTTTTTTGTTTTTTTTTTGTTTTCGAAGTCGGTTTTATTTTTTGCAAAAAGTTTTTTATTAGCCATTTTGAATGGGAAGGAAAACTGTTAAATTAGTTCCGCGTAGATGGCGGTGCTTTGTTCCCGCGCTGGCTTTAGCATGAAGATGACTAAGACAAAACACTCCGCGTTCTCTCGCGGCGAAGCTCCCAAGCTACCAATTTTTCTAGTACACGTTACATTTACATAGTCCTACATACATCAGCAGAAGACCGAAGGCTGTAGTTATCGGACTGCGCATCTCTGTCGGCAGTGGACAGCGCATGTAACGCCAAGGAGTTACGTTTGGGCTCCTCGCGCGATAGGTTCTTGCCGTCCGATCGAACTGCCACTTCTGATGGATTTGAACGCTCTGGAAATTAAACACAAAATTAAAACGTACATATGTAAATAGTTTAAGAAGAATTTTCAATTTATCTGGAATAAACTACGATGATTTAATGCATTCTAGTAAGGATTTATGCAAACTTCATGCTGATTTATGCACACATGTGGGTTGCTAATAAACAATGCTATCTTACAGTAAAAAGGCAAATCTTCAGCATTAATCTCATGAATACATACAGGGTGTAAGGGACAGCCCCTATGTTTAAGAAAAATGGTTAAAAGAAATGCCTACATCTTATCGACGCCGAATCGATTCTGCGTTGATAAGTGAGATCTATTCCTTGAGCAGTTTCTTACCTTTCACTAGTGGATCTGCAAGTGACACTTGGGATCCGCTGCGAGGCGAGCCTAGACTGCCGCTGTAATACATCTCAGGATTCGCTTCATGCCGATCTGAGTTAAAGAAACACATAGACATTACCAAGGCTTTAACGAGATAAATAAAAGTGGCAGCGGCATATTGCTGCCTTTTTCGTAACCAAGTTCACAAGTTGGGCTTTGGCTAGGAGACAGCTGAATAGCAGTAGTCTACATGGAACTTCTGTCTATCTGATAGCTATATGTGGAGGTCAGATAGGCTTCCATACCAGTATAACGATACCCTCTGTTAAGATCAGTTGGTAGGTTGTTATTTTGGCAAAGCTGCGTGTACCTACAAAAATAATTATTGAATCTTACCACAGTCCACAATCTCGTGAAACACGTAGTTGGTAGTGACGACGGGCTGTCGGATCCACGGGTGTGCCATCAGCTGCGTTATCGTGCATCTGTTGGTCGGCTCCTTGCACAGCATCCAGCGGAGGAGTTGTTCTAAATCTGTTAATGAAATAATTACCGCAATGTAACATGATAAGATCAGAAATAAAATTATGTTCGAAGAGGACAAAGTATTTTCAAATGAAATATGACGATTTTCACGTTTTGCTGGTGAAAGATATACGAGATATCCGTAAATAAATAGATAAAGATGAAAACATTATAGTATTCAATGCGCAAACGGTTTTGATTTATTATACTGATTTAAAAAAGTTTTTTATGTGATTTCGGAGTAAAAGCCAACAATTATGGATAACATTAATTAATACAACAACAAGCCAACAAGTGAGATGAATATTATTTTTACCTTCAGAAACCACCTGCGGGAACGCTAGCGGCCCTTGTATCGTGTCCTCGATGTCAGAAAACGGGTTAACAAAGAATGTCAGGACATAAAGGGTTATCCCCATTGACCACATCTCTAGCTCAGGGCCCGCGTATCTGTGGAAGTAAGATTTCTTTATAATATGCAGTTTTACTAAGCAAACAAAAATGGGCCAAGTATTGTGCCCTGCGGAACTCCTATTCTGCCAAAAAATCTTAAATATGGCATTCAGTTAAGGCCGAATTTCTGAATCTTCTAAATCAAGTACATAATAAGGTGATGCATATCTTCAATTAACATAGTAGGAATGTATTTTTTTATCCATAATCTGTGATTAACTCTATCAAATGTCTTCAATGAATCAAAAATCGTTTTCAAACATGAACTTACTTGTTCCCCGCTAAAACTTCAGGGCTGCAATACTCCGTGGTCCCATAGAAAGTGGAGAACAGCGTGTCTTTGCTCATGAACGTCGCTGAGCCGAAGTCTATGAGTTTGACGTGGAATTTGTTGTCTATGATCACGTTCTCGTCTTTTATGTCGCGGTGTAAGATGTTAAGGGAGTGAAGGTACTCGACCGCTAGTCCTATCTGTAAATGTCAAAAGGCAGACAGTAGTTTCAGGTCAGTTCTTTAGTAAGTCGATAGGTCCTGTGGTAAAGCAGTTATTTCACAATCTACAATTATTATAATCGTTGACTACTGATACAGAGCAATAACGACAAATCATTGCTAGACCAGAAAATGGGTAAATAAGCTTAAACTATGCATTAAATTTGAGGGTCAGACATCGCAAGACACTATGGCTATGGCTTTTATTTAATAATTCATGGCGTTTAAATCCATACCTGTCTAAAAATGTAACTGAGCAGTGGTTCATCGAGCCTCGGTCGTCGCTCGATAAACTCAAACAGATCCATGCCCGCGCCATGTTTCTCCATAACCATCTGGAAATACTTCTCGTTCTCGAACACGTCTAACACGCTCACCTGAAAAATAATGTTCACCAAAAATAAGGATGACCGATGCGTTTCAAGATTTTTGTGAGTCTCCGCCGCAGAGATCAAGGAAGCATGGCACAATTCTTATAATACTCAGCAGTGGTTGCAACAAGGCTATACGTCCCGTCACTTAAAAAGAACGCTGACCGCTCAAATAAACTTTCTCTTTTTTTTTATTCCAGCTTTTTCCAAACTTCTAAGTAGCTAGTAAAGTACCTATTACAATTCTACAATGTAACTATTATACTTATATTATAAAACAATAGCTTAGTACTTCAGGACGCGACTGTATAACGTGCGCAAACACATCCCCTCCACTGTTGCTCAGCGTTCTTTTTACGTGCCGGGACTTATACCAATGATGATGATGATGACTGTCGCTGGCAGAACGAAGTAATAGAATGATGGGCTAGCAGGTTGATGACAACGAAGCCAGTCAGTTATCAGTGAGCAATTTGTTTTCTAGTCTTAAATTATCACTAAATAAAGGCACGGAGCGAATCACGCTTTCTTTGAATCCTTCAGCAGCTTCCAGGTGCAATTGGTTTATTACCACAGTATTGTTTAATTTTCGTTAGGAAGCAAACTAATATGACAATTAGACTATTTTGCACTGATAAGCGTCTTATACTCACAATATTAGGATGTTTAAGCGTGAGCAACAGACTCAGCTCCAGTGGCACCCGGCGTCCATCAGGCGCGTCCACCCAGAACTGTGCGCCCACCTTCTCCTTGAGTATGAACTTGGCGACTGTCAGCAATCTGTCAGAGCGACGGTACGCCATCTTGACGCAGCCGTAGGCGCCTTTTCCTACAAAAGGTAATGTTTTTAGTTAAAATATGTGAAAAACTAGTGATTCAAGTTACTTAAAATTAATACCGGTTTTCACGAACACCACCGACCTAAATATTATTACTTTGTTGATTTTATTATGATGTTGGTTTGCATTATTGCATTCTCGTCGTTGAACCTAGCATTGAAATCCAAGAGTGAAGGTGTCGCCTTTAAATGCCTAAGGTGTAACTTTTTGGTTTAATTTCGTTGCGGGATCCAAGACAGTAGAATCGTTTCTCCGTTTCTCTCGTCAAGCTTCATTGGTCACCACTGCTGATCCTAGCTTTCAGGAGTTGCATTGATTGAGAATAGGTGTTGGGCTTGTCCCAAAATGCCTTAGGCGTCTACCATACGTTGTTTTCCAGTACTTTTGGTGTGTGTGAAAACTTCACATCAAATGAAAAAACCTTATTTGACAGTATTAGGATTTCGACATTCTAGTTATAAGTTCGATTAAAATGACTCGATTTTGTAAAAAACCTATTTAGAATTATTTGATTTTTATTTATTATTTGTTTTGTCTCTGCATCACCCTAAGGGGGCGTCCATAAATTACGTGAGGTGTTTTTTTAAATTTTCTGCCCCTCCCTCCCCCCCTGGTGAGATGTCGTGAGATTTTATTCAACCCCCTCCCCCATCCCCCAATCTCACGTGAGATTTTTCAAAATGTGAGTTTCTTACGTAAACGCGTTGGATTGTTATTGTAAAAAGAAAAAAACAAATTTGCTTCGTGCTTTTATTTACGACTAGTTAAGACTAGTAATCAATATTGCTGAGAGTTTAATTATAAGTGTAATAAAAATTTAACAATAGAATACTTAAATCGTAACTACTGTGATTAAAAAAAGAATACCTACTCTAATTCAGTCCATGGAGAATCATGCACGGTCTCAAGAGAGACTATTGGAACCAACATGTCCATATGATTTTCAGTAAAATCATCTGCTCCTTCAACTTCGTTCTGATCTAGCCACTCTAAGCCATTGGCACTTGCACAAAGTAACTCATTAGCTCGTCTTGTGACAATTCGTGAGGGTCGCACTTTGCGGAACATACGTGCTTGCTTAGCTGGTGCAATGTGGGCTGATCGCCTGTGCTCTGCAGCTCTTGTGCTAGATGCAAAGTAAATATCGCATGTACTACAGCATCTTTTCTCTAAATCATCACGTACACTTGGGCAATAGAGATCATAAGGCGTGCTGATGAAAACATTCAGCGGTTGAATCGGTAGGCACTGGCGTATTAGAAATGGAGCAAATGCCTTTCCGTCATGCTCTTTAAAGTCCGGAATTGTCAAATGTCCATCAACTTGAGTGATAGGGTATGGAGGTGGCAGAAAACGGTCGTGAAGAATCATATGCAGATCACTCCGGCGTGGGCTGCAGCACTTCTGGTCATCGCATTTTACAACCGACAGCGGCTTTACGGCTGACAGTGGCGCGAAAACAAAGGACGGGCTACACTGTACCGTAAATTCAGATTAAATTGAGCTATTTGGTATAAAACAAATATGGTGGTTTGACAGTCAGTAAATGTATAACGTTGATGTATGAATGAAATTATTTTCTTTCGAAAGAATTAGTAAATGATCTTAATCGTATTACGATTACGTTTAAGATTAAATCTTAAGCATGTACAATCTGGATTAAATGGACCAAAATAGTATATTTTTTTTTTTGTTTCAATCAGAAAAAAAATTGCGTGATATTTGCCGAGACCCCCCCTCTCTCCAACGTAAGATTAGATGAGATTTGACTCGACCCCCTCCCCCCCTTAAACACCTCACGTAATTTATGGACGCCCCCTAAGGTAGACTGGTAGAAAATGCCCAAGGCATTAAGTCCGCCTTTGTACATTATGTGCATAAAGTTTTAATAAATAAATAAATTATTAGTGTTTGCTTACCAATCTGCTTGAGCGTAACATAATGTTTGTTGTATTCGCCGGAGACCTGCTCGTCACCACACTGGCTCACAAGCGACATCGACTGTGGCCTGCTGCTAGCCGACTTGTTACCCTGATATGAAAACAAATAAAGACGATTTTAGAATCAATGCAATTATGCAATGTTCACGAAAAGAAATTAGAAATCCACTTGAATTTATTTGAACAAAAATTTTAAGACTGGCTGTCAGCCGACTTGTTACCTTGAAAGGAGAACAAATAAAGATGATTTTACAATGCACTTTTCAAGACAAGGTAAAATTATAAGCCAATTTAATTATGTAATTAAAATAATTTATTTAAACTTTGGACACGCTTGCGCTTGTCTTTTGGCAAGAAGATAATGATTATTATGATGATAATGAGATGATGATAATGATTGGCCAGAAGATTTATGACAAGATAATGAATTAATGATATCACTATGCAATATTATATAGTCGTATCGAATTGATATTGATAACAACATTCGGCACTGGGGGGGGGTCTAGAATTTATGCACTGAATTATTGGTAACAGTTTGCGAATCAATGTCCCTTACACCGTTGCGCTGTCAAATCAAAATGTCGTCGACATGAAAAGAACAAGAATAATAAAGAGGTAGAAGAACATCTGGAAAAGAGTCTCTGGTTGGAAAGGCCTCCCACTAAGTAGACCGATGACCTGATGAAGGTTGCGGGGATCCGCTGGATGCGAGTCGCACGGGACCGGCCAATGTGGCGGCACTTGGGGAGGCCATGGCCACTAGTGGACGTCTTTCGGCTGAAATGATGATGATGATGAGAATATATGGAGTATATAACTAATACACAAGACATACTATACCACAGTGTTACTAACGAGGACTAGCGAGTTGTCGGCCGTGGACGCGATACTGGACGCGAGCGTGGTGTGTCGCACCGTGTCCTCTAGCTGCACGCCCAGCCACACGCAGCGGACGCGGGAACCTGTGTTTAACTGCATGCTGGACACTGTGTACAGGACATCTGGAAAAGAGTAGTAGTAGTAGTCATTATTTGGAATCATCAAAGTGTGTATTAGAAGTTCAAGTGCGATTGAAGAACGTGGGGACGCTCAGCAGTCGCGGTTGTACACAAGGGCGCGCGCGATCGAATACGAGTCGTACGATCCTTCTTGTCGTAGATTGATGCCTCGTTTAGTGCCCAGTTATAGGTGATAGGGGCTCCATTTATTTTATAAGTTCAAATGGTAATGGCTACTTATACTAATAACTTTATTTTTTACAGTTTGCCATGAATTTTTTCTTGTCCCAATACCCCAGGTGGAGATACCATAAATATTATTAATGTACTCACTAAGATGAGTGCCGTCCTTGTGCAGCACCACGCCCCTGTAGGTGCCGTCCTTGTGCTGGCAGTCGGTCGCGCACTCGCACGGTTCCGCTTTGTTTCGCGAGTGTTGCGGTGTTGACGTCATCACTAGTGTACGGACAATGCGCTTAGCTACGCACGGAGTTTCGGGTGCGTCGTCTGCGACAAGAAAAAATAGAATTAGGGATTGGCTACACTTACCGACGAGGTATTTGCTTGTGAAAAATTCTGTCAGAAAGACTTATGACTATGCAGCAGAATAGAAAACGACGTCTGTTTGAGCTGTGAAACGGAAAACTGTCTTAGGGATGTTTGGTAATAATTTTTTTGTCAATCTTTCGACTCCAGAGTGGCTGAATTATTGCGACATCTAAATGTTTGCTACTAAAAACGACTAAATACGGTTATCTTACCCGTATACAATTTCCTAGGCGCTGATTCAGTCTGTGTCTCCAAATCGTTATCATTACTCAAGCTATCAACGCTTTCATTACCGTTGTGTTTCGGCAAGTCTTCGATTTCACAACCAGGGGGCGGCATCTCATTGATAGGAGTCAGGAAATCCGCACTCGTCTCATTTGAGTCACAAAAGTCTAAAGAAAGACTTGTCTTATCATCCTTCCCTGGTAGATTGGCTTTTAGAGATCTATATTTACTTGAATCGAAGGATAGTCTTAAAGAAGGATCGTTTAGTCTTACTCTAGGGGTATTTCCAGTAGGAGTAACTTCCTGAGAATGCTGCGAAGTATAGTAAATAGAATCAGACTTCTCCGCAGGCTTAGCAATAGGCTTCGCTAGATTACTCTGTTCAGAACGGAGAATATTCTCGCTCCGAGATTTCGATATGCTGCTATGACAAAAATTCTCGTCGTCTATAGATATTCCTGACATCCCAGAAGTGACGTCAGGTAGGGCGGATATGTCGTTTCGTTGTTCTGTTGTACTGATGCTGGAGACCATGTCTTGTGTGGGGGTGGGAGTGTGTGTGACCATGCTGCAGGACTTGTCGAGACAGAGGGCGCTGGACGATTTCTCTCGCGTGGTTGAGAGGATGGATGGATGGACGTTGAGTGACATGCAGGCGGATTTTTGGCTACCGTTGAAAGCACCGCATGAGTCGTCGTCGGTGTCTGATGCTGGAACAATAAAATGAAATATTTTGTAAACGGTTTTATTTAGCTTGCCCTGTTTGTTTTTTTTGGGTCTAATTCAGTAATTTTATGGAAATTAAATGATTTACCAGATGTTGAAGGAGCCTTAAGAGATCTTTGAACAGAAAACGAAAACTAATACCAAAAACTCAGCACGCGTAGCATGACCACTGTAGAAACGGGTTTCTTTGACGGAAGAATCGGCAAAATGACAGATTTCTGTAGTTGACAAAAGAGATTGCCAAATTGAGATTTCGCAGGGCACTCCTGACGCTAATTAGCTCCCATAGATTTTTTTTTTTACACTAGAAAAGACTAGAAAAGAATCGAAATCGAAATTTGGTTTGCTGTAAGAAAACCCAATTCTGGGTTAAGCTCGCCATTGTACATAAGCTATGTTATTGCAACTTGTATGTATATTTTTTGTGGTTTTGTGTGCAATAAAGAATAAGAATAGAAAAGCATACAGCAAAATAGTTTGCAACATACCAGACCCATTATCATCATTATTAACCGGCGACAGCGTCATATTCCTGTTCCTCTCAGGCATCTTCACGATATCAGCCGGCTGGCAGAAGTTCTGTATGACATCCTCAATGTGGTGGCCTATGACTTCGGAGTGCGGCTTCCCGAAGGTCAGCATGGCGAAGTGGTGGTTGCACGCGGTTATTATACCGCTCTCGTCTACTACTAGGAGACCGCTGACGTTGTACGTGACCTGGGAGGGGGAAGGTTAACAATTTAATAATATACAAGGTGTAAACGGACCCTTCACGAAGCCGTCAACCAAGCATTATGTACATCAAACTAAGTAACCCTACGCAAAAATTATTGCTGGGAAACGACTTTTTCAAATCACGTTTTACGGTAAAACTTAATGTAACACACTCAAAATATTGTGCTGATGGATGCAGTGAATAGTACGGGGGTCATGGAGGTACCTATTTAAAGTAAAGTTATAACCTTAAAAACTAATCTTTTTTTTAAACTTGTGAAAAAGTTGGAACTTTGAGATATCTCCGTAACTAGAAGGTACCAGAAGAAAAAAATGATCGCAATGATGGGGAGAACAATTGCCTTTCAAATTCGTTAAGTGTCTATTTACACCCTTTATATGTAAATGACACCTCATTTAATTTGTGGTAATAAGTAGATCTATGGAAGGACGACACACAAGTTATGTAATCTGTGGTCAGACGAATGTACTAGAAAGAAAACGCTAAAGGATTGTAAAGGAATTTGTGAAATTAATAGCTTCAAATGTTGTTTCTCTTTACAGGTAAGATTTGTTATTATGTAGTTGCATTATACGTTCATAATCTAAAAGAGAAATATGTGAAACATTGTAAAATGTTATTTAATAAAATATTCTCTTTACAGAGCAACGCAATTTGGTTGTTATTTCACGGTTCTAAGAAAACGTTCCCTGTGAATAAAACTACATAAAGGGTGTAAAAAGACCCTTAACGAAGCCGAAAGGCACTTATTCCCCCCATCATGGCGGTCATTTTTTTGTTCTAGACCATACCTGGGAACCTTCTAGTTACGGAGATATTGGGGGTCAAAGTTCCAACTTTTTCACAATTTAAAAAAAAAATACAATGTTTTAATGTTGTAACTTTACTTTACACACCTCCACGACCCCCGTACTATTCATCCCATCTATCAGCACAATGTTTTGAGTGCGTTATTTTGGGTTTTACCGTAAAACGTGATTTTTCACCCCAAAAAAAAAATCGTTTCCCAGCAAAAGGAGATTGCCCATGGACAGTACTCTTGATAAATGACTTGTGTCTCAAAACCTTAAACGGCATGAAATATCAAAAATAAAAATATTTTTTTTAAATAAGACTTAATGATTATTTAAAATGGCATAGTTTTTTGAATAATAATTAGTACTTTTAAGTTTCAGACTATAAAGTACGCCATTTTTTACTATCACCTGTCATTCTAGGGATGTCAATTTATTCTATTACGGGTAAAGTGCCTACCTACCCACATAAAATAAAATGATAACGATTTTGTTTTGATTGTTCAATCTATATTGTAAAGTAATAACAGAGTTCTAAATCACATGTAGTTGCTGGTATTTCTAATACCAGTGGTTGTCAATGGCGGCACGGGCGCCAAGTGGTATTGTTTATTACTAAAGAAAGGACTTTTTGTGTTGTGATCATTGTGACTGTGGTGCGATGTCTCAACGGCTCTTTGAGATTAACTCCACTTGTGCGCAGACTCATGTTGTCGGAGATTCCCAATAACATCATGAATATTTTACGAGTCTGGATCTCACCAACGCCGGTTAGAATAAACATTGTCTTTTTAACGTACCTACCTACGTTAAAAAGACAATATGATAACATGATTTTTTTACTTAGGAACTGCGTTTTTATGTTTGTGTACCATTAACAAATCTTAGAGGACAAAAGTACAATCCACGTCTGTGTGTTTGTTCCTCACCTCACCAGTTGAATTACCGAATTTTAAAATAATTACTTATGTAGGTAGGAACCTCCTACTTATGTGTTGGTAATAAACAAAATATAAACTAGAATGGTTGATTTCGATCAGTTAAGTGTATTCTGAGATACCTCTCAATATTAATTGTATGTTGTTTCATTTAAGACTAGAGTTGCACAGAATTATGATTATTTAAATATGTAATGAATTACACAATCTATGATTTTAGTAGGATCTAGATATAACACTGAGCGATTAACTATCTTAGTAATGATTTCTTTCATGCTTTGCAATTTCATGAAACGCGCGAATAAGATTTTAAAGCACGAAGATGCTCAAAATCTAAATCAGTGAGACTTGGTGAGGTAGTCACAGGTGGTCAACAGTAATTGGCCACCTGACATAGCTAAACCGTTACAGATTTTACACAAATGTACTTCAAAGGCACAAAGCTCACCCGTAAATCAATTCAGACCGTTTCAAATAGCTTTTTCCAACTAATTTTTGATCGAACATATCCTCAAAATAGTGATTTCATTTTTGTAAATATCTCGGAAATGCCATTGTGGCTTGTGTTAAATCTTTTGAAGTAGTATTTAGACATACCATCGAGTATTTTAAAGATGATTTGATGAAGACACAGCAATGTTGAATTGAGTACATTTGTCCATAGCGCCGTGGGCATTCTCCTTTTTTCGAAAGGTTACTTAGTTTGATGTACAGAATGCTTGGTTGAGGGCTTTGTGAAGGGTCCGTTTACACCTTGTATATTCTATATCATATTATAATTGTTAGTGTTAAAAGTGCTGTAAGAAAGCAGCCAGTCGCTGATAAAGATGATGACTTCAGATGAATGCTACTTAAGGTAATTTGGGCACCTGTACAAATCAAATCCACCGTCGAAGAGGACGCGACTCAAACTCAAAGCATTTATTTCAAATAGGCACTTTTGCATAGTCAAAAATAAGCTACCTACAGTCCCGCCCCAGGCATAATAACTGTGAATGGACTGTAGTTGCCCATTCGAAAATAGTAGATCTCATGGAGAAGAATGGGCAAGAAACTACATGGACACTCTTTTCAAATCAAGTTATTTTGACTGAATGACTGATGAGGGTCTCAAGTCAGTCAGTCGAGTAATCTTCCGTCGCACTCACTCATAGATCAAACAAAACTGATGGAATTAGCTAACTACAGACTTGTTGCTCTCCAACTAGTATTGTCAACTGCTAGTTGCTAGCTCTACTCGTTTTTCGCTAATCATCGGCTGGGTGGGATTTGATTTTCATGGAATACAAATGTTAGCATTTTTTTTCACCCTGGGAATTTCTCCTGTATCGTGGGTGCGTTTACAAACATTTAAACTCACATACACAAACAGCCAGACCCGGAACAACTACCTGTAGGCCATACAGATATTTGTTCCGTGCGGGGATCGAACCTGCGACACGCAACGCAGCAGTCAATCGCTCAGCCACTGCGCCAACCGTGACGTCAGTTTAATTTGTATTTTTACTGACGAAATTATCGACAGCGTTGCTTCTATAGGCGCAGTATGTAATAGCAAAAAAAAAAGAGTAATCAAAATTATAATAAGGTAACTTACCCTGACGTTAACTTCAAACACTGGTCTGTGTGTCTTAACGCCACAGACAGTAGACCACATTGAGCTGTCTGTGGTATCAGGCTTTGATATCCACAAGCACAGCGGAAAACAACCGCCGTCCAGCGTCCTCCCTAAAAAACAGTGATAGTTAGAACATGATTATGGCTTCTAGTCCTGGAAGACTGACTCTTTGGCCTACAATTCATATTTTAGCCATATCAAAAACAAATTATAAAACTTTTTTGCAAAAAGCATAACCGACTTCCAAAAAAAAAAACTAAAAAGTGGACAATAACTTTACTTCCCGAAGTCGGTGACTGTCGGTGATAGTCGGTTTTTTTTTCGGTCTGTCGGTAAAAGTCTGATATAACACTTTTTTGTTTGCAGAAAAGTGTTATATCAGACTTTTTAGTTGTGGTATGATGATATCTCAGACAGATTCTTGTCGAGAATTCATTTTCCATTGTTACTAAAAGTTATTAGCAGATCATCCACATAGAATACAATTTATATGGGAGCACCATGCGCTTCCTCTACCAAATGAAAAAAGAATCACGTCTATCGGACCAGTAATCATAATCACGGAGTTATGAGGTAACAAATGAAAAAAATACAGCCGAATTGAGAACCCCCTCCTTTTTTGAAGTCGGTTATACACATCCAAACGAAGAAACGACTTAATTCTGAATAACATGGGCTTAGAGCGTCAAGAAGGTAAGAATAGGCTTACCAATTTACACAAAGCTAGATTACTATTATCCCCATTCAAGAACTATCTACAATCTACTGATTAATACATCTAAAAGTTGCTGGTTCAAATTTGTACCTGATAAAAATGATACGAGTGAAGACTAACAGGGGAAAATGAAAGAAAAAAACCTATAGCACCGACCCAAAGTACATGGGACAAGGGCAGGAAGATGATAATAATAAAAATTAGTACCTGTAAGTTTCTGCTTCGCCATATTCTTCGGCATAGGCGCATCGTAAGAAGGAAGGCGCGCGTTCGGTATGAGCGAAGCGAGCGGCACTCCCACGAGTTTGTCGCGCGACTCTGCCCCGAACAGTGCAGCTGCTGACGCTCCCTCGCATGATACGACTATGCCTGTGTCAGCTTCTACTGTTAACTGGAAATGGAAAGTCATAAAAAAATCATTTAGTTTACGTTATTACCTTGCTATATTTCTGAGTGTTTATTAATCTTAATTATAAGTTGCCGCTATAGGTTTCATGCTAATACTGTCTTGGAGTCACGTTTCATGCGAGAATTATGAGGTTCCTAATTTAAAAAAAAAAAATATTGTTGGGACATACAATTTTAAATTACCCCAACACAACCCGATACCATAGATAATATAATGCTATGTACCAAACCAGGACCAAGAGTTAAACAGACTTTTAGGTGGATCAGATTAGTAACCTTATGTTTTTCTAGCTGATACTATACCCTAAGGGTCAATTGACACCGAAGTGGCAACAGTCAGCAGCTCAGTTTCACTGACAAGCCATTTTATGTTTTATCTCCATTACGAAATGCATAGTATCGTTTGAGGGCGAGTCTTTCAAACGATACTATGCATTTATATAATTGACCCTAAGCCTATCCTTGAACTCTTTTCCGCACCATCTCAAAACAAGATAGCACTTTGATAAACACTGAGATAGATTTAGATTGATTTACCCGATTGCTACAGAAAGAGGGTGTTTCACAAGTGTGTTATTATTTAAAACTTACCACAACATTCTTACAGTTGACAGGCTCAGCCACAACTAAGCAAGGGCCGTCATTATCCAGCTGTCTTATCCACAACGACACTTGAACCGAGCCACCATCCTTTGATATAAGTTCAACTACCTGCAACATATTTATATCCTTGTTTGACATTTATAATCAGAAGGTCAACCGTTCAAAGCAGCTGTGAGGAACAAGTCTAATAATAGAAGTTACCCCTTTTTATTTCTACAAGGGTGGCAAATAATAGCGTACAGAACAGGTGCATTAAAATAGGTTACATGAGTGGCGATTCTTAAATACGTCAAGCATAACTGGGGTAGGCACAAAGAATAGTGCAACCGCTGTTTACAAAAAATATCCTAAAGGAAAACACCTAAAACAAGACCCCACGCTCTGCCTTAAATAGTCCCACTGCTGGTACACAGGCCTGCTCTATGTGAGCGGGAGTGGGCCATACCTCGTGAGCCCAGTGCGGTTGGTGGATGTTGCAAGTTGCAAGGGGTTGAATTTTCTGTTCTAGAACGTGCCCGTTTCGACACATTGTTTTTCTTCATTGTTCACACGGTATGGTACCTTTAAGTAGAAAATAATATATTACCTTCCCACTGAGCAAAACAACAGTCCCATCTTCAGAGGTATCACAATCTTCAGGTTCATGTAAACTGAATGTTTTACAGTTCCTGTTGCGGAGTAGGTCAGGGAAGCGAAGCCCGCACAGTTCTCCTGATGAATAACCCAGTAATGAACAGGCTTTGTTGTTTACTATTAGAATCTGAAAGTAGTTATTAGAAAATAATGATGCGAAGTGGAGGATAAATAAACAGTCAGGTATTAAGTGTCTAGGGATGAGACATACACAAAAAGTTTACTATATAGAATGTAGATATTAATAGTGTGTGTGACTATTTGTGTGCATCATTGAGTTGATGACATTTAAATGACACAAACCATTTTTTTTTCAAAAAAATAAAAACACTCAGACAAGGATTTTGAAAAAACCAATATGACTTTTGCATTAAATTCAACAATTTTCATCTTTCTTACCTTAGAAGTGTTAGGTTCAATTGTGAAGACAGCCTTGCTTGGGTTTATGGTCTGTTGTAGGCGTTCAGTCTGAGACGGTGCAGGGGATCCTGCAACTTCGGTTGCTAGTGATGTGTTGAATCTGAGCCCATTTGGCCCATCAACTGGGGACATAGTTAAAGATCAGTTTTTCTCCCATACAAATTCAGAGACAGACAGTTGATTGGATTTTAAGCACATTTTTGGTAAAGAAACTGTAGTCTGTGTACTGTAGGCCTACTGTATAACCAATACAGTGCCTGAGTTAATAGAAGGGGTAATGTGTTGTAAGAGCCCAGTAATTCACCCATTGATTGGCATCAACACTCTGCACAGAACGGCTACCGAGAGCACTATCTTAGTTAAACCTTGCTGCTTTATAGAGAATGCTCTTGGTAAGTATGATGGATTGTGTGAGGAATGATATAAAAGAAAAAGGAATAAATAATAGCATGACGGTTGATAGAGGAGAATGGAAGAAAAAATGTGTTGCACCAACCCCAATTAACATGGGACAAGGGCAGGAAGATGATGTTGATGCACTTGGTAAGTATAAATCTAATTGAACACCTATTGCTGTAAGAGACTGCACATAAGTTTGTTATATTTAGATTCACTCTCCACAGATTCACTAAAAAAATATATTAAAGGGTAGGACTATAATACAGACCTCTAACAAGATCAACAGCTTGTTTGAATTTGGTTGGTGTCTCCAGTTCCATGGTCATGGGTCGCACCTTACGGCTCAGGCGCGGGAAGCTTTGGTTACCCTCAAAGGAACAGTCGCTGTACACATTCCGAAAACGGCTCTGAGCTCTTGCAGTTCTACAAAAAGATTTTTTAATGCTAAATTTTTTTTTTCACATAGACCTAGATGGGCACTAATAAAACATTAGAAGCTAGGTGCAGTTTTCTATTGGTGGTTTCCTATGAAAAATAATCAGAGAGAAAACCATGATTAAACTTTTAAAAATATTTGTATTTTATGTTATTACTTAAGTATGAGATAACAGTGTATTTGAGGAAAATTGCTGTTTTTTAGAGTTATAAAGATCACACAAACAAGAGTTGTTTATGTTTGCATTTCACCATAACAACTGAAACTTTTCTTAATTTATGTTTATGTCACAAAATATAGAAAGAAAATAGTAAGTTCTAAGAATATAAGAGGGTCAGTGGAATGTCAAGGTTAATAAATGTGTTATAAATTTACCTGCATTTGAAATCAACTTCAGGAAACTTTTCAGGGGTAAGTAAATTTGGACTATCATCCCTGGCCTCAGTGAACGTGAGTTTTGGTTTCTGCAAGATATACCAATAACATTCATAAAATATTCAAAGAAATTATTGAATTTTCACTATAAATAAGTTACTTACTGGTCGCGGGGTTATATTTAGGTGCTCGGGCGAGTAAACATCCACAAATTTTCCGAGTCTAGGCTTCACAGGCGTCAAGTTAGACGCATCCCCGACACTATTCCTACAACACACAATACCTATTTTCAAAATACCGAAAACTCCAATTGAAAGCTTGCTTGATAAACTAAATGCTAAGAAAATGCTAAAGGTCCACTTGATGATTTATTTACATCGTTCTAACTTATTTTGGGATGGAAAATCAATACATTAGAGCGCGCAAGTTCAAATATGAAACGAGGAGAAAAATGTTTGTATACCACTTTTACCTTTGGTAGTTTAGCACACCAGCAGTTTCCATGTCATGTGTCCAAGTAAAACGAGATAATTTACGATATTCTGCGGGATCAAATGAATTGGGTCTCGAATATTCAAAATGCACCGTTGCTTGAGTTTTCAAACAAAAGAAACAAATTGAACAGCTGTGTCGGTTGTCAAACCCCGCAGTTGCGGTCTGATTTTCACCTTATTTTTTTTTGTGATTGTAACATTTATGTAATTAATTTTCTAATATTATTTATTTTTCTATCAAGATTTAATATCCAGAAATGTGTCTTCAATAATTAAGAAGATAGAAAACTGCAAAAAACGCCACCTATTTTATAAAATTTGCTTTATAACCAGATTCCGTCAAAGTTAGTTTTAAACATAAATGATAGATGGCGTTGAAATGTAGTAGGTAATTTTACGAGGAAATCGTAAATACAGAACAAAAATTAAAAATCTCCAAACCTAGAAGGGTACTGAGAATGTAAAAAGTTTACATAAATAAACATAATTATTTTGTGAGATTTGAACAGCAATCATATAACAGAAACTGTATGTGAATTTTAACTACACTTTCGACTGGGAGCGTGGCGTCTCCTGTAATCCGGCTTCTCGGAGGTCGGAAGCGGAGGATGGTTTGAGGTCGGGGGTCCTGGTGCTGAGTGGCCCATGTTGACTGGACGTCCACACTAAGCCTGGTATTGATATGGATCCCCCGGAGGAGTCTGGGGGATGCAGGTCAACTAAGGAGGGGCGAACCGGGCCAGGGGGGAAACCCAGCAGCCAAAAGTCCCCGTATCGGGCAGTAGTGGGATAGCGGCCGGGAGTGGGCGCTCAGTATCAGCCTGACCAATATAATCAGACCCGTTTCTTTTGCAATTTTTTCTTCATAAAAATACTGTGCCGAAGTGCCGCTGCTGGTACATTTTTTAACCACTCATTTAAATGATAAATTTTTTAATAAATAGGCACCAGATAACTCAACATTCAAATGCTTATAAATACAATAGGGGTTTTCGGCAATAAACAGTAATGGCTAAAACATCGTTTGTCTTGATGTCTTGTTAAGAAAAAAAAAGGTTCGGCAACCATGTAGTTTTTCTTACAATGAAAGTGTCAGCATTACCATACCACCGACCGTGTAAGTACATTATACAGGGTGTAAACGGACCCTTCACGAAGCCGTCAAGTATTATATTATGTACAGACGCCAGCAAATCAAACTACCCCAAATTGTCAAATTTTCCCAGTCAACCTAATGCCTCTAATTGTTTATTGATGAAATTTGACAGATAGCAGTATCTTGATGTGCTGGCGTCTATACATCAAACTAAGTAAGTAACTTTACGCAAAAATAACTGCTGGGAAACGACTTTTTTTGGGGTGAAACATCACGTTTTACGGCAGGAGTAGGACGCAATGTAATGTAACGCACTCAAAATATTGTGCTGATGGATGGATTGAATAGTACGAGGGAAGTGGATGTGTTTCAAGTAAAAAACATGTATTTAAAAACTTGTGAAAAATTTGGAATTTTGCCCCCCAATATCTCCGTAACTAGAAGGTTCCCAGGTATGGTCTAGCACAAAAAACATATCGCAACGACGCGACGGAGAGAACAAGGTGCTTTTCGGCTTCGTTAAGGGTCTTGTTACACCCTTTTTACATATTCTTTCTCGTCTGTAAAATATTAAAGTAGGTTTCTACCTAAATAATTTATGTGAAAAGGAAGATTATGGACATCTGAGAATTTCGGAATTAAGTTTATTACTGTCTGCCTTCATTCCTATTTCTAATTAGTTTTTAGTTCAGTTATGTTTGAAACAGGGTTCTTTTATTAGATTTTGAATTTGGAATGAAAACGAAATGGATCCGAATCAGATAGGTATCACCTACAACAATATAAAGAACGTTGCATGTCATAACTCCATTACACGAGATCCCGTAACGGCATGATGAAGGTTAACATAAAAATATCACTTTTTTATGTTCTCGACTTTTCCTGGAACGTAATACGGGCAAGTACGTCTATGTTCCGGTTACTGCGTGCACTTTCAAATCCCAAGGTCCTTATAGTGGCACAGTCACACTTCAAATCCGGATTATAACACTTATTTTGTAGGTCGTAGGGGTGATTTTCATTGTATGTTAATGAAAATGGTCCTATAAATTGTAGATTAATCGATATTGTAGATTTAGTAGGGCGTTGTTTTACGGATGTTGGTGGTTTTGGCTTGTAATTGTGTATAATGAGAGACTGGCAGGTTTGTGGAGGCACGATTTCGATGTAATATGAACTGTGACTGAATAAACATTAATTCTGGTCAGAGATAAGATTATTTGGGAACGTGTAATTTATAAAACAATCGTTAATTTGCGTTTACTTTCCGTGATGTTTTTAATATTCTGAAATAACTAATAAGACTTCAATTAATGGACTCATGCCTCTGCTTATAGCCGAGTGCAATTAGACAAAAAATACTCAAAAGGTGGAACGAAGTTTATAGTGGTCGGATTTTCATGGGACTTCTTTTATTGAGTTTCTAGAGGTGTAGAGAAGAAAGTTAAAAAAAAAAATTTCGCCGCCCGCAAGTATTTTTTTTTTTTGGATTTCCTGTGTAATATTTTTTTTTCTTTTATGAATAACTTGAAATTCGGCGAATTAATATTGAGGCATAATAGAAAGACCTGTGTGTATCCATTAAAGGCCAATTTGGTCTGTTTATTTGTTCAATGTTCATATTTCAAGTTTTTTTTTGAAAATATCGTATTTTCTTCAATTATTTCTAAGTGACCGAATTTAAGACTAAGATTTCTTTTGAAATTGGTAACTGATACATTTTTACAGATAACTGGACAAGAAAATGTTCAAGAAAACCATATTTATGAGTTTAGTGACTTAAAATTCATTCGCAAAAATCAGAAAATCGTCTATGTTAATGAAGGATTTTTTTTTGGAATTTTTCTATATAACTCAATGTGCAAATTATTTTTCAAAACCTCATTTTAGTAGCTATCTAATAAGGTATAATAACTAGAAAAATATTCAAGGATACTTGTTAAATATCAGTTACTGCTGAGAAAGTAAAACATGACTAAAGGGATCTATCGCTAAGAATTGGGAGCGGTATCGGTATCGGTATTGATATTAAATGAGGCGCAGAGACCCAAGCTTGCAACTAAATCTAAATATAAATTATGAGAAATGGTTACGTTCCAATTACGATAATTTTTGTGAGTTTACCAGCGGTCCCAGTCCACCTTCGTCAGCAATAATCAACATTTATTGAGTACCTCCGAATATTTTTTTTATTTTATGTTCTCTGTAGATAGCTGATTTAATAAGGATATTTTCAGAATAATATTTACGTTGACCGCCATAGAAACATTTTGAGAAAATTGCCTTCTTTAACTTTTACATAGACGATTTCCTGATATTTGCGAATGAATTTTTAGCCACTTCACTCGTAAATATGGATTTCTTGAACATTTTTACGTTCAGTTATCCGTGAAAAAGTATCAGTTACCAATGACAAAAGAAATCTTTGTGTTAAAACTCGTTATTTTAGAAATAATTGAAAAAATTAGAAATTTTCATTAAAAAACCTGGAAATATGCATTTCGTCAACGCCAATGAACAAGGAAATAGACCAAATTGGCGTTTAATGGATGCATACAGGTCCCAGTATACGTCACAATATAAATCCGGTCAATTTCAAGTTATTCCTATGCAAAAAAAAATATTCAAAAGGAAATTTAAAAAATAAAAAATAAAAGTCGCGAGCGTCGAAATTTTTTTTTTTAACTTTCTTCTCCACAACTCTAGGAACTCAATAAAAAAAACCCCATGAAAATCCGACCACTATAAACTAGACCTGTGTCGTTCACGATTGATCGAATCTTTTTGATTCGATTGCAACCTGTACCCGAGTGATAGAATCACGAATTTCAAAAGCACCCGATCTTATTTGACTCGATTATCAGGTAACAAAATAAACCAAATTGGACTTTATTTTCATACAATTATGGTAACTAATTGCGTGCTCGTACAATCGATTGAGTCGTGCATTCAATGACACAACACGACGTAACAAGCAAAATGTTTCTATCTCTTTCGTTTATTTATTTATTTATTTATTTATTTATTTAATGCACAATGTACACAACCAATTTCACACGCTAGGCTTAAAACTAGTGAGTACATGACCCTGTTAGGGCGCAGCAACATAACTTAAGCTAAAATATATAATCTAAAATCACATAACAGTATACATAACTTTCACATTAAAATATTATATTCATTAAACTTAAATCTAGCTTTATACATAAAATAACCAATATTAAAATTAACACAAAAATATATATATTTGAACTCTATTTAAACATTTTATCTTCCATAAATTCTTGGATACTGTAATAACATTTTTCTAGGAGCAATGACTTTAGCCTAGCTTTAAATACACATAGTGTTCTCGTGGACCGTATATTTTCAGGCAATTTATTATATATCTGTATGCTTCGATATTCTGGGCTATTTTTGTACATTTGTAGTCTAGGTGCTGGTAGTATTAACTTGGTTTTGCGGCGTTCGTTCTTATCGAAATTAAATAGTTTTATATTTTTCTTTACAAAAGTGGCTGTTTCTAATATATACATGGAGGGCAGAGTTAACATTTTTTCTTTGATAAAGTGTGGTTTGCAGCTATCTCTTGGTTTTATTTGGAATAATATTCGCATGCATTTCTTTTGTGCAATAAATAAATCATTCGCATCTACACTGTGTCCCCACATGATGATACCATAGCGTAGCCATGCGTAGGCATATGCGTAGTATGCAGAAAGGGCGCAGTGAATTTTTGTATTTGATTTTAGCACACTAAGTCCATATGAAAATTGTGACAGTTTTATTTTAGTTTTTTCGACATGTTTTTTCCAATTTAAATGAGAGTCTAATGTTATACCTAGTAATTTGAATTCTTCAACTTCTTACATACATGATATTGCACTTTCATTCACCTCACTCTTTCTCCAAAAGAAACCGGGTTGTACAGGATCGCTCGCGACGCTGAACCGCAAGCTATCGATCGCGTGATTGAATTTTGTTTGAAGAGATCCGATCAGTTGCACTAGGAACTTATGACCCGCGAGTCGCGACACGAATGTGAAAATCGGATCGCAATATTCAGGTGTTGTTTTGTTTGCTTGTTTTAGGGTTTTTAAGACATTATATTGCGAGTGATTGCTTATTAAAATAGGGAAACTGTTTGGTGTTGGTGTTTATGTATTTTGCATGAATGTGTGAATGTGAATATTGAAATTAACATTAGCTTACCTAATTTAACTGTACATATTTAGTTTTAGTCGTGTTATTTTTTAATTTTGTCATTACCTAATAACTTAAAATGTCAGATCTGGCTAAGAAAAGGAGTAAAATTTGGAATCATTTTTCTGTAATAAACAAAGATAAGGCAAAATGTGAGTACTGCTCGAAAATAATCAGCTATTCTGGTGGTGGCACAGGTAATTTAACTAGGCATATGAAAAAACTACATGGGACTGTATCTATTGAGCAACCTATAAGTGAACATCCCCAAGCACAGATTGGCCTACCGAGATGTACAGAATCAAACGCTATAGGAACAGATAGTGTGCCTTCTACTTCTACACTAAGTGAGTTAGTACCTTCTCCATGTGATAAAACTGCACTGGCGGCGGCAGCCCCATTTGTTCGCCAAACCACGCAATTGCAAGTTCAGTCAAAAATCAATAATTTCGCTGTGTCTACGAGACCATTACCAATTAGCAAATCAAAGAAGCTTGATGAACAAATTGTAAAATTTATAGTCAAGGGCTATCATGCGTTTGCAATAGTTGAAGAGGAAGAATTTAAAAATTTTTTTAAACCTATATTGCCCACATACACATTACCTACTCGCAAAACTATATCTTCCAGCTTAATACCTAAACTTTATCAAACGACCAAAGATAAAGTTCTACTACAGTTAAAAACAGAAGCTGATGCGATATGCTTAACCACTGATGGCTGGACATCTACAAGTAACACGAGTTTTGTTGCGCTGACAGCTCACTATATTGACCAGAATTCGTTGCTTAAGTCGGTTTTATTAGGCTGCATTGAATTTGACGAACGGCACACGGCAGAAAACTTATTTAATTTTTTGATAAATGAAGTTGAAACATGGGGCATATCAAATAAAATTACAGGAATGATAACAGATAATGCGGCAAATATTGTGGCAGCCGTTCACTTAACAAGTTGGCGCCATTTCCCTTGTTTCGCTCACACAGTAAACCTCGTAGTTCAACATAGCTTAAATAATATTAAAAAACAATTAGATCGGGTTAAAGCAATTGTACAATATTTCAAACATAGCTCATCAGCTGAGAGCAAACTGACGGCTATGCAAAACCAAATGGAATTACCTCCCCTCAAACTCAAACAGAGCGTTGTAACTAGGTGGAATTCCACGTATGACATGCTTCAAAGATTGCTTAAAATTAAAGATGCTGTCATAAGTACGCTAGCTATCGAACAACCTCGTCTTAATACCTTGACGACGGATGATTGGCTGCTCATAGAAAAATGTGTTAAAGTTTTAAAAATATTTTATGATGTGACGGAAGAAATGAGCGCTGAAAAGTCGGTCTCTATGTCGAAAGTGTTGGTGCTGGTAAAGATTATGAAAACACATGTCGAAAATTGCATTGCCGAAAATGCTCCTTCTGCACAACCTGATGAATATGACCAATTACTTCGGACTCTTAATAAACAGCTTAACGATCGCTTTGTTGATGTAGAGGGTAACGTTTTGGCTGCAGAAGCATCATTTCTCGACCCCCGCTTTAAAAAGCATGCATTTACTAACAAATTAAAATACGATAATTGCATAAAATCTATCAAAGGAAAACTTCGTGGGTTGTGTGCGCGAGAAGATGCGACACCTTTAGTTCAAGATAGCCTGCCGCCGCAACCTTCTACTTCTGGCAACATCTGGGCGTCATTTGACAAAGAAGTGGAAAATGAGATAATAAAAAACCCAACAGCTGCAAGCATAGTGGAACTCGATAAATATATAAACGAACCACTTATCAAAAGAACGGATGATCCGCTAAAGTGGTGGAATGAGCGTCGTCTCCTTTATCCACATTTATACATTTTAGTGAAGCGTCGATTATGTTTGCAAGCAACATCAGTACCGTGTGAGAGGATATTTTCAAAGGCCGGAATGACAATTACTAATAAAAGAAGCTCGTTAAAGCCGAAAAAAGCCTCTCAAATTTTATTTTTGAACCACAATTTGTAATTCACTCCAAACTCAGCTCAACACCAATAAAAATTATTTTCTTGTTTATTACTTTTTATTTTATTTTTTATCCTTGAAAGTTGATTTTCTTCAAATGCCGCTTAGTGCCTAACTCAATGTCACTCATTTGACGTCGAACGGCATCGGGCAATAATTACAGCACAGCACAGATAATATAATACTACACCACAGAAATTACACTCTCGAGTAACGTTTTCGAACGCGACCATAACAGCCGCGAAGTTTTTTCGTTGTTTAAACAACGAAAAAACTCCGCGGCTAAAATACACCTTAGAAACTCTTTGTTTACTTAAGTAAACAAAGAGTTTCTAAGCTGTATTTTTGTTATAAAGTTTATATTTTGTGTAATAAAGTTTTAAGGTTATGTGAGAGAAAATATCAAAAGTGAAAACATATCATACCATTGCGACATAAGGTCAGTTTTATTGCTTATTGAATGGTATAAATAATAAGATTCACTCATAAGGAATCCAAAAAGGTATAATAGATACCGTTTTAATGTTTAATAGCTAGTTTCATTTCAGCATACGTCAATCGGTTATTATAAACGAACTGCGACCCGAATGATCGAAATGATCGAATCTTTTTAACCCGATCACCATACGAGTGGGTCATGATCGACCCGGGTTACGACAAATGATCGATTGACACAGGTCTACTATAAACTTCGTTCCACCTTAAAGTCTAATTGCACCCGACTATTATAGTGGCTAGACTATCTACCGATTACATAATGTCGTCGATTATTAGTTTCTCAGGGGGACGGCGCGAACGCAGTCCCCACTACCAAAAATTACGCATCCGAGTTATCCACATTAGGGATAATCGCAGGGGTCAACCTAACCGCAGTGCAATGGGAAGGCCTCGCCCTGGGGGAACCGCCTTCATGATCACGGTGTCTCCTATGCCAGGTAAGTATGATTTCACAACGGTTTAACGCGAGGGTCGTTCAACGACGGAGAATCTTAACACCGCGATTCAGGAACGTGACGTAAAAGTACAACGCCATCTAGTTCGGAATTTCGAAACGACAAGCGTCGCGACGCCGCGCGCCATTGTTGTCACGAGTACAGGGCAACTCACTAATAGTGTAGAAAATTACAATAACGGGTACTTTTTAGTGATGGATAATAGTAAAGTGAAGTTCTGTGATAATGTTTTTACTCATGTGAAGAAAAGGAAATAGGAAAATAATTATTGTCTTAGCTTAGACAGTTTTTAAGTTGAGGAGGATCAATGAAAAAATAAACTATATAGATACGTTGCCAGCGCTCTGTAGTGGCAACATTAATGCAAGGTAATTACCGGACTTCCATTTAGTCGCGTCCCAAGTAGCACAGAAGCGCTGAATAGTAGCTGAATCACTGTTCACAATGAAATCTTCAGCTGAATAAACCTGCTGAATAAGAGCGTTAGAGGCGCCTACTCAGCTGATATAACTCTGATTTGGGCACAAATTAATCAGCTGTTAGCTGAATAATGTAGCTGGTTGCACTATATCAGCGTTATTTGAGCATTATTAAAGGTAACAGTCGCCCCAAGAGCTGAATAATGACTGATTATCAGGATATGTGTTACCTTTTATAAACCACAAGGGCTGAATAATAGAGTACTTGTTACCTATTTTTCAGCACAAAATACACTCCAGGATTTTAGTAACTCTTTTATGGATCTGACAATTCACAAGTGGCAAAATTGTGAATTTTTTTCACGCTACTACTTAATATTATTTTGATATGATTTGTGTGAACCATTTTGTAAAGTGTTTGTGGGAAATAGGCAAATGTTTATCGATAAGTAAAACTTTGTTTTTCCTCCATGTGCATGAAATTCGAATGGGAAAGAGAGTTTACTGTCGAATACTATATAATTATAGACGAATATTTTAACGCGCTCTCAAAATATCACTGTTTACTTGAAAATTATAGTATAAAATAGGTTGATGATATTATTATAAAAAATTAAGTCTTTTTATTTTTCCTTTGTAATTTGACAATAAGCTGTTTACGTATAAAATCATTACATTTTCTATTCAAATTCTGTTGTTATTTTCGTTTACTAAACAAAAACAAATTGTTATAATATTGTATACATAGGTTAGAATCTAAAAATGGCAGACAAGCAATGTGTACCGTATTAACCACAATCAAACGGCATGAGCTGTTTAAGTGTCCACTCGTGGTACATGAATCAGTAACGAGCTGTTACGAGTGGTTCTTGTGTTACACAAGTCAGCTACAGATTCATGTAAAGCTTGATAGTGGGTAACATGTACGCAAATAACTGTAGGTAATCATCAGTGAACCGATAAACTCTGCAGGAATTTTAGGGATCCGCGGATTAAGCCTCATCATCATCATCCTATATTTTTTGGATTAGTGTATGTTAATCATATACCAAATGTAAGTATCAAAGTTTTCTCGACCAAAGTAGACATAATTAGGTAAAACTTTTTAAAAGCTCAGGCTTTTAAACAGTGTGGTCATTGTGAAATGAAAAACTTAGGTAAGGTACCTAAGTACCTACAGTATGCGCGCGATCTAAGTGCAGTCAGAGTATGAGTCTATGGCGAACATTACACGATAAGTTTTTCCACAGACAAAATTTTGATTGACGAAAAACCTACCGTCTAATGCGATGATTGACGAAAATTGTAGGCGATAAAATTCCGTCATTCAACCATCATTCATGATTGATGGAAATGATTGACGCTTGCATGACCGTGTAATGTTCGCCTGTGAGGTGAGGCGCGGGAGCACCCCCCCTCCTCGCCTTTGACACACCTCGCCGCGCTATTCTATCAGTTGACGTGCGACGGACCGCAGTCGGGTGTGTATCGCGGATTGGACTTTTCAATGGCCCATTTTCTTATATTTTCTCGAAATTTTTCTTTTTTATCATAATTACTACATACACTACTGTCACTGTCTGAACTTGCAGAAAAGTTAGATCTATCTGCCCATCTATATTCATTGTCATTACTGCACAATACGTTACCACTATCTTTTACCATTCGCTGTATACTTGAAGAGTTTTGTCCATCTAAATCTGCACATGCTTTTACACCAACGTTTTCGAATACGGAACCCTCCCATTCTAAAATTTCATTCACACTTGGACCATTATTTACAAAACGTGTAGCCTGTTCAATGTTCACTGTATCATCTGTATTTCTGTTCAGAATCCTCAAATATTCTGCATGAATTTTTCGGCGTATTCCGCCAGTCCTTTTTTCTATATTTCCACATATCACAATACCTTAAACGACGCGATTAGCTACTTACCTACGAAGCGCTGAATAAAGAAGTCTTCAAGGTCTTATTTAACGGCATTAGTAGATTAATTGTCAACGATAGTACAAGTATTCAGCTCTCACTGAGATTATGGATAACATGTGAGCTAATATAGAGCAGTTTGCTTTAACTTAGCATCATATGATGTTCACCCATAGTAATCATGTAGGCTTTATAAGAGCTATTATACGATTGCGTGTAACAAGCTGATTAACATTACACAATTTCCACTGTGTGCAGCAAAAGGCATTATATCTTTGTTATTTGAAGCCACAGAATAACTGATTACATTATAGTAGCTCACGTGATCTTTCTTAAAATGCAAGTGGTCTAAGGGTACAGTTGTGGTCTTCAATTCAGAATATAGCTTAGTTAAAGTCCACAAAAATCCTTTAAATTGCTTAAAGCTGTATAATACTGAACTTGTTACCTATATTAACGCTGCAAGCGTTACAGTGTGGTCTCCGTGACGCATAATAACGTTCTTATTCAGGTGAAAGCTCACTTTTCACTTATTGCAGGTCGAGTGTACTGTAATAACTCTTCATAAGTGCTAAAGTTACCGATGTTACCTCTTGTGACATCTTATAATGCAGTTTTGTGCTACTTGGGGTACCAACCAGTGCCGCGGCTGTTCGTGACATTAAAATAACTTGTGTGAATAACTTCTTCAAATAATAAAAAAAAATGACGTTCTGTGTTTTTAGGAAATGTAAAAATTGTACTGCAACTGTGAAAAATATAAAGTATCATTTCATGCGTAAGTATCAAGAAAAAGATATTTTATTTTATTTTTTTCGATACCTTCTAATGGCGGCTGAGGTAACTCACGTGCCATACGCGCTCGGCCAATGAGCATGCACCACAGAAGGACAACGTTATTAAAACAATATATTTATCTCTCTCTAACAACAGGAATTCCGTAAATGACATTTAATTTTCTTTCCCTTTCTTCGTGCTAGTTACTAGCTACCAAAGACATTCAAATATAAAATCTCTTTGCTAGCTACCGATAGTATTTACGCTGTTTTCGAGTTCCGTGATGTTCATGCCATACGCGTATTTATATCACGTCATTCATTGGCTGAAAGCGGGTAAATATTATGGTGACAGCTGCTACATGCTACAGAAGAAGATAACATATAACACAACGGTTTGGTTTCTTAAATTGAACTAGTTCTCATTACCAGAGACAAAATCAACCAAGAAGAAACAACAGCACTTGCTTCGTAACATCTAAGTACTCTGTCAACAGTTATTGAGTAACCCATAATCCCAAGTCTAGACTCCACGGCGTGCGTAGGCGATCTATTATTATATTTTCAATTATTTCTTTTAAAGTTACGAAAGACTTTGAAAGTGACTGCGTTGTGTTTGTGAAATTGACTTCGTTGTCAAAGTCTTTGTCGGATGTAATGATGTTGTTACCATTATGGGTAGTTTGCGTTTTTTTTATGTGTTGATTTAGTTATGTTTTCATTATGTAGGAAATTGGTTAAATTGTACTTGAATGATTGAGTAAAATGTCTTTTAAAACCAGGTACTGGTTTAATTTTAAGACCAAATACGGAGATCGACGGAATTAGTTTTCTGGACCATGGAATATAGGCCATCTAAAGAACACAACACTAACTAGGTACAGAAGCACGAAATTTTGCAGAAAATATGTTTCTAGGTGAGCTTTAAGAGGGAACAGGGGCTGTGACTCTCCAAACAAAGTTTGACAAAAATCGACGTTTCGTATTCCCCTTTTTTCTTCATGAATAAAGCCTCTAGAACAATATTTAAAAAAATAAAAGTAAGGTCCACAGTAGACACCTCCCTGTTGTTTCCTTCTTTTCAGCAACTCCAAAATTGACAAAAATGCCGCATTTTTACGGCCGTGATAAGGAGGACTACCAGACAAATTAAAAAAAAATAACATAAAAGAAGTTGATATGAACCTAAGACATACTCTTCCTTAAAATTTTAATGTCAAAAACAATTGAATCGGCTCAGTTTTCGAAAATAAAAAAGGGGATACAAAAAGTCGATCTCGTCAAATATTTGTAATATAATCGGTGTCAGCTGCAGCTGTCCCTATCGCACTCTACGGGGACAGGCTTGACGCAGCGCGACGGCAATAGTTTCTTAAAATACCCTTTTTTCAAATTGCTCGCAGGTCCTGGTCCCTTTTAAGGGAGAATTATTGAAAATTAACAAAAGGGGATGAAAGTTAGTCTGGAAGATCGTTATTTTTGCAGATGGGAAAATATTTCATTTTGTGAGATGAATTATAAGTCATCTCACATCGAGTAGGCAAGCGCAATCATTAGATGCGCATATCATAAATTACCAAGCAATCACCGATCAAGCATTCAAATTCTATACCCCAACATAATTGAACCACCAAATCCAATGAATACTAATGTTAGTGCATTTAGGTAAATAGGTAGGCTAAAATTGCATTCAGATCGGACATTCCGTGGGCTGGCGAACGGTGGAGTATAACCTTTGGCTCCGCGTGACATTACGTTCACCGTAGCGGTCATGGGACAGGCATACGACTTTGTAATGTAAGCGTATAGTAGAAAATACTGTCGTAATTTGTGTGTCGTGCTGTAAATGATTAGAACGGTTAACTTAAAAAGGATAAGGTTCGAAATGAAACGATTCGGAAAAGAGTTGGGAGTTAGCAACATACATAGCTTGCAGAGTAAACATGATGAAGAGGCAGTGTCTGACCAAGAACTGATCGCTGATTGAGCAAATCAGTCCTGCAATGGAGAGCTCCTATCGGCAAACGCCTCCCAGCTAGTTGGAACGTGGATCCAAAAAAGGTTGCCGGGCAGATTGAATGTGCGGAGCGGAAGGCAGGATGTTGTGGCGCAACTTGGGAAAACCTTTTGTCCGGCAATGCACTGCGAGAGGCTAAATTGATTGAACTTGGAAGAGCAATAAGATACTTCCCATAGTCTTAACTCTCTGTGTTCACAATCCTATCGTAAATTCTATCCCTAACACGGAGCGATAGCAACGCAGCGTAGAGCATCTGAAAAGGAAGGTCTTCGGCTTTGCTCTTTTACTTTTTCTCTATATTTAGGCTCATTATCCACCACCTAAAAGTTACTTCATCTTAGGGTCACTTCACGTGTCTGTAACTTGCAGACAGTAACAGTAGACCTCACTTTTGACAGCGTCATGATAGACTAGGTCAGCCATTTGTTCTAGTAGCGTCAGGCCTCTGTGATTAAAAGCGCTGTGTGGATACATATAGTTGCCATCGTGAAAGCACAAATGCAGGCTTGATGACATTGCAATTAAAATAAATGAAGACAGAAGGAAATTTCGTGTCAATGAGCATGTTGTTTACTCCAGTCCTGAGTTTCTTGTTTTGTTCGTCCATTTCCTACTGATTTGGAAATCCGCTGTCTTGGCGGCATAAGCAATTTAATATTATAATCATTCTGAGTCCGAATTTCGCTACCGAAACGATATCGAGGTTGTGTTTTCTACGGAATATTTGCTCTTGAACGCGGGTAAGACGTGCCTATGTAGTACTGGGTAAAACGAAACCACTTAATAAGAATGGTTTTTAGACTTTTGGGCCAAAGACTTCCCGTAATGACTGTCAAAGATCTACAAATGACAGCCGGGAGCAACGGCTGTGGAACTAACCAATCACATAGCTAGAATAGGTACCTCGAGCTGTGAAAAAGAAGCGCCTAATAGAATAACCTAGCTAAAAAAGACGCAGCTTTAACCTGCTTTCCGAGGCACGGAGGAAACTCAGTATGGCGGGTAGTCACCCATCCACAGACCAACCTAGGCCAACGCGGCCTAACCTGAAGATTGATTGGAGCGGCTAAGTTGCGAATAATGATTCTAAATTGTTAACGTAACTTTATCGAAAGTAAAATAATACTGAAAAAAATAATGTCCGTTTTGCCAATTTCTGTACAGCCAAAACTAGGTATTTATCTGGTTGATTAAACATCAGATAATCGGCAAATACTTGAATTTGTCTGTAATTAGATTAGCAATAACCTATAAGATTGTGTAACACGTATCGGTTCATCGCTTTTTACGATCACGATATTGACACAGTTATAATCGCTTAATCATTTTCACTTTCAATTTGGACTATCTGGAAGTTAGTGCCTATTTATTGCCGCACTGAGTAAAAAACCAAGAGTTTTGTTTTAGTTACCATTAGCCTATCAGTAAGGACTAAACTTAGAGTTTTAATAGTATAATATGTTTTTTTATAAAACTTATAAAGGGTGTAAAAAGACCCTTAACGAAGCCGAAAGGCACTTTTTGTCCTCGTCATTGTGATCATTTTTTTGTTCTGGACCATACCTGGGAACCTCCTAGTTACGGAGATATTGGGGGTCAAAGTTCCAATTTTTTAAAAAGTTTTTTTTTTAAATACTACTTTTTAAGGTTCTAACTTTACTCCAATTACCTCCATGGTCCGTTTACTATTCAAAGCATCCATCAGCAATAAGTTTTGAGCGCATTATATTGAGTTTTACCGTAAAATGTGATTTTTGACCCCAAAAAAAAAATTCGTTTCCCAGCAAAAATTTTTGCGTAAAGTTACTTAGTTTGATGTACAGAATGCTTGGTTGACGGCTTGGTGAAGGGTCTGTTTACACCCCGTATTTCATATTTCTTATATTTAATTTTTCTTTCCCAAAACTTTTTCATTATTTTTGGAAAAGTTCACAATTTGTAAGTTTTGTTTAATTATTGTTTTTTTTTCTTGAATAGCTTTAGGGTAAGTCCGGGGGAGATGGCCCTACTAACTCAAATACTCTATTGTGAAAGAATTATGATGAATAAAACATTGAATTAGTAAAGAACTTAAACTTTATTTATTAATCTTCTAAAACATAAATGATAAATGACTTTAAAGAACGTAAACAATTTAAATTTAAGCTCAAAAAAATAACTAGGACCGGCCATCTCTCCCAGAGTGTCCGGGGGTGATGGCCATAGTGGTCGGGGAGAGATAGCCAGTACTCTTTTTGCCTTTTCCTTTCCCCTTGAGATCTTTTCCTTTCTTTTCTTTCTCCTTTTTTTCCTTATTGCCGCAGGAGGAACACATGTCCTCAAATTCGGTGCAATTTTCGTGCGCCCAGAACAAGCAAATACGGCACTGGATCCAGTCTTCGACTAGTTGTGTCCTGAAATAATTATCACCACAACCTCTGCAGTTATCTTTCTCTTTATCTTCAGATTCACTTTCAGAAGTATCATTGAAAACGATGGGAACTTCTTCGCAACTGCTATCAGATAATCTACGGATTGCCTTTCTTTTCTTAACAGTGCTTTTTTTCTTAGGTCTATCAGTCTCAGTTTCTCTTTTTACTATTTTTAACTTTTCTTCCTTTTTTTCTTTTTCTTTTAATTTTCCTTTATGTAATTGTTTTGTTTTAACCTTCTTTCTAGGGTTTTTCTTGGAATATGATAAATTAAAGAGGCCTTATATACGGTCATCCCTCCACTTTGCACTTCTGCCATAGCATTTTTCAAGTCTTCTTCGGTCCAGGCACCTCGTCCAGCATCCACTTTCCGTAAATATTGATTAGGCATCTGTAGAAAATATTTAATTTTAAAAATAAATTTAAATTAGCACATTAAATGTTATGGCTATCTCCCCCGTAAATTCTATGGCCATCTCTCCTGATTGTCCGGGTGAGATGGCCACATTACTTAATAAAAGCAACTTCTCAATTTTGTAGTTGATTTTGAGGTTAGAACACAAGAAAGTATCTTACTTTCCAAAAAAAGTTCGAAAACGGACAAAACTCTCAAAACTTTATTGTGACCATCTAATATGTCAACCCCTTAGTTTAAATCAAACGCGTCATTAAAAAACAAAGTCAAATTACTCACCTTTTCATGATTTATTCGCAAAAAAAATCACTCACACTTGTTGCGCGTGCCGAAACAAATCCGAACTAAATGAAAATAGTGCCATCTATGAATTATTACTTGAACTTTTTTCAATTGGCCATCTCTCCCGTACGGCCATCTCCCCCGGAATTACCCTACATATAATATGCATGCTAGATTCACATCTAGTAGATGTCAATCAGAAATATTGCTTTGTAACTTTTTATTGCATTCGTGATTGTACAACAGTTTTGGAAATTAAAAAAAAAATACAGCAACTGGTCAGTGTATTCCACTTGGTTTTGATTGTGCATGCCCAAAAAGAAAAAAGAATACTGACACCCGTATTTATAAACAAGTTCAAGTGATTACTTGAGTAAGTCATTATTTAAGTTTCGATTTTTTCTCTGTAGTGTAGTAATTGCTTGAAGTTAGAACTGTCAAAAGTTATAATTCTTTGATGTGCTTTCATTGACGGTTCTAATTTCGTTTCAATTCTTGTCTATTGTATTAAAATGTTTGCATAAATAACTACTTAAACTCAAGTAATTACTTTAACTTGACTATTGATACGGATGTTAGAGTGCATCGTGATTCTTTTGTGGGTGACTGGGTGCTGTTGGTAAACATTATTTTGTAAAATTGTCTGTGGAAATTGATTAGAAATTGACAAGATGGCGGCGTTAGTCCCGACTATGGCCACGTGACAATCAAATGACAATAATAATTACACACTCACTTGTGTTCCAAAATCTCAAAATCTGATCAGAAGATTTCAAAATCTTTCTTGTGTTTCTTGTGTTTTGTTGTAATCAAAATCAGCTATTTCCAATTTTCTCGTATTTCTGATATTTTTGGAGATCATGTGAAGAATTTCGAGCAAAAATTATCTTCAACGCAAAAGCAGTCTTTGGGGTGTCTCAACTATGGATAGTCTTGGAATTCGACCTATTCGCCATGTTCATTGTACACCACCGAGAAAAATAATATTGCAAAACTAAAATAAGTACTAAGTACTCCAATTAATCCTAATGTAAAAATAATTGCTCTATTTAGACGTTTCTTTGATATCATCTGCAATTCTCTACTATTTATTGCACAGGGTCATTAATTCGAGCAATTAGCGAGTAAAATTTAAAATATTCGTACGTGTAACGTGTGTAATTACGATTCAAAGCGATTTCCTATACAGAGGATGATGTAACTCCATACGATTGATATAAAAGCAATTAATTGTAACGCATTAGATAACTGGACTGAATGTGTAATTTGGCTATTGTTTAAATATAAAATGGAGGCAGATGTTCTAACGATGGAGTGTTTCCATTGCACTGATTGGAACAACTAGTTTTAAACTTCAGAATCATTATTCATCATCATTATTACTGGAAACCTTGTTCTACCCATTGTTACGTAAAGGCTTCTTCCGGCCTGCCGGGGCGGGACAGTTTGAAAGAGATACCGCGGCCCTGGAACACAAAGGGCAAAGAAGGAACATGGATGGGTTTTAGTCAGTAAAAGTCTGACACTCTCTCCCACTCCACCCAGAGCGGGGGGGGGGGGGGGTTAATTTGAAGATTTACCATCCCAAAAAAAAAGGCTTATTCCGTTTGTATCATGCTTTACTGTCCTGCTCTTTACTCAACTTCTTCTGCACTTAGTCCGAAGCCACTGACCGTGTGGCAGAGTTCTGGGATTTATAAACAACAGAATCATCGACACAATAAAGATGAAGAAGGTTTTACGCATAATCTTCTGAATATCATCCACCCAACTTACTGGCTGGAAGTTAGGCTGAGCTTAACTAATTGCATACCTAAATCATTAGTAACGAATCCACATTTTATTTTCTACAATAAGTTTTTCATTTTCACACACAACAAACTTCGGCGTCGCAAAATATCGTGTTACAATGGAACCTCCTCATCTAAAGCATCCCAATCGGAAGTACCAGAGCATAGACAAAAAAAATTGTTCCATAACCAAAACATATCCGTGATAGGTTTCGCGTGAAAGTGACGTGCACGTGGGCCGGACGATGGACTAGCGAAGATTAATAGCAACCTGATCGATTAGATGGAGTTCAATGTTTTGTTTTGAGTGGGTGCTAGTACCTACCTATTTATTATACTTAGGAGTTATGGGATCGGAAGATAATCTTTAATCAGCGCTTAGGACGGTGTTTAGGGTTTCGTATGTAACCAACGGGAGGCTATTACTAAGCCTATGCCGTCCGTCCGTCCGTCTGTCTGTCAGCGGGCTGTATCTCATGATCCGTAATAGGTAGATAGTTGAAATTTTCACAGAACGTGTATTTCTGTTGCCACTGTAACGAAAAATAAATTAAAAAATTAAAGGGGGTCCTTGGGGGGATCTTGTTCGATGTTACGGAACCCTTCATGCGCGAGTTCGACTCGCACTTGGCCGGTTTTTTATATATTTGCCTCTATATTTCGGAGTACTGGCTCTTGCCAACATAATTTAATGCCAAAAACAAATGACTATCGCTACTAATAGCGAAATTCACGATTTCCTACAGGTGCCGCTCGTAAACTTTGAAATCGAGCGGTACAAAATTCAACACAAGGCACGCCTAACCATGCACCCAAACCCACTAGTAACTGAACTGTTGAACCCGACAGCGGTGGTAAAAAGGCTGAAGAGGAACCACCTTCTATAAGTGGGAGGCGCAGCACTGGCTGCTCCACCACAACGCCATATAAATTGCAACAAATTCGCTTATGGTCTGACGACCGATTGCAAATGTTTAAATAATAAAAAAAAAAAAAAAAAAAAAAAAAATGACTGGCCAAATAAGAAATAAAAGAAGACATTCTTTGAGACTGGGGAAAAAAAGGAAAAGAATCCGTTTTTATGAAGAGACTCTCAGAATATTCTAAAAATCCGGTAATTTTTCAGTAACCCAGGAACATAGCAACATAGAACAGTGGGATTTCATTTTGACAGCTCCTACGTTATGTAAATTAAATTAAGCATCGTCAAATTAGTTCTTCCAAGGAAGAGAAACCTTTAAGTGCCGGAGGCTGTACCGGCTGTGATCTCGTGCAACTTATAATTTGTAAAAGTCAAGTGAATGTCAATGTTTGTGTGTGTACCGCTGGTGCGATCTTTATCTTGATAAGCTGTTAATGCTGTCGATGTGCTAAAAGGCCAATACGTCGCGTCGTAATAAAGTTCATAAATTTTGACGAGATCAACGTTTCGTATTCCCCTTTTTTTCTATTCGAAAACTGAGCCGATTCAATTAATTTTGGGGTATTCCTCAAAGCACAACTATTTTTAAGCGCAACCAATTAAGCGCAACTAAATTATTCCTCGAAGCGCAACCATTAGTTGCGCTCGCAAATTCAAATTAAAAATATAATAATAATATGTTTATTCCTCAAAGCGCAACCATGATGAAAAATAGAGATGGTATGATGGATCCATTAACGATATTTTTTAGTTGCGCTAAGATGGCAGCATTTAAAAATAGTTGCGCTTTGGAATACCCCTTATTTTTGACATTAAAATTTTAAGAAAGAGTATGTCTAGCTTCCTGTCAATTTCTTTTATGTTAACAACTTTTCGAATTTGTCTGGTAGTCCTCTAATCACGGCCTTGAAAATGGGGCATTTTTTGTCATTTTCGGAGGGTCTTCTTTTGTTGACCTTCTCGTCCTCGACCTCTCACTTCATATCGTGAAGACTAATCTTTTAGTAAAAGCGGATTATGACAGAAAGCTCACATGCATGCTGCAGAAGATTTCAGGCTGATCAGTGATGGCGCCTGATTGAAACTACAGCTTATCATCATGCAATAGAGTCTCAGACCGCTTTGTTTGGTGCATTGGTCAAATTAGAGCTTTTATTGTATAACCAGCCTTTCGTGTACCCACTGCTGGGAACACAGGCCTCCTCTCTATGATCATGCAGTGCAATAAACATTTGATACTTAATTTATTCCAAATATATTGCAGAATATTATATCAATTCAAATTAAATTAATTTAAAAATAATTGACATTAATTCAAGTAAATCAATTAACAAGGATAAATAGGCAATAGAATAAAGCACAAAATAGCCTAAAGACTTTTAGCAAAAGTAGTTTGTATGGTGTTAAATTCAGCAGTTGAGTACAGTCACATACACTTCCTGACTTGCTCGATTATTAAAAAATTCATTGATCATGTTTTACAACTGTATGACATTTTGGAGATGACTAAGATCGTTTCCGTGTCAATATTGGTATTGGTATTTATTACCTTTTTTGTGGGACTGTACTCTTCCTGGTGTCTCCGAATTTACACTGGCGTAATGGTATTCTAGACTGGACTCTTACTAGCATTTTTTTACTGAAAACTCATGGGAAGTTTGCGACTTCATTGAAAGTCAACACCAGCATTTAAAATATGTAGTAGTTCCCTTTTAAAATCTTCAAATAATGCTCAACATAAATAATGCTGCAACGTCGTTGTCCATGATAGTCATAATCACAAAACGAATGAAAACACTGATCTAAGACTACAATAGTATACTGGCTATTAAATCAGCGCTGCTCAGAGCAGCCAAAGGTACAGTAGATTCTTGTAACTTCATCATCATGCTCCTGCTCTTATCTCAATTTATTTGGGGTTGCCGCAGCATGTCTTCTTCTTCCTTACTTCTCTTTTACTCGTCATCCCAGCAGTCACCTCCTTTCTAGCCATATCATCCTTCACACTGGCCATCAGTGGCGAAGGTTCCATACAACACGATTCCTACTGGCTTCCCTTTGAAAAATGGTACAGTCAGTATTCGATAGACAAATAATATAATCACATTAAAGATAAAGACTCCGGCTTACCTCTTACAAAAATTGACCCTTCGCTACTGCTGGCCATCCATCGTTTCTTTGGTGTTCCTCTAAAAAAAAAAAGATTGGAAGAAGACTCGTCTAATACTAATCACATTACACAATATTGATAAAACCAGTCTTCTTTTCAATTAAACACTGGTTTTGATGATGTGTGTCTATAATTATACCGTCTCATCAACCGTAATCTGGAATGTTATGTAGTTTGACGTAATAGTTTCGTGCTATCGTTTTAATAACACAATTTATTTGAAAGCAGGCCTTTCTGATCGAACGTGTTACACCTATTAAATTAATTGGATCAATAGATTGAGTCATAAACTAGACCGGAAATCATTGAAAGTATTTCGGAATATCAAATCCTTGTAAGGATTATGTTTTTGTAGCCAATTGATTTCCGACAATGTTTTTGGAAACTAAATCGGAACATAAGTTCCGGCCATTGCCACACATTCTGTAGAACTGAATAATTTAATTTAAATATTGTGTCACACTGTCAATTAAATGGTATTTCGAAGTGCAGCAAGCTAAGAACAAGTACCTAATATGATTAACAAGGAAATTGGTAACCTAAAAAAATATTTTCAAATTAGGCTGCCAATCAGCACATAATGCAGTCATCAGTAATTTTGATGTCGTCCCCTAAAATTTTGATTTTAATCATGTATTTTAAAACCATAGTTGTGTGCGGTGAGTAGTTAGGTACTCATCTGATTTTAAGTAGGCACCCAACGACAAATAAGTAGTGCATGATGTGCTTACCTGTAAGAGGTTGATACACTTGTCTGTGACTCTATTGAATGTATCTCGTATCTTTGAAGCAGTGTCTTCAATTGTTGGTGAGCCAAATAAACAAAATGAAAGGTCCGCCCTTCGCCAATTCCTAGTTTTTTAGTTAAAAGAAGTTATGAAAGAAAAAGAAAAAAAAATCTTTTCGCTTTCTTTTTTATTTTTATTTACAGACGAGAGATGTCTGTTAATTTGAGAAGAACTCGATTAAGTTTACAAAACAAAGAGAGAAGAAAGTTTAAACCCCGTCCTTTGCATGCCTAGTTAAAGCAATCTTAGTATTTATCTAAGTTGGATAGCTTTCATTAGCGAAGGTTCCATACAACTCGATTACTTTTCTTTCCTTTGAAAAATGGCACAGTCAGTATTATAGACAAATAATATAATCACATTAAAGATATGTACAGTCACGAGCACCAATAAGTATGCACTTTCCTAAATATAAAAGCAATTTTCGGGAGAAATAACGATTGTAACTTAGAGATAGGATCTTCTTCATAAAAACTATGGGTTCAAAATACTATGTTCGTAACAACATGAAATTTTAATCAGAATAGTAGGAGAAAAACACTTTTAAAAGTTGTTAAGTGTTTACATATTGGTGCTCGTGACTGTACTCCGGCTTTCCTCTTACAAAAATTGACCCTTCGCTACTGATAGCTTTACAGGTATAATTGACAGCAGTCCCTAGGGTCACCAACACCGAACCAAAAACCACAACAATAACTTCAATTTCTCGCTTTAATACAAAATAATTGAACCGTGACAACCCAAAATAAACACTATTATAACTGGTGACGACTCTATCTCCACTATTATTAAAGCAAAGTTGTTTCGCAAACACGTAACCAATGGATTTTCCGATGGAAACGGTCTCAAACGGTTGAATAATAGATATTGGAGCACTATTGTAAGTCGTCCGGTGTTCTAACACTGAGTAATAGTATTATAAAATGCCTGTTAGACTGTAGAACCTTTCTATTGTACATTGTATTGTGTCACTTTTACGTCATTAGATAGTAGGTTAAGTTGTGAACTGAATGCAAGAAAGTTTTGTAGATCTTTGTCAGCTTTATTAGAAGTGTTTTACTGTTTTCGATGTTGTAGGTTTGTTATTTCTTTTCCCAGTCCTTGGACGCCACTCGTTTACATCTTTATTCCACCTGTCTTCACCCCGCCTTACTGGGTGTCCTGCCCAACTCCATTTGAGTTCTAATATAGGATCTTTGCACGTCTTCGGATTTCGACGTTAGGAACTCGATCTTCCAGTTTTGTGCCGAGCAAGGAACGCTCCATGGTCTCTCTTTGCAACTTTGTGCTCAGCGTTTTTATATGCATTATTAAATTAAGTCTTCATTTAATTTTTAACTCAACCTTCTTCGTCGTATCGATGATTCCAATAACATAATAATTTGAATAGATCGCGACCGCATTGACAGCGACAGTACTGTCGTCGGATAAGTCCTTCAAAGAGCAGGTGGTTTTCCATAAAAAGCAGGTTAGGACTTCGTTCTCAATGTACCTACACGTTCTCTCTGACCAAATCATCTTTCTCACAGTCCATCTAGATTCCATTAAGATTCATTTTGCTGCCTATTTTCGCATTAATAATAATAATATCATTTATTTCGGGCTACGCCCATAGTGTTAGTAACAATGGTCTTAAATACTAGTGTTAGTAGACAAACATGTTTTATTTATTGTGGAGTTTCATCCAATGTCGCAGCATTGGAGACTCCCATCTATCTGCGAATAAACTCAAGATACTGTTGGTACTGCCACGAAGACGAGCAAGCAGGGAAGCGCTGCATTGGTAGCATGTGGATGAAATACATATTCGTCTTGCCGCCGGCTTCTGAAAGTTAGTAGCTTGAGTTAGTTTCTTAACAGAAATAATGAGCACTTAACTTCTTGTCTCAGTCATTTTAGAATATGACGTAATTATGAAAATCATTATTTTCTAAACAATCTCTCGTTTGCTGCATATTTGCGAAATATAGAACTTAGGAGTGGCCTTTGTCCAGCAATGTATTGCCTTAGGCCGGCTGTTCAATAGGCAATTTACCTCGGTGTATATCAAAGCACCTAATGATCTGACCTATAGAAGACCTTTATAATAACACTAGCGAGTCGCCCCTGCTTCGCTTGTAATTATAAAGTATACAATTATGTCATTATACACTATTACATGGGACTTGGTGATGGGGTTCTCTGTGACGGCTGCGCTGAGGTATGCTGAGGATAGGGTGGCGTGGAAGTAACTGGTGAGCTTTTCTAGGACCGGCGCCATCTTTGGTACTGAAGAAAACGACGAAGAAGAAGACATAGGACTTAAGCATAAGTTGCGCAATGTGGGTCATCCTTCGGGGAAATAAGCTTGAAGATACAGGGTGTAAGGGACAGCCCTCCACAAACTGATGGGGTGAATTCAGTATATCATACTAAGATGACCGGTACAAAAAATTATTTCAGGAATGCTATGGGAATCCAATAAATTTGATTTGTTTTATTTCCTCATACGTAATGTGTCGTCACCATGGCAAAACGCATTTAGCGAACGGCAAGCGCGACAACGAGTTCGATGAACTCTGAAGCTAGGCAGGAAGTGAACAGCTTATTTTACGCGTCGTTCATTAGACTATTTTAACATCCATCGATGTATTTTTTATTTTAACTGTATTATTTACATAAATGGAGTGCTGAGTACAGGGAATGTAATTTTACTTTGAAATAATGGAATAGTAACAGAAGATTCCGTAGGAATATGATTCAAGATAAGGAGCTGAATGCACCCTGTCAGTTTGCGGAGGGCTGTCCCTTACACCCTGTATGTATGTTTAAAAAACAAATGTGTTACCAAAAATGAATGTATTGCCTTTAAACCTTTCAGAATCAATTATTCAAATGCCGCATCAAAATTCGTTGCTCAGATTAAAAGAACAACTCGATCGAACACACAGATACATGCAAAAAGTTCAATTGATAACTTGTAGATTTTACAAGATATAGACATCTTGATAATGATATTACGAACGGAATGTAATTAGTGCTTCATTAAAGTCATTGACATTGTGCGCAGGTCAGTGTGCATTATGTCATATACTGGCACGTAGTAAAACAAATGAATTGTTGCTAGGTGTAATAGATGTTGACATAATCGTGACCCCTTTTGTATTTGGTCATGGCCTAAGGTTTAGTATGTCATTCAATACTAACAGTATTCAATACTGATAGAAATAGCCATTCAACTGCGTTATCAACCGCGGCTTCGCTCGCGTTAATTTAGAAATTGACAATCAATTCGGGTTGTACTCTGCTTGTAATAATTCAGGCATGATTCGAAAGACACGTGGCGCCATCTATTATCATAAGAACGTTATTGTTGTTTTCCTCGGGAACAGTACTTTTTTCGGGATAAAAGATAGCGTTTCTCCGTTTCTGTACACCTGACAACATATAAACAAAATTTCAGGATGATCGGTTCTGTGGTTTAGGCGTGAAAAGGTAACAAACAAACAAGCAAAGTTGCTTTCGCATTTAAAATATTAGTAAGGATTTGTCCTAAGTTGATAAAAATATTTTTTACAGAGGATTGAATGTCTAAAGATGATTGCCAATATGAGGCCTCATCTACTCCCAAAATCTTCGAAATTGTGTCAAATCGAATTTGATTCGAATGAGTGTCAATTAGACCCAAATAAGTGTCAATTTGAAAATAATTCAAATCGAATTCAATTCGATCCAGATTTCCCATGTTTTCGGGAGAAATCCAGCTGGAATACCATAAAATAATCCATTACCAACCATTTTCAATTATCAAAGACATAATCCAAACTAGATAACATTACGTAAACTGCATAACAAAATTTAAATCCTACACCAATTAATGTTAAAATAATTACTGCAACGAACCTGTTATCAATATTGGCAACATTTTGCGACATCGAAGGTGCTGTTATGAGCTCGGTGTTCGATTAGCAACTTTAAGCTTTACAGGAGAAGTTGATAATCAAACAGCACGAGGAATGTCTCTTACGACATTGATATCAGCCACCTGATTCCGTGCAGTGTATAAGGTCCGCAGCCGACATTCAGTGAAATAGTTCAATTGATAAGGCGGGTTGCACAATAGACACCTTTCACTACAGTTGTGTAATTGTCCGGCACTCGGACAGTGAGACGGTGCACTTGTCAAGGTCATATTTATCATACGATTGACGGTTTTATGTTTGCTTGGTTGATAATATGTTTATTTGTAGTCTGAATGTAAATTAGAGTTCGTTATATAAGTATTTATACTGTCATGGTCACTAACAGTATCATTAACTCTAGATACGGGATATTTACCAATTTTTTCATTTTTTAGACAGTAAACTTTTTTTTTGGGGTGAAAAATCACGTTTTACGGTAAAACTCAATGTAACGCATTCAAAACATTGTGCTGATGGATGGATTGAATAGTACGGGGGTCGTGAAGTTGTTTAAATTAAAAATCTTACATTAAAAACATGTTTTTACAAAAAAACTTGTGAAAAAGTTGGAACTTTGACCCCCAATATCTCCGTAACTAGAAGGTTCCCAGGTATGGTCTAGAACAAAAAAATGATCGCAATGACAGGGAGAACAAGTACCTTTCGGCTTCGTTAAGGGTCTTTTTACACCCTTTATGTAGTAGTAAACATAACACTGGTTTTTAGGAGATTACCCATAATGTCATTCCTCATAATTATGTTATAAGTACTATGGTAGTTGAGCCTTATTTCATCTGCCTAGCCTTTTCCCAACTATTTTGGGGTCGGCTTCCAGTCTAACCGGATGCAGCTTAATACCAGTATTTTACGTGAAGCGACTGCCTATCTGACCTCCACAACCCAGTTAGTTCCTGGTAATACGATACCCTTTAGTAAGACTGGTCGTCAGACTTTCGGGCTACTGACTACCTGTAACGACTGTCAAAGATCTACAAATGAGAGCCTGCCACCAACCAACAGCTTAACGTGCTTGCCGAAGCACGGAAGAAACTAGGTATGTAATGGGTGGTCACCCATCCACGGACCAACCTAGGCAAGCTTAACCTAAAGATCGGTATCACCCGCCGCTTCCGCCTTGTTTTATTTTGCCCGGCTCCTATTAGTCATAGCGTGATGTTATATAGCCTATAGCCTTCCTCGATAATAGGACTATCCAGCACTAAAATATTTTTTTAATTCGAACCAGTGGTTCTTGAGATTAGCGCGTTCAACCAAACAAACTCTTCAGCTTTATAATATTACTAGCGTCCCGCCCCGGCTTCGCACGGCTGCAATATACATATAAACCTTCCTCTTGAATCACTCTATCTATTAAAAAAAACCGCATCAAAATCCGTTGCGTAGTTTTAGAGATCTAAGCATACATAGGGACAGACAGACAGCGGGAAGCGACTTTGCTTTATACTACGTAGTGAAGTATAGATGATAAAATCATTAGGCACACCCATAATGATTGTGTCTATAATTTTAAGTTAAAATGTATGTTGACAAAAAAGTTGATCCAATAATGGCGGCCAGATGAATGATTTATCAAACACGCCTACTTACTTACTGTCAATTTGGTCCAGCCATGACCCTAAATCCATCGGTTGATTGGACGGCATAAGGGACCAGTTTGAGATAAATTGTTTCCTTCTACAAATCTCATTTATTAGCCCAGTTTAACGAGACTTTATGTATATAACTAGGCGTATTAGATTATGTAATAAAATTGAAGGTTCTCAAAGCTTAAGTTTAAGCTCAGCTCCTGATTAGCATCACCTCACCATTTTTACAAGCTTTTGTTTAACTTGCAATATTTGTATATTATTTATTTAGTTATTTATTATATTAGGTCTACCAACAATTGTTCACACTGGATACAGTGACATAATTCATTCTTACAATAAAATTACAGCGCAACAGTTACTTAGAGGTAAACACGACATGCACAAAAAAATAAATTCGGAAAATAAGCTAAGCTTAGTAAGTACTAAGCGCCAATAATTCAATTAAATAAAATTAAATGTTTGTTGTTTTTGTTTATTTGTTTGTTTATGTCAAATCTTGCAACCTAATTTTAAAACAGTTATCCCAACTGATTTAGCTGAAATTTTGCATACACGTTTAATTGAATGACAAGGCATGGTTAGCTAAGTAACGTCATTCTAAATCCAATATAGTGGATTCCCAAAGATGGGGGACTAGTTATATTTTATGCACCCCCATGGGTATCAATTAAAAGGTTTTATTGAGAAGAAAATGAAAAAAAATATGACGTCACACTTATATTTAAAAGCTTGTTTTTAAAAACGATTTTTTTTACTAGAAGCTTGTTACTAACAGATTTCGATTCGAGGCGAAGTCTTGACGTTACTTGTATGCGTTGCAGCATGGAATACAGCATATAGAAAAGAATCCCAAAGGGCTCCAGTTGTGGAAAAGCTGATCTCGTGCAGTGACCGTGAGTTGACCTTGAAAGTCGTATCGTTAGAATAAAATTACATTGTAACGTTGGTTAATTACCTGGTTAGCTCTTTGTCTCTGATTAGACCAAGAGCCCCAAATTAGGGATCATTTGTCATGCAAACAAAACAGCAAATCTGCCTCAGATTATACTATAATTTCCTATGATTGATGATCGCTAAGTACTCCATACAGTTCGCGTTATAACTGTTAATTAATATGATTAATAAAATAATGATAATCTGTGTGAAAAGGTCACGGGGCCTAACCTTGCGCTTGCGACGCATTTGTGTCAAGCGTGAACTGATACTTTAATTAGTGGCTGTAGCGTGAGGATAAGTGAACAATTACTGTGGGCGGTCCGTGTTTGAATTCTTGAGAGCTTTATTTAAGTCTTATCATTTAGATTTTGGCAATTAACTCATTATTGTTTGTTTAATTATGTTTAAGTAAATCGCGACCTGCGACGTACAACGCTTTTAGTGTGTTGAAGTTAATAAAATTGAAATTACATTATATAACATCACGGCTATAATCTCAGAAGGGTTAGGCAGAGGTGTACCTAATGCTATCAACCGGACACAAAACCAGACTCCGTAGCTGCTACTGAGAAATTCTTGGTGGAAAAACTCAAAAATACTTTTCCCGACCCGGGAATTCAACCCACAACCCACGATATGTAATTGGTGCACCACAGACTACCTGCAGTATTTACTCGCCTACTTCCTGTAATCCATACAAAGGTTGTCTTGAAAAGATAGCTTTTAGCGATAAGACCGTCCATCGTGTCACCCTATGTGAAATTTTTCCTTTTATGAATGTTACTGAATGAAAGTATGGTGTATATGTTACGGCTAAAAGCCGAAGTAAGGTTACACCTAGTTGCTGCGGGACTGTTCGAAAGAGATACCGTGGCCCTGGAACACAAAGGGCAATGAAGGAACATGGATGGGTTTTAGTCATTAAGAGTCTGACACTCCCTCCCACTCCACCCAGAGCGGGAGAAGTCATTTGATGATTTCCAATCCGTAAAAAAAAAAAAGCGATACCTAGGTGCAGCTGGCGAGCGTTACATCCAAATTGTTTGCATTATAAACATGGTAACAAACTGTTACCGGCCGCACCTAGGTATAGCCGGCTAGAACTAGGGGTAACGTTACTTCGGCTTTTAGCCGTAACAAGTATAATAAAGAATATTGTATTCTTTAAGGTATTTCCCGCGTTCTTTTATAGATCATTCAGTTGTCTGTCTGTTGGTCGAACAACAATCCTATAGGTACTAGTAGAGTACTCCTGCTATTTTTATTACATTAGTAGTGAAATTACGAAGTATCCACAGTTGAAGGTGAAATCAATTGAAACAATACGCGACATTGAACGAAGAGGTCAATTATCGAATCTGCGACAACAACATTACAAGAGATACGTAAGAACGGGTAACACACGCTAACAGAATTATCCAACGAACATTTCACAACCCCAGTCGACTAGAAGGTTGATTTCATCACCCCATTCACACCCCCCGATATTCTAACCAGAAAATTTGGCACCTCACTAATTCTCATAATAAAATTCGCTCATGACCTTTGACACGACAATGCGTGTGTTTCGAAATTTAAACAAAAGTCACACAAGTTCAATGGTAGACAGTCTATAAATATCGTATGACTACATAATAAGGTCGACAATAGCTCGACAAATCGTGATCGATGACAAAAGATTTTGCAACGCTATCGATTATTGAATTAAAAAAGGTCCTAAATCAAGGAGTCATTATTAAAAGCCTTTTATGAAGCCTTCATAGTTTAGATACGCATTAAAAAAGTTCAAGTAACCATTATGATATGAGTTCTTGAACCTAATTTCGTTCGAATCCGGGGCACGAGTAACAAAGAAAATAATATTCAATGTCGTTTGTATCACGACTGTATCGGTCGTATTTGCTGTTGAGTATCGATTATCGGCATGTCAATGATCGATACTGAATCGTATACGCTTTATAGATAGCCAAGGCTGCGAGATTTACACGGCCATAATTAGTGAAACGTATTAATAAAAGCGAACAATAAGCGAATAGACACACGCTATTCGATAGTACAGACATCAAGCTACTACAATCTGTCAAATTTCTTTAATAGATTTTGAACTTTATCGCTAAAGCATTAGGTTCAAGGTTGATTGGGAAAATTTGACAGTTTCGGGTAGCTTAATATGCTGGCGTCTGTACATCTATTGTGCCTGTGCGCCATTGATCAATGATTTGAATGCGAAATTGAATTTCACACTCTTACAAGTCTTGTATTATGTAGACTGCTTTGAGAATTTCAATGCAATGACAGTGAACATAAGAGGTTGGTGATTTATCAAGAAATCATTGCATTTTAGCGGAGGCCCTAGGATAAAAAGCTGGTTGTACAGACGCCAGCATTACAAGCTACCCAAAACTGTCAAACTTTCCCAATCAACCTTGAACCTAATGCTTTAGCGATAAAGTTGAATACCTATTAAAGAAATTTGACAGATTGTAGGTGGCACTTGCAACAGCGTCGAAATATCGGGAACCCAAAATTCTGAACAATCACGGAAAATATCACGTAAGTGTCAGTATAAGTTTCGTTTTAAACCGTGAAAGCTTAAGACGTGGTACTAGTTTGTGCGTCGATGTTCCTTCCATCCTGTACTTAGCAGTGGATGAAGGCTGCCAATCTTGATGGTTGAGGTAATTACGCAAGTGTTTGGTACATCTTAATGGATTAAGTCAAGGAGTTTAATGAGTATTCTGTTAACATTGGCGTTTTCCGTGTCAATTACAAATGTGAGCGCTTAATTTTGTTGAAACAATAGGCTATATACCGTGAGATGCGGCCGGAACGCAATTTCATATATTTTTCACTGTTTCCATTGTGTTACGTAAAATGTTCAATGGAACAGTTAAAAATAATGGAATCTTCTGAACCTACTGCATGTAGGTATGTGGGATTATGTGTGTGCATATTCGATTGTGGAGGAAATGTAAGATGATTGACATAACATTACAAAACGCCTTGTAATCAACAAAGGCTTATGCAGAGGTGTACCTAACAAGTACACCTACATTTCGCCAGTTATATTTCAGTCCCATGTAATAGGGGGCGAGCCTATTTGATATTAATGTATCCAAAATTCCGACTGACGATCCCAAACTAATGTAATGACGAAGAGTGTCACCCTGTTCTTCTTCAAACAGAAATTAATGAAGAAAAGAAAAGAAAATAATGAAAATGATTGATTATTAAAAGAAAAAAAGATGCTCGCATGAATATATAAATATATATTCAAACTGGTTCTTTTCTACGAATCCCACAAATCATACAACACAGACAAAAAATAACCGAAATACATTTATATTGATGTAGTGCAATTTGTATAATGATGTTTTCGCTTGAACAAATACGTCTGTAAAACCGCTAATCTACCAAATAGAAACTAAACTATGTGCTATAGATGTGCATAGAATGGAAGCTATAAGGTTTACTAGTCAAACTTATAAACTTTCCGACGAATGGATGGATTATTCAAGATTAATCTTAGTTCAGAGCACGAGTTTTGACGTTTTTCTTAACGTAAAATAGATGGATTTTTGAATCGAAAATACAATTATCCTACAGCATTTTGGTAAAATTATTTGCAACAAGCACAATCAGTATCATCCATAGATACGAATAAATTCTTTAAAATTATGAAAATATTATATGTGAAACGAGTATTTTTAATTTTACGATATGCCCCCGAAGCGTATTTATGAAGAATTTATAAGCCTCTGTTTGTATGGCTCTATCTGCTTGTGCACTGGATCAAAGAGGAACCAAACCAAACCTGGGATCGTGTATGGACCCATCCATACACGATCCCAGGTTTGGTTTGGTTCCTGGATACGTTGACGTAGGTCTTACCATCTGTTTCCCAAATCTGACAAGGTTAAACCAAAGTTGCCCTTAGCCTAAATCTAAGTTCCATCTATGTGTACACTTGTACAGGATAAAATATACTCGTAACTTTATCAAAGACTTGAAACTTGACCTGACCAAAATTAAACCTGCATTTATCGTCCACATGAATGGACACAACTCTTGCGCATGTGGTTGCCAGTTTCTATTGTTATTGTGTCAATATCTAAGTGTTTTTGTACGGCACTATATTTCCCATATTCGCATGTAATTCTTGTGAGGTAACGTTAATGAATAGTGTATTATCAAATGTTTGTAATGGCCGATTGAGTGGGGCTGACGAAACCATGCACGGTCTGCGTATTAGTATGAAATGTGGAATAATTAATAATTATTAACAGCTATTTGTAGGCATTGTTATGTTAGCCGATGATTTGTTGATTACGAAATTCTTTTGTAGACCGTACTAAGCGTAGGCAATGGGCTGGTACGGAAAATGTGGTAAAAATATCTAGACTTTTAGTCTACGTACCGATATTATTGTAGTTCATTGATGTGAACAGGCTAGAGGAGTATAGGAAGACTAAAGAAACGATGGATGGACTGTGTGAAAGATGATATGGCTAGTAAGGAGGTGACTGCTGAGATGACGAGTAAAAGAGAAGTATGGAAAAAGAAGACATGCTGCGCCGACCCCAAATGAATTGGTATAAGGGCAGTAGAATAATGATGATAATGATGATGATGTTTTCTATGTGTCCTAAAGCTTGTTGGGTCGAAAATATCGTCAAAATAGCAGAAAACACCTGGATAAGGGAAGCACAGAACCGGGAAGTGTTGCAGAAGAAAGGTGACGCCTTTAACCAGCAGTGGGTGATTCCGGGCTGATATGATCACCGATGATGATGTACGTCGACTTACTTGAAAGGATTATGTTTATCTAAGGACTGTAGAGCAGAAAAATTCAACCGCGTACGATTGCATATTTAACAGTTTTATGAAATTTTAATGTATATTTATTTTAAATTTCAATTAAAGCCCAGATTTACCTATTTACAATAACATAACGCCAGTAATCCTAAAAGGGATAGGCAGAGGTGTACCCATTACTACACCTACAATTTGCCAGTATACTGCGATAGTAAAACTTCTACATAACATATCATCACGCCTGTAATCCCCGAAGTGTTAGGCAGAGGTGTACCTAATAGTACGCCCACATTTCGCCAGGTTAAACTTAAAAAGTCTGCTCAAGTTAATAAAACTCAATTCTCGTGTTTGAGTAATTCAACTAAATAATTAACACGAAATAGAAATCAGCACGATTTAGCATTGTACACCAGTTCTTCGTGTCTTTAGCTTGATCTTGCATAATCAAGAACGGGGTAAATCATGCCTTCAAGAGTTTACACAAAAAACAAAAACAATAATAGCTTTTTTTAACAATCGATTACGTAAATTGAGAACACGACTGTTATTCAGTGAAACGTCTAAATTGTTGAATTCAGTCATTATTGTTTGACGGAATATTTTGTTTTGCGCTTCGTTTTTCTATCCATTGCGTGTTTTGTACGATTCTGTTTTGTTATTATGTAATGGCTTTATGGAAATGCAGTAATGGATTGTTAACAAATTGAAGTTGACTTTTGTAATAAATAGATTGGTGTTTATTGTGTATACAGTTGGTTACAAATAAAAGTTTAGGCTTAGGCGGTTTGGAAATGAAAACTTTTCTATTACAAATAAGTAAGGGGTCGTCCTTCAACACGTTGACCGACAAGCCCAAAAACGGTGTTTTTAATACAACACAATTTATAAATATGGTTTACTACCGTAGGTATAATTTGCCTAATACGCCTCTAGAAAATAATATTTAAGGACGAATTCGGCAAAGGTTTTTGAAGTAGCGAGTTGGCAACATCTGTTTAGCGTTTATACTGAGGCGGGGTTCGTTATCCTGTCGGTGCAAACTTATTAATCTACATCATGTAGAAAGTGAAAAATAATGTCCTGTGACTGAACTACTGGATATATTCGAATGAATTTTTGTATGCAGGCTGGGAATGACACGAGGTATACGCAGTTGATTTTATTGTCGTATTGTTGGCGCCACCCTGTATACTTTGGCACAACATTTTAGCAAAATAATCAAATGAGGTTCAAAATGGGAGGCAGGACGTCGGAAAATAATCACGAGGGGTTTTTCATGCGATGAAAAGAAGGAATTAAATGTGTGACGAATAAAATATATTTTATCAGTATCAATCCCATATTGGTAAAAAATATTTTATTCGTAAAAAAATTGTAAAAAAATAAATTGGTAAAAAATTTCATTATAAAAAAAAAGTTTTAAAAACTGATCTTTCAAATATAAAAACTACACGTGATGCTACGAGGGAGAGAGTAGGGCTGCCTAAAACCTCACGTCACCTAGGGGGATAAAATGGCCTAAAAAACCTCACGTGATTAGAGGATGCCCCCCTAAGGAATAATGCCTCCACGGCTTACCTTGATGTCAAGACTTAGCGAGTTAGACATAATTAGAAGCAAAATCCTAATAAAATAACTTTTGCATAATATTGAGACATTAGTATGGTCCAAATCGTAGCTATCTGGACATGACAGCAATATCCTGCTATCAGTATCTTTTAAAGACATTATGTAACATTTCCTGCTAAAAACTGAAACATATTACTTAACTTCCTGAAAGCCATACACAAAAACTATACGGATGTCTCGTTGGTGTAGTGGTAGAAAGCGCTGCTACAGAGCGTTAAGACCTGGGCTTAGTTCCCCGTTCGAGCAAAGTGTTTTTAGGTTTTTCCACCTGGCTTTTTTCAATACCAGTTTAGCAGCCTGGATTTTTCCCTATTGATGGCAAAAGGCTCATCTCCTATCATATCCTATACTTAATATTAAATGAGCAATATTTGATATTTGTAATCACGTTCTCGAAAACGGCTCTAACTATTTCGATGAAAGTTGCAATACGAGGGCGATAAATCGATCTAGCTAGGTCTCATATCAGGGAAAATTCATTTATCTAGTTTCAGTCGAGCAGAGTCTGTAGCCTTAAAATATAACCCTTCGGGTATCACAGGCGTCGTGTTATGTTACGTTACGTCTCAATGAAGAGTTGCATCACTTCATAAACGTTATCGTGTTATCAAACGTGTACTCATATTGTCACGCAGAAGCCACACTTCCTTCATTACAAGAAAGATTGCACTGATATGCCTCAACCCGGATGCGAACTTGCAACTCCAGGTAACGCAGCTGTTGCAAGTATTTACAAGAAATAGTTCAGCATGACAGCATCGGCTCATTCATCTTTAATTAATTCATTTTCTTTTAGTCATTCATTCTGTGGTGGGTGGACTGTTGTTGTCGGTGCTTAGTATTATAATATTTCTATAAGGCTTTGATTGGTTGTTATGCTGTAGGCAACAATAATCAGTCATAGAATATAATAGAATATTCTTTATTATTCGGCAAAAAGCCGAAGTAGGGTTACACCTAGCTCTAGCCGGCTATACCTAGGTGCGGCCGGTAACAGTTTGTTATAATGCAACCAATTTGGATGTAGCGCTCGCCGGCCGCTGCCGCCTCACCGGCACCGCCCTATCGCGGCGCGGCGGTTATTCATATGGTCGGTGTGTCCTATCAAGGATAATTATCGGCCGCACCTAGGTGTAGCCGGCTAGAACTAGGTGTAACCTTACTAAATCGGCTAGAACTAGGTGTAACCATACTTCGGCTTTTAGCCGTAACATGTACACCATACAAGCTGGAGGAGCTCGTGGCTAAATAATAACAGCGGCTTGGGTCGATCTTTAGGTTAAGCCGTGCTTGCATAGGTTGTTCTGTAGATGGGTGACCACCCATTACATACCGAGTTTCCTCGGTGCCTCGGAAAGCACGTTATGCCGTTGGTCCCGGCTGTCATTTGTAGATCTTTGTCAGTCGTTACAAGTAGTTAGCTGCATCTGGTTAGTCTGGAAGCCGACCCTAACATGTTGGGAAAAGGTTAGGCAGATGATGATATACACCATACAGTAGCCACACCATACAGGGCAGTCTTATCACTAAAAGTTACATTTACAAATACGTTTGACCGGTATTTACAATAACATATTCACTTTTGGGAGTTATATGAAAGGCCCATATAGACGGTTAGCCCAAAGTTAAATCTCGCTTCTGAGCTTTTCCTGAGAAATTCCTGCTGTTGCTCGGGGTTTTTAAATAGATATATGTACATATATTTGAAAGAAAAAAAAATTACTCCATTATTAATCTATCCATTCAGGTATTTATTACAGTCAGGCGATAAAGATCTAAAAATCCATCAGTTGATACTTATCTAGTTTTAAATATTTCATTTTACAGTCCACTCTTTGCTTATCTTTCTGCACTAATTAGAATGATTCATTAATGCTGAAATATCTTTTGAAAGCAAATATTGAACCCGTAAAACATTTAAGACCTACACTGTTTTAAGCTTTCATGGTTTCAACTAAACTTATACTGTCACTTACGGGATATCTTCCGTGATTAAATATCGGGAGCTCAAAATAATGAACAATCACGGAAGATATCCCGTAAGTGACAGTATAAGTTTTTCATTTAAGACATGTTGTGATAAAAATTAGGTGCCTCCACTAGAGTTATTTTTATGCAAAAAATACTAATCTATCTTGAAACCTGGCCAAATTGGACGGGTCACATCAACCTCATGCACGGTGACCTCCAGGCAAGAGACTCCACGCAATGTGTTTGTGAAGATAAAAAACGCTGTCGACGACGGCCCTGAAAGAGGTGGCGGGATGACTAACCCTGATATCTATAGTCAAGTTAAAGCAATTACTTGTGTTTAAGTAATTACTTATGCACTCATTTTTATGCAATAGAAAAGGATTTGAACGAAGTAAGCACCGTCAAAGAAAGCAAAGCTAAGAATTCTAAGTTATTACTTTTACTTAAGTAATCACTTTGTCTTGTTTATAGATACGGGTGTTAGACTCGTACAAAGTTGGCGGACTTGAGGGAGGCCTTTTCTCAGCAATGGGGCAGAAAAAAAATAGTACACAACCTACATTGCGAAACAAAAGGCTGGTTCGATTATTGTGTGCCCTACCCTCTTTCATAAATGGATCGCAATAAAATATAATTAAGTAAGCTTAATGAATGTCACAAGCATTTATTTTTTCCGCAATTCAATTATAATTAATATGAATAAATGTAAGAGACATTTTTCTCATAAGGTACTCGGTAAAAAAATCTGTCGGTAGGTACAGTCATGAGCACTAATATGTACACAGTTAGCAACTTCCAAAGTACTCTCACACGTACTCGTACTGATTGTACTTGCATGCATTTTGGAACCCATATTATTATGAAATAGGCGAAGTCACAAATGTTATTCCATGAGACCACTTTTGAATTCTAATAACTGTATACAGTTGGTAAAAATAGCCATTATAATGGAGCTTCGACACAGCCAGAAGGCATCGTGGTAGACCTCGTAGAAGATGGTGGGACGAGCTGGACAAAGCAAACGACCAGAGGTTCATATTAGCCATGGATCGACAAAAAAATGGATGTCATGGGGAGAGCCCTTTGCCCAACAGTGGGACGAGACACATACGCTACCAGTAACAGTATTTGTGCTCGTGACTGTACCTACATTTTACGGTCAAGTAAGTAAGTACAAGTTACCGGGTAAGTAAAGGTATTTGGTATCTTGTCTACGGCAACATACGAGAATGCTAAATATACCTTAAATCGTTTTGTGGGGTACTTAAATGTCAATTTTCGGATTTTTTGTCAGGATGCGTACTTTCTAATGTTGGCCATTTTATTTAACCGCCGGCTTCTGACTGCAAGCCTTATCAAGACTTATATGTCAGTTAATTTTCTGGGTTTGCCAGCAGAATAATTGTTCTAAATAGTTGTGAAGGCTCAATTAACAATAATCAATCATAGTCCCAACCGAAAAACTAGAACCGAAAATTTGAGAGAGTTTTTGCCATCCAACGTGGTAAAGTCTGCCAGCCCTATGGGCCTTACCACAGCGATGCGAACGAATTTTTGACAGCCTTGAATACATGTACATACATATTATATTTTTAATTATTATTTTAGGCCTGTATAGTTAGTAAATAAAGTAAAATGAAAATAAAAAAGTATATTCCGAATATTTTTAATGTCATAAATCACTTATAAACTACTTTTATCGGAGATATTCATCGCTGTATCATTTTATTCTAAACCAAATTCATTAACATATAATCTTAATTTTGTTTTCGTACTCAAGGAAGTAATAATTTCAATACAGATACTAGACCACATAGTGCCGATTATTCTAGATTTTCTTAAACCGGGGCCGGTGTAGTATGTATATGTATATATGTGTTTTATAGTCTAGGAGAATGGTGGGCCTTGGGCCTAGGCTAGGCGGACATTCAGCCAAAAATAGAGCGCTGTCATGCCAAACGACTATTTGCCGTGGTAATATGCACTTATATTTGGAGGTGTTATTTATTATGTTACAATTTTATAATACTTAATTGTATTTTAATGGGTTTTTCCTTAGAGGGGTTGATCGGAATTTTTGTGTTGATAATGTGTGGGCTATTATTCAGTAGTTACTTTGTATGGTATTAACAGTACTTAAAACAGCGACAAATTGCTGTAAGTAACGGGTTTTGATGTACACCATATGTTTTTATTTAATATACTCTGCAGAAAGAAAGATTATGCATGTTTTTACTTGCAATAGGGTTATAGGGAACAAACATTTTAATTTTTGTTTATGCATTGATTAAGGTACAACTTAGTTTTAGTGAAAACGGGCATTAGAAACTTTTTAATGTCGCATAAGGCTACTTAGTGCGTGGGTGCCAGAAGACGGGCGTCGTCGCCGAGGGTGGCAAAGAAAACGCTAGCGTGACGACTTAGAAGGTTTTGTGACAGATTGGCCGGAGAAAACCGCACAGAAAGAAGAATGGAAGCTGTGTGGGAGGCCTTTGCCCAGCAGTGGGACAATACGGGCTAAAAAAAAGGCTACTTAGTAGGTTTCAATTAGTTTCAAGTCATGTTAAAAGAAATAGGGTCATAGCAGATTATCCCCTACAACAAAGTTATAATATCCATGTAATTATAATATTATCTCATGGTTTAATTAATACCTGTTAATTAATATGGCCCTACCTCAAACACGGTACCAATATCTCTTATTATTTAAAGCTCCGGGTTGTGTTACAATGGACGCTGACACTTACAAAACTTACGAGTATACAGGGTGCGTAAAAAATTGTGGATCAATTGAAACAGAGCGATAGTTAGGGTTATTTGAAATAAAAAACATCTCTGTGGCAGACTCCTAACTTGATCTCCTTAAAAGTTGACTTACTACTTGAGTGTATTTTTACTAAATAGGCAATTAGTGGTGTTTAGTCACGTCTAAGTGCTTTTATGACAGTGTGTACCATGATTTATGAGTATTGGCACTTTATTCAATATCCTTTAAGTCTCACGAAAAATTATTTGTAACTTCAGAACCTCACTGAAAAAAAAATACTACCAAAAAATTACCCTGATAACTCCAACTATCGCCCTGTTTCGTTCGATCCACGATTTTTTACCCACCCTGTATAGACGTGGCTAATAATTTTATAATGTGTGTCTGGTATGACCTTAAGTCTAAAAATCTAGACTAGTTTGCACAAGGTCCTCTTGATAATGGTTCCATTAAATATTGTTAGTAACACATTATGTTCGCTTTGACTGAGATTTATTGTATTTGTTACACTTCGTTTGACAAACATTTAAATGATTGTTATTGGTGTTTTGTTGAAGTGCTTTATTTTTTGTATGTTTTAATTTGGGACTATGAGAGTGAAGGATTTGTAACAGAGAAGGAGTTGTACAGGGTGGATTCCTTTCTCGTTACGGGATATTTTTTTTGCACTTCTTATGGGGCGTCCATTAATTACGCCTGTCGACTTTGCCGACTTTCCAATCCACTCCTCCCTTAGTGAGATGTCGTAAGATTTGACTTGACCCCCCAATCTCACGTGGGTTTTTTGTAAATGCGTATTTTAGTGTAAACACGCCGATCTGTGCTTGATTGCGTTGGATTTATTTAAAAAACATAATTTCTTTAACTATTTTCAATGAATATTTATTTGTGTATGTTTTAGCCATATTGTAGTGGAGAAAGATATTTACTTAATTAAAGTTTCTTCCCAATTTTACAATGGTTCTTGCGGAAAAAATAACTTATATTTGCCGAGACCCGACGGCTCTCCCTCGTGAAATTGGGCTCGACCCGTTCCCCCCAATAAACACCTCACGTAAGTAATGGACACCCCCTAAACGTTACCCTAGATTTTTTGATCACACAACACGCTACAGCTTTTGTGCGAGTCAAAATTATTTTGTTAAAATAATTGCAAAATTATAATTAATTATTTTGCATTAAAAAAACATAAAAAAGTGAAAGGATTTAATTGATTCCTTTTATCAAAGCGGCGATTCATCAAGATCTTTCATCATAGCTTCATTTAAAGTAGTTCATCTTTACATCTCATCAGTATTTCAAGGCTTCTCATTGGTACAATTAGATTTTATAATCTTTCTAACATTTAATCGAACAAGGACATATTTTATTGTCCATTGCATTTATCAATCATCGTCCTGCGTCAACAACATGAACCAATTTTCAAATGCCAAGGCGTAAGACATTACCAGGTGGACTTATATTACCGGCTATCATAACTAGAGCTGCCAAAAACTATAACTTACCCTTTATTGCCTGTTATTTTTGGGGGCAAGGGAAGTGAGGGAGGTCTTTAGTAAATGGTTAATATAACCAAGTGTCCAGTACAGATTTTATATGGCGTCGGTTCTCACAGTACATATAAATATGACTATTTATTTAAAGGTCAATCTAGAATAGCTGCAATATAAGATACAAGTGAATTAGATCAGATTAGAACTGACTTGGCAATTAATATGGTGTTTTTATGCAGATAAATTAAACGCAGTTTTTTTTGTGAAACATGACTAGGGTTTATTTCTGGTATCACCATTTATACCATTATAATTAACCGTGAAATGTCCTCTGCGGGACTTCGGTCGTTATCCCTGAAAGAATTGTCTACGCTTGCCGGTCGATTTGGTTTTTCGGTTTTGTCTATCGACACAGACGGCAGCAAGTAGCTTAAAGCGATAGAAGGTATGAATGGTAACAATCCCTAAGACCCCGCCATCCCCTTCGTGTCCTTGTTTATGTTGGTGTGGTTTGTAGTGTATAAGGGTAACATACAAAAATAGGAGAATGATAGATGCTCTCGACTGTGTAATCGCCCCTTGCACCGCTATCCCCGCTGTACTTAAGAACATATTAGAATACATTACAATACATTTCCGGTCGTAATTTAGAAAGTGTATAGATTTCTTAGGAAAAGTGCATATTACAAAATATTTCATAGATTTCTTATCAATTTTAGGAATTGTACACATTACTAGGAATTGTATACGATGACGGATTACATACTTTTCCGTTAACATATTATACACATATATGTCTGTATGCACATAATTACAAAATAACAGCTTTTTCTGAATGCGTAGAAAGTATTTATATTTTACGGCACTTGTAATAAAAGTTTTTTTTTTTTTTTAATTTTTGGCTGTTCGTTCTCCGAAACGTCTGGACCGATTTCGACAGGGCTACTACTGGCATATAGCTGATGCTGTAAGCAGTGACACAAGCTACTTTTATTTTAGGTAAAGGATTAGGGTTCCGTGCAAAAAATTGAAACCCTTGAAATTATTAACAAAATCCGAGTCAAATAAAGTAAAGTAACATTTTTATTATAATTTCACGCGGACGAACATTACGAGCAACCGCTAGTAAGTAATATAACACCTCTCATCAATATTGTTCATTGAAAACAGGACATCTTCTCAAATAGGATCGATTTTCATTAAACTATTTGTACAAAAATGGGAGCTACTTTGTACAATTATGTAGAAAAGTCTAAAGAGAATCATTACGAGGATCGTCTTCTGTCTGAATGAGCATGTAGGGAAAAACAAGAATTTCTTGCAAATCTGAAGTAAAATGAAGTGTATGTTATCTAAATACCTTATAGCAGGTTTTCATCAATATTTTATTTATTAAAATATATGAGTTTCATTTTCAATCAATGCGCTAATAACATTACACTATACGCAGTATATTTTATTACATACTAGGTTATGCCCGCGGCTTCGCCCGCGTGGAGTTCGGGAATTGCCCAAGGGATCTTACTTTTGGGATAATAAGTAATCTATGTATGTATATTAAATACAGAGACGACTCGGAGAACAAACAGTTTCACAGAAAATTCATCATTCATTCATTCATCCCATTTCACCCTCTTAGGGGTGGAATTTCGAAAAACTCTTTCATAGTGGATACCCAATATTTACAAAGAGTACACCCATCCAATTTCATGTCTTTAAGAACAGCAGTTTAGGCTGTGCGTAGAATCGTTGATATATCAGTCAGTCAGACAGGACTTTAAATTTAATATTAGAGGATGATTTTGGAAAAACTCTAATACACGTGGCTCATAATTTCAAGTCAATCTATCTATCTAGACTCATCATCTGCCTAGCCTTTTCCCAACTGTATTGGAGTCGGCTTCCAGTCTAACCGGATGCAGCTGAATACCAGTATTTTACATGGAGCGACTGCCTATCTGACCTCCACTGCTCAGTTAGTACTGAGTAATACGATACCGCTTGGTAAGACTGTTTGACCCTTGGTAAGACTTTTTGGACCACTGACTACCTAACGACTGTCAAAGATCTACAAATGACAACCGGGGCCAACGGCTTAGCGTGATTTCCGATACACGGAAGAAACTCGGTATGTAATGGGTGGTCATCTATCCACAGACCACCCTAGGCAAGCACGGCTTAACCTAAAGATCTACCCGAGCGGCTGTTATTATTTAGCCACTAGGTCCTCACACCCGGGTATGTTTCAAGCCAATCGACTCAGAGGATAAAAAGTTTCACAGAAAATTCAACACCCCATTTCACCCTCTTAGGGGTGAAATTTCGAAAAACCCTTTCTTAGCGGATACCTACTCTTCACAAAGAATACTACCCTCCAAATTGCATGTCTCTAGGACCAGCGATTTGGACTGTGCGTTGATATTTCAGGCAGCCAGTCAGGACATTGCATTTTAAATTGGGGGATGATTTTGGCAAAACTGTGATATATGTGTCTCATAATTTTAATTGAAGAGCATGTACACAAATTTTCAAGTCAATCGTCTCAGAGAACAAAAAGTTTCACAGAAAATTCAACATCCCATTTCACCCTCTTAGGGGTGGAGTTTCGAAAAACCCTTTCTTAGTGGATATGTACTTTTTACAAAGAATACACCCCCCAAATTTCATGTCTCTAAGACCAGCGGTTTGGGCTGTGCGTTGATATACCAGTCAGCCAATTAGGACATTGAATTTTAAATTGAGGGATGATTTTGGAAAAACTGTGATACACGTTTCTCATAATTTTATCTGAAGAGTCTGTGCACAAATTGTCAAGTCAATCGACTGCGAGAATAAAAAGTTTCATAGAAAATTCAACACCCCATTTCACCCTCTTAGGGGTGGAATTTTGAAAAACCCTTTCTTAGTGGATACCTACTCTTTACAAAGAATACACCCTCCAAATTTCATGTTTCTAGGATCAGCGGTTTGAGCTGTGCGTTGATATATCAGTCAGTCAGTCAGTCAGTCAGGACTTTGAATTTTATATGTATAGACTAGCTTATGCCCGCGGCTTCGCCCGCGTGGAATTCGGGAATTGCCCACGGGAGATCCCGTGGGCAATTCCCGACTTCTGGGATAATAAGTAATCCATGTATGTATAGTAGATACATGGTTTTTATATACTTGCTTATAACTTGCAAATATTAGTTCATAGTAATATCAATTAGGTACTTTACATATTATTATGTGAAATATTGATAGGTACCTTGGTTTGAGATTGGACACTGGTGACGAAAATCAAATGATTAATTAGGAATCTATTTATAGACATAAAACTTTTAAATAATATTTAATATCAATGGCACGTATCACGAGCCAACACGAAAATCGGTGCAATAAACCATATTTACAGACGTCTACCTGAGAAAAATCCTACCTACTTATTTAATAGGTAAATACTCCCGCGCCCCGCACGCCCCGCGTAACACTGCACGCCATGCGCCCGTGTACGTGAGCTTTGAAGCCCTATTGGACTCTGTTGGGGGATGATTTTGATTTTGGAAAAAACTGTGATACACGTTTCTCATAATTTTAATTGAAAAGTATGTATGCAAATTTTCAAGTCAATCAACTCAGAGAATAAAAAGTTTCACAGAATATTAAACACCCCATTTCACCCTCTTAGGGGTGGAATTAAAAAAAACTGTTTCGTAGCGGATACTTAATCTTCACAAAGAATGCACTCTCCAAACTTTATGTCTCTAGAACCAGCCGATTGGGTTGTGCGTTGATATATCAGTCAGCCAGTCAAGACATTGAATTTTTAAATTGGGGGATGATTTTGGAAAAACTGTGATACACGTATCTCATAATTTTATTTGAAGAGTATGTACACAAATTGTCAAGTCAATCGACTGCGAGAATAAAAAGTTTCATAGAAAATTCAACGCCCCATTTCACCCTCTTAGGGGTGGAATTACGAAAAACCCTTTCTTAGTGGATACTTACTCTTCACAAAGAATACACCCTCCAAATTTCATGTCTCTAGGACCAGCGGTTTGGGCTGTGCGTTGATATATCAGTCAGTCAGTCAGGACTTTGAATTTTATATATATAGATTAATACAGTTAACATTCAAATATCTCGGACAGCAATGTTAAGGTTAAGAGGCTTTCAAAAATAGATAAAAACAAAAGTGCGGCCTTTATATAGTACTTATTTTTGTTATTGTGTTAAATAACACTAATGAAATAAAACTCGCAGTAGCTGAGGAAATAAATTAAATATCAATCAAATTGAGACCTTGGTAAACGAATACACGATACATTTTTATGGGCTTTGCATATTTTTTTAAAATTAATAGACTAGACCCGTCCCTTCTTCGCACGATTTTGATGACTTGATAAAACATCGAGATTTCTTTACTATAATTATGTAAGTTTAAGATAAATGTACATGAAGGGTTTAAAAAGACCCTTAACGAAGCCGAAAGGTGTTTGTTTTCCCCGTCATTACGATCATTATTTTGTTCTGGACCATACCTGGGAACCTTCTAGTTACGGAGATATTAGGGGTCAAAGTTCTAACTTTTTCACAGGATATTTTTTAAAGACAAGTTTTTACTAGTATAACTTTACTTTAAATACCCCCGTACTATACAATGCATCCATCAGCACAATGTTTTGAGTGCGTTACATTGAGTCCTACCGTAAAACGTGATTTTTCACACAAAAAAAGTCTTTTACCAGCAATAATTTTTGCGTAAAGTTACTTAATTTGATGTACAGAATGCTTGGTTGACGGCTTCGTGAAGGGTCCGTTTACACCTTGTAAGTTCAAGATAAATGTATTATACCTTCCTTCATATTATAAACCTTCTAGAATCAATTCTGTAAAAGCTTGTGAAAATCGCTGTGAATTATTGTAAGTCAGACGGACAGCGACTTTAATTTTTTATAGGTAGTGATATTTTTTGTCTCATTCTTTATCAGGTAGGCCGTCTGTAATATGATTTTATTTAAATGTTAAATATTTAATCACATTTCGGCAAGGTGTCGACGGATAAATTAAAACAGGTGGATACTGCCTGAAGGGAAAATTAATATTATACAGATTAACATATGAGTATGAAGAATTTTTATTATCCCCAACGGGTAAGTGATGCAAATATTACGACGATAATCATTTCCTGAAATAAATAATGCTTTAAGTATTTATTTATTTTATCTTATTACCTCCAGGTATTTGAACTTTAAAGGCTTCCTTGATTCTTTATCGCCAAAAGTACGAGACGCCAATCGAAAAAAAAAAAAAAGAATACCGAGAATCTGAGACATGTTAACCCTAGATAACTAAACATTCGTCCGCGCGACGACGCAACTCCGCGCGAACATCAACTTACCCGTGCTCCCCGACCTCCGCTCATTTTTTACCTTCCTAAATTGATAAACAATGCAACCCGTGATGCACTTGTCGTCACAAGTCAAGTAGGAAGAGACCCTACAGCTCTCTCGTAGTCCCCTCGACGAATGTTTAGCTACAGTGTAACGTGTAAAATAAGTTTAGTTATCTAGGGTTAAAAGAAAACTTTCAAAATAACTAGATTGCTTTATATTGAATTAGCTTATGGCTTCGCCCGCGTGCAGTTCGATAACTGTCCCTTTTGATCTTACTACCGGGATAAAAAGTATCCTAAGTTTAAATCTAGGTTATAAACTAGTTATTTATGTCTTAGTAGGAAGGTTTTACACAAACATTTAAGTTTTGGTATTTTATTTTTTAACCCTGTAGGCTGTAGATATCGTGTCGTAATTCGAGACCGGCCGCTGTCTCCATAATCCCGGTCAAAAGGAGTGTGTATTCATATCTCGCATTCCTTTGTTTCACTTATCTCGCCCAAGACCACTAGCTGTCCAGAATTCCATGGAAATCTCTGCTAAACCGTTCCAAATTCTACACAATGAGCATACCGCATCCAGCGTTCAATGTTCTTTGGTACCTTCCGATTTTCCAGCACTAGGGACTAAAGCTAGACACGTCATGTTCAGAATGTCTAATTTGTATTGCAATGGGCAAGGCTGGGCTGGTGGGCTAAAGGTTAAGTAGTGTGGGAAATACAGTTCTTTACTATGTGGTTCACGGCGAAAATGGAGTGACTAACTGTATATTTTGTAGATTAATGATTAGGATTATCGGTTTTTGAAGTATTTTAAGTTATAGCTGTCGTATTTTCTTTGTTCTCTGTTCAAATAAAAATCTTTAAACAATTTGAGTAGAGCCTTATAATCTATACATATAATAAGACAGTAAAAAAACTGTGTCTGTACATTGAATATATTTTAAAAAAAAAAAATTGTGGGGGTTTAGAAACAGTAATAGAGCACGAATCCAAAAAAAAAATTCTGTCTGTTTGTCTGTTTATCTGTTTGTCTGTTTGTCTGTTTGTCTGTTTGTCTGTTTGTCTGTTTGTTTGTACACGCTAATCTTCGGAACTACTTGACGGATTTGAAAGATTTTTTTTTGTTGTATAGGTATTAAGTCTGGGCAACATATAGGCTATAATTTATCTTGGAAACTTGAACACCTGATGCAGAACCGCAATAGAATAGCTAAACTATAAGAGATACAAAAATGGTACCATAGCAAAAATTGTTCAATCTGATGACCACTCTCTGTTGATTTATAAAAATCGAAGATCTGGAACACCTGTTGTGGAACTCCAAGAGCCCAGCTACACCATAACACATATAGGAATGACGTCTTAGCAAAAATTGTTCAATCTGATGAGCACTCTCTGTTGACTTATAAAATCGAAGATCTGGAACACCTGTTGTGGAACTCCAAGAGCCCAGCTACACCATAACACATATAGGAATGACGTCTTAGCAAATATTGTTCAATCTGATGAGCACTCTCTGTTGATTTATAAAAATCGAAGATCTGGAACACCTGTTGTGGAACTCCAAGAGCCCAGCTACACCATAACACATATAGGAACGACGTCTTAGCAAACATTGTTCAATCTGATGAGCACTCTCTGTTGATTTATAAAAATCGAAGTTCTGGAACACCTATTGTGGAACTCCAAGAGCCCAGCTACAACATAACATATATAGGAATGAAGTCTTAGCAAAAATTGTTCAATCTGATGAGCACTCTCTATTGACTTATAAAAATCGAAGATCTGGAACACCTGTTGTGGAACTCCAAGAGCCCAGCTACACCATAACACATATAGGAATGACGTTTTAGCAAAAGTTGTTCGGTCTGATGGGCATTTCCTGTTGACTTATAAAAATCGAAGATCAGAAACATCTGATGTGGAAATCAAAGCTATCACTAATTTCACTGTATAATTATAAAATAACAAGCTGGGAGTACCTCCACGCGGTGAAGGCGGTAACAGTTTAGGACTGATATTCGGTGACGACGGTATATCATTGAAAACTTGATTCTACTGGACAAAACTCCTATTTTTTTTTTATCGTATAAATATGCCTTCGGGCTTATGTTATTTGAGTGTTTAATTTCCTTTTCCACTTATCTTCGTGACACGGTAGCGTACCCGGTAACGCAGGGGAGCAGTCACTTAGATTTTAATTGATCAGGTATCTTCACAATAAAACTATAACCATGCCTAGAAAGAGGTCAAATCTTTTCCAATGTTCTAAAGGAGCTAAAAGATTGAGATCATAAGATCCCAAGAACCTACCGAAGAACGTCAGAAGAGACTTGATGCTGTTCGAGAACATCAGGCTGCAACTCGCTCCGTGGAAACCTCTTCCTCTCTTCTCTTCTCTTCCTCTTGATAACGAAGTACGCCTGCGTTCTCAGCGTAATTACGCATCTACATCCAGGTCTCTAGAGAACTGTGAAGAATATGATGCGCGACTGACCGCTGATCGTGAACGTCATGCATTGTCTCGCGAATCGGAGACGTTCACGGATAGAGAATTACGCTTGAGTTCCAAGCGTATCTACGCATCGACTTCTAGGTCTCTAGAGACAAATGGGGAACGTGATGCGCGACTGACCGCTGATCGTGAACGTCACGCATTGTCTCCCGAATCGGAGACGTTCACAGATAGAGAATTACGCATGAGTTCCAAGCGTATCTACGCATCGACTTCTGACTTACAAAAATGAAAGATATGGAACGTCTCGAATCGTCTCGCGCATTCCGTTGTTTTCCCGTTCCCGGGCTCTTAGAATTCGACATCAGACGTTTCAGATCTTCGATTTTGACGACCCCGTTGTCGCTGGCATAAGCAACAGGATCCGCGTACGAAGTCGCGGGCAGAAGCTAGTCGTACATAAAGGGTGTTATAAGTCCGTTAACGAAGCCGCAAGGCACTTGTTCTCCCAGTCATTGCGATTTTCTTTTGTTCTGGACCATACCTGGGAACCTTTTAGTTACGGAGATATTTGAGATCAAAGTTCCAACTTTTTCAAAAGTCTTTTTTTTAATACTGGTTGTTATGGTAATAACTTTAAATACCTCCATGACCCGTTTACTATTCAATACATCCATCAGCACAATGTTTTGAGTACGTTATATTGATCACACTTGATTTTACACCCCACAAAAAAGTCGTTTCCCAGGAATAAATTTAGCTTAGGGATACTGTTGGTTTGATGTACAGAATACTTGGTGAGCGGCGTCATGAAGGATCCGTTTACATCTTGTGTTCCTTGCAGTTAGGCAGAGCGGTAACTTGGGACCACAGGGCACACAGGGACATTCTTTCAAAGACAACTATGAAAAAATCAAATATAAATTGAAACAAGAAGCTACCGAAAGCTAATGTAGAAATACAGATACATACATAGCTTTGAAAGCGATTGCTGCTTACCTTTCATATTCATTTTGTAAAATTCGAAGATAAATTAATTCAGGACGCATTTACCGCTATTACATAAAATATAATATTATGTGTTTACTATGCAACTCGTTTATGAACTACAACTCTTCGGCTTTAAATCATGTAAGTTCCACAATTTATATTCCATTTCAAACTGTGTTAACACCGTAATTTCAACTCGAACATGTTGCAAATACCACGAACATGTTGCAAGTACATGCGACACACATGCAAATAGGTGCTACAATTTATTAATACCAACATTTCGCATTTAGCAACGCACCAAACGCGAAAATTAATGTCATACGGTCTTACGGTAAATTGCGTCAATGAAACCAGGTCCAAAACTAAAGCAATAAAAATTACTTTCGATTGCAAACAAACTCGATTTCCATAGTAGGGCTTTACAATTGCTATGCAATATTATTTGGGGCGTATTGTTTGTTTCATAATGGTTCATTAACATTATGGTCTTCACAATAGTCTTTCATGACCGATGGTACCGCCCTCCGAAGATTATTGCGTAAAACACAAATTATCATACCTACATTAAAAATTAATTGAGAAAATAATAGAAAGAAAGAAAGAAAAAATATGACAAAATGAATGTGTATATGAATAAATAAAATGACAAAAAAAAAATCAATAAGCATAACATAACAAATATTTATAATTTCAACAGGACGGGACAAAAAAAAAAGAAAAAAATACGTTAACATCTTGCACGTCATGACTGCGACAAGCAGGTTACCACTCAGCATGATGGTGTGCTATGAGGAGTTCACAGCACAGCGCTGGTTTTCAGTGCTCACCCGTGAAAAAAAAACATACATACGTTCATTAAATAATCATAGGCATTGTATTGTATATATATTGTATGTATTACGTGTATTATACTGTATGTATGTAGTTTAGTTTATAAAATTAATTAATTTTAGTAATGAGATGTTATTTCGCTATCGAAATTTGGTTTGCTGTTAGAAAACCCAATTAAGCTCGCCATTGTACATAAGCTATGTTATTGCAATTTGTATGTATATTTTTGTTGTTTTGTGTGCAATAAAGAATAAGAATAAGAAATAATCATACATACATAACATCACGCTTGTAATCCGCGAAGGGTTGGGCAGAGGTTCGGGGCTTACAAGGTAAAATCGATTCCTCCCATTGTTGAAGTCGGTCAAAATGTAGCCTATGTTAACCTGACATAATAACAAATCGGATGAATAGTTTAGGCGCTACGGCGAAACGTAAACACAAACATACATACATACATGGACTGCTAAAATCATACCCCTTCCTTTTGGCTTCACCGCAGTCGGGTAAAAAGCTATTGTCTTAAATTCTGTCTTATCTGTGCTTTCTTTGTTCAGCCATCTGAATGCAAATTAATTTGTTAATCCATAAGGATTGCGCTTGTGATATTCTTACATAAATACTGCCAATGAACAGGATTACTGCATTGATTTTCATGCAAATATAGGCCTTGGAGTACATTTTAATCTAGTCGAGCTGATAAAGGATTAAAGTATCAAGCATGCGTCGTCTGAAACTATCCTTCTACTTAGTCTTAATTTATGAGGATAAACTAGAATAACACCTAATTAAACACCTCTAATAAACTAATTATATTTTTGAATTGCTACTTAGCCCTCTTCCTCTCTCCTAATATTGCTGTGCCCGACAGGGTCAATAACAACAACAACAACATCTATGTAATACATATGGAATATAATAAAGACATTGAGTAAATAACATCACGACTGTAATCCTCGAAGGGTTAGGCTGCGGTATGTATACAGGGTGGTAGGGTCATCGATGCACAAACTGTTACCATGTATAATCAGCACACCACCCAACATATATTTTTTTGTCGGTAATTAAAAAACACATCGGCTCAGATACAAAAGTGCAATAACTACACGGTCAAAATGTATGGAAAAGCAGATTAAAAAAAATACCGATGACAAATTTCGATGTGGGGGGTAACCGTTTGTGCGTCGGTGTCCCTTCCACCCTGTATATATGTAGTAGGGTATACTATATACTGTATATCTTGCATTCCGCAAGTTACGTTTAAGTCCCATGTAACAGGAGAGAACCTAGTGCCATAGGAAAGGCACTAATCGAGATACCATTAATCCAGAGCCGGGGTCTCCTTACAGAAATTTATTTCTTCACTGCTCCACAAATTTACATAAATGCTGAATATAAGGGAATGATCAGAAACAAGCGATAATATCAAAGAAATACTAGAGCAATAAAATATTACATAATAATATTTTCATGTATATGTAGATACCTAACAAGAGGTTACACAGTCATTACAAGTTGTTACTATAAAATTAGTTGCCTATACATAATGACTTGCAAGCATACTTATTAAAAATACAACAATGTTTTAAGTTAGGCTCAACAATCACCGTTTTCCACACAACCAATCATTTTATCCGTTTATTAACTTTATGACTGAAACTAATTATTGACGATTACATAGAAAACTTAATTATGAACCTACCTACCATTACGAATTATCTAATTTCCTGTGATTCCAATTAGTTTTATGATTTCCGAATACTTGTGTTTTTTGTCTTGTCTGATTTTGTATGGCCTTGGGTATATTACTGAGACGTTGTCGCATGAATGAGATAGATATAGGAAATGGGTAATGTAGATCTACATAATATCTAGATCAATGTTGCAGAAAAATATTTGACTGATTTGGGTTCTGTAGTGAAATGTTCAAATGTTCAAATGAGAAGCTCGTGGCTAAATAATAACAGCTGCTTGGGTCAATCTTTAGGTTAAGCCGTGCTTGCCTAGGTTGGTCTGTGGATGGGTGACTACCCATTACATACCGAGTTTCCTCCGTGCCTCGGAAAGCACGTCTAGCCGTTGGTCCCAGGTGTCATTTGTAGATCTTTGATAGACGTTAGGTAGTCAGTGGCCCAAAAAGTCTGACAACCAGTCTTGTCAAGGGGTATCGTATTATCCAGTACTAATTGGGTTGTGGAGGTCAGATAGGCAGTCGCTCCATGTAAAATACTGGTATTCAGCTGCGTCCGGTTAGACTGGAAGCCGCCCCAATATAGTTGGGAAAAGGCTAGGCAGATGATGATGAGTTAAATGTTCATATCAGAGCAGGTGGCTTTTGCAATAGTATGAGGTCAACGTGAATCATACTGCTTTGGAAACGATGGATGGACTGTGTAAAGGATGATATGCCTAGAAAGGAGGTGACTGCTGAGATGACGAGTAATAGAGAAGTATGGAAGAAGAAGACATGCTGCGCCGACCCCAAATGAATTGGGATAACAGCAAGAGGATGATGATGTGGTCTACGTGAGGTCTGATTTTTGTGAAAGAAGAGAAAACGTTACATTCTGTGCCTGCCCCCAGTAATAATTATGACGCAAGGGAACTAGACGATAGTCTAATAGTTCCTCTGCAATTAGAAGCATCGGGGAAATTGTTTTGCTTTTGATTTTTGCATTCTAGTTTACTGGATGAACCTCTACAGTAAGTGTAGATTTTGTAACTTGAAATTCTCAACTATATCAGAATACATTCAATTTTGTAAAAGTAATTTTCGTATAGGTACAAAAGCTAACACGAAAATTCTATAGGTACGTACAATACAAATGAAAATAATTGTAAAAGCTACAGAGGATGGATTGTGAAGTGTGAAAGGAGGTGCCTGCTGAGATGGCGAGTAATCGAGAAGTATGGAAGAAAAACATGCTGTGCCGACCCCAAATAAATTGGGATAAGGGCAGGAGAATGATGACGAGCTACAGTTTGGGGTCATGTCTATTTGACAGTGACCAATCACAAATTGAAATTAGTAGATACGGAACTCAAGTAAGACAAGGACTTGATCTTGCTTAGACATTGTATATGGTCTGATTACTAGAGCAATTTTTGGTAATTGCTAATAAATAACCGGATTTTTTCTAATGCTATTTCCTCAAGACTGTCTGGCGTATGGCTATAAAAGTCTAAAACAAGTAATAATTTTAATTAAATTGATAAAATATAGACCTGGTATGACTTTATCAGGTCTATTAAAAAAAAAGGTCCAGGAAAAGCAATAACTTGTAATGATACATGCGGCCTATGTATGTATGATATTGATTTATATATTTTAGAACGAAAAGCGATGAAAAGTAATTAAGTTTGAGATCGTCATTTGATGATGTTTACGAATAAGGACTTTATTATCACTTGGCAAAAAGTTTATTTAGAATTGCGGGATAAATTAAGATAACATCGTCCTCGTATAGTTTATTAATTCGTGTAAGAATATCAGATGAAACAGTGCTGCATAGTTATTTTGGTACTGAATGAAATTTTTGGAAAACATTTTGTAAAATTTTCTGTGAAAATTGAATTTAAAAAACAAGATGGCGCCGCTCGCCGTTACTATCGATTTAGCCAACACGCCAAAAGATCCATGTACTTATCCCATATAACTTCACATCACAGGGTTACAGAAAACATGGCAGTATTCTGTCTGATTGTGATATACCTATTTACCCACTTGTACTATCTTTTCTATTGTTGCGCTAATCGACCTTGCACGTACGCTATCGTGACAAGACACGTCACGGATTTACTTCAATCTGTCTTACACAAATGTGACAAAATCCGTGAGACATGTCTGTCTATTGTGGTACGTGTGAAGCATTTATCATTTTTGTAAACTAAAATGACACGCTGTTGGCCAAAATTGGCCTGGTTCATAGAATGCACTGAGTCGTTGGCCAAAAGTTGCACGATGCTGCCCAAGATTGGTCTTGTTAAGAGGGACGAAGGGCGGCGATTCTCAATACAAATGCATTCTGCTTTTTTGCTGCTGAATAATGCAAACTCAAACTCAAAGCATTTATTTCAAATAGACCCGTGACAGGCACTTTTGCATAGTCAAAAATAAGCTATCTACAGTCCCGCCACAGGTATAATAACTGTGAATTGACTGTAGTTGCCCATTCGAAAATAGTAGATCTCATGGAGAAGAATGGGCAAGAAACTCCATGGACACTCTTATCAAATCAAGCTATATATATATAACATAGTCCTGGTTACAATATTGTTGCTTCTTATATGTGAGCACAATGTAGAGATAAGGAAATAAAACAAAACCATAGTTAAAACCATAGATTAGGATAAAGTGCCACTAGAGCAATTATTTTTAATAAAACCGCTTTCAAGAGATTTTCCAGTCATTTTCCAAAGAAACGATATTCACTTTCACACTACAACACCAACATCTGCAAGGTTGCACACGTGTTAATAATCTAATACTAATTAACTCGACATTTAACATCCAATGGTGTCATTAATCTTCCTTAACGGGCAATATCTTAATTACTATCAGCTATTATAGAGATGTGAATTGATAACTGATTGATTGATAAAGTCATTTTACATCTGAGTCTAATGCATCCGCTGAAAGATCACTGAGTTCACTAAGATGTCTGGATGGAATACTAACTCAATTTTTTTTCTTTCTTTCTTTATCGAGTGGTTAGTTCTTAACCTAGTATCAGAGTTTTTATGCCTGGCTGCGGGACTGTTCGAAAGAGATACCGCGGCCCTGGAACACAAAAGGCAAACATGGATGGATTTTAGTCAGTACGAGTCTGACACTCCGCCCAGAGTCACTCTGCCCAGGTTATTTGATGATTTTCCATCCGAAAAAAAAAGAGTTTTTATGCCACCTATGGGCCCTTGACTTGACTTTATATCTCTCAGGCACGCTGGTTACCTCACACTGTTTTCCTCCACCGAAGCAAGTGATAATACAATACGTACATGAGTCCGAAAAAAAGGTCCGTGTCATGGGTTCGAACTCGAGACCTATGACTAGGCAGTCCGACGGTCACACCACTAGACAATCAATGCACTAAAACATTACCTCCTTTTGAACGTTAACGCAGTCGGGTACAAAGGTGTAAATAAAAGAGTATTACGTTATCCAAATTTAAATCAACCTGGATCAAGAAAACATATGGCAATATAGCCTTTGTAGATACTGCTTCACGTTTTTTTGAGGAGGGGGGGGGGGTATCATACCGCCAACTTCCAAACTGCGAGAAGCTACTGACAAATTCTTAATGGAAAAATCCCACTTGTGGACTATAATATCTCCTGCATTGATGGTTAGTTTCCGCTGAGAATGGCTGACCAAAAATGGTTACAAAGACTTTTATTAGATAACCAGCAATAATACTTGTAAGGTATGTGATGTCACTGGGAAAATCCTGCAAAACTTAAATATTTTCTCTATACAATGGAAGGAGACATAGGTAGAATTCGTTACAGGTAGTCAGTGCCCCGTAAGTCCGACAACCAGTCTTACCAAGGGGTATCGTGTTACCCAGTACTAACTGGGCTGTGTAGGTCAGATAGGCAGTTGCTATATGTAAAATACTGGTATTCAGCTGCATCCCGTTAGATTGGAACCCGCCCCGAACATAATTCCTGAATTATGTTTGTCATTCATTCATGTCATCATCATCTGCCTAGTCTTTTCTGAATTATGTTCGGGGCGGTTTCCAGTCTAACCGGATGCAGCTGAATACCAGTATTGAAAGACAGTTAATAAGATATTTATCGACGAGCACTCAGACGAAATCACAATGATTTTTTAGGCAATTGCATTCAATGACTCAATGGCATTTATTACAAATCACGATTAATTAGTAAACTGCTACGCAATGACAATTGCTGCAACACAGTAAATGAATGATCAATCAGTTTAATAGAACGTCTGCTCCGCTCAGCAGTAAGTGTTGCAATATCCTTTAATTAAAACATTGTTTTTTCTTATTTGTTACTTAGAACTATTTATTTGCTAAGTAGAAGATAATGAATTAATGACATAATGTCAAGTACATAGTTGTTATCACACAGCTGTGCTGTTTGAAAATTAGTTTTTCTTCTGATTTTCCAGATACAGGGAGATATTTTTAATAAACGCAGTTAGGCACCATATCTCAAATAACGATGGCAAATAAAATAGTAATTCATAGATGGTAACAGGATGGGTGACCATCCATTTCATACCGTCACCTCCGTGCCTCAGCAAACAGGTCAAACCGATAGTCCCAGCTGTCGTTCGTATCTCTTAAACAGAGGTCATTAGACCATGGATTGTCGATAGGCGGGGACTCCATAAACAATTCTGGTATACAACAGCATCCGGTAAGACTGGAAGCCGACCGCAATTTAGTTGGGCAAAAGCCAGGTTTATCAGTTGATGTCCAGACGGATAATTAAGACTTTGAGACACTCATTTCGTTTTCCGTGCCCAATTTAAAGACATGCAGCAATTATCATTGGTGTGTAAAGACTACGGGTACACCATTGCTCGTTGACTACAATCATTCGGGTGAATTCAAGGCGAGTTTGCAACATGCGTGTGAGTGTCGCAACTGGCAACGTTGTTGTTTTGGTGGTCAATTCACATTTACCGAAACAATGTTGATTGGTACAGCTAGCACAGCATTTTTGTGAATAAAATATCTACGATTAAGACATACTCACTCGATAATACCATCGGCGGTATTTTTAGTCTTGTTAAAATTAATCAGAAATTGTACGCAAAAATCTGCATATAATGAAAAATAATATAAAAGACAGTTTGCAATAGGTAATCATAAGAGTCAAGTAGGTACAGTCCTTTTGGCGGAGAGTCTTTTTATGTATACACCGTGACTTTTTAGTCGTCATAAAACGGCAGCCCACTACATGTATCCAATGACTACTAAAAAAAAAAAAAAATAGGTTTTAATAATTTAAAAATAAGCTGGGTAGGTATGTTCTCCCGTTTGACACGTAAACATCATTCAATAGGACATTTCATATTTTTTCTGTTTTATTTATTTCTTTGTACCTATTATGGTAGGTAAAAATAAAAATCGCGCGTAGAGCTATTTTATGTCGGGCACATTGAGTAGACCACCTTTGTAAGACAACTAAAAAGTCACGGTGTATAAAAGACAGTTTGCAAAAGTAATCATAAGAGTCAAGTAGGTACAGTCCTTTTGGCGAAGGGTCTCTTTTTTACGTCTATTTATTTTCACAAAACAAGTTTTTCCTTATGAGACATTTTACATTTTAACCAACAACATTTACCACCGGCTGAATGTTGTTGCTGTACGTACCAATACCAATACTTTACAAACGAATCAGTTACACCCTTGTGCAGACGTTTGGCTTAACGAATCACGAAGCCCTTTAGATCACAGCACTGTCGTTTTACAGTTCTGTCGCAATAGGTACCGTGTGAAATTCGTTTATTGAAATCGATAGTGATGCTTTTATTAATCTGTGGCCTTCTCGTATAGTTACTCTGTGCTGGTTTTGGAGAAAAGGTGAATTTAGCTTCCAATATCACTCTGCTGTCCTTTTCCCAATTAATTTGGGTTCGGCGCAACATGAGTTTTGCTTTCACTATTTTCCCCTTGGTCCCAGTTCTGCGCCCGTTCACTCTCCTACTGTGTGTAATCCCGGTAGTCACCTCCTTCTTAGTCATATTACCTTTCATACCTTCCGCGTCCATCGTTTGGTCTTCTGCTGCTCTTATTTCTTTCATAAAACTTTCCTAAAGACATTATTTTTTTTACCTTAAAATTATCATCATCTGCCTTGCCTTTTCCCAACTATGTTGAGGTCGGATTCTAGTCTAACCGGATGCAGCTGAATACCAGTATTTTACATGGAGCGACTGCCTGTCTGACTTCCATAACCCAGTTAGCACTAGGTAATACGATACTCTTTGCTAAAGATTAGATAAGATTGGTTGTCAGACTTTCGGGTCACTGACTACCTGTCAAAGATGTATAAATGACGGCCGGGACCAACGGCTTAACGTGCTTTCCGAGGCACGTATGTAATGAGTGGTCTATCCACTAGCCAGGTAAGCGCGGCTTAACCTGAAGATCGACCCGAGCGGCTGTTATTATTTAGCCACGAGTTCCTCATTTACCCTTAAATATCTATATCTATTTTCAAAGGAAGGCTAGGAATCCATTTAAAGTCGACCAATATGGCAACATGGGAGGTTTCCAAAAAAAATTATTTCAGTTATCTTCTCTAAGACTACAGCCAGTACTCTAGAGCAGTAAAGCTCCCACCTCACGGAGAGGAGGCCTATCTTCCAGCATTGGGAAGGTTATTAGTCCTTGATATTTGGACATGCTGCTAAAATCCGCTCAATGTGAAATTAGTCTTGAATGATGCGCTTTACAACACAAGGGAAGATTGCAACCATAGACCAACCTTGTGCCACTCGTTTGTTACCATCAATAGGTGTCCGTAACAAGAACAGGACATTATATTATACCACCACAACAATACAAGCCATAATACTGTATCACAGTATAAAGTTATCCAGCATCTCAACTATGCGTGCGTGTATGATCAGATGTATGAATGTAGACGCGGCGAAAGATGTATGTAAGGATCGTAGCAGGTGGCATTCTGTGGTGTCTGCGTCCCCCCATGGCAAATGTGCCTGAGTTAGACTTTGTATCTCAATTAGGCCCTTAAACGCGGATGTTAGGTTTCTCAATTAACTACACATATAAAACGTAACCACTTGTCTTGATTGGATGGTCCCGAATTTCAAACCAGTAATTTCATCATCTTCCTGCCCTTGTCCCATGTTACTTGGGGTCGGCGCAAAACATTTTTTTCTTCCATTCTCCACTGTCAACCGTCGCGCTATCATTTACTCCTTTTTGTTTAACACCATTCCTCACATAATCCATCCATGGTTTCCTTGGTCTTCCTCTCCCTCTCCATCCCTATTCATCACTCTTTTAGTCACATGCTGTGACCTGAAACTAGCTTAGAATTCGTGTCAACGCTTTGCATATGTGTGAGCGCAGATTCCCACAATTTTTCCCCTAGTTGAAATACTGTATGTTAATATCAATAAGTCTACTGTGACGGAGTATTCCTCCGATTCGCCTCAGTTACTCAACGCAGACATTATTTGAGAAGTCGCTTCGCAATGGTGGTATCATCATTGTCCAACGATAATAAGGCTGTTCGTGTATTATTTGTATCTGTTCTGTTTCTATTGTTATTTTGTTGCGAATGTGCAATGCCCATTTAATGAAACAGCGACCTATGTGTTATCAAATGGATGGGATGTAAAAGGCGTTTATTTTGTGTAGCATATTTTAAATGCGTTAATTTTAATGAACCGTCAGTTATTTTCTGACTGCTCAGTATTTTGCCAAAACTACCTATACACAGCAGATTTTTGTGTATTTCCTAGGAGGCACGTATGCAGCAGTAGTCCTTTTCTAACTATGGAATATGGTATGATTATTGTGAGAAGCTCGTGGCTAAATTATAACAGCCGCTCGGATCTTTAGGTTAAGCCGCGCTTGCCTAGGTTGGCCCGTAAATGAGTGACCACCCATTACATATCGAATTTCCTCCGTGCCTGGAAAGCACGTTAAGCCGTCGGGCCCGGCTGTCATTTGTAGATTTTTGACAGCCGTTACAGGTAGTCAGTGGCCCGAAAGTCTGACAACCAGTCTTACAAAGGGGTCAGTCGCTCCATGTAAAATTCTGATATTCAGCTGCATCCGGTTAGACTGGAAACCAACCTGAAAAACCTAACTGGAACCTGGAAAAGGCTAGGCAGATGATTATGTTATGCTTATTATGAGTTTTAAGAGCATCACTAATCAGACCTTGGAAACAAAACACATGACCTCGAACAAAACAGCTGCTCCTGCCAAAAAAATAATGAACACACCAATTTAGTGTTTACCATAAACTATAGAAAAGCCACACAAATTATCCTAACAACCCCTGAAATTAGCTCACTCATTAAGGCGAAGTCGATGCACAAACTTCCTGAGAAGAGAATCAAGATAAGCTTACGAACTTTGCAAAGCCAATCTTCCTTATAAGGAGTTGTGGTTTCCGAAGTAGTTTTGGCACAACCGTGATCTCATTTCCTTTGTTTGAAGGCAATTTGCCCCCAGAAAAGGTAAGATAATTGTCTATGGTTAGCAGACCTCTATGGTTCCGAATAATAAGGTAATTTCGCGAAGTCTGCGTTTAAATAGCTCGTCTATGCAAATTTTCGTTGAGTTATTAGTGTTATGCATTTTATGGGATTGCGGAAAAGGCTAATTACTTGTTTTGGTGTGAATGTAAGTTTAATGTAGCGATTACCAAACCTATAAAGAGTGTAAAAATACCCTTAACGGCCACTTGTTCTCCCCGTCATTGCTATCATTTTTTTGTACTGGACTATACCTGGGAACCTTCTAGTTACGGAGATATAATACCAGCCTGTTACTGTCCCACTGCTGGGCAAAGGCCTCTTCTCATACAGAGAAGGCACGAGCATTGATCACCACGCTTGCTCAAGACGGGTTGGCGATTTCAGACTTATATTAATTATAAGTCCAGGTTTCCTCACGATGTTTTCCTTCACCGATGTCTGTGATGTCCAAGATAAACTTAGGAAGTACATGTGAATTGAAAAAGTCACATTGGTACTTGCCCGGATTTGAACCCACAACCTCATGCATGTGAGGCGAGGCCTTAACCTCTGGGCCATCACGACATTCAACGTTACGGAGATATTGGAGGTCAAAGTTCAAAATTTTCAAAAGTTTAAAAAAATACTAGTTTCTAAGAAAATACCTTACTTGAATTACCTCCATGACCCGTTTACTATTCAAAACATCCATCAGCATAATGTTTTGACTATGCTACATTGAATTTCACCGTAAATCGTGATTTTTCACCCCAAAAAAAAGTCGTTTCCCATCAATATTTTTTTTAGTTTGATGTTCATAATGCTTGGTTGACGGCTTCGTGAAGGGTTCCAGTATACATTATTATACCCCGGTAGGTAAGCCCGGAAGCAGTACTTCTTTTTCGAAGTCACCGCGATTCTGCACCCCCGTTCATATAAACCCATAATCATCATCATCTTCCTGCCCTTGACCCATTCCACATGGGGTCGGCGCAACAAGTTTTCTTCTTCCATTCTCCCCTGTCAGACGTCACGACATCATTTACTTCTTTCTCTTTCATATCATTCCTCACACAATCCATCCATCTTTTCTTTGTCCTTCCTCTCCCTCTTCATCCATAACATATAAACACATATTCACCAAACCAAGCAGTAAAGCTACAGAGAACACGAAAATCAATCTATAGACTACTACTGGTCTTCTTATGATGCAGCGTTTCTCCAAGATAGTCAGGGAGTTAATAGTCTACCCCCTGTCATAGGTAAGAGAATCGTAGCATAAACAGCCTATCACTTGTCCACTGTTGGGCACAGCCAAGCAGGCCTTCTCTGTGCGAGCTGCGGGAGTGGGTCTTAATAGGCCCAGTGCGGATTGGTGAATGTCACACCTTCTTCTAAGACACCGTATTGAGATGGTCATTACAAATGATAAATACTTACAACATGTACACTCAACAGATTTATACAACCTATGGAAAATGGCTCAGTCATCAGCATTACCTACAAATTCATTTAACGAATGTCGTATACCCATACTTCGCGTCCTGTATTGAGAAACTCCAGTGTCCGGTATAGGAAGCAATAGCATAGCATTGCACATAAATTAGACCTTGACGGGTCGCACAGCAAATTCCACGGCTTAAGCCGGCCATAGACGGCTCTAGGTTATGCATGTGTAGTTTTGCCTGTACAGTCAAACCGTACAGGTATACGTGAACCTGTGTAGGAGAAAACTATACAGTTGTCCTTGCCTGTACATGCAACCTAGAGAATATCGAGATAGATATTTTTTGGAGCGCGTGTCGCATGTACAGTGGCGTCTGTACATGTGACACGCGCTCCGCACATCAAGTTACTACAATCTGACAAATTTCTTTAATAGATTTTCAACTTTATCGTTAAAGCATTAGGTTCAAGGTTTATTAGGAAAACTTGACAGTTTCGCGTAGCTTGATGTGCTGGCTGTCTGTACATACAGTTATACTTACTTATACTCTCAGTTGTTTTCTTTTTTTTTACAACAAATAATAAGCCCACTAAAGCAACCATATTGCCATGTCATGCCGGTGATAGCACTCTTGCAAATGAGACAACCGACAGGCTTACAGTTTCAAATGTGTCCTCTATGGAACTCGGTTTTGCATGCACATTTAAAAATGTCATGCATAACCTATCGTCTAAGGCCGGCTTTACGGCTCGTTCACGACCTGAGGTGTGGCGACTTATGACACGACTTTTCGTCAAGCGACACGCGCGTGCGGCACTTGTTTCTTTCGCGTGACTACCGTCGTGGTGCCCCGTGGCACGCTCAATTTTTCCCTTAGTGACTGTTGTAACACTCGCGTCGCTTGGCCGTGTAGTTCGTGGCCAAGCAGTTATACTTACGTTTAGCACCCCTGAGCTAAATTGTTTATAGTAGTAATTATTTAAACTGCGGGCAACAATGAAATATCGCAATTAATTTACTATCAAAATTAATGAGCATGCAAAAGCTAGCAAGGACACATTCCTTTGTTTCTGATACCTTTTAAAAATTAAAAACAGAAAGTTTACATACAAGTGTATGATATTATGGACGGTTTAAACCGCCGTATTTTCCAGTGTTATTGCCCTGATCTGTAATTAAACAGGTTTTAAATTACCCTTTATTATGGAAAGATTACTGCCATTTCATGAGTATGAGCTTAATATAAATGTGTCCACTTTATGCAGTCAGTAGCATATTATAGTATAATTTAAATGCATTTCCGTATTTTTTCCAAGTGACAGCAAGCTTTTGGAAACTTGATTAAATCTGTGATCTGTTTATTTGATTGCTAAATCAACTCAAACTCCTTGTTTGCTGTTGGGATTGGTTGGTAACCCCATCACCTGCTTAGCCTTTTCCCAACTATGTTGGGGTCGGCTTCCAGTCTAACCACATGCAGCTTTATACCCGTATTTTAAATGTAGCGACTGCCTATCTGATCTCCACACCCCAGTTAGTACTGGGTAATACGATACCCCTTGGTAAGACTGGTTGTCAGACTTTCGGGCCACTGACTACCTGTAACGACTGTCAAAAATAGGTAACAGCAAACATTAAAAGCCGAAAGGCACTCGTTCTCCCCGTTATTGCGATTTTTTTTTGTTCTATACCATACCTGGGAACCTTCTAGTTACGGAGATATTGGGGGTCAAAGTTCCGACTTTTTCACAAGTTTTTTTTTAAATACATGTTTTTAATGTAAGACTTTTACTTTAAACACCTCCACGACCCCCGTACTATTCAAGTCATCCATCAGTACAATGTTTTGAGTGCGTTACATTGGGTCCTACCGTAAAACGTGATTTTTCACCCAAAAAGGAAGTCGTTTGCTAGCAATAATTTTTGCGTAAAGTTACTTAGTTTGACGTACGAATGCTTGGTTGACGGCTTCGTTAAGGGTCTTGTTACACTCTGTAGGTAATTGTTTTAATCAAACTTGTAGATACAAAGGCCGTTAACACAGCAATCAAAAACAAAGCGAAATGAGCTCACAGGCTTATTATGCCCATAAGTGATAATTACAGCCCACATAGAACATACTTTAGATTTCAGATAAAAGTACATTGTTGCGAATGATGCCGGCGACCGCATAATGCTTTGTCCGTATCTAGATTACTATTATTAGACAGATAATATTCTAGACTAGGCGGCACGACGTGACTTAATCTAGACATAAATTCTTATGAGACCGTAAAAAGAAGGTTAGTTTTAAAATAAAACCTGAAGCAATAAAATATCTATTTAGGCTAAGTAATAGCAGCCGTACGAATGATTTAGTCAGGTTAAGCTACGTTTCCTGAGGTGTTTGCTCCATGGATGGGTGATCTTTACATACTGAGGACCTGGATGACTAGATTTACAGGAGATCTCGGAAACCAAATGAATATTGTATATTATATCTAACACATACGCATTTGTTGAAAACGTATCCGTAGTACAGGACGTGGTAAAAAATGCGGATATAAATATTTGACCATGTTGACCCTTAGCGTACTTGACCGCAGCTGCATTTGTAAATTAAACCATGGTATTGATGAAAGACTAAAACGTGGTTTATATTGCAGTTGATATGGTTCATATTTCATTGAAAAGCTAAAAAGCTAAACTATTTTGCCGTTCACTTAATAGAGTTGCCATTAATCTCAAACAAAATGTAACACCTAACATTTCTACAAAATAACTTTATAAAAAGTACAATGCAATCTTAATATTCTGTTCAGATCTAGCTTGTCCAGTTGCTTAAATGGTGATGGGTGGAGAGGGAGACGAAGACCTAGGAAACAAAGGATGTGTTGTGTAAGGAATGATATGAAAGAAAAATGAGTAAATGATGGCGTGACGGTTGATAGAGGAAAATTTATTTTTATTTATAGGTTCACCAACAATTGTTTGCACAGGTTGTGTGCTAAAAGTAACATGCAAAAATGTAAATGCAACAGTGGAACAATCACTTACAGGTAGACTCCGCATACATAAAGAAGTTGTACAATTTATAATATTAATCTATTTTAAATAATTACCTAATTACTTCTAAAGTCTAAAGGTCTTAATAATTAATCTATATGTATATAACAACATAAGGTACTTACGAGTATTATACGTAAACACATTTCCTCTTAGGCGAGATAATACAAATGAAAAGAAAATGAAAAGATAATCTATTAATTAGCAAGATGCTTAAAAAAAATGGTTTTCAAAAAATGGAAGAAGCACACGTGTTGTACTGACCCCAAGTAACATACACACATGGGACTAGGGTAGGAAAATAATGATCAAGCTTAACAAGTTATTCAGTTGTTAGGGTAATATTGAAAATTCAAAATTCTAAAAACTGAAAATTCAAAGTCATGTGTGGAATAGCGTCCACCAACCTGCACTGGACCTGCATGTTAAATTATGGCCCAGTTCTTATTATTGAGAGGAAGCCCATCAGCCCCAGCAGTTCCAGTAGTGGGAACGTTATATGCTGTTATGCTCCACAACCTTATAATATGCAATAATCACTATATTCGTACACGCTAATCTCCAAAACCACCTAACCAGTTTCAATCAAACTTTGTGAATGTCTATGGTTGGCTCCAGCTTAAAAGACAGGATATATTTGGACCCGATAGGTGGCGCCGTGCGAAGCAAGGGCGGGTTGCGAGTAACAATATTACCAGCGAACAACACTGTCGCTTTACCTCCGGTGATAGTTGAAAGGTTCCCGCTGACGCAGAGGTCGTTGGCAAGGCCGACGAAGGCTGTTATTATAATTATAATGTATGAATAATTCCTCGGAATTAGGTCCCAGTAACTAGTGGCAGTGTTAATGAGTTGCGATTGACTGGTTTTGAACCTAATCATAATAATGAATGACAACGTTCTAAACCGATAATGTTATAATTGGTTAGCTAATCTGCGTTAAACTGTTAATTGACCAATAATAAACTCGTTTTTAAGATTATATCTTAAATGTAATGTTTATAAGGCTCTGAATTAACTGTTTTCTAAACTTTTACTTTTTCAGATTAAATTTTGTGATAATTGTTATTAAGTTGACACACACAGAGCTTAATAATTTGTACTGACATCCTGTTTGACAGTAGAAGTTATTCTTATTCTTATTCTTTATTGCACACAAAATAACAAAAAAAAATACACATACAAATTGCAATAATATAGCTAAGCTAGCTAAGTTAAAATATTTTTTGATGAAAGAAATTAATAACAGTTCATTGTGCGTCAGTCAGTGACTTTTGTTGTTTGATTGAGTTTTTTTGCCACCGACTTCTGAAGCTAAAGTTACTTTTCCACTTTTTTGTGTTTTTGAAGTCGGTTTTATTTATTGCAAAAAAGTTTGATTTTTCCATTTTTCATTGTAATATCCTATATAATATATGGTAATAGGCTTATCCCCAATAAAATGTAACTTAACATACCTAACTGTCGAAATCTGGGTGTACGGTACACATCTGTGTACCTCTAGAGCATACAGGCGTTATTTTATTGACTGAGATATCGGTGAAAACATATATTAAAAAATACAGTCGAACATAGAACCTCATCCTTTTTGGAAGTCATTTAAAAATCATAATAACATCACGCCTACTTTCTCCGAGGGTTAGGCAGGGCTGACCTAAATATAGTACACCCACATTTAGCCAGTTAATGGTGAAGATGTCACTTCATACAGTTTACGTTCTCAAACCAAAACAGTTGTACCATTAATTACTTCCATGTCTAAACATATAATGCATTCAGAAAGATGTCAGTACCAGTTCTGCAGCGCTTTGTGCTCGTAATAGTAGTTAGGTACTAAATAAGGTCGTTGCCAAAGAGAATTGAAGCAGCAATTTAGAAAATGCTTTGTTTCATGACCTCAATATTTGTGAATGAATGTACGTGGAATGAGTTTGGACAAGTTGTTACACGTGGAATGTTTAACTATTTTGCATAAATGGAACATTTTTTGTTAAGTTTCTGAAGTATTTTGTGAATTTTCCGTAAGAATGTCTTACTTAATACCACTTTGGACGTCTTGTGGAGCACAGAGACTGTTTATTGATATTCTGTGTTGCTGCATTCAGTAATAAATTAATAAGAGATGAAGTCGGAGCTGGTTAGAGCGATAGATCTAGTTATCTATCTATCATGGTGGTCCTAATTTACTCATTTTATAAATACACTAACGACCCACCCCGGCTTCGCACGGGTGCAATGTAGATAATATACATATAAACCTGACTCTTGAATCACTCTATCTATTGCTGAAAACTGCATTAAAATCCGTTGCGTAGTTTAAAAGATCTAAGCGTATAGACAGCGGGAGCGACTTTGTTTTATACTATGTTAAGCTTTGCTGTGAAAATAACTTAAATAATATGTTTATTTCTCATCACAAACATTACAGTGAAAATGAATTATTTCATCTAATATACAAGGTAAACATTTGTGAGAGACTGGTGCCCGAAATAGGCACACAATACCTGTGTTACGGGTACCTTAGTAGAGGGAGGTCTTTCCATTTTGCGCCAAAAGCGCTTTACTTTGTCTAATATAGCAGTACAGTGAAACAAGACTTAGTAAGTTAACTAGAACCTAAAATGACATGACCACCATTGCCCAATTTTCTGACCCAAAAGCAACTACCAACCAGCGTCAGCCAACATCACGATTAAGCTGTAAACTTTACAAAATGATCATGTTTTCCATAACCAAACGTGACAGTCATCACCCACTTGGGTCTTATGCGCAAGAGACGATACAAGTCGACGTGTGGAATTCGATAAGTGATCTAGAATCACGCGCCAACTTGCGCGTGCGACTCTCTGAAGGATTTCCGCATAATTCGCAAGGTAACCTTGTGTAGGTATGGGGTTATGGGATTGAGCTGATTCCAATTTCGGATTACAAGTCATTGTTTGATTGTTTTGTTTTGGTAATTGTTTTGGCCGAGCCCACATTGTTTTTGAATAAAGCTTAATTCTTTATATTGTTTTTTATTCGACAATGACAAAATAGTATAACTTTCAGCGGAAGCTGTATCATTAGTAACTAAGTAATTTTCGAGCTCGGCAAGGCACACCAGCAAACAGATGCGTGTAAACCCATGCCTATCAGATCCTTCATTTAGTGTTTTTTAGTTTTTTTTATTCGACAGATTTCAAGCACTTTTAGCGAGAATTTTCCAAATTATTACAAAAGTACCAATGTAACTACAAACAGCTCGGAACAATGCATTTCAAGTTTTTGACAGATTTACGAAACAGTTAGTAATAAAAAAGTCAATTAAGAGAACATAACAAGAGTAGGCAGTCTTAGTGATTTATTGAACAATTGATGAAATTATTACAATACATACTTTAATAAAGACCAGTTTTTGAAGACCTCTGTATACATTACAGCTGGTTTTGATATGAGGTCTTTATACTAAATGGTCGTTTTAGAGATGGGGCCGTATGATAACAAATAACTTAATTATTATTTCGACAATAGCAATGTACTTGGAGTTCTCCTAAGTGATTGAGTTAATTTCGACATTGTTTTTGAAAATAAGAGCCTATTAACAATGAGCTATTCTAATAATATTTATAGAGATAAGCCTCGACTGACGGTCTCGTTGGTCTAGCGGTCGCAATCAAGACTGCTGAGCATGATGCTGGGTTCGATTCCCGGGCCGGGCAAATTGTTATTGGGTTTTTCCATCAGGAATTTCCCAGTAGCAGCCACGGAGTCTGATTTGTCCCCGGTTGATGGCAATAGGCTCGCCCCCTATCATTTGGGGCTTAAAACCATAACTGGCGAAGTGGGTGTACTATTAGGTACACCTCTGCCTAAACCTTCGGGGATTACAGGCGTGTTGATGTTTATGATTGTGATAAACTGTTAAGGTCAACGTATTGGCACTGCACGGATCAGCAACGCCTCAACTCAAGTAAGTAACTCGAGTAAGTCGGGATTCTTTCTATGAACTCGATACTGTAACGTACATTAGCACCGTGATAGCACCCATCATTAGGATGAGATGAGGTGATGCCGATTCGGTGCAGTCCTTATAAGCATGCAATTAGCTTTAAAAATAGCTGTAGAGATAAGCTCTTATTCACCTTATACAGGATGGCGTATTAAGGAACGAATTTGGCAAAGGTTTTTGATCTAGCGAGTTGGCAACGTGTGTTTAGTGTTTAAACCGATGCGGGGGTCGTTAACCTGTCGGTGCTAGCTTATTAATCTGCATCATGTAGATAATGCTGAAGATGAAAAATAATGTCCGGTGACTAAACTACTGGATATAAAGGGTGTAAAAAGACCCTTAACGAAAACGAAAACCACATATTTTGCCCATCATTGGGATCATTTTTTTGTTCTGGACCATACCTGGAAACCTTCTAGTTACGGAGATATTGGGGGTCAAAGTTCCAATTTTTTCACAAGTTTTTTTTTAAATACTACTTTTTAAGGTTCTAACTTTACTCCAATTACCTCCATGGTCCGTTTACTATTCAAAGCATCCATCAGCAATAAGTTTTGAGCGCATTATATTGAGTTTTACCGTAAAATGTGATTTTTGACCCCAAAAAAAATTTCGTTTCCCAGCAAAATTTTTTGCGTAGAGTTACTTAGTTTGATGTACAGAATGCTTGGTTGACGGCTTGGTGAAGGGTCTGTTTACACCCCGTATTAGAATGAATTTTTGTATGCAGACTGAGGGGAACGCCATGCGTATACGCAGTTTAATTTATTGTCTTATTGTCGGCGCCACCCTGAAGAATATACCAAGAATATCTATTCTGTTTATTTGTTGATTACTGCTGTTAGGAGCTCATGGCTAAATAATGACAGCCGCTCGGGTCGATCTTTAGGTTTAACCGAGCTTGCCTAGGTTGGTCTGTGGATGGGTGACCATCCATTACATACCGAGTTTCCTCCCTGCCTCGAAAAACACGTTAAGCCGTTGGTCCCGGGTGTCATTTGTAGATCTTTGACATTCGTTAGGTAGTCAGTGGCCCAAAAAGTCTGACAACCAGTCTTACCAAGTGGTATCGTATTATCCAGTACTAACTGGGTTGTGGAGGTCAGATAGGCAGTCGCTCCATGTAAAATACTGGTATTCAGCTGCATCCGGTTAGACTGGAAGCTGACCCCAATATAGTTGGGAAAAGGCTAGGCATATGATGACTGCTCCCGTGCACCAATCTCTTCACTTCTAGAGGATTATCGCATTTGTTTGTTTTTTTATGGACAATTTGTAGCCATTTTATGCAACAGCATTGTATCACCTACATGCATTGCTTTAGTGACCTTTTCACCCCAAACAACCATTTCCTAAACCAATCATAGAGGAGGTCATACACCACAAAACTAAGAGAGGTCAAACAGTTAAAGTTAACAGAACAATTGGTAGGTTAAAACGAAGTAGTCACTTGTAACTTGTAAGTAATTGATTAAGTAAGGGCAAATCTAACTACAGTTTGTTGCGTGCGTTCGGTGTCCTTCAAACGAATTACTATCATTACAAAGCAAAGCGATCAGTTGTCGGTTGTTGTTGGACATGGTTATTTAGTTTAATTTAATTAAAGCACTGATCATAGGCTGCCTCGTTGGTTCAGTGATCACAAGCGCGACTTTAGGTCCTAAGTTCGATTTTCGGGCAAAATGATTTTGGGTTTTTCCAACAGGAAATTCTCAGTAGCAGCCACGGAGTTTGGATTTGTGTTCGGTTGATGGCAACAGGGTCGCTCCCTTTTGCATGGAACCTAAACATAACTGGCGAAATGTGGATGTACTATTGGGTACACCGCTACCTAACCCTTCGGGGGTTAAAGGCATGATGGTATGTTATGTTATGTTTAATTACTCGTTATTTTCCATATCTATCACACCGGGTGTGCGGGTTCACATAATCATATTATAACTTTCCCATTGCTGGGACCCAAGGCCTCGTCTCCGTGACAAGGATTGAGATCATTATCCTCCGTGTGGCTATTAAGACTTCTCCCCGCACAGGCTGTGGTGTACCAAATGGCCACGGTTGTAACCATCAGACACAGCCAACTCTTATCCGGTAACTCAAATCTCTCAATATTTTGATTGAACGATAATTATCAGACAGTGAAATACTTCCTTAATAAAACCTTCATTCAACCGTTTTATCGATACTTAATATTATAAAGAGGTAAAATTTGTTTGTAAGTTTGTATGTAGGGGGTAATCTTCGGAACTACTGATACGATTCCGAAAATTCTTTAACGGGAAGCTACATTATCCCCCCGTGTTATAGGCTATATTTAAACCGTTCCCGTGAGTACATTCTGTACATAACGGGGGCGAAGCCGTGAGCCAAAGCTAGTGGTTTTATAAAAGGCGACTAAGGGAGTCAGACATCAGAGTTTGTGGTTTTGTGAGAAGACAGAGTGAGAGGATTAACTGATTTCAGCATTAAGGACTTGTACTGTACTAAATAAATAAATAAGTGGCGGTTTTTTTTCGCAAAGATAAGCTTTCTGAAACTTAATCTTTTCGGTTGAAGTCAAATGTACAGGTCCCGTCACATAAAAAGAACGCTGACCGATCAAGTAAACAATATCTGTTTTTTGAATACAAGCCTATTCCAAAGTACTAAGTAGCTAGTAAAGTACCTATTATGATTCTACAATAAAACAATAACACTAATATTATAAAACAATTAGCCTAGCACTACAGGTTGCGACTACACCCAAGCCAAGACACATCCCCTTCACTGTCGCTCAGCGTTCTTTTTACGTGACGGGACCTGTATTCCACCTTCTAATAAATTACATAAAACGTTTCAGCACCCACAATAAATCCAGCCCCAGGGTACAAAACTACAAAGATACCTTATCATCAGCCCCAGTAAGACCGATGACAAAACAATTGAGGTCACTCATATTATGTATCAACAAAATCGCGGCATATCTCACCTAGTTATCTGATCTACTTATTATACAATCTGTACCTGAATATTTGGTAACCCACAATTATGTAGGTGTACCTACTTATATGATTATCATAATACTTATAGCAATTCGGTGACTATATAAAAAAGACCACTTACTGAAATGTAGGCCTTTGCTTTTTTTGCGTATGTGTAACTGTACTGTCTTGCTCAAAAGTGATTTTGAAAGCAAGTGTCGAAATTTGTCGAAAATGATTTATTTTTTAAAGAAAACTTGTTTCCATTCTTATGAAAATTCTTTGAGAGTTGGAGGTTATGAAAATAAGTCACTTGTAATTTGTAAGTAATTGATTAAATAAGGACAAATCTAAATATTTAGATTTGCTTTTATTTAATCAGTTTTCATCCTCTTTAAAATTTTTTGAGAGTTGGGAATAATATGAAAACTTAAGATTGGATGCAGTGATTGGGTTGTCAATGTTGCTGGTATATTTGGCATAGCATGAACATATCTTCTTCTTTCAAAAAAATTAAACTAAAGTTCAGCTTTTGGAGTGTTTCTTGATGTTGACTGTACCCAAAATTGTTTTGCTCTAAAAAGTTGTAAAAATGTTAAAGATATCGTAATTGCTCTGAATATTTAATTTCTCATTTGAAATTGTAATGTATAGCCAAGCATTGTCTAATCTAATAAACAAATAAATAAGGCCATGTGCAACATCTGTTATGTGTTAAATATTTCCTAGATTATCGTAATTGCATTGAAATTTACATTTTTTAACTCATTTGTTGCAAGTACGCGAATGAATGCTGATGAAGAATTTTTGTAGGTAGTCAAAGAGATTTGAAAATAACCGAGGCTCGTCATGCGCGGCCATTACGCGATATACCTACTCGTGAAGGCTCTCATTACAAAGTGCATCCTGAACATAAACGTTCGGAGCAACATGATTCAGTACAGTCGGGTGACAACATCGAGTTCATGTAGATATTCTTCGAGGAAAAGACCAGTAAAATTTGCAGCACCCCAAATGTGTGGCCAAATACCAAAGACTGCCCCTGAACGAATTTTCATAGCATTTTTTATATGTTAGACTGTAAGGATGGAGTTTGGAAGTATGCCATCTTTTTATACCTATTTTAATTATTTTTTTAAGATACTACTCTTTGCTGTAGGACGTGGGTTAATTTTGATCCTTCTTCTTTCGTTTTAACTGACTACGGCGACATCCATAAGGAAGGCTTCTAACCCGAAATTGCAGAGGAGTTCAGAGGACATTCATGTGACGGATAGGCGCGGATTCAGGAGAAATAATAATGTTAGTCGTTAGGCTGTAAGGATCCGGATTTTATCCAATTATGTAAGAAACCTTTGAAAAACGTGACACACCTCTTGTCACAATCGCACGTGTAACCGCTACCTACAATAAAGGAGTACTATGTCACAATCAAACTATTCTACCAATTCTGAGTAATGAACCTTAAACATGCCACTCACAAGGCACTCATACGTGTTAAGAGTATCAATGGTTAAGTGTAGACAAAAACTTTCGGCGGTCGATTCGCTCATACTTTAGCAGTTCCGCATGTCAAGCCGTTTCTATGGGAATACCCATATACTTGTGTCCTACTGTTTCATATCGTGATTTACTACGAATACACTTATATGAGTATATGCTACTATCACTGGCCTTTGAAACAGGATCTATTGGTTATGTTAATTGGAAATAGTGACGTTAAAGGTAACTTACGCTACGTCATAAAATTTTATGAGGAGCTTATTAAGACGTAATTCGTAACTCATACGAAGTGATTAAAATGTCTGCGTGCATTTGACCCTGCTTACTAGATACGCTCAAAGTGCTCCATCATATCAGTACTTTCTCGAAAATCTGGCGTAATCGGGGATTATAGATTCAGTCGATACCCAGTGGGAGTGTGGTGCTCCTGAACTGCTAATGTCACACTTATATCGCAGAAGAGAAAGAAGTGATCATGTATAAGCTGGACTTAAGCCTTTCAATCGCACGCCACTCAACTCGATTCACGGCAACTCTCATCCAGTTGCTACCAGCCACCTTGCGAAAATAGTCACTCCGAGCCTGAGGGCGTCCCACTTACCCTAGCAGATTTGCGGTCTCCACTTAAGAACACGACTACCCCAACGGTCATCGGTTCTACGGCAAATAAGGCCGCCCTATTGTCACTTCAGCTTCCTACTCTGGTTCTCTGTCGGATAACCTCTTTCCGGATGCTATCCCTCAGAGAGACTCCAAACATAGCCAGTTCCATGCAAAAGGAATACGAAGAGAGCTATCACGACTATATAAGATTTCTAAGAGGAGAAATGAGGAAAATGTCCTGAGGAAAGTTTTGAGTATAAATGTGGATGGCCATTACAATAGGGGAAAACCAAAAAAAACGATGGATGGACTGTATGAAAGAGAATATGGCTAAAAAGAGGGTGACAACTGAGGTGGCGATTAATAGAAAAGTAAGAAAAAAGAATACATACTGCTCCTACCGCAAATAAATTGGGATAAGTGTAAGAGAAATATGATAAGATATCTACAGCGCCTGAGACTGTAGGCTCTATCATGTTACGGAATGATTGCAGTGTTATGTAATTACTTTTCACCTAAATAATTACAATTGTTTCTTTGCTATGTTGTCATCAACAATAAAAGGTCCAAATTCTAAATGACTCCGTTTTCAATCATGCGTCTATGTATGTCAGTAATTCGGGCAGCGTGGCCGTGATCGGCAATCATCGGCGGTCGTCGGCAATCGTCGGTATTCGGTTCAGTTCGTGCGAAAACGAAAGTGTTTCGCGGCCTACATCGTGTTTTTGGGCAGTTGCGTAATGCTGCACTGGTGCATTGCCTGTCTCGATCGAAAGTGGAAGTACTGCAGTAGCCGAGGTTTCCGATCTGATCGAAAGGAAGTCTTTTGGCTATTGTTTTCTATGAATTGGTTCTTTTTGGTCAAGAGTAAGAAATGTTACATCACTTTCGGTTTAGATTGAAAGTGAAAATAAAAACTGGGTTGATTTGATCATCTAAGGTCGAAACCCAATAAACCCAATTCTAGGTTAAGCTCGCCATTGTATATAAGCTATAATATTCCAATTTGTATGTATATTTTTATATTTTGTGTGCAATAAAGAATAAGAAACCAAATAAGCTTGGGGTGCGCAGTTTGTGGTACGACGTATTGAATTTGGTTCTGGATCAGAAAGAACTCCGTGTCTTAGGTGTAGATTCTCTAAGTGCAACATGGTCTTAAAAAAAAGTTCGAACATAAAGGAAATGTGGTTGAATTTCGCTCGAAATCGTCGCGTTCAATTTTGATTGAAGAAGGAAGTTTTAAAACACATCCTGGACTTTCCTTTTAATTGAGAATGGAAGTAAAAAAAACAGTAAAAAAAATTAAGCCTTACGTCCGCTCAAGTTATATTCGAAAGTGGAAGTTAGGCGTCGTTTAAGTTATTGAATTCAATTGCGGCGCCTATTGTGGAATGATTTCCGAGGCTAATTTAGGGGAAACTCGTTTAATTCATAATTATCTACGAATTTTAGTGTAGCATAGCATAAGGATAATCGGCATATAATATTCATAATATTCCTATTGGCTTTTATTTACGAGAGGCATTATCAACCACCCAAGTCAAGTCTAGGTGGAATTTTAAGTATACATAAATTAAATAAAACTATCTCACAAACTATCTCTATTATAATACTATAAAGTTCAATCACCCACAAAATAAATTCAACTTTGAATTCCTTAGTGACATTATGAGCCATAATTTAAGGTTCTTTTTGGTTAAACATTTCTTATCAAGCTTAATTAAGTGCAAAGAAAAAGTTATATCAGAAAATTAACATACTGATGAATAAAATTAAAATAAAGGTATGCCACGCGACCTTGAACTCTTAGGACATCTTATTATACTAAATATACCATATATGACATCATCCTTACGCATGTTAGACGACGAATCAACGCACTGTCTATCTAATTTTAATTTATGTTAGGACTATTATCATAACATAACAACACTCCTGCAATCCCCGAAGAGCTAGGCAGAGGTGCACCTAAAACATATTATTTCACCCACATTTCGGCATTTATGTTTTGGCCCCATATAATAGAGGGCAAGCCTATTGCTATCAATCGGACACTAATCCAGAGTCAGTTGCTGAAGCAGCGAAATTCCTGATGGAAAATCCCGATAGCACTTTGCCCGACCTCGATGCCAGAATCGAACCCTGGACCTCATGCTCAGCATGTCATGACTCATAAACTACTTATCCCATTATGTTGTATTAAAATCAAAGCAAATCAAAAATGTTTATTTACAAGAAAATACATACAAATTATAAGGAAAGATCTTATGTCCTAAAAGTCACTGTATTCGGCCTGCAAGCATTGTCTAGCAAATGAAGGAACTGTGTGGAGAAGGAAGAGGCAGGCCTTTGCCCAACATTGGGACTGTACAGGTTAGTTAGTTTATTTAGGGTAAGAGGAAGCTTTTAGTATAATAAAAGTTCATGTGATGATGACAATTTATTAGAATCATCCCCTATAATTACACGGGACGCAAAAGTTACCGGTGCAATGTAACACTACTTTACTCTTTTCAGGAGATAAAGGTGTTTATTTCATCTGTACTCCACCCCACTGGAGCAGGGATACACCTATTTGCAGGTAGGTATAGTAAAATTATGAAAAAGCAAAATAAATTCTCTAACAACATGGTTGTTCGGACTTCCATACAAAAGACATCAACGCATTCACACAAACTTGAAACCCACGTAAATCGAGAAAAGTTACTTTACTTACAAAACATTGTAGTTTCCTCTTCAGTAAAGCCTTATTTATTTAAAAATATCAATAAAAAGCTTTGCTATATCGTTATTATGACTTCTCTATAAACATTTCGATCTATTTATGAGAAATAAATGCAATAAACTTAGTAAGTGTTGGAACCGGAACAATTTCATGTTCATGTTCCCTTGGTATTTAAATCTCGTTTTCTTAGTTATTTTACGAGTTTACCATGTTCGAGAAGGTGATTAAATTGGTTTTTGAAGGAAACTATGCACATTACCTTTAAATTAGCGTAAATAATTGCTTTTAAATCGGACAAGGATTTTAATTACATCACTTAAATTAATTAATTGTCATCAAATATTTGTGTAATTTTCTCTTTTATATGTATTTAATTAGTTATTTTAGTTGTTAGCATTGAGTTACGAAATATGAGTGCGAGTGAGTTATATGTCAATTGACGGTTTTGGAAAAAAACAACGTTCAGCCGTGAATTTATTATTATTAGTTCACATAGATATTTGATTTGTCTGGCTTAGTTTTATTCTGGCAAATTCATCAAAATCCAAAAAAAAATAAAACAACGATATTATTTTATGTATCGAGGAGGCACGGGAATAGAGCTCAGGGAAGGGATTAAGCTAAGACTTTTGCCCAGCTGTGGGACAGTATAAGCGAAAAGCAAAAAATAACAGGGAATTTTAAAACTACTCAAAACTAAAACAAAAAAAGGTTATAAATGAACTTTCAGTACTGAAATACCTACATAAATAACAATAACTTTATCGATCTAAATCGTTTCCGATCAGTCTATTGTACCACAGAATTTATGTTCAGAAAACGTTCAATTTCCAATAATGCAATGTTGCCCATAGCTTGCTACTATCTACAATATCTACTTGTTGGTCAGTCGGAATGTTGCATTATCCCGCCCTACTCGATATCCGCCTTAGCGCCAAATCCCTGACATTTCGCTCGCTTCCGTAACCCTTAGGCGGGGTTTCATTGTCAGCGGTATTTAGGGCCTTAGACGGTAGCGGAAGCGATTATTAATTCACTAATAGATTACCATCAAAGTATGTGAGAGCTTTTACTCGACTGTTCTTAAAGAAAGGTTATGTTTCTTCGAGCAAATATGTTGTGTTGTCTTCAATCATGAAGCATTAAGATTAATCTGAAGAACTTTTAGTGTTATTGAGATACCTAAGTCTGAATCACGTAACAACAACGTGAAATGCAATTAAACCTTCACAGCCGGAAAACCAGCCATCTCACTCTCAGCCAAAGGAAAATCAACCTTAAAACAAGTACCTTACTCCCATTGCTCTAAAATCTGTCTAAACGCTGTCACCACCGCCCGACCCTCAGCCTTCAAGTGTAACAATTGTATCGCAACCCCCCACTACTTCGGCCCACCGGCGCAGGCGCAGCTCGCCGCACCAACGATCACTCTGCGCACGCGCGCTGAGCTTACGCGCGTCCCCTGTGAAGTATGCGTCGGTGGTGATAGTGCCAGTGTTGTGTACGATATCGATTTTGTACAAAGACCGTGATCTGTGCTTACCCTGCAAATATGAGGTCTTTCAGCGCTGTAGCGCTTCTTACTCTAGCGATAATAACAGGTGAGATTTTTTTCTTTTCGCTTTTTCCGCTGAAAGTTTAATTTTTTTTTTGTGTGTGAATTTAATTGGTCGGGCAGTGTAAAAATGTGCAGTCATGAAATTGAATGGTGTAGGAAGTTTAGAATGTAAGCGCACGGCAGTACTGTCTGGCTGTAATTACTTTTTCGTACGAAACTTACGTAAAACGATTTCCTAATTAAAAAGTATTTTCTTGGTTGATAAATAATTTCATCAAATCAAAGAGTGCTCTGAATATTTATAGTCGACATTTTATCACTTTTTTGTTTCCAAATGGCATAAATAATGCGTGCATTAATTACTATTCGGTCATTATCATATCACTTTCAATGCCAGCCAAGTCAATAAATAAATATTTTAAAAGTTAACATTTCATAACAGTCTACTAAGACATTAAATAATTAAATAAAACAGAAGCCTAATAAAAATTCAAACAAAGAGTCATACTTTCGAAATTTAAAGTTTTTAAGCGTTAAATATACATTTAATATTTTTTAATTACTTTCGTTCTCTATAACCAGTTGCGCTTGCGACGCCCGAAGCGCTGTCAACAGAGTTTTCATTGCGCGCGCATGGGGAAAATGGCGGGGGAAAAAGTCTATGGCGTACTTAGGCAATGCACTTAACTCTACTGCTAGACTTCATGTAGCAATGTTATGTTTTAATGTCGTCATTATGTGGCACTTTCCAAATTAATTCAAGACACTAAACACTACCTAGATGGAAAACATCCTGAGGAAATACAGTCTAAAATCGCACGCAAAAATCGAGTGTCAATGTTCCTTTTTAATATAGAAAAGGCTTTTGCCCGCAGAAGCAATAACAACCTTACTTCATACAAACAGTAGACCGTTTACGCATCATAATTCATAATTATGTCTATAATTGCTATCGTATTTTTTTGCGTAATCTCCGTTTTGTTTTACAATAAAGTATGCGCGTGCGCCACTGTTACGAGCATGTACTGTCGGTGAAAACTTTATTATTCGTTTTCCTTTTGTGATTGATCAGTAAACATATTAGTCGCTTATTGATACTTGCAAACATTATGTAACGACGATGATTTGTAGAAAAAGTCAGTTAGAAATTATTACCAGGCCATTGACGTGTTGTAATGTCTTTCCTTATGTCTGCTGCGTTTTGTGTTAGATTTATAACTTAGTTTTGTGTCTGTCTGTTAGCTTGATTCAGTATCGGGGCATATGATAATTATTTTTTTGTTAAATAAAGTGAAGAGGAAAATAGGATGCACAAGTATTGAAATTGAAGCGATTGTTTGTAATTTCAAAATAACAACTTTTTACTGAATGCATATGAAAGTACTACTACGTACTACATACAGTATTTTTAACAAAAAAAAAAATTGTCTCTGTCAGTTTGTTCCGGCTAATCTCCAAAACAGCTGGACCGATTTTGACGGGATGTTTACTGGTAGATAGCTGATGTTATAAACTTAAAACCCTTAAAATTGTTAACAAAATCCGATTCAAATAGGGGATTTTTATAATAATTTCACGCGGACGAAGGTCGCCGGGCACAGCTAGTTGTAAAATATGAAAAAAAAAAATTAGCCTTGATTTGGTTTTACTGTCTGCATTGAGTTTTCAGTGAGCCAAAATATAAGGCTATGTTCAAAGACAAATTAACATCATTTTCTTGGAAAATGTAAATAATTTTGCCCCATAACCACTAATGGCATAATTAATGACAGTAATAAAAATGCAAAAATATTATACTCATCATTTTGCACCTTTTTGTAAAGTCTAGACTGAAGAGGCGTGACAAAAAAAAACAAAGCATTCCGTTATAAAATATGGTGTAATAAAGATAAAATTACGAAAATTTATGGTCATCATCACAGATAGAAATGTGAATAATGGTAATAAATTCTTTAAAAGGTAAATGACATAAGTGACTCATAAAGTTCCGTAAATGCTATTTAAATGTCTTTGGGTCAATGTGGCAAAAATGTATTGTTATCAATTTTTTTGTTACGAAGTGGTAAAAAGCATAAATTAAATTAAGACATGTGTAGGTACCTAAAGCTTTTCCTCTATTCTCGTGAGAATCCGGTTTCGATTTTTGCACAATAATAGATAATGTGCATTTAAATTATGCTTATAAAAATTCACAAGTCTGTTAGATCCTCTTTTGATTAAATATTTAATTTATTAATAATTTGATTTGAATTGTTGATTTTTATCCTTGTGATGTGTGATGCGCGTGTGGTGTCTAGGCGTCTCTTAATAGAGCAAATCTTGTTAATATAATACCGAGACATGCATGCATTTTATTTTATTCTAGAAACTATTTTGATATTTTCATGAATAATTTTAGTAAAACATGCAGCGAGCACTTTAAATTAGCACCTGCACCTGTTTTGTTTCTTATTGCTAAAACTTTTTGAATTAAATACGTTCAGATGATATATAGATTGTGTTAACAAGGTTCATGGAATAATAACCTAACCCACGATTTAAAAAAAATTACCATTCAAAGTTAAACCCTATAGCTAGATTCTTAGTTTCATGGCATCCATATAAACTATGTCTACACATTCTTTCTTCACCCAAAATTTTCCGGCCTTCACGCCCCTTTGTTCTACGCGTCACGCATAAAACTTACACAAGCCACAGTGTAAAAAAATCGATACGTTCACGGGCATTTTACACCAGAGGACCAACTATAGCAATAGATACTTAATATGCATACACACATTATTCTCTGTGTCTTTGTTATGCCAACAGTTTTTCCAGTTGTCCTACTGCTCTTAATGAACTGTGGCTCATGGTCACTTTCCCGCGCTGCTTGGTACTTTGCTGTGGCGAGTGCTACTGTCACTTTCTTGACAGGTCTTATGGTCATATTGATGTTATATATCTGTATGTAATACGTGCGTAATGTGCGTGTGTTTGTTATGCTTTGAATTTTAAGTAATTGAACATGGATTATGTGTTGATAAACTTTGTAAATTCAGCTTAAATTTAAATACGAAGAAAAGAAGTAGTAGTTGATTGCTAGATAGGATTGAAATTATTAAAATTGTTTATTGAAATAATTGAAGAACAAAATTATTTACAATATGGCCTTAAAACTAGAGATATTTAATAATTGAATTCTACCTAAACCAGGAATAGTCCTGTAGGATTCGTCTAGAATTCTAGATTATGTAGAAAATAGTGTTTATAGTAAAGAGTGTTTAGGAGTCACGGTCATGCAAAATTCCTTTGACATATCGATCTTCATACATTCACCGCAATGTTTATCTCAAACACCGCAGCAACAGCCAAATACCTAAAGAATTTCCATATTTATAAAGCATTACCAAATTTTGTCGTACAAACAGTAGAAATGCTTTACAAAAGAAGAAGAGGCGCGGCATAAATAAAAACACACGTTTTTACATAATAATTCTTAAATAATATAGCATAAGATCTAAAACACACTTGCCAAACAGTATTCGACGGTTATAGCCATAAATCTTACTATATTCTTGTTCAATAATGTCGGCCAAGGCAACTGCAGTTTCACAAACGTTAGCATTAGACATTCGAGGCATGTCTGTCTGCTTGTCTCGTCCTAGGCACAGATGAAGGAACAAAGGAATCTAGGTCATTGTTTCACAAACTGGGGTAAATCCTCTGGGGTTGGTGGCAAGGTCGATGATAGTTAGAACAAAGAATTTAGTTTATTGCGTCTAGAAAGAAATTATTAAGAGTGTTTATACAGAAAGTTGGCAACGTCGCAAATAGCTGTCAAATATTTCGCTGTTTTGATTAATTTGGCATTATTACTGCATGGAAATAAGAAATATGGCTACCTAGTGAACTAAAATATGAATTATGAAATGCAATAATTTACATTGACATTAATCGTCAAATTAATTAAAACAGGTAAATATTTGACAGCTGTTTGCCACGTTACCGACTTTTGGATGAACTAAATGATATTAATTTCCATCAGTCAAGATCTTGTAATTTACTTAAAGATAGGATTTTAGAGTCAATTTGGTTTGGTATAACACTTTCTTTGGACTAGATATCATCATCATCCTCCTGTCCTTATCTCAATTTGTTTAGGGTCGATTTTTATTTCCTTAGATAACTTATATTGGTATATAATTATGTAGTTGCATCTAGAAGCCGACCCTAAAATAGTTGGGAAAAGGCAAGCCAGGTGATGATGTAATTTTGTTTTCTTACGCCAAGCAATTTGTTTAGTTTTCCACTATTAAACATACATTGATTGAAACTCTAATCGTGTTTTATGAAGAAATAGTTTAAAATCTGTGACCTAGGACTAAATGTTGAAATTTTTAGGAATGCACACTGTATTCTAGGTCTAGACTAGCACCAGAAAACAGTGATTTGGTCTGCATAAGAATGCTAGTTAATGAGTGTACGGTTGACAAATAAATCGTGCTAAACGTTGTAAGAGACAAAAAAATTAAGTAAACTTAAATGTAACGATTAGTATGAATATAACGCAGTTCTATCGCAATATAACAAGTTTTATTGGTTCGTGAAAGTGTAAGTAGACTTCAAAGTGTTTTTAAATACTTTTTTTTCCGATAATTGCAATATAAGTAAACAAGCTGTTGCCCGCGATCTTCATCCGCGTAAAGATATTATAAAAATACTATTATCGCCGTTTTTGCAACATTTTTCATTGATCATACACTGCTTTGGGTCGCGTGATATTATATAACCTTCCTCGATAAATGGGCTATCCAACACTAAAATAATTTTTCAATTCAAATAGTTCCCGAGATTTCCGCTTTCAACCAAACAAACTCTTCAGATTTATAATATTAATAAATATATAATGGTATTTTTTTTCTCTATAATAAGTGTTTTTGTAAAGTTTTTGATTAAACACAAGTCATGATTATAATACTCGTGGATAGGAAAGTTAAAAATAACAAGAACAGCCATCATGTTTTAAAATCGCTTTCTTTGTTAAGTTTAATCGAATCTGTCAGTTTGACAGTTGACATGACACTGACACAAATATTGATGTAAGCTGTTGCTTAAGTTAAGCTACTTATTATTAAAACTCAAAGTTAACTATTAAAGTTTAGCTAGCAGTGCCACCCGGCTTTGCCTACGTGTGTCATTTTTAGTCCTTATAAAAAAATATGAAACAATTTTTAGCCATGAAACTGCCACTTCAATACAAGCAGAAAATCCTGCATTTGTAACACTATTGCCAGGATTAAAAAAAAAAAGCATGTTACAGCTGAAAGTTAGCCGTCACATTACCGATTTAAAAAAAGAATGACTTAAAAATCCCTCACTGATTCTAGCAAACATTTTAGTCCACAGGGGCTAACAACATTTTTACTATAAACTCACAACTTTACACTACACCAGCAGGGGTTAACCACATTCTCATAACAAGTTCAAGCAGGGTTCGACTACTATATTTCAACGAGTAGTATAACCTTACGACCTACCAGTCGTTAGTCAATGTCTTACCCGCGGTCTATCGTAGCTATTGTTGGTAACAGCAGCTCGCCTTTGGCGCTAGACATAAAAGATAGGTGTCTAAGTGATATTGATGTTTTATGCTTCTAGATGATAGGTAGAATATTGATCAGTAATATTATTGAACTTTGAATAGGAGGTTATTGCCCTTTTAGGGTATTTTATGCGAAATAATTTGCTTGTATGGAGGTGGACGAGGTTAAAGGAGTGTAAGGTCGTGGTTGGTGTCGTTATGTAGTTTTTGATTATCCTACATGGGAAAAATGTGGTTTATGTATGTAACAAATCTAATTGACTTGTGTGTTTTGAATTCAAAGTTTTGGAAATCACCGAAGATCAAAAGGCTGATGCGAAATTTAAATAAAAAATGGAGACATTCTAGTCTGGGTACTCTGGTTTTCGTAAAAAGAAGTGCCCTTGTCAAGCAATATTTTCACAAAAATCTATTTAAATCTACTTTTTACCAAACACGTGTAATTCTTTCAAAATATAATCAATGAATTAGTTATATAACCGACACCAGCATAATATATCGGCAGCAAAGGTACGACCGCGATACTGACGCATGCTTTGTCAAGAATTTTACCATATTTACCATAAACTTTGTGACCAAAATACCGAAGGGGTCAAGGTTGACCCATAGCATATTTAATAGTTATTTTATTAAAACAAGACCAGGTCATATAATTCATATTTTCCTTATAAGCTACAACAATTTAGGAGATAAATACTTAAAAGATTCAAATTGTATGGTGATGTGTAGGAGTGTTTTAAGCACATATTCCGAAAAAGATTTATGCTTTGTTTAATTAATTGTATAGATTAAATAAAAGGTCAACTACTTCCTAGTCGTGACTACCGCAAATGGATATTGTAAAATATGAGAAAATAATTAATAATAAGAAATAAATAGAAGCACTTGGCAGTCCAGACGAATAACGTCGTAAGTAGTGTTATGTTGATATAAAATGTTTTTAAATACGGTCAAAATTAGATGTACAGTCAAGAAAATTAATTGTTTATTAAATTGACAGACTACACCAATTTACCGTATCGTACTGTGATAGATATTGATTTCAGGGTCAATTTTACTAGCTATTCAATTTTCCAAGTATTTAATTTCCCTGACATTAATTATTTTCATTTCAATACAAAAATATGATAATATTTTGCGTAATATACAATATGGCAATTCCAAGTGCATTGTTGTATGTATTATTTTATGTCAATTGAACTTTTTAATTGACACATGCTCGTGCGATTGGTATCACTCCGATTTACTGCGGTGACCTTAAATGTTTTACGTGTAAATCAATTATTTTGTGTTTAAATCTATTGTTGCAACTACTTGTAGGGTTACCAGCCTTTACGTTATTGCTTCACAGTGTTGTAAACTTTAAGTTTCGACATCTTACCTTAATTGCTGTAACTTATTTTATTTTATGGAAAGCGGATACGTTTATTTGCCATTGAAACTATTAACTACTAATAGTTGTTTTATATAGTTGAGTGAGAATTGTATTTATGTTTACTTAACCTTTAACTGGTAATAAAATAACCAATTTTAAATAGATTTTACTAAATTTCAAGGCATTTGTAGGCATTTTCATTGATTCCTCAACATCAAGCAACAAGTTCATAATATAGTTTCTTGGTCTCTCTAGCTCTATTTTCACTCTGACCATCACTCATCTATGTAGGTTCAAAAGGAACATACGTATTGTTATGCCATGTCCATCACCTTTAACTAGTAATAAAATAACCAATTTTCATTTTTAATAACTTTGAAAATGTAACATTTGTGGGCATTTTCATCGATTCCTCAACATTAATTTCATGTAGTTTCTCGGTTATTGCTTTATTTTCACTCTGACCTTCACTGATGACTATGAAGGTTCAAAAGTAACATGCGTATTGTTATGCCATATCCATCATCGTTAGTTTGTAACCATCAATATTTGATGACGATTTCACATAAGAAATTTTAGTACAGCAGACAATTCGTCAATATACGCCCACACATCTCACGAACTTCTATCACAGAGATTTTAGACAGCTCCTTTGCAACGCTATTAATAGCAAAAATTCCTCAAGACACTACGATATTGCTAGTGTTTATATTTAGTTATATAATATGTCAAAGTTTGCCGAATATGTTGGCGATAACATTTGCACAAGAACATTAGAATCGTGCGATGGGCAGATGTCACGCTCACGAATTGATAATTGCATTCTTTGTGTGCTATGTCAGACTTATTGCATTAGTGTCCCAAAAGTAACTAAATTATTGTTATTAAAATGACGTATGTTATTTTTAGCTAGGAAAAGAATTAACTTGCAAAGAGGGTTACCAATAATTTTGGCCATTCTAATATTTGTAGATGTATTTAAAATCTCTGCAATTCTTATTAATTATGTTCAATGACTGCAAATGTGATGATTTCAAATGATCATTTTGTGAAATCTAAAAAAAATGTGAAGTCCCATGGTCTTCAAAGTGGAAGTGCTAAAATATTGCAATGACTTAATAATTCATCAAAATATTCCAGTAGTGTCGCAACACATCGACGAATAACAAACGCTTGTATAATTTTCGACACGAGTGAGTAAAGTAAATCGTTATCACAAAACCCATATTTCAGAGACAACTTATCATGTCATCTCTACAGCTGATGAGACGATGTAATACATTTAAAAAAACATCTAAAGATTAATAAAATAGCCTAGGTGTGAAGAAGACCGATGATATCATGACACAATCATCCGTCGGTTGCGACTGACGTATGGTCAACTTTAACACACGTGTAGGCTTTATTGACACATATTATTTTAATGACAACCTTGACGTTTGTCATTATTCAATGCGGTTACTGTTTAGTAGTGTCATTCTTACGTGTGTTATGTAAAATAGAATATAATTTTGAGGTAGACTGGGTATATGGTTCTTGAGACGACGGATGGGATAGAAATAACATAAAAATGGAGCTATGCAGTGTGTTATCGACATCAATGCGCAAATTCTTACCTCAATTCAGCACATTACTAGACCCACAAGAGTACAAGTTTTTCGCGGGTTATTTAAAAATAAATCCACTTTTTAAAACAAAAGTCTAAACGGTAAAAATAAAGTGCTGTTTTTTTTTAAATTACTAATTAGTATACGAATGGAACGTAACTGGCGCAGCATTCCGTTTCTGTATTATTACATTACAGACAGTAAGGTCCGGTTGCACCAGAAATCACTAAACGCGTTCAAAACATCGTTACAATTCTTTAATTTTTTTTAAAAGAGTAGACACAGGCTGATATTTTAAAGTGATAGGCCTAAGCCTAACTACATTTATTTAATTGCTTGCTTGCAAGTAACATGTAATACCTAAGTAGACGATCATTATCGGTTACATAACGTACGTATTCCGACGTGAAGTCACGGAATTGTTTTTTTTTATTGTTTCAACGTTCCGCGCACTTTCACGGTCATGAATGGTGCGTGGTGTGGGTGACTTTCTTTTGGTGCGCAGGCGCATTCAACAGGTGTTTTTCACTCGCTCGATGACCGATGATGCAATGTCACCGTCGGTAATTATTTCGGCTAATCACTGCGATGTTCTTTTGTTTTGCGTAATCGATTATGTAACGACAAATCGATTTTGAACTGTTGTCTTTGAGTAATGATTCGTGAATTGTTTTTCAAGTTATATCCAAAAAGTTTGACATAAATTAATTCAGAGTATTTGAATTAATAAAAGGCTGCGCTGTTGTTATTTTAAAGAATAGAAATAAAATCGAATGATTTTAATGTATTCGATATTGACATGATAATATAAGGTGTGTACCATGTCTGCAGATTATTTTAAGTCAAAAAACTTGTTAAAATGAAGCCAAATTGAATTTATTAATTCAATGGCATGTAAATATTAGTGATCTGTGCAAAGATTATGTCAAAGGTTAAGGCGTCATGTAAAGTTGTCAGATTTAACATTTCTTGTATTGTATGCGCATATCTTGAGTAAGTTATATTCGTCAGAATTACATCATGGAAATGCAATATCTTTAAAAAATACATAGTCCACTAATGGTATGACGAAAGTATTTGGAGGACCTGTTCTTAATGAAAGTATATTTAAAAAGTATAGTTGACAGGCAAAATGTTTAATAAATTTACAAGCAAATACGAACATCTAGTATAAATGTGAATGTGCAGGCAGGCATTACATCTCTTCCTACCAATTTGTATGCCACGATATGCGGCTGAACATGTTTGAACTTTTCTGTATCTCGTTATTATCTTGCATGCAATCTATCATGTACACCATGTTTAAACAAATAAAGTGTTACTTACTTACTTACACAACATCAAGCCTGTAATCCCTGAAGGGTTAGGTAGACCGAACCGATAGTACGCACAATTACCAGTTCAAAGGCATTCAAATATTTACCAGCGATAGACGGGACAAGACAAAGATAATTGTAATCCAAGACTTGTTTCTACTTAGTAACAAGTCGGTCTGTCAAGCGTCATACACACACTTGTCAGGTAGCATTCGTGTGTCAAAATCAAAAATGTTCGGGATTAAAATTTTTGCATGAAAATATTCCCAATGTCCGCTCTACAGTCTTTTAAATCTCTTTGTACAAGTTAGTCCCATAAAATAGGGAGTGACAGAGTTTGAGGTCTCTAGATATTACTTTTTCTATTTTAGTAATATAAAAATAATATATAATATAGTATAAAAAAACTTCTATTAAAATCAATGATCAGTTTAAAATCAAACGTGTAAAAGTGAATACACTTCAACCAACTTATCTGTGCAGGCGGGAAAATACAGAACTAAAATTAATGTACTAAGTTTGACATATCGATGCAAATGTTCTTGAAAAGCAGCGCTAACTTGAACTGCACACTTAAAGTGGTCATACTATAAATATTCTCCTGTGTCAAACGACATAAATGTGAATTGACGTTTGTGTCATATTTATTGATTTTCTTTCCGTTTCCCCTATAATAAAATTAAATAATTTAATTGGTCAATAAATATCACTTAAGAACGGAAGGAACACAGACAGTTTAATACGATAAAATTCATTTATTTATCAAGAAATGAGATCTTTTTATTCCGGTCTGTATAGAAAATATTGTAGGTGTAGGTAGTAGAAAGGATACGATTTCCTGATAATATTTTTTATTTTGTTGGTGAAACCGCGGATGTTCAAGTACGGAATCCATATCAATTTTATAAATGCGAAAGTAACTATCTTTTTGTCTGTTTCGTCTTTTCACGTATGACTCACAACGGCTGAAAAAAAAATTGCAACATGATACAGCATGACCTGTTCTAAAATAATATTATACAAATTTATCTCGGTAGATCCTTCCTATGGGATGATAATCGACCTCAAAAGCTAATAACAATACATAACATAACATCACGCCTGTAAACCCCGAAGGGTTAGGCAGAGGTGTACACCCACATTTCGCCAGTTGTGTTTAAGTCCCTTGTAACAGGTGGCGAGCCTATTGCCAACAACCAGGTGCATCCAGACTATGTGGCTGCTACTGAAAAATTACTGATGGAAAAACCCAATAACACTTTGCCCGACCTGGAAATCGAATCCAGGACCTCATGCTCAGCAGTCGCGCAGATAATAACAAAAAATCTAAAAATATCTTATACGTCACCGTAAAGCATTTAAAATTGTAAGTGACAGATAGTCTCGCAGGTCACAACCGTTTGAAGAACGAACAACATCATTCACTCAGTCTATCACTTGTGAACTCAACAGTACTCGACAAACAGATGACCCGTAAGTGCTAATGAGTACTGTCGCGAACAGTAATCTGATCATGCTGTGTTTGTTCAGTCGTTTAGTTACGATCTTTTGGCGAGACAGCGTGCTTTGGTTTAAGATGTTACGGCTCATGTTGATTCAAGGATAAGTGGTGTATGTTTAGTTAGATGTACAGACGCTCATCAAGCTCCTACAATCTGTCAAATTTCTTTAATAGGATTTCAACTTTATCGCTAAAGCATTAGGTTCAAGGTTGATTGGGGAAATTTGACAGTTTCGGGCAGATTGATGTACTGGTGTCTGTATGTCAGTACGTAATAGTTTTGAATGCATTAGGAGCACACGAGAAACTTTTGTCCTCTGCCTAACCCTTCGCGGGGTTTAGACATGGTTTTATCATGTTATGTTATTTATGTATTATTTATCATTTGCTAAATGACATTTGCATCTCAAAAGCCCCTTGTCTACGCAGGCTCTTAGCGTTTACGTCGTTTCTCGGTAGAGCAAAAAAGTGTGGTATTTTTTGATTAAGTTAAAAAAGGCGGAGGCAGTCATTAATTTATTGATTTGGCATTTACACTCTTGAATTATATTTTTTCAACAATATGCCGCTGATTGATACGCCTATTATAATTGATGATGTATGCTTTTGTTTGTTCAATTCACGTTTCTTGCTCGTTAACTGAGTTAAAGATTGATTACAGGAAGATTATGTTAAGTACAAATATAATTACAACTGTTTTCTTAAAAATCCTCTTAACAATGACATGATTGACGTGTAAATAGATAAATATTTAGGATATTTCGTTAGAATTAATTAAAAAACGTGTTGTAACTCTTGACCTAAGTTTCCGCTTCACAATAAAACATTTTTTTATTTTAACGACCACGTTTAGTCAAGGTTCCGATCAATGTCAGGTTAAATCATATTTCTTAGTTAATCAGATTCGAGCCAAATCATATTTCACGCGATCAAACTCGAATCTAAAATGCTAAGTCAGTGAGAAATCGCGTTAGCCATACACTCTCAACGTTGTGCTGAGGAGAAATGGGCACTTTCGCATTTCTCGAGCTCGCTCAATCTTACGTAACGAATATGTCATCTAATTACTTTGCATTTGAAGATTTTTGGAGGTACTGAGGTATAGAAAGATGGGTGGATGACGTTCAGATTGTGGGTAAGACATGATTGAGACTCGCGCTGGCCAGGGAAGAAAGGCGCGAAAGGATGGAGGGTTTTACTCGGCAGTTGGTGGAACAAATGCGGAGTAAAAGCCGATCGAGTGAAATTTCTCAGTAGCAGCCACGGAGTCTGGATTTGTGTCCGGCTGATGACAATAGGTTCGCCATCAATTACATGGGACTTAAAACATAACTAGCGAAATATGGGTGTACTATCTATCAGGTACGGGCGTGATGTTATGTTGTGTGTATGATTTATCAAAAACGTGTCATTCAAAGTCCATCAGAATATTGACACATTTAATTTATTTAATCTTGATTAAATTTGCCAGTCATTCAATCATAGCTAATTTAAACTGTCAACGGATTGCAAGATTTTTAATTAAAATCAAGAAATTATTTAAATATTGATGCATCTTTTAATTGTTAAGAAATATACTATTTTTATTATAAGAATCTTGACTTATTTTGCAATCTTTGACGGCATCGGTTGCACCTGGTTGCGTTGCATCTCTCTAAAAAGGAGTATGATTTATTTTTGGATCTCTAGGATAGTAATGGTCAAGACGATTCTTTTCGTTAACCTCACAACCCTGGCGAGGGGGGCCAGGAGTCCATAGCACGCTGTATCCTAGTTTGGATTCCTGACTCCCACAAAACCTTTGTACCTCTTATATTTGGAACACCTCTATATTGTAATTGGACTTTTTGGGAGAAAATATTTTTTTTTATTATAAATCTTTATTATAACCCTGCGCAGGTACAGTTAGTCTGAAAGAAAGTTGCGCTCCTCGCTAAAAGTACAAACAATTGAATCGTGGAGCACAATTTTAAAGTGGTCGATCTGTACACCAGTATCCGTTCACACAAAAGTGTACCTTATGCATCATAGACTGCGACAACCCTACAGTATTGTCTACAGGATTGCAAGTCTTATTTTCCCAGCTTACCCATACAATTACCGTCGACTTTTCCATAACGCCTCTTTATTCTCATGGAAGTAATACAGTCAAAGTATCAATCAAGATGCTTCTTATGGAGCACTTCCTACATTGTGCAATACTTAAGCAAGTAATTAGTACCTAGTAACGAATGTATTCCGATCGGTAAAGGAAAGAAAGTGTCGTTCGGTAGGAAGGAAGCGGTTTACTGCCGTTCGGTAAATATATGTACATATTTGTGGTACACAATTGATGTATTTGCGAACGGTAATTTTGTTGGTGGGTGATTAGTGGGTAAGGAAATGTATTGGGATGAATGTTAGTGGTGATTTGTGAAGATTACTGTATTGGATGCTAAATTTGTCAAGAATGGATCTTATGCTTCATAAAGTTGTGGTCCATTTTGCAGTGGATTTATTTTGAAATAATCGGAAATGCTTAAATTCTGAGGAGTTTTAAGATTGTTATGAGTGAACATAATACTTTTAAAGAAGAAAGTTTATAGTCCCTGGATGTTTCAGTTGTCAATGAGTTGATTTAATAGACTTGGATGATTTTTTGCTTAAATTCTGAGTGCTAATTAACCAAGGCCTGCTCATGGTTGTTGTTTCTAATCTACAAACTAAAAATAGCTTGTTATAGCCGTGGGTAGAACACAACAATTCAATTAGTTAACAATGATATTAGAGATCCGTGTACACTATTTATAGCTTAGAATTAAAGCAAAAAAACTATCAAATAGGGTTTTAGTTTCAGTAGCATGATACCGCCTGCCTCATTGGTCTAGTGGTCGCGAGCACGACTGCTGAGCATGAGGTCCTGGGTTCGATTCCCAGGTGGGGCAAAGTGTGATTGGGTTTTTCCATTAGGAGTTTCTCAGTAGCAGCCACGAAGTCTGGATTTGTGCTCAATTGATGGCAATAGGCTCGCCCCCTATTACATGGGACTTAAACATAACTGGCAAAAGGCGTGATGTTATATAGGTTTATTCAAATAATTTTACCAATGGGTTTGTTGCGATTACTTTTTATTAAATCTTTTTTTCGACGAAAAAAATTTACAACTACTTACTAGATCTTCGCTCAGACCCTCGATTTCTAAAGATATTTATAATAACGTAACACCGATCAACCATGTGCAATATTTCGCTATTGAGGACAGCTGTGGTTAAAGTTGCATATAATATTATATTTTTAAGTATACATTAGTAAGTATATATACAGAAATATAATAAATCAGAAACTTTAAATCCTTTACAAAATATTTCATCGCGAAATGATTTATTGATCGATTAATGTGAGCACAACTTTATTTTTATTTTTTTATTCCTACTATGATTGAAAACACTTTATCACCAATCCTATATAAATATATTTACAAAAAAAAATGAGCAAATCATACAGCAATATTATTAGTGTTTTTTTTATCATAAGGTATCATTTACCAACGGTTTGCTGTATATTTGCCACTTGACCCGTTCATATATTTTATTTACTCCTGGTGTCAATTTTAAGTAGAAACATGATTATAATATGTGTTTAGCTGCCAATATTATTTATTGCCCCGGCCATACCTACATAACTGTTTTAAATTGCAAAATAGGTAACGATGGAAATGGTGTTATTGACTTGTGAAAAATAACAGTAATATAGAAAACCATTGATTATCGTAAAAACTTTAAAATTATTGAAATAAAAATCCCTTTATCAAATCGCTTTATATTTCACGATGATCCTTTATGATTCAGAATCCTTTATTTTCTTGGCTATTATAAAAGATGAAAAGCTGTTAATAGGGCTCTACATTTACCTTAATAAACGTTACTAGCTGGGAAAGCAGAGATGGCAGGAGCTCGTGGCTAAATAATAACAGCCGCTCGGGTCGATCTTTAGGTTAAGCGGCGCTTGCCTAGGTTGGTCCGTGGATGGGTGAACCCACCACCCACCCATTAATACCAAGTTTCCTCCGTGCGTCGGAATTGTCCCGGCTGTCATTTGTAGATCTTTGACAGTTGTTACAGTAGTCAGTGACCCGAAAGTCTGACAACTAGTCTTACCAAAGGGTATCGTATTACCCAGTACTAACTGTGTTGTGGAGGTCAGATAGGCAATCGCTCCATGTAAAATACTGGTATTCAGCTGCATCCGGTTAGACTGGAAGCCGACCCCAACATAGTTGGGAAAAGGCTAGGCAGATGATGACTAGCTGGAAAAGCAATAAAGCCATAAGCAAGCATCCGTGAGATCTATGTCACTCAACACATTAACGGAAAAGGAAACCCGTATCCAAGTACCATCTTTGCATGTTTTACAGACACTTATCATAGATGATAACTGTCTGTAAAATGTCAGATGGGTTCGATTCCCGGGTCGGGCAAAGTGTTATTAGGTTTTTCCGTCAGGAAAGTAGCTACGAAGTTTCTTGTCAATAGTAGTCATTCTTAAATCAATTTAATTGACATTATCTTAAAGTTTGGTGGAAATAACTTCATTTGAAAACAAGGATTTATATAGACTCTATGAAGAAAGAGTTAACTCACACACTCGAACATACTTTTGTGTGTGTGACTATGCGCCCGCGTCGGCGTCGTTGCGTTTTCACCTTGTTACAAACTGGAAGTGTCGACGATATAATAAGCGTGATTTTTCCAGGGAAATTTTTGTTAAAACGTGTTTGTTTGCAAAGTGAATGTTTACTGGCGTCGTAAGTAAAACATTGTTGTTGAGTTTTGTCGGCTTAATTCGGATTTGTATAGTCAAACTTTTGATTTAGATTGAGACATAAAAGGTATTTATTATACACGTAGAGCCTCGTCTCGTATTGGAATGATAATAAACATGGTACCCATAGAAGACAAAACGTTTGTAATCCTTTGCATATCACACGAAATATTTCACTAAATGAGGAAATATAGTGTTTATCTTCGGAAAACTTGAAACCAGTCTGGCTCAGCTAGCTAAGCTTAAATGCACAAATCCTCTTAACATCAGCATAAAACCTGTATTTATCATCAAACATTATACAACACGATCAAACAGTGAACAATACGAAGAAACTTAAAAGATTTGCATCTTTAAAGACTAATACAAGGTTAAGTTTTTGCGTATTTTGTCACACCTCACAAACATAAGCTAATCATTTGATTTATATCGTATTGCCGATACGGTTGTGTCACTGTTATTGCAATTATTTAAATATTTATGTTAATTCTTTAATTAAATGTGTAAAGTTCTAGATAAATCTAAATGTATTGATCTAATTTTTTTTTTGGTAGATTAATTTTTTTGATCAGATATGTACATTTCGAAACTTTCGCCTCGATTCAAGATCACCTAGGCTATCTTCATTGTATATTAATGAGGAGTGTATTATAATACCAGCTGTTAAAGCTTCTGTAAATGCATACTCGTTTATGGTCCAAGGACTTTCTAGATGGTTGGATGGTTCATTAGCAGAATGAGGTAGTAATGAGGTGTAGTAAGATTCGTCTGCTAATGATGCTTGTAGTTTGAGTAAGAACATTTTAATAACAGACGTTTTTCTATAGATCTTCTTAACAGAAACCTCACGAGTGGTAGAATACTTATTTTTTTTAAAGAAACACCGATCGATGGCAATTTAAATTGTCTCAGCTTGAAGCAAAGACACACGACCATAGGATTGTCAGTTGCGTCAATAAGTTCTCTTAAAAACTCAGGGCATGATGGTAAGTTGATAGAGAGGCAGTAGCGAAGGGTCAATTTTTGTAAGAGGTAAGCCGGAGTACATATCTTTAATGTGATTATATTATTTGTCTATAGAATACTGATTGTGCCATTTTTCAAAGGGAAGCCGGTAGGAATCGAGTTGTATGGAACCTTCGCCACTGTAGAGAGGGTTCTTTGAAAAGTTTAAAGTTATAGACATGGCAAGTAAAAGAGATAGTCCTATATTCGTATACATCTTCAAACTTAGAACATTAATTACGTCTGGTATTTTTTTTCGTTTTTTTTTCTGCGCATATTTACAAAAGTACAATAATTTCAATGGTCCCATAATGAACAAAACAATATTATTCCCTAAAAATCTCAACACACTTTTATATGCAAAAGTGTTTCCAGATAATAGTGTCTTTCTCTGCGGATTTACCTGGAATCAGGAAACCACAGAGTCAACCAATAATGTTTGCTTTTTGCCGCTTCAATTTAAACCAAGTTGTCTTCCTATCTTGTGTCACCTGTACAGGCTGCGTACAAAGTACAAACTTCATATTAATTCGAGATTAACCCGTCGTCTCGTTGACGGGTGAACATATGGGCATTTTAATGCACATATTACGAAACATCGTCTTAAGGCGATGTCACTTATCACAAATGTCTCCGGGTGTACCTCCAGTAGGAACATACAGAACTACTTTCTTCACTATTGAAAGTACTTGAATATAGGCTGTAGGAGCGGTTCCTAAGCTTCCTGAATTAGGTGACTTTTTTCGTATTTGTGGTGCACATAAATTTACACTTGCTGCCAATTTTAGTGTAGGAAGTTTGTGTCAAATTGGCTGTGAATTATTGGTGTGATAAAAGTGGCCGTTTGGGTACGGTTGGTACACGAATTAAGTATATCGGGGATTCATTTCATTTATAGATATTGGAAAAGGGAGATTGAACCCTTGGCCTTTTACGGGGACAATATAGGCTAGTTAGTGAGTTATTAATAGAGATTGATGACGTGTCAAGAAATTGAGTCATTTCTTAAGTTTTAGTTTTTATAAGTTCGTATTGTATTTTGTACGTTAGCAATCACGGAAGTTGAACCAATAATGCTTGCATTCAAATAAAGCTTACGAAAAGATTTCGTTGTCAAATCTACTACAAAATAACAAACATCAGCCAGTAAATGTCAAAAGCGTAAAATTAGTTTTAGACGAATAATAATTGCGTCAACGACAGTTTGCATTATTCAGTTGCCAAATATATCTTTTTATTGCAAATTTATATTAAAAACACCTAGTTGACATGTCTTCAAGTCTAGTTTGTCTGTTGTTAAATGCAGTGTTTTCTTGAGGCAAATCAGTCGGTCAAGTATAGTTAGTTGTATTGTCTGACCGTCACTCGCAGCTAACTTCCGAGCCGTCATTATGTTTGAACTATACAAGGGTCGTATGGCGCAAGACCAAAATGGGAACTAAAGCCGCCATTTTGTTTTTTCAACACAAAATGTGAAGTGACAGTGACAGCGTGGTGTTGTGAAAAATCAATGTCATACAACACCAAAAGATTCTTGTACCACTTGAAATTCTATAAAATTTAAAAAAAAAGAACATGACCTTTTATTGGTACTATGATTCACAATAAAACGATTGTCATTTGATTTGAAAATGGAATTCAAGTTGACCGGTTTAAATAATGTCTTGAGAGCACAGCTATAGAAGAAGACCACCTCGGAACGTTGAAGGTTTTCAACAAAAATAAAAATTATGCGTTTTATCGATGTATCAAACGACTATGTAGATAGGAATTGGAAATTATTATTTTTTCCTAAATGTACTGTTAGACAAGATCCGGTTTGGTGGTCTACCGATATGGCTATAAGTCATTATGCTGTTAGTTAAATATGATTATAGTACTTTCTTTTAACATAAAATAAACGTAATTTTCTAATTAAGTCTTATGATTGTAATGATAAGATTGATTTTCCAATGATAACGTTTTTTAGTCAAATAAACTTAGAACTTTCCTCAGTATTTTATAACATTGAGTGAGACATAAGTGATGCCATTTTTAACCGATTTCTTAAAGGAGGAGGTTCCAAATTCAACTGTTTGATTAGTCATTGGTTTAGCCAATATTACAAAGTAATAAAGCCTACTTGTGTACACCACACCTAACAATTTATGACAGTGATGCGCTAAAAACATTTGCGATGTGTTTCGGCTTTATATGGCGATGATGAAATTGTTAAGTAAGATTTATTTACTATATATTAAACGTGTTAGAACACATAATTTCGCTAATTAATAACTATGTGTTGATTTGTTAGACAATACTTGTTAATCGTAAATTTACAGACGATTTTCGCGAAATAATAGAATTTAATTTCTTGGATATAATAAACTTAGGATAGCTTACGGGGTGAAAACAGAGAGAGAAAGAGGAAAAAGATGGAAAAATGGAATGGGATGGATGGATGGATGGTAAGAGATTCGAGCTAAATAGTTTTTCATAGAATTTTGTATTTAGCAGCAGTGACAGTAATAAAGTCGTAAAAACTGTAATAATTGAATTATACTATCTGTACAAACGTAGTTATTATACTTTGTTTGCTTATAAACAAAGAGTTTTAATTTCGTACGGTTTTCAAAAATTTTACATTATCTTTTGCAAGTATGATAATATCATCTGGGAATATAAAAATGTAATGAAATAGGTGCTTATCTTGTTTACGTTAAAACAGCACTATAATTAACAACTCTTACAACAGTCAATTGAGAATTTCTCGACGCTCATTTGGCGCCGCCCAACGTTCTTTATGTCTCATTAGATGCTTTTCTCTTACAAGAATCTTATTTCACTTAAGTTTTATGTCATCTGCTTCGTTGGTCTAGTGGTCGCAATCGAGACTGCTGAGCATGAGGTCCTGAGTTTGGTTCCCAGGTCGGGCAGATTTTCATTAGGTTTTTCTCAGTAGCAGCTACAAATCCTGACTACGTGGATTTGTGCCCGGTTGATGGGAATAGGCTCGCCCCTCATTAAATGTGGCTTAAACATAACTGGCGAAATGTGGGTGTACTATTACGTACACCTCTGCCTAACCCTTCGGGGATAACAGGCGTGATGTTATGTTATGTTTTATGTCATCTATATCTAAATATAAGTCTCTGAAAAGACTGTTTATACCAGTGACAGATGTTAGGCGACTTTTTGGTTAAAAAATAGAGTACACCCTTAAATAAAAACATAGCTACTTTAGTTATGGAGTTATTAAAGAGTTTTTATTAAAATTAATCAACAGCTATTGCAGTAACAAAATACACGCTTAACATCTCAGCAAGATAGATCATCACCATTTAAGCCTGTCGTGAGAATTATTCAAATTCAAAAAGAAATCTATATATAAATAGACATAGAAAATAAAGCATATATTGCAAAACTGTGCTACTTACTGTATGAGATCATCAATTAGAGGAGTGTTGCGCCTGAGTTGCCGCTAACTTGCTTTGTTTCACACTCTCACAGGTTGCGAATCTCTGCAATTAGTTTTCTTCTCACAGAATGTTTGTAACCTCTGCCGCGGTGACTATGGTTGGGCTTTGATATTGCAAACACTGACAGGGAAGGACTTGGGAGGAGGGGTGATGCTAAGGAAATTGTAATGTAAGAGGCATGTATGGCATAACAGAATATCTCACGAAGATTTATAACTTATTGTCTTTTACTTGCCTGATATTCACGTTTAGTGATATTTTTGAGATGCGTGAATTTCAGACATCGATTTATAAAAAAAAACCTGGTTAAATCAGGTGAGACACCTGAAATTTATTCTCAGAAAAAAAGTATCCACTAAAAGTGATAGTCTTTCTTACAAAATCCTTGTAATATCTTGATGCCTTTACCTTTAGACATCGACATTATGAATAATAATACTATTTAGCTCTCACTGCCGATCCAACATTACACTCTGAGAAAATGTTAGTCTGAAGAAGACTGTTGCAATTCAACAAAACAATACCCACCGAACAAAATTACAGAAACAAAGCGCGATCAACATTCACATTTTAGCACCCTTGACCAAAACGTACCATTCACTCAATCCGGCCCTGAAGTCTGGTATACTCAACCGACCGTTTCCCATAAGAAATGCGGTTGCGGGCGAATGCAAATTGCACGTCATTTGCGTATGGATTATGTGGTATTAAAGTGAGGTAACTTTAGCCCCTTTGTTGTTGAAAAGACTGTTGGGTTTAGGAGTCTGATTGGCTAATCCTTTTAGGACTTAATTCGTTCAAATGGAGCTGAGGTTTGAACTTTAGTACTTAATTTGTGCTTTGGTTTCGTTTTTAGATTATGTTGCAAATTGGGAATGGATTAATGTCACCGCTAAAACTGCCTATGACTCAGATAGATCAGATTATACAAATAAACGCGGTAGTTTCTTGCTTTTTTAGTGGACTGGACACCGTGAGAAATTCAAACTAACTAGCTAGCCTATACTGTCCCACTGCTGGGCTAAGCCCTCCTTCTCAATTCTCCACGAAATACGGGCATCTTGCTAGCCAGACCTTTCGGAAAAACAAATGACCTGTTATTCTAATATTAAGATAATATCTATCATATAGTTCTCAGGGGATAATACCATAATCGCTGTAGCAACTCAGCCACATTAATATCAATTGGTAAACAGATATAGCAGCATGATGTCATGATTACGCTTAATACCCACTTAGGACACCCACTACTTGTAACTAGGTGGTTTCAGTTACCACAGAACGCGTATATTTCTCAGTATTTTCATAGAAATGGTCAGATTTAATTAGGAAAATAATCTTGTATGTTTTGAAGTGGAATAGAAATATTTAGTTCTTCAATTTGTCATTACATCACGCCTGTAATCCCCGAAGGACTGGGCAGAGATGTGTACAACTCACGTGATGAACACCCGCATTTTACGTGTTATATTTAAGTCTGATCCTATGTAATAGGGGTCGAGCCTATTACCACGGACCGGGCACACACCTGGACTCCAAGCTGCTACTGGCCAAACCATTGACACTTTGCTCAACCTGGGCATGAAACCTAAGACCCCACGCTCAACAGAAGCGCTTGCCACCACAACACTAACAAAAAATTCTTCAAATTCTGCTGGTATTTTCTCCGTCTATGCTTTCTTGTTTAAAACAAAAGCCGACTGTTTAATTCCAAAAAGATCTTATGTGACTTATTTCACTTTCTAATAACTACCTTTTGTTTTTGTTACAGGTAAATACTATACTGATCGTGGCCGTGAGAGAAAATCTTACACTTAACGTAAAGGTATAAATGAAAGGAAAATTTTGGTATAACTTTCGTATTGTCACCTTCATTAGTGTTATTTACTTGATTTTTATTTCCCAAGGGAGAAAGTTTATCGTCATTTTTGTGTGAAATGTTTTTATTTTTTTATCAGATTATTGTGAGGTCCATTTATCGCACGAAAATCTCGTGGGATATGAAACTGTCATCGCATTACTATTACATAGTGGGCTGAGATATTAGTTAGGTACTTTATAATTAACTGACTTATAGTATTAACACCTCTTTTAACGTAGTTATTGGTGTAATTATATCATGACTTTAATCCATACGGCAGTGGTGTGACCGTCGGACTGCCAAGTCATAGGTCTCGAATTCGAACCCAAGGCACGCACCTCTGATTTTTCGGACTCATGTGCGTATTGTATAATTATCACTGGCTTCTCTGAACGAAAACATCGTGAAGAAACCAGCAAACCTGAGAGATATTTCTTGACGGCATGTAAAGCCAAGTCAGAGGCCCATGGGCGGCATAATAACTCTGACACCAGCTAAGGCACTAACCACACGATGAAGAAATCCATACATACAATCATCTGTCTAGCCTTTTCCCAACTATGTTGGGTTCGGCTTCCGTCTAACCGGATGCAGCTGAACACAAGTATCTTATACGCACATATAACATAATATCGTGTTCATATTTGCGGTTTATCATCATAATCTTTCTACCCTTGTCTCATGTTGTTTGGAGTCGGTGAAAGACGTTCTCTTGTTCAGTCTTCCCCTGTCACTGTCACGCTATCATTAACTCCCATTTCATTCATATCATTCCTCACACAATCCACCCATCTTTTCTTTGACCTTCCTCTCCCTCTCTTTCAAATCATGCTAGGCACAATACATTTTTATTTCTACTTTTGATTTACGAGTCAAGAAAAGCCTCCAGGTGATATTTAAGACATTACATAAGCGCCCTTTAGAGTCTCATGTGGCAACTGACGATAGGTTTAGGTGAGGTTAAAGTTCACATCACTGGCCAATGAAAACATGCAAGAGAATATTTCTTTTGTAAACTCGTATGTATGTGTGTAATTATCCACAAATAGAAGGATACTTGGCAGTATGAATCCTTCTATAGCTAGGTATACAGGGTGTAAACGGACCCTTCACGAAGCCGTCAACCAAGCATTCTGTACATCCAACTAAGTAACTCTACGCAAAAATTATTGCTGGGAAACGAATTTTTTTTTTGGGGTCATAAATCACATTTTACGGTAAAACTCAATATAATGCGCTCAAAACTTATTGCTGATGGATGCTTTGAATAGTAAACGGGTCATGGAGGTAAATGAAGTAAAGTTAGAACCTTAAAAAGTAGCATTTAAAAAAAAACTTGTGAAAAATTTGGAACTTTGACCCCTAATATCTCCGAAACTAGAAGGTTCCCAGGTATTGTCCAGAACAAAAAAATGATCACAATGACGAGGAGAACAAGTGCCTTTCGGCTTTGTTAAGGGTCTTTTTACACCCTTTATATAAATTCGTCTATTCATCTCAGTGTCTATCAGGTCAACAAGTCTTACAACAGACAATAGGCTTTGCAGTTTTAGTATGATAAACACTGTTTTAAGCCTTCACGGTTTACAACTAAACTTATACTGTCACTTACGGGATATCTTCCGTGATTGTTCATCATTTGGATGGAAAATAAATTGCTAAGAGCAGACAAATTTGTCCACCCGCATTCTCCAGACAACCCGCGATCATGGCGCTTGCAACAGCTTCGAAATATAGAGATATCCCGTAAGTGACAGTAAAAGTTTAGTAAGACAAAAATTGTGAATGGATGGCATGTCATTGGAGAGGCCTGTTCAATTTGAGATTGCTTCAGTTGACGATGATGATACATTACAGTTCCGTAGAGTGAGAGTGCTTTCGTTTGAAGTCAAAGTCAAGATCACACAAGAATCTGGGGTTCGGACAGTCTTGGACTTAGGGATTCGTAAGAATTCTTCGGGTGCGATCTCTAACAAAGAATTAATTACAAAAATAATAATTGTTATTGTACAAGTATTTCCCACGTCATTCACACAAGCGGTGGTACAATGCCTTACAGACCCAGTGTTTTGAAACCGACTCACGCGCATTTTCCCATCCTAAAGGTTAATAGTTCTTTAAGATTATCATTTAATAACACCTTATATTATTACGTTAGTGATGCAATTAGGAAGACGTAGTATTTAGTAGGTTATTTATAAATAAATTGATATTTTGTAAGTGATCGTAAGTGGGGTTGCGAGATTTGAAAGAAAATTGGCTCTAATGTGGCGTCCAATGACGAGCCGAGTGGCGACATACGAAGCTGATCAAATGCCACTGCTGTGTTCGACATAGTTTTTAAAATATATGTTGTTAAAATATTATTAGAAAGTAAATTAATAATGGTACTAAATTCCATCATCTTCTCCCTATCCCAATTTAATTGGTGCCCGCGCAGCATGTCTTATTCTTCCGTAATTCTCTATTACTTGTCACCTTAGCAGTCACCTCCATTCTATCCACATTATCCTTAAATTACTTCAATTGATATCCTAGGTTACGAAAATGTATTCTAAGTTGCAAAGAAGTCAGATTTGTTCAGCCAAGGAGTACTATTAGCAGTGATAGCCTAGTGGTGTGACCGTCCATCGGACTGTCAAGTCATAGGTCTTGACTTCGAACCCAAGACAGGTACCTCTGATTTTTCGGATTCATGTGCGTATTGTATAATTATCACCTGCTTCGGTGAAGGAAAACATTCGTGAGAAACCAGCATGCCTGAGAGATATTTCTTGACGGCATGTAAAGCCAAGTCAGAGGCCCATGGATGGCATAAAAACTCTGACACCAGGTTAGGCACTAACCACACGATAAAGAAAGAAACCAAAAGAAAGTAAACGTTTTTTTGCTTATGATGATAAATGCTTTCTTTAATAAAAGTGTTAAACTGAATGTGTGTTTAAAATGCATTCACATTTCTCCGAAAAAATTAACTTTCAATCTCAGTTTGCATGTTAATTCGTAAGGTCAATGCCACCATGACCGTCACCGAATCATACTGAATTATCATTTTTATATAATGCCTACCAACTGGTTTGAATAAAATAAAGAGGTTTGTAGAATTCTTATAATTAGATAAGGTGAAATAAAGGTTGGATGCTTGGTTAAGACCAACATAAAATACAGAGGATTCCAAATACAAGGTGTATTCTTTACATCAAACTAAGTAACTATAAACATAAATGATTGCTAGGAATCGACTTTTTATTTTGAAAAATCACGTTTTACGTTAAAATACAATACGAGTATAACTCACTCAAAACATTGTGCTGATGTATGCTTTGAATAGTAAACAGGTCATGGAGGTATTACCTTAAAAACTAGAATAAAAAGAAACTTGTGAAAAAGTTGGAACATTGACCTCCAATATCTCCGTAACTAGAATGTTCCCAGGTATGGTCTAGAACAAAAACTGATCGCAATGACGCGACGGGGAGAACAAATACCACCTTTTGGCTTCGCTAAGAAGTTTTATAGAATACTGGTCAGTTTCATTATTTGAGTGAAAATTTCATGAAAGTATTGTTCGCTTTGCAAGTATCAGGCGCCTCCAAAGGTCTACATCGATCTACATGCTTAAATTCTGACAGTAACAGAATTTAAGATGCAAAAATGAATAAAAGGCAAAGGGTGTAGCTATGATAATTATTTCATGTAAACATGAATTAAATTGTCTTAAAGTATCCGGTGATAAAATCTACAGGTATCATGACGTTATCCGTTCGTAGTTAAGATACATGATGTTAAACCCGATACTATGTAGTCGGGTTTAACATTTAACCAGTATAGCAAAGGAAATGTTAACTATAAAGCCACTAACCTTTCTCTGAATACAATATAATATGAACTGACGTTAATATTACCGGTTATTAGATGTTGAAGGGACTTTGAAGGATATTTAGGAGAACTTCCAAGAGCATTGATTATAAAAAAGTGAGTTAAGAGCAGGTTTTGGCTTTTCTATTTTTAATTTGTAAATGTCAAAAAAGAGCATAATAAGGGTTCGTTTGAGTCCCAAATTAGCAACAAACTCGATTTCTCATTGTATGTTATCTAAGAAAAACATTCAACACAAAGGGTGTAACAGACCCTTAGTGAAGTCGGAAGGCATTTTTGTTTTTCCCGTCATTGCGATATTTTTTTTTTGTGTTAGACCATACCTGGGAACCTTTTAGTTACGGAGATATTGGGGGTCAAAGTTACAACTTTTTCAAAAGTTTTTTTAAATACTTACAAGTTTTGAATGTTATAGCTTTACTTTAAATTCCTCTACATATTATTCAATGCATCCAATAAAATCGACGTTTTGAGTGCGTTACATTGAGTCTTACAGTAAAACGTGATTTTTCACCCCACAAAAAAAGTCGTTTCCTAGCAATAATTTTTGCGTACTTAGATTGATGAACAGAATGCGTGGTTGACGGCTTCGTGAAGGGTCCGTTTACACCCTGTATACCTTTGCCTATTACAGTAGGTTAGCTACTGGCTGGCATTATAACCCATACATATAGTTACCCATAAAGCTAGCATAGCTAATGACATACTACGGGTAAGTAGTTTGTAGTTTGAAACTCTGAATGCATGAGTAGGTGCTCCCGTTCATAGCAGTTAGATTGTTTGTAATCATAAATCATTTTGCAACAGATCATTGGTGGTTGCTACTGTGTTGACGCCATGTTGTGTGCATGCGCATTACTGGTTGTTTAGGTTAGTAAGTGACTTTAGTATCAAGTTTAAAGTGACAGCGATTTATAAATAGGTATTGGAGGCCATTTTTTTTAAATTCTTGTACCTAGGAAAGATTAACATATAGCGAATCGCTAAGCTGAAAAACAAACTGATGATAAATACAGTACACATTCACCCATATATTTTATTTTTTGCAACGAAAAACTAGATAGGCTAACACCAATCAATGTAAAATTGAAATTTAAAAAAATAAATAAGGTGAGTCGTTGAGCGAATGAAGAATAACAAGACGCCGTCATGTTTAAAAAATGATGTTAATTTTGTAGGTAATTAATTGTTAACAATTATAAATGCAACTTTAAATTAATTGCCTAGTAAATTGAAAACTTAAAGTTAATATTGAAAAAGACCTTGCTCGCTTAATATGATGCCACAAACCAGTAAATACATTATGATACTATCCATATCTCAAGCTTATATCTTGCATCGGTCTCAAATTTCGTAACTAGCCAGCAAGAACTAGCCAACAGCCATACATTACAGTGAATTGAGCTCAAATACATGATCACGTAGGTACTAGATAAGGCTGTGCACAGATCTGAGTCAAAAGTCATCTGTATACTTGCTCTGTGAAAACATTGACTAAACTCACTAATAAAACATAGTTAGTTTAAGTTGTCAAAAGTCTACAGTAATATATGTTTTGACTCAAGACAAATAAGCACCCTAATTTAACGTAATACAATCGCTTTTACTTTGACGACAAAACATTCATTGCATGTTTGAATAAAGGACCATGGGCACATTGCCATGCATCCTGCATTAGCCCTCAACAGTGATATGTAACTGTTTTATATGATAGCTTATATTTTAGTGGAATACGAATACAAGTTTTTAATATTGACTTTCTAGTTTTGTCTCTAAAAGGACAATAAATAAACTGACCCAGGTGTACGCACTGCCTTATGTGATCCTATTAAACCAAAACCGATCAAAACTTGAGTGAGTAGATATTCTTGTAAACTTTAATTAAATTTAAGTGCGTTTCTGTCTAGTTTTAATCACATCGTTATTTACAAATTATTGAGAAATCTGTTCGTATCCAATTTCAATGTTATTTGGCATTTGTAGGTTAATCAGTTGAAATATGTAGTGAATATTACGTAGGCTAAAATTAATGTAAAATAATTATTTGAAATTAGGTAAGTAATGTGCTTTAATTGAATTATAATGACTACTGTAATTAATTCACACAAAATGCCCTTGAATATAACGACTGTTTAACACAAAAGCGCAATAAAAATACATTGATTTTTTATAATAAAATAAAGAAATGGCACTAGGTACACGAAAGGATTAAAAAAAAAATGCAATATATTCTATTGATTTATAGTTAACCAGATGGTCGGAGAAGTCGAGGCCGGCTCAAACTAAAATGGGTTATAGTGAGAAATTGTAAAGGAAATGCTAAAAATGGTGATAAAGGAAAAATATACTAAATCCAGGCAAAGACCCACCCACGGCTGTAAAGCCAACATCACAACATAAACATTACAATGCCTATTGACAAGAAAGCGTACATTACCAAAATAAAAACAGCCCATCTATTAATATCATCAACCAGCGCTACATATCGTTTTAAATTCAAGTCACTTATCAAGGAAAAGAGATTTTAACTATGCAATACCTACAACGTTAAGTTAAATTAGGATTCAGTTCACCACTTATTACGAAACCACTCTGATTCATACAAGCCACCGTCTTCTATGCTGAGTTAGCGATTTAGTTACCAAACATGTCAACAAATATGTGTTTCTAGAAAAACATCTTTAAAACCCCCACATAAAGTTTACTTTGCACTAAAACTTCTTTTTAAACTTGTTTTTTTTTTAAGCCATTCTGAAATGAAGGGACATGAGCATAGAGTTGATATTCGTTTGTGTGGATGTTACGTCAATTGGAGAGAAACGTTTTGAATAGTCTCTACATACAAACATACTCATTCAAGGATGCGTGCACGCATAGTTCGTAGCATTGAGTTGGGGGTTGCGCAACTGTTGCGACACACCTTAGCATGTAGTTTGTGAGTGAGAATTGGTGTTCAGTGACATATTAACATGCATTTGATTACGTGTTTATTGTTGTATTTGAGTTTTTGAGTATCAAAACATTTGTGTGCAAAAATAGAATTAATCGAGACGCTTTAAGGTCTTTTTTTTCAAGGGTAAAAATGCATACTGCGTTTAAGTTTTAAACGCGAAATGTACAGATGACTGGAGAAGTAAGTGACTAATAAGGGACGTTACCCAATAGTGGGTAAAAATAGGTTACCAAAGTGTGCATTACCCTTTAACCTGTGCCTATAGACTGGCTATTATAATAAGTGCACATAGAAATCTCTTTCGAACTAAAAATAGTTTTATGGAGTTTCTTGGAGAGTATGGTATGGTATGGATGCCTACAGCAGCATTCGTAACGATAAAGCTGATACAGGAACAAGAGTGTTCTCAAAAAAGTAACGGAACATTTTCCGATGATTAGCATACTTCCTTTTTCCCGCCATAACATAACAACAGAAACCACCTTATATCATACATAAAAGAATCATCAATCACTCATCTTATAAAACTACGTAATATCATAAATATTCACATACCCACACACATACAAACATACAGTATTGTTTTCCTTCCGATAGAACTCGTGACAAACTAACACATAGACAGACAGACAAAAACTCAGCTTATGAGGTAACTTCCGAACTGTGTGAAACCTCTTTTATCCGGTGTTTAAAAACAATGGTTGAGAACAATAGCTAAGAACTTAAATAACTAACTAAGTATGTATAGTCGACCTCATAATTACGTACTCTATCACCTTTGACAACAGTTCCCAGTAAATGGAAACTTCTTTAAGGTTGAAATTATCTAACTGTCACAAAGACGAATATATCTTATGGGTTTACTATCGACCCACCTCTGCTTCGCAGAGCGCGACCCATTGGGTCCAAAACTATCCTATCTTTCAAGCTAGAAAAACCATGCACATTCACAAAATGTCATTGAAATCGGTTGAGTGGGCTCGGAGATAAGCGTGTACGAATATAGTGACACGTGATTTTTATACGGGGTGGAGGGGACACCGACGCGAATACTTTTACCAGGTATTCAGTACATCATTCTGAGCCCCCCCACTAAGAAATTTCTCATCGGCTACTAAAAAAAAACATCCATTTCCTACAGAAGTGCAATACCTACATGATCAAAATGTATGGAACAGCTGATTAAAAAAAAAAACCGATGAAAAATTTCTATGTTGGATGGCTCAGAATGATGTACACAATACCTGGTAAGCGTTTTCGTGTCGGTGTCCCTCCCACTATGTATATTAAGATGACGAGTGAAATATAACCTTACGGTGGTAAAGCAGTTATGAGTTCCAATATACATACAGGTACAATATTTTTTAATTAATTGTATGTGTGCGGAAATTGTGCATTGTGATGTGTGTATTTAAAATACCATATGATTAGAGTCTTGGTATTGAGGTTGCTGCGAGTATAAATAGATACCAAGGAATCGTGTAAAGGTTCTCTTTGATGGTTTGACAGATAAGTACTTATTGGTCGTAAATTAGTAAGAATAGGCTTTAGTTTATCTTAAGTATTCACGAAGATTAATGACATTATTATGTCATTGAAAGATTAGTCTGCAGCAGGGGTAGTTCAGAGGTGTCCTATACCAATGAGCGCCTTTTGAGTTGTATGTCGTGGTCTGGAACCGAACAAGATACTTTACTTTGTCTGATTTCATCACCACTGTTTTCAAGGCGGTGAAGGAAGACATTGTGAAGAAACCAGGGGGCCTAAAATTGCCACTTTAGCAGTTTTACGTTACAATTTGTAAAATGATCACAAAGTAACAATTCATAATATTATACGTCTGTGAGCATTGCCTCCAGGATGTCCTAGAACGGAACAATTTAAAAACATACGACCTTCTCGCATTGGGCCCGCATGGTGGATTACGGCCTCTCCCTCTCAAAGAGAAGAGGCCTATCCATCATCAGCGGTAACATTATGATTTAACATGACGGAATCGTTGTAGTGTACATGTTAAGTTTACCCACTTTCAAGAACAGCAAAAAAATAAACATCTTAAACGACATATCGATCTTTAACAAGCAAAACATGGCGAATTCTTCGAGTTAATTACTGAGGAAACCAACTTCACCAGTCGTTCCGGATGCCGACCATACCGAACTGTCGCAGCTGGGATTAAAAGTTAATTCGATATAAATAGCTTCAAACACATCACTAGTGGGCACTCTAGCGTGTCTATTGCCATCCATATTCATCAATGTCTATAGTAGGAAGATATAGTGGAATGAAAATTGATAAAGACATAATGGACAGGTAACATGAAAATGATTTTGTTCGCGTTTTGTTGCCACGTCAAAATTGCACTGAACTTGAAAAGGGAGCGGTGAATTTCAGGAGTGTTTGAATTTGGAAAGCTGTGTTTTGTTTTTGGAATCGAATTTTGATCGTCGTTTGTCGCTAAGGTCAAAAACAGAGGTTTAGTATTTAGATCATATTACAGAAGTAGATCATGACACTTTTTTTTTTAAACAATGTAATCGAATCTTTTTAAAAGTAACCTTCTATTCATTGGAATATTTTTAGTGACCTTTGAGTTTTCTTACATCGATGATCAATATAAAAATATTTTTATAGTAGGTACTTTAAAGCTTACTCCGGAAAGTTCATACTCGTGTAATAAAACAAAATCTGTATAATACAAAAATTCATATTCAACAAGGAAATATGAATCTAAATATTTTTACATCATAAATTGTTCAATAAAATCGCACATCTATAAAATATTGAATAGTAATTAAAGATCATAATTACAATCATATATTTATAACTTCATAAAAAATAAAATTTAGATGAAATTCGTGACTGTATCAACTATGTAAAATGGTAATTAGTCAAATATTATGATCAGTGATTAATAAATCAATGATGATGTAAGAAAACTGTACACAGTCTTAATAAGTAGGTTCACTTTTGCAGTTTTATTTCTTGTCCTTTAAGAAAACGGTTCTTATTTTTTCAATGAATTAGTAAATAGTAATTATAAATAATAACGCATAAATGAAAAACCATATAAGATTTTCACGAAACTTCTCCATTTAAGTTTAATTCAGGAAAAACAAGTGAAGAAAATCACAAATTAGTAGACAATGAAGACGTTACAACGAAGAACATTGATTTCAAAACCAACCTCATTGTCACTTTGTTGCAAGCGCAAAAAAACGTAAATACCAAAGCGTATGGTGTAAAACAGTAACCTCATTTCACTAAACTCGAGCAAAAAACTATAATTGCACACTTATTCACTTCATTACCTATCTAGTTAACGCCTAAACCGTGTTTAATCAGTACCATTCATGTAACGCTTTACAAAATACGGTTTTGCAAAAGCTAACGTATGTACGAAGAAGTTTTGACGGAAAAGAAATGCTATAAAGGACAATGACCACACTTGGATTTACAACGTTTAGCTTACCACCAAAAGTTGAAATTTCCACAGCACGCTCAATCTCCTTTACTACGTTTCAAATTTTCGCCGTCGGTTTGCTTAATGAGACATTTATCAAGTTGTGACATAGACTGTTAGTTGTAAATAATTATGTATATAGCCACCCACGTGAGTGTCAAAAGGCCTCGAAAATACGGTTTAATAATCACACTGGTCGAGATTGTTATTTACTGCATAATTATATCCTTGATTCGGCGTGGACCCTGGGAACTTGAAGTACTTACTCGTAAATTGAGTCGGTACCGGCGCCTACTTAGTTAAGCAGTGACTCAAATGCGCTTAAATTGTTGCTATCATTTAGGAGCAAATAAAACTTCAAGATCTATTAAATACAAATCCTAAGTTCATTGACAGAATGCCTGGTATAGCTGGTTTAGAAGCGTGGCATTTTTCACAAGAGTTCCATATACGAAGATGATCACTATAGATAGATTTTAGAAAATTGGTTCTCTAATGATGTTAAATAAGGGATAAAAGATTGTCGTTTTGTCGACGGGATATCCCAGTCATTTGAAAACTTTCGGCACAGGTCTACTTTTGTCTCTTTTTGATTTGTTAGTAAGTAACCCAATCAATAGTTTAATGTATAGATGGGCGATGTCCTTTATTGTGTTATAATCATCAGCAGTTTTGATCACACCCATTTTCATTTGGTGATATTAAGACATACCTTAGTCGAATAGTAATTTGTATTTTAATTATTTCTATAATGCTGTCCGCAGAATTGAAGTTTGCAATACCATTAGTATGCATACATACTAAAATTAATTTATATTCAATACAAATAATGATGGTTCGGCCGTTCATTATGTTAAGGCATAGGTTCCACTGCCATAAAAAGAAGCGACTAGCTATCGGATTGTACATTAGCGATATTCGTACCAAAGAAACGACTTATTCGTTTCTTTAGTAGATTGTAGGTCCGTTGTCAGTACAAGAGAAAATTACATAATGTAAATAGTTGATCGCTGACTGTTTACACCGCCAGCCAGAACTTTGTCAAACAACACAACATACATCAAGCCTGTACTCAAAAGTTTAGGTAGAGGTTTACCTAATAGTACACCAACATTTCGCCGGCTATGTTTTGAATCTCATGTAATAGGGGCAAGCCTATTGCCATCCTTTGTACACAGATTCAAACTCCGTGGCTGATACTGAAAAATCCCTGATGGAGAAACCTAAAAACAATGTGTCCGACTTGGAAAGCGAACCCAGAGCCTTGTGCTTGCAACTACTAGACCAGCGAGGTAGTCAAACCGACAATTCGTGTTTAGTTGCTAGCTTTACTCACCTCTCGCTAATCGCTGACAGTGAAACAAGCTCCCAAGTCTAATTTAATTATAAGTTTGTGCGAAGAACGAGCATCTCTGACTAAATGAAGGCGTAAAGGTCAACCAGCCGCAAATACCACAATTCAAACGAAGCATCGGTCATCGCCTTATAGAAGCTCGACTTACTATAGCCCGCGGCGATGCCTGGGCTACAAATAACGTAACATCTTACTTGCTTATAGAATGTAGGTTTCCTCCAAAACGGTCGTTGTAACAAATAAGGTGGATTTGTTTAAAACCGGTAGGCCTACTCTTGTTTATAACCTGATTTTAGGTTGGACTACATTTTTGTTGTGATGTAAGAAATTCTATCAGATTTTTGCGATGAAAATTATACTTGATATGCTTCTTGCCCTACACATAATGTTGTATATTTCTTAATAGGTATAGCAAAAACCGTAATCCCGTGTGAAGTCACTTATTCAATTTAATTTCGCTGGATGACATTACCCTACAAGTTTAAATAGAGACATTAAAATTTTATGATCAACACATAGTCCATAACAATTAGATACCTATATATTTAAATATCCTTTATGAATATTGAACGTGTCAAAGATTTAAATAACTATCTAATCAGAAACACATAAAGATAGCAATATAAGATTTTAAATTGACATGGTCACTAACATTATCATTAACACTAAAAACGAGATATTTACCATGTTTACTGTTATCGGGAATGTCTCAATACAATCAGTAAGCATGGTAAATATTCCGTTTTTAGTGTTAATGATCATATAAAGATAGCACCAATGATCACAACAGCAATTTAAGTAATTTACTATCAATGTTTCATTTGTGTTCGTTGAAATACATACAGTACCAAAAATCCTTATTCCCCTCTATCCATGACTAACTCTGTGACCGTGACTTCTGCTATTTCGTTGTACAATTTTATTGAATCCGTGGATCGGTCGCGCCTTACAAAACGCCTTACTACTGACATTACAATGCCTTAGGCATGCTGCAGACCGGACACGCACATCGTTATTTTGTTCCACATCTATTGCTTCACTTCATAAATCTCTTCTCTCATAAAACGTGTGTGGGCTTTCAGAATACTTCACCAATGAATTGACCAATATTGTCTTCACTAGTACAGTCACGAGCATCAATATGTAAACACTTAACGACTTTTAAAAGTGTTTTTCTCCTACTGTTCTGATTAAAATTTCTTGTTGTTACGAACATAGTATTTTAGAACTCATATTTTTATGAAAAAGATCCTATTTCCAAGTTACAATCGTTATTGCTCGCAAAAATGGCTTTTAAATATAGGAAAGTGTATACATATTGGTGCTCGTGACTGTACGTCATCGACTTCATGATTAGCCTCCTGCACCATTTCCAATTTCCTTGCCATTGTTTGTTCATTACAGGAAATGAGGAACGCTACTGAAGGCGCCAAACTAGTGGCTCAGTTTTGGGCCAATTTGAGATTGGCATGACACGTCAACCTTAACACCTTCTTTTCTCTCTCAAAAATACATAGTCACACCACGTTAACGCGTTAGCAAAGCTATCTTCCCAATTTGCATAATTTACATCGTGGAGCTTCTAATGCACGGGTATCGGAGGAGTCGTTTACTCCATGCAACCATCAGCACCTTATCAGCCTTGGTCTATCAGCTTGCTAATATTTCCAACATTTTTCTAAACTTCGTTGCTGGCCAGTGTCCTTCGATAGAAGACATTCTACCTCCTTCTAACTCTCTTATTGAGACATTACTTATTGCAGTTGAAACAAAACGTGTGCGCAGCTGTTCCGAACTGTGTATTTTGCCTTACAAAAGTAACTACAGTTTACCGGTATACCTAAGTTGCAAAACAAAATAACCGATAACAAAAGTAAAGTGCCGTGAAAATCACTCAAATGTCGCGACATAAGGTCATGTAGATAGTTTGGTTTGCACTTTGAGGAGCTCGCTAGTATGAGAATATTGGCTATGAGTAATATTCAATCAATTCTGTAGAACCGAACTGATGTTGGGAAATTCGTAAAATGTAGATTTTATATGGAATTACCGTCCAAGACAAACAATTACATATGATCAAATTGAGTCATCACCTGCCTAGCCTTTTCCCAACTATGTCGGGGTCGGCTTCCAGTCTAACCGGATGCAGCTGAATACCAGTATTTTACATGTAGCGACTGCCTATCTGACCTCCACAACCCAGTTAGTACTTGATTACTGGGTAATAAGGTACGCCTTGGAAAGACTGGTTGTTAGACTTTCGGACCACTGACTGCCTGTAACGACTTTCAAACATCTACCGGCTTAACGTGCTTTGAGACCCGGTATGTTATGATGGTCGGCCATCACCAGACCGACCAAGGTAAGCGCGGCTTTACCTTGAAGATCATCCTGTGCGGCTGATATTATTTAGACACGAGCTCCTCATATGATGAAATTGACTACAGACTTACGTTTTCTGTAAATGAATAGGAATAATAAGAATAAGAATAAATTTATTAAGCCATTGTTACAAACATTTTCTTAATCTAACTTAGAGCTTAACTTAGAGTTATGATATATTCGTAAAAAGTTAAATTTTGACATAGTAATTATAAAACAGAGGTCCCCAAACTAGGCTGCGCCTGTATCTTGGGGGCCAGAGTTGGGTTAACTTAAAATTAAACACATATTTGTTGATGTGATAGTTCTGTTAACAAGGCGTTTTGGTAAGTAGGTAATTGTGGTAATTGTGTTACCTTTTTACAAAAAAAAAAACTAACATCTTTGTCAGTTGTGTGGATCACGACGAGTAGACTTGTTATTTGTATAAAAATAATTTAAAAATGTTAAAAACAAAACCTGAAATATTGATCATGCTTAATAAATAAATAACGATTCTTTTAAAAATTATCGAATAAAAAATCGGTGATCAAATATCATCTTGCAAAAAATGCACACAACAGGTTTCCATGATTAAAACACCAAGTTGTAAAATAATATAGCTCTATTAATAAGTATGTTATAATCGATAAGATGAAGATGACATCAAATTATTAGTCATTACAAAATGCAATAAAGGATTTAACCTCTTGAACTTTAAAAAAATATCTTTAAATACTTACGTCACTTAATAAATTATGAAATTGTGAAGTAAAATGGCAAGTCCTGTTTGGGTTATTGCCTTTGTCAAAAGGGTCAAGCTGAAAAAAAAGGAACTTGGTTTTTGGTACAAGAATGTTGCCAGTTACAAAAGAAAAATGTCGTATAAATTGCTGCTTAGAATCAAGCTTATTTTGTTGGTTTTTTGTAAATTCAGAGTTAAAAGTATTCTGACAGGTTTAGAAATAAAAGGTAGATACCTTTTTTAACATAAATGTACGTGGTTGTAGTTATAAGAGTATCGAATAACATAACAAAAAGATGCGATGTTTTTTTTTCTTTTTCTTCATTGGCAATTTATACGATGTCGACTATCCTGCCAGCGTCGAAGATGTGCTTCTAGCATCATTGTTATTTACCTACTATGCCAAATACTCAAAACAAAAAAGGCAAACATTATAATTTTGTTGCGTGTAAGAAAAACCCAGTCAGTAAATAGGTATCTAATGGATTTCACGAATTCAAATAAAAAAGGTAGAGCCTAAAAGATTGTCCGTATTCAGTTAAAAATTTCTCATTTGTATGTAATCGTATAAGATTTATTGAACTGAAGAGAATATTTTAAGTCCCCAACCTTTTAGGGTCTGATACAATAATCTTGTTTCTTATGAAAGACTGAGGTCAATGGCTCGAAGTTTACCTGAGACCTCAAAATTACATCAACGATGTTCAAGATTACAATTTAAATTAATTTTCTGTTTGGTTTCTGCTAAAAATAGATGATCTTTAGTCCAGGTACCTAAACATGAGAAGGGTACAAAGATGCTGACCATTAAAGACCAAAGAATAATAAATTAGTATCTGACTGCCTCATTATCTCATCTATAACATAACATCACACCCGTACTCACCGTAGGGTTAGGCAGAGGTTCGCCTCACTCCTACTATCTGCTACAGTATAATATAGAATAATGACCCCATTTTATCGAAATATTGGTAAACAAAAAGTACCAAGATTGTAGCTTAGTTAAGGGTTGTTTTTATCACTTTTGGGGGTATTCCGCTGAAATGACTGAAATAAAACGTGTGACTGTGGAGCCTTTGTTGCAACTCAACCTGCACTTTTTTTTTTCGGATGGGAAATCATCAAATGACCCCTCCCGCTCTGGGCGGAGTGGAAGAGGGTGTCAGACTCGTACTGAATAAAACCCATCCATGTTCCTTCTTTGCCTTTTGTGTTCCAGGGCTGCGGTATCTCTTTCGAATAGTCCCGCAGCCCCGGAATCTGCACTTTGAGAGATCTGTCGAAGCGCATTTAATTTTAATATGGGAAATATGGGAAATGACAAAAGAGAACCACCTTACAAGGTTATTCTAGGACCTTCTTCAGAAGGCTTTGCTATATAATGGTCATCTACAGACTTATAAGATGATGTATAAATTAATTAACATTTATTGACTGCAGCCTACTCATATAACTTCAATGGCAATAGAATTTGATTCAAATGTCATTTGGGGCTTCCGAAAGGTCAAATGCAAGACTTGGATTTATATTTGACATGCAGAAGCGAATGGAGGTAAAATGTAGCAGATTTGCCATGGAAATAGAACTGTGGTTTAAAGACTTATGGTTAAAGGTTCACGCACATTATGTGGGGCCGACGCGGATCGGGTCGCAGCGAAAAATCCGCTAAAAACATCGTATGTATTTTATATGATGAACTATCGCACACTATGCAGGGGCGCAGCGGGCCGCATGTGCTAAGTACGCATATTGCGCTGCGCTGCGGCCCACTGTGGCCCGACATAATGTTCGCGAACCTTAAAGTACATTTAGATAAACAACTGACTCCTACAATACAGGGTGTTAAATAAAACGAATGACGTACCTACACGCACAGTGACATAGTGCAGAGTTGAAGTGTTGCTAACACAGCTTTAAGGCTCTATTTACTAACACAAATTGTATTTTATCGTATTTATGTTATTCTGTAAGGTGTAAGGATAAATAAATGTCATGTTATGTTAAGGGAGATAGCACATTACAATTTGTTCAATTTTAAGGATACTGCACTCCCTTAAAAAAGTCCCTTGAGCCTAGTTCTAGATCTATCGTAACCTTACCTAAACACTGCAAATAGAGTTTTGTTTACTAGTGCTGCAGTAGAACTGAGGTCCAACAGTGGGGCTGACTGATTGATTAACCGCCATAATGAGGTGTGCGGCTTGTCGCAATCTACTCAATTCACAATTTACTGTCGCATTGAAGTAATCTTACATCACTCAGTGTGTACTACTTCTACACACTTTATTCAGACCAAACAAATTCAGGTTAATAACGTCTCCTCAATGCAATTTCACAGCACATAAAAAATATTATGCTAATTATTAATCAGCACTCGGAAATTCCGAGCTTTGTCGCAAAAACTATTATTATATAAGAAACTTCCGTAGACACGTACAAAAGAAAACCGAATCGTCTGTAGTGTAAATGAACTCATAGTGATATCTGGTTTTTGGGTGAACTCGTTATAACTATAAAAAAAAAAAACTTTTATTGTGCCCGCGGCCGCTAGGTGAATCTATCAGCTACCATTTTTAGATGACCAGCTGATATTGATTGTAGCTGTTTTTATATCCAAACTAGTCTCAGTGTTGTTTTTATTTGATTATGGTGTTTTACTTCTAGGAGAATATTTGTTTACCTTCGTCATCACCAATTTAAGATTGGTATTTCAATTTAAGGCGGATTTTAAAAAAGTCTGACAACCAGTCTTACCAAGGGGTATCTTATTATCTAGGACTAACTGGGTTGGGAGGTCAGATAGGCAGTCGCTCCATGTAAAATACTGGTATTCAGTTGCCCCGGTTCGACTGGAAGCCGACCCTAACATAGTTGGGAAAAGGCTAGGTAGATGACGACTTCACAGTACTTAGCAGATTCTTTAAATATTTATACAAACACTGCATTGGCGGTACTACACTACCTCTGTATTGTGATACGCGTGCGATATGACATTTAGCGAAATTTAGGTTAGTATGGGTAGCGATAGCTATCGTTATAAGTGCGAGTTTTTTCGTACAAGTGCACATTCACTTGTTTTGCCTAGTTAAAGCGATTTGACAAAAGCGCGCCGCAGTGGCTCCACTGCAGCGCTTCTGCACGCCTCTAATTTGAAGGCACCCATACTGTCTATGTATTTATATGGCCACACTTTCTCATAGAGAGGAGGCCTGTGTCCAGCAGTGGGACCATTATGAGCTTAATTGCCTAGTATTGCTGTTTACTCATTACCATGCAATTATTCTGATCCTAATGAAACGTCCTTATAATTTGATTAGTGGGTGCACATGTAGGATGCACTTCTATTTCAAGGTGTTGCGTTATGATGCATAGAAAGATCATTCTTAGAGTTCCCTTGATGAATAATATAGATACGTATCTATTATTTAATGCTACGATGTGCTAATTACGCAATGTTATGAGGAATATTAAATGCAAGACATAATAACAGTTTTCCTTAAGATGTTGACGGACACTCGGAATCGAAAGTAAACAACTTCTGTACTATGAATGTAATGTGGACTCCGTCGCAGAATGTGCACTTCGCAAAATGTACACTGGAAAAGAAACGAGCACTTCGCAATTGGTGCACTTCTCATAAAGGGCACTTCTCAAAATGAGCATTTCACACATTTTACGAAGTGCACATTCTACGACGGAGCCGTCGTAATGTGCACAGGACCGATCGTTGTCCCCACTTTGGGTGGATGTAAGTAGACGAAGTTCTAAAGTATCATCGACTATTCAATGTTTTCGAGATACAAAGCAAAATGCATAGGTTTGGCGTTTTTTGGACTAAATTAAGGACTCAACTCAGTGTTCAAATATAATTTCGCTAACGTTGTTTTCAAACTATTCTCACGTCATTTATTTGATTGAGATTAAATCCAACTACCACTAAAACTAAACCCCCGCATGCTGACTTCCAATAAAAAAGAGAAAAGACAGGATGCGTCCGAGGCTAAAATAATTGTTAAATAAACATTTAATTAGGTAAGACCAAACCTATTAACCTTCTCGTGTTGCTTGAGGTGTATATGAACGCTTTAATTTCCTTTGTAGCCCTGACACGATCGCACGAGTACGGGTAACACGAAACACGACTGTGGTATTGATAGTAATTGTACTATCTGTAGGTTATCTGGTGATTTTGAAGAGAGATAAGGTCTAAGGATGGAGATTTAGTGTGTTACGGTCGGTGGCTACTGAATGGGGCCACGAAAAGTAGGTAACGCCTCTTCACATATTATAAATTGCGAATATCGAAATTTTAAATATACCAATCGGAAGAAGACGAAAAAGTAAGTATGACTGCATTAAAATCTCATTTTGGCCAAAATCCCTTTGAGCCTAAAGGTATCGATATAGAGAAGGATTGAGCATTGATTACTACGCTTTATCAATTGTCATAATGTTTACTTCATAATATCTTTTAGCATTTCTATTTAAGCGTTCGTAAATTAAGTGTTTATGATAGCTTTCGTTTTTGCATATTTCGAATTTACGGAGCTCGTGACTTAATAATAACAGCGGCTCGGGTCGATCTTTAGGTTAAGCCGTGCTTGCCTAGGTCTGTGGATGGGTGGCCACCCATTACATACCGAGTTTCCTCCGGAAAGCACGTTAAACCGTTTCTCCCGGGTGTTATTTGTAGATCTTTGACAGTCGTTAGGTAGTCTGTGGCTCAAAAAGTCTGACAACCAGTCTTACCAAGGGGTATCGTATTACCCAGTACTAATTGGGTTGTGAAGGTCAGATTGGCAGTCGCTCCATGTAAAATACTGGTATTCAGCTGCATCCGGTTAGACTGGAAGCCGACCCCAATATAGTTGGGAAAAGGCTAGGCAGATGATATTTCGGATTTACAATAAGCCAATCTTTTCGTAGTAGGCTGTTAAATTAGACTTATATACGTTCCCGAAACTAGCAGCCAGATCCAATCAATCATTTGATATTATCATAGAAACGCTAATATAACGTTTAAAATCTTGTAGTTGCCATAACTAAGATGTTGATTTAGTTCGTGTTACGTGGGAAGAAAACAACCAAATTTGATAACTTAAAATGTTTCTCTACATCTCGTGTGGCTTATAAAATTTCTTAACACTTAAGATGACAGACCAAATTCTCAAACTGGATTCTGTATTTTCACTTCCACTTTCAGTGTCAAACTTTTATAACACAGTTATGAAGATATGATTAAACTTTTACTTGTAAATTTCACATTTGCATTTTTTAACTGTAGCTTGGCAAGTTAGGGGTCAACGCATTATTACTTGCTTGAGAGTAATGTGAGTGAGATTTTTGTTAATGTTTATTCCATTGGGTTTTTTGTTTCATTGTCAACACCTGGTGGTTTTTCAATGTTTTTTTTTGTCCATCGTTTGTTTCGCCAGATCAATGATGATATCAGAATTTCGTAAGCTATAGACCGACCGCTTTAATGAGTCCTCGCGAAGGTAACAATTTAAATAGAAAATTCTGAAAGTTGAATATGTATTGGTTCAATTAGTATCGTAATACCTACGTGGATTATGGTTATTTTAATGCCTGTGGACATTGTGGATGCTTAATGTGCCTTTGATGGGGCAAGGCGGAGGACTCATTAAAGCGGTCGGTCTATAAATAAGTGCCTTGGATTTGGAGTTAGATACACCGACCCGTTATACTATACATACAATACAATACAGTCATCCAAGAATAAACATAAGCATTAAGAGACGATGAATTATAGATTCATCAAATTATGATTAGTACAAATAAAAGTCTAGTATAGACTTCAGGAAACGGCAAAGCCTATACCTCCACTGGGAATCCCCCAACAAAGCTTCAGTTGTCAGCCCAGCACACTGATCACAGTACAATTGTGCACTATATTACATATAGAAAGTGTCTTCACATCCGTTCATGTAACAACAAGAGCTTGATTAATCGCCTTATTATTAGTGTATTCTTTCCGTGGCCGCCATTGTACAATGGCCGACTTGTCATGTGTACGCCAGTGAAAACTCTTGCGCAACTGATTATGATCTGCGACAGTTTAAGACGATTTCGGGAGAGAATTTCGGCTTTTTTATCTCGGCTGTTGTTGTTACTCTTACTTAAGCCTATGGTGATAAAGGTGATTTTCGAAGATTTCGTCGGAGAATTTCGACTTTTTTTTCTCTGCTGTTTGCGTTACTCTTATGTCCGTAGTTGTAAAGGTGGTTTTTGAAGCGTCTAGTGAAAGAAAAAGTTTGTAATTGTGATGTCTTAATGCTGACATTGACATGACTGGATTTCAGATGTAAAGTTGAATGATCTTGGATAACTGACTTGTAGATCTCATTCGCATTAGTGTCTGAACTGTCTGGGTGTTTAAATGTACAAAATATAGGGTTTAATAAGTAGTAAACGATTGTATCTAAGAATGAATAAGATTTGTTAACAATATTTCATAACAAAAAATCTATTTTTTTTCGTAAGGTTGAAAAAGTAGTAAGCATATTTTTATATTTTTATAAATTATATAAAGGGTGTAAAAAGACCCTTAACGAAAACGAAAACCACATATTCTGCCCATTATTGGGATCATTTTTTTGTTCTGGACCATACCTGGGAACCTTCTAGTTACGGAAATATTGGGGGTCAAAGTTCCAATTTTTTCACAAGTTTTTTTTTAAATACTACTTTTTAAGGTTCTAACTTTACTCCAATTACCTCCATGGTCCGTTTACTATTCAAAGCATCCATCAGCAATAAGTTTTGAGCGCATTATATTGAGTTTTACCGTAAAATGTGATTTTTGACCCCAAAAAAAAATTTCGTTTCCCAGCAAAAATTTTTGCGTAAAGTTACTTAGTTTGATGTACAGAATGCTTGGTTGACGGCTTGGTGAAGGGTCTGTTTACACCCCGTATATAAAAATAAAAATATTTATTTTTTATTATTTGTCATATTTAAGGAACTAAAATGATGGCTTTGCCTTTAAAACCCTTAAAAAAAGTCGTTATTGTCTCTTAGCTATATTTATTTTAAGAACACAAGTAAACCGTTACTAGTGAACATAGATAAATTATGTACCTATCAAGTTTACATAAGAGGAGTGCCTATATGTACCGTTTTAATGTTGCCAATATAACTTTATTGATACGGTTACTTTCTCAAACTTTTTATGGCGTTATAATGTTTTTTTGTTATACAATGATTATTACAGTTATATTAATATCTCTGCTGCACAGCTTTGATTAAATATTTTTTCTAGTCCTATTTGATTTGTTGTGGCTTGTTTGATTTCTCGAAATCAATCAATGTCAGGTTTAAATAAATAAATTAAGTTATATAAGTGTCCGTTTCATATTTCAAATATTTCAAGTTCTTGTGCTAAGAGTACAGTACAAATAATACATAATATATGGAAAAAAAAAGATTTATATTGTGATAATTATAAGGTGATAAGTATAACTTAAGTGCTATTTAATTACGGTAATCCAAATTGGAAATGTCGTAAAAACAACAGAATTCGCTTGACATTTCAAAGATTTCCCACTTGGAGAGATTTACTTATAACAGTATAAGTTCATCTAAGTAAATCAGCAATCACTTACGGGATATCTTCCGTGATTATTCATAATTTTGAGCTCCCGATATTTCGACGCTGTTGTAAGCGCCATGATCGAGGGATGACTGGAGAATGCGAGTGGATGGTAAATAGATACTGTAAATAAGACTGGACTTAGATGAATACCATAATCAATACTAAGGCGCTTACTATCCTTAACACATCTAAATAACACCTTTCATTAATTTTTTTCGAACCAATGAAAACTAAACTCAATTGTTTTCGTATTAAAGTTTAATTATCACTATGCGTTCATCGATTAGAAAGTGTTGCCACTATCAACTAACTTAAAGGAACTAGTGAGGTGACAAGTTAAATGGTATGATTAATGTTGCCAAGGTAATTATCGACTATTTGCCGTATTATGACAAATAAATATTGTTGAATAGGAAATTGTGTAATTAGCACGCGTTTTGATAACAAATTATATAATTAAGCTTATGTATGACATTAAAAATAAACTGGAGTATTTTTTTTTACATTTGCTTGAATTTCATACCATAAAGGTGATATTTATTATGAACTACCGTTTACTTACCTTTATTGAGAGCTAATTTGTATGTATGTAAATATATTTTGTTTACAACTCATCTTATGGGTGAGTTACTCTAACAAGAGATTATAAGTAGTATTGGGTGTTAAAAAATAAGGCAGTTCGTTAATTCAATATTTACTTAGGTACAAACTTATATATATTAATAGATTTGTATGTAAATTAGACAATAATGACATCACTATTACCTAGTAAAACAAGAGATTTTGGTTTTCCTCAAACATTTTATACATATTGACAAACTTGTTGAACTTTAAGCAAGATAAGATTTTCTTGTATTCACAAATACATTATTATTTTGGCATTTCTCAGTAGTAGACACGGAGTCTGGATTTGTGCCTGTTTGATGGCAATAGGCTCACCCTCTATTAAATGGGACTTAAAACATAACTGGATAATGTGTGTGTACTACTAGGTACACCTCTGCCTAACCCTTCGGATCTTACAGGCTTGATGTTTATGTTATTATTATTTTGCGTCAAGTCAACAATAGTTTTTGCTTGTTCACGAAGAATCAAACAATCAATAAAACAGAAAGCTTTAGCATGGAGTTTAATCACAGAATAGTCATCTTTTTGCGCGATCATTTTTCTAGACGAAAAGCTTTAAAAAATCTATGACTTTGCCTGAAAAAACCGACGGTCCATTTATGATTTGGTAGGGTTTCATGATATAACTTAGATTTAACTTGTATTTAATATAACTTAATAACGTAGAGCTATATAAACTGTAATATACAGACCAATTTGTCATACATTACAAAATATAAATTAGTAATTTTGCATGTACAAATTATTAAGTAGCTGTCAGACATTGTCAAGCCTTTCTCTTATCTATTAATTTATATTCAACCTCTTAATACCTCTGATTGCCTGGTATTTGAGACCTAGATCATTTGAGCCATTCATCAATGTCATAGTTTAAAACAAAAGACTTACACAGCTGGTATCCAATTGCATTTGATTTGATTCCGAAGTTGGGTTTTGTATTACGAAATTAGTGTCCTATTATAAATGTTTCCTTGACCTGAATTGTAAGGTATTATTTAGGATCATCTATAATTTGGATTGTATAGTTGAACACACAATTGCTGCTACTGGCTACACTAATTATCTAGAGAGGGTCACCATCATTTTCCTGCCATTGTTCAATATTACTTGGGGTCGGCGTAAAATAAAATATTCTTCAATAATTCTGATCGATATAGGTTTTTAAACTGAGATGGTCACCAACATACATCTGTCCGCAATAACTTAAGTTTATCCGTGAACATGGTGCTTGCAACAGCACCGAAATATCGGGAACTCAAAACAAACAGTTGGTAAATATCCCGATTTTTGTGTTAATGATAATTACCAAAAAATCCCTTTGCGCTTGAATATCTTTTCAAACCAAAATTGGGATTCTCACTGCTGTACTGTATTTGATTGCCACTAAAGCAAATGTTACTAATTAAGTTGACCAACACATTCCTAGGAAGCCCCTAATTGAAACAGCAAAAGACAATCGCAATAATAATTAATGACTGCCAAATAAACACTCAATTAACGAGGTTGTAAACGATTTGCGAAATCATGGGCGCGATTAATTGTGTCGTACCCAAATTATGTTCGAAAACTAGTGCAAACTATTATATAAGTGACGGCCGTTTATCCGAGTCAATAATCGAGAGTGGAATCGAGAACTCATGGTAATACGGGCGGAACTAATCGATAGTTATGTCAATTACGGGTAAAATCGATGGTGAATTGGGGTTAACTTATAGTGATTCATGTTTGTACCTATGGAAAATCGTTTTCATGGTATTTGTCACGTTTTATTTGAAAAATAAGTTCTGTTTACATTGCTGTGTATTCATGCTTTCCTGGTACTTGAAGAATCTGAAGAAGAAGAAAAAAACGGAATGATCGAAAGAATTTGAAGCAAACATCTATCGTGTAATTTTTTTGTGTTTTTTAAACGGCAAAACTAACGTTTTTTTTTATTTTTTGTTACAGGTAATCATCATCAATATTACTCTAGACATGAGACAGGTGTTCTTTAACGTGTAAGTTAAATAAGTTAGACTAAAGTGAGTTGGTCTACCTAGGTCAAAGCTCTATATGACATTGAGTAATTAGATAATTACCGCCTGGCTGCTGTATGAGCACAAAAACAGACGTGTTACATCTAGATAATTAATTCTTAGCTTACAAAAAAAAAATGGCTGACTCTAACAAAAACCTTACAAGAGCAAAAACAACATAGAAAAACCTTTTTTGACTGATTATTTTTGTGCCAAAGGAAATGTTACCCACTAAGATGATACTACTAAGATTTTTAAAAGTAACCAACTAGACTATAGATGCAGTGTATGAGCCATTACATTGTAAAATATCGTGGCCATCTTTCATTCAGAACAAATGACAGCCGGCACGCGAAACACTTGCGCAACAGTCAAAACTCAAAAGACATCTGTTACATTTCGTAAACGGAAAACAACAGTTGCTATTGATAGCAATCTGTCAGATACAGTTTCTTTTATTCTAGATAATAAATCAATCTAATATGGAGCTTAAGAAGTTAGCGTAACGACTCTTTCAGTACTGACAACCATTATTAATTAGAACCTCTTTAAATGAGTTACGTAATTTAGCAAGTAGGTTAGGATTGTCTGTGGATTTTTTTTAATGTTTTTTTTTTTACAATTTGAATTTTGAACAATGGAACGTGTGGGGATGCTTTTGGTGTTGATTGTCAGTTTTTAAGGAGGTTCGTTTTTTAATTTTATCGATGTTCTGACGTATTAAGGATTGAGTAGTGGTTTTCTTTTTTCTAACACAACAGAAATATGTGTTGCTAGGGTTTTCGTTTCGTTACTTCTTCTTCCCAACTAAAACACTAGGAAGTGGCGAAGAACAGGATTAGGGGACTGTCTTCTGTAATTGTTCAAAAAGTACTAATGTGATTTCCTCGTAGTTTTTGCGCTTTAAAATTTTATCGGTGGGCCACTTTGCCAGTTGTACCAATAATATTTGTGTGCAGTATAATTTTTCTATGCTTTATTCTAGTGTTTTATTTACCTTAGTAAAAGTAGGTTTAGTTTACCAATTAGAACTAAGGTCCAGCATGTCCTACGGCTCGATTGCATTGATAATGGCCGTTATCATGACTCCAAGGTCTACGGGCGACTGTTAGGCATTTATTATAAACAATTACTTGGCCCACTTTGCTATAAAGGACACGACACAATAAATAATAATATGCTGTGCAGCTAACAGCTTGTGACCATAAGTGTTGGAAATAAATATAGATGTTATTTACAACAAAATAAATAATTTATTTTTGCACACTTATCGTTATCGCTACAATTATGCACTAAACACTATTTGGATTAATGAAAAGAATCAACAAAATGTCACCAATTAGTTTTTTAGTATACATAGAGTATTCCAAAACTGCTTCCTCAATTTCCTCGATACAGTTTATCGATAAAGTCCTCTCATAAGACATAAACGTGAGTACAACCCTATCATTAGAACACAACAGACACTAACGTCCCAAAATAGCCATACAAAATTACTAGTCTCCGATTTCGACACGATTGCCACATACGGTAACAGGTACATTGTCACTTAATCCGTACCATACCGAACTAGAAATACCTGTTCCGAATCAATTACTTTAACACGTCACTACGGCCACACAATTTCAGCAAGCCATTACATAAAATGCACTTGTTCGAATTAACCTGTGCTAATCGAATCAGGTTGTCACCCGACTCGATTCGGAAACGTTTGCGAAATATCGATTATGTTATAATCGATAATCAGTAGTGAAGTGTCCACGTTTTGTTTCAATTTGCGGTTCGGTTATGAAGTTTAGTTGTTGAAATAAGAAATTGGGTGTTACGTTTTGCTACGGTCATTTGTATTTGTAATAGAAATCATTACTTAATATTATAGAATGGTCGTAATTTTCTGCAAAACGAGAACATTTACATTTGCCGTATTATTTTCACTAACTACAAGCCTATGTTGATGAGTGTTTCTTGTCATATTTCCGTATGAAAATCATTTGCACAAGCGCATAATTAGAGTAAAGTGAACGCAATATGCTAATCAATTCTAATAAGACACGCTAGTAGAAATAGAGACCACTACATAATTTATAAACAATACTTTTTCAATGTTTGCGATAAAAATCGCTCCATATCTCGATACTACTCTTACGTAAAGAAAATATCGACAATTTCGCAACAGTAATGCCTAAGATCTTAGCGATATCGACAATAGGTTACGAAACGTGTCCCGTTACTACAGCCTTTCCTAGTTTGTTACATTTAAATCGATATTATCTTTCGCCATCACTACAGGGCCGAACTAGGGCACATTTTGTTCGGTACTAAATACGTTACCTGCAGCGGTTTCTGTTAAATAACACAGTAGTTGGCTAGACCTTAGTTTATGAGTCAACTGTTTCTAATACTGAACAGAAATTTAAATGTTTCCTGGTCAGTTAAAACTGCTGTACTGTTTGAATTTTCCGGATCAATACACTTGGCTTTATATATTGCAATGCAAAATAAGTATAATGATTATATTCAGTTGGTACATACAACAATATAATTATGTTTTGCATTCTGAATGCCTAATAATGTAATCGTAGAACCGATGTCCTTTAGGGTAGACGTGATCTTGAGTCCGCGAATCGGCAAGTGTAAGGTGGGACGGCTATTGAAGAGGCCTATGCCCAGCAGTGGACTGTTGTAGGCTTATGATGATAATGTACAACCCATTCAACCTCATCTGTCAAAGTAACAGCTCAAAATATGAAAACGAGATCGTCTTAAAAGATCTAGAAACAGTAACACATGGGATTTCATGTATAGGAAGTTTAGAAAGGGAAATTCAAGGACAGCTTAACATTCGGATATAATAGAAACTTGTTCCCATTTCCGTTACTACTAGTACTAGTTTGCTCCTCAACGACCACGCGATTGTCGTGTCTCTATGTTGTTTGACGAGAAGGTCGATTGTAAACGTAGAGACTGCATGTTGACCATGTGTGAACTATGTTATTATAATAGGTTTATTTTTGATGTCAATGTTAAAGAAGTGACTGCCTCGTAGGTCTAGTGGAACAAGAGGTCCTGGGTTCGATTCCTGGGTCGAGCAGAAATTCCTGATGAAAAAATGAAAAACCCAATAACGCTTTTATTGGATTTTTCCATAAGGAATTTCTCGGTAGCACCGATGGGACCTGTGCCCGGTTGATGGCAATAGGCTCGCCTCTATTAAATGGGACTTTAACATACTAACGAAATGTGAGTGTCCTATTAGGTACACCTCTGCCTAACCCTTCGGGATTATAGTTATGTTATGATAAAGAAGTTAGCAGTCATAACATCATAACGTCTGTATTTTCTCCGGAATTTTTGAAACTATCAATAGAGCAAATCTCCATTTCATCAGCTATTCTTAAATCCTATCTTTCCCGATCGAAAAACCTAATAAAACTTTTGTCTCTTATTAAGAAGAGATTAGAACAAGGGCTTCTTCTTTAGCAATTGCCCTTTGATCCATCACACAGGATCACATCACTATACCTTTTAAAGTACCATTACCTTCTCTCATACCAATTGCAACATCCAACATTTCTCATACCGAATACCCCATAGCTATGAAATTGCCATAACCCGACCAACAATGTCCACAGTAACAAGAAACATGTCCAATAAGGTTGTTTATGTAACGTTGTAACTGGAGCAATTGCAGCATGAACTTACACCATATGACTGCTAAGGACTTGAAGTTAAGGCAGACTGCTTGGTGTCCAGTCACGAGCACCAATATGTAAACACTTAACAATTTTTAAAAGGGTTTTTCTCCTACTGTTCTGATTAAAATATCATGTTGTTACGAACATAGTATTGTGGAACTCATATTTTATGAAAAAGATCCTATCTCCAAGTTTCAAATTTGGGAAAGTGTATACTTACAAATTGGTGGTCGTGACTGTCTATTAGTCTTCGACAGACGAAAAGAATTTTGACTCTAACGGATTGGTAATGTGTCGAAAAAGTTTTTCTTGTAAGTTTTTGACTTACAAGCAGATATGCTACAGATACCTAGATGTCGTAGATAGATACTTTTTATTGGACACCAAATAAAGGAAGAAGCGAAAACCTTATGATTATTTTAAACTAGAATTGTCTCAAGACGGAAAGAAATAATATCTTACTTATGTTCAGTACTAACTTATGTTCATTTGTATGGTGTACATAATAAAGAATATTCTATCTATCTACAGTTCTTTAATTCTTTGTCAAGAAGGGTAAAGTGCAAAACTTATTAAAATTTTAAATCTATCGCGTATTCACAACTTTGTTGATAGATATTTACGCATTTTAAGCCGTATGTCTGGAACCAGGGCAGACACAGTTTTAATTGAGGTCTGCGCACAGTCTTAAGGCGGTTAGTTGAAAGCAGTTGCAATGGTTACTTCACTGTCATATCACAGTAAAGTATTCGTATCAGGTGTATCATGATGATCTAGATCGTACTCTTTTGGAATTTGTAATGCAATTGCAATTTTTGGAGCGTCTCGAGTTTCGTGTAGGTTTGTAGGTCAGATTTTTGGAGTAAATGTAATTTTTTAAATCGTGCTATGAAATATTAAGTATTCTTAATTCATAAATGTATATTTATAAGTACTCTTACATACTTTCGTATTGTATGGTTAGAAAGAAAAGAACTGACATGACAACTAATAGAGAAAGAATTATGAAAGAAGAAGACATACTATGCCGATCCCAAATAAATTGGGATAAGGGCAGGGAAAGTAAATTAATGATTCTACTATACGTTCCTATATTATTCCTAGAGTAAATATTTTTATTAGATCATCAAATATTTTTATTACTTTAAAAACATTATGGTTTGAAGTACTCGTATGTGCACTTAACAGTGCAGTAAAAAATTGTTATTACCTAATATAAATTCTTTCACATCGTTTGTGCAAAAGTTTTCCATTTCTTCATCTTTATTCAGGTGATTTCGATGATGTAATTTTTAGTTATTGATTTTCTTTAATCGATATCGGATTGCGATCGTCGATTTATTGAGACATTGAAAGAAAGAGCTGGATCGATTGGCTCGCAAAGAGAAATGTACTTTTAGATATAGATCGATTCGTTTTATGAGTTTTATCGTTTTTGCGATGATGTAATTATAATGATGGTATTACGCAAGTTTAATTGCACTTTTAAGTTAAAAATAAACGATAAAAAATGATTGCAGAAATCAATTATTTTACCAAGTTTAATTGAAATAGTTATTTGTAAATTATTTAATCCTAGAGTAACTTTGATTTGAGTAATTGAATTTGAGAGTCATAAAATAATTAAATATTTGTAAAGAGGTGTCCAATAAAGAGATTAAAAATAATGAACTCTTAACGTTCAATATCATACGATTAAGAAATCATTGAAAAATCAAGGACATTTTTCCCTCTACCATACATTTTAATGACTGACAGTTTTTAGTAAGTATTCAAGGAGTAACAATCTTCTGTCTATACAAGGTGAAAGGGACAGACACATCATTTTGAAAGCCCCACATAGAAATTCCAAATGTATGGAAATGTATGTATGTATGTGCTGATTTAAAAAAAAATACTGATGAAAAATTTCTATGGGGGTGGTTCAGTGTCCCACCTTGTATAGGCAGAACATTGTTCACCAAATCAAGTTAAAAACGTGATAGTCTCAACTCTGCTACACGAATACTTCACAAACCATGACGACTTCAGAAAAAAAATACATTTATCATAACAAAAAATCGTGTTTTCAAAAAACTTATGCAATGAAGACGAGATGTCTTGAACGAAGGGCGAAGACCATATTCGTACACATTCTTGAAAGGATTTCATAATGCTGAATGATATGGGACGTCAAGAAGATGCTGCGCCTCATTTCTCGCGAATCAAGTTATATGATTCACTTTATTTTTAATCGGGGTTAAATTGAGTAAGTGCGGTGGCACCATTTCCAAAGTAATAATTGGGACTGCCTAGTTGTCGCAAGCGCGACTGCTGAGCTTGAGGTCCTGGGTTCGATTCCCAGGTCGGTCAAAGTGTTATTGGGCTTTTCCATCGGGAATTTCTCAGTAGCAGTTAGTAATAAGCCCTCTATTACATGGAACTTAAACATAACTGGCAAAATGTGGGTATACTATTAGGTACACCTCTGCCTAACCCTTCGGGGATAACTGGCGTGATGCTATGTAATTGGGAATTTCCTTGAGGGAAAGGCCAATGATTAAAATTCTTTAGAGTTAAACTTGTACTTTGAGGAAGTTGATTGTCAAAGTATTATACTATACCTATCTATTTAACAACTGAGAGCTCCAATGAAAGGAAGTTTAAGAAAGGATACGGGTTGGTTTGAAGAAAATACTTTAAGAGTTTTCAAGTTATTTACAAAAAATGGATCTTGGCAAGAAATTTCTCCTTAATAATAAAAAAACAGCAAAAGTGCTTCGATAAGAGAATAACTGAGCAGGACAAGAGGAAGCCCACCTTCAAAACTATGTTTAAAAATATAGCGTATGTCTAGTCAATGATAAATGCTATCTTTATATTGTTAAGAAGTTGATAAAGTTATGTTCACAACCCGAGAAGAGGTTGTCGACCTGATGTGTACAAACAAGACCGTAACGAATTGCGCACTCAAGTCTATGAAATATACATACATATGTATATGAACGTAATATGTATATGGGAAGATGTGTTAACATATGAGGAAAACAATAATATTATGCTTAGATCAAATAAGTATTACGTGCAAATGTTTTACATACTCAAACTCAAACCATTTATTTCAATTAAACCATTACAGGCACTTTTGAATGTCACAAAAAACAAAGAGCGAAGCTACAGTCACAGACACAAGGCATAATAACTTGTGAAAGTACTGTACTTGCCCATTCCAAAGCGTAGATCTCTATGGAGAAGAATGGGCAAGAGACTCCATGGACACTCTTTGCAATCAAAATCTTGTTACAATAATTTTAACAAACTTTTTTACATCGAGCTATTTCTGTTTTTACCCGACTAAGCAATGCCAAAAGGACGGCTTGTCTGAATCTGTTCACAATTAGACCTGTGTCAATCGATCATTTGTCGTAACCCGGGTCGATCATGACCCACTCGTATGGTGATCGGGTTAAAAAGATTCGATCATTTCGATCATTCGGGTCGCAGTTCGTTTATAATAACCGATTGACGTATGCTGAAATGAAACTAGCTATTAAACATTAAAACGGTATCTATTATACCTTTTTGGATTCCTTATGAGTGAATCTTATTATTTATACCATTCAATAAGCAATAAAACTGACCTTATGTCGCAATGGTATGATATGTTTTCACTTTTGATATTTTCTCTCACATAACCTTAAAACTTTATTACACAAAATATAAACTTTATAACAAAAATACAGCTTAGAAACTCTTTGTTTACTTAAGTAAACAAAGAGTTTCTAAGGTGTATTTTAGCCGCGGAGTTTTTTCGTTGTTTAAACAACGAAAAAACTTCGCGGCTGTTATGGTCGCGTTCGAAAACGTTACTCGAGAGTGTAATTTCTGTGGTGTAGTATTATATTATCTGTGCTGTGCTGTAATTATTGCCCGATGCCGTTCGACGTCAAATGAGTGACATTGAGTTAGGCACTAAGCGGCATTTGAAGAAAATCAACTTTCAAGGATAAAAAATAAAATAAAAAGTAATAAACAAGAAAATAATTTTTATTGGTGTTGAGCTGAGTTTGGAGTGAATTACAAATTGTGGTTCAAAAATAAAATTTGAGAGGCTTTTTTCGGCTTTAACGAGCTTCTTTTATTAGTAATTGTCATTCCGGCCTTTGAAAATATCCTCTCACACGGTACTGATGTTGCTTGCAAACATAATCGACGCTTCACTAAAATGTATAAATGTGGATAAAGGAGACGACGCTCATTCCACCACTTTAGCGGATCATCCGTTCTTTTGATAAGTGGTTCGTTTATATATTTATCGAGTTCCACTATGCTTGCAGCTGTTGGGTTTTTTATTATCTCATTTTCCACTTCTTTGTCAAATGACGCCCAGATGTTGCCAGAAGTAGAAGGTTGCGGCGGCAGGCTATCTTGAACTAAAGGTGTCGCATCTTCTCGCGCACACAACCCACGAAGTTTTCCTTTGATAGATTTTATGCAATTATCGTATTTTAATTTGTTAGTAAATGCATGCTTTTTAAAGCGGGGGTCGAGAAATGATGCTTCTGCAGCCAAAACGTTACCCTCTACATCAACAAAGCGATCGTTAAGCTGTTTATTAAGAGTCCGAAGTAATTGGTCATATTCATCAGGTTGTGCAGAAGGAGCATTTTCGGCAATGCAATTTTCGACATGTGTTTTCATAATCTTTACCAGCACCAACACTTTCGACATAGAGACCGACTTTTCAGCGCTCATTTCTTCCGTCACATCATAAAATATTTTTAAAACTTTAACACATTTTTCTATGAGCAGCCAATCATCCGTCGTCAAGGTATTAAGACGAGGTTGTTCGATAGCTAGCGTACTTATGACAGCATCTTTAATTTTAAGCAATCTTTGAAGCATGTCATACGTGGAATTCCACCTAGTTACAACGCTCTGTTTGAGTTTGAGGGGAGGTAATTCCATTTGGTTTTGCATAGCCGTCAGTTTGCTCTCAGCTGATGAGCTATGTTTGAAATATTGTACAATTGCTTTAACCCGATCTAATTGTTTTTTAATATTATTTAAGCTATGTTGAACTACGAGGTTTACTGTGTGAGCGAAACAAGGGAAATGGCGCCAACTTGTTAAGTGAACGGCTGCCACAATATTTGCCGCATTATCTGTTATCATTCCTGTAATTTTATTTGATATGCCCCATGTTTCAACTTCATTTATCAAAAAATTAAATAAGTTTTCTGCCGTGTGCCGTTCGTCAAATTCAATGCAGCCTAATAAAACCGACTTAAGCAACGAATTCTGGTCAATATAGTGAGCTGTCAGCGCAACAAAACTCGTGTTACTTGTAGATGTCCAGCCATCAGTGGTTAAGCATATCGCATCAGCTTCTGTTTTTAACTGTAGTAGAACTTTATCTTTGGTCGTTTGATAAAGTTTAGGTATTAAGCTGGAAGATATAGTTTTGCGAGTAGGTAATGTGTATGTGGGCAATATAGGTTTAAAAAAATTTTTAAATTCTTCCTCTTCAACTATTGCAAACGCATGATAGCCCTTGACTATAAATTTTACAATTTGTTCATCAAGCTTCTTTGATTTGCTAATTGGTAATGGTCTCGTAGACACAGCGAAATTATTGATTTTTGACTGAACTTGCAATTGCGTGGTTTGGCGAACAAATGGGGCTGCCGCCGCCAGTGCAGTTTTATCACATGGAGAAGGTACTAACTCACTTAGTGTAGAAGTAGAAGGCACACTATCTGTTCCTATAGCGTTTGATTCTGTACATCTCGGTAGGCCAATCTGTGCTTGGGGATGTTCACTTATAGGTTGCTCAATAGATACAGTCCCATGTAGTTTTTTCATATGCCTAGTTAAATTACCTGTGCCACCACCAGAATAGCTGATTATTTTCGAGCAGTACTCACATTTTGCCTTATCTTTGTTTATTACAGAAAAATGATTCCAAATTTTACTCCTTTTCTTAGCCAGATCTGACATTTTAAGTTATTAGGTAATGACAAAATTAAAAAATAACACGACTAAAACTAAATATGTACAGTTAAATTAGGTAAGCTAATGTTAATTTCAATATTCACATTCACACATTCATGCAAAATACATAAACACCAACACCAAACAGTTTCCCTATTTTAATAAGCAATCACTCGCAATATAATGTCTTAAAAACCCTAAAACAAGCAAACAAAACAACACCTGAATATTGCGATCCGATTTTCACATTCGTGTCGCGACTCGCGGGTCATAAGTTCCTAGTGCAACTGATCGGATCTCTTCAAACAAAATTCAATCACGCGATCGATAGCTTGCGGTTCAGCGTCGCGAGCGATCCTGTACAACCCGGTTTCTTTTGGAGAAAGAGTGAGGTGAATGAAAGTGCAATATCATGTATGTAAGAAGTTGAAGAATTCAAATTACTAGGTATAACATTAGACTCTCATTTAAATTGGAAAAAACATGTCGAAAAAACTAAAATAAAACTGTCACAATTTTCATATGGACTTAGTGTGCTAAAATCAAATACAAAAATTCACTGCGCCCTTTCTGCATACTACGCATATGCCTACGCATGGCTACGCTATGGTATCATCATGTGGGGACACAGTGTAGATGCGAATGATTTATTTATTGCACAAAAGAAATGCATGCGAATATTATTCCAAATAAAACCAAGAGATAGCTGCAAACCACACTTTATCAAAGAAAAAATGTTAACTCTGCCCTCCATGTATATATTAGAAACAGCCACTTTTGTAAAGAAAAATATAAAACTATTTAATTTCGATAAGAACGAACGCCGCAAAACCAAGTTAATACTACCAGCACCTAGACTACAAATGTACAAAAATAGCCCAGAATATCGAAGCATACAGATATATAATAAATTGCCTGAAAATATACGGTCCACGAGAACACTATGTGTATTTAAAGCTAGGCTAAAGTCATTGCTCCTAGAAAAATGTTATTACAGTATCCAAGAATTTATGGAAGATAAAATGTTTAAATAGAGTTCAAATATATATATTTTTGTGTTAATTTTAATATTGGTTATTTTATGTATAAAGCTAGATTTAAGTTTAATGAATATAATATTTTAATGTGAAAGTTATGTATACTGTTATGTGATTTTAGATTATATATTTTAGCTTAAGTTATGTTGCTGCGCCCTAACAGGGTCATGTACTCACTAGTTTTAAGCCTAGCGTGTGAAATTGGTTGTGTACATTGTGCATTAAATAAATAAATAAATAAATAAATAAATAAACGAAAGAGATAGAAACATTTTGCTTGTTACGTCGTGTTGTGTCATTGAATGCACGACTCAATCGATTGTACGAGCACGCAATTAGTTACCATAATTGTATGAAAATAAAGTCCAATTTGGTTTATTTTGTTACCTGATAATCGAGTCAAATAAGATCGGGTGCTTTTGAAATTCGTGATTCTATCACTCGGGTACAGGTTGCAATCGAATCAAAAAGATTCGATCAATCGTGAACGACACAGGTCTATTCACAATATCCTCAAAAGGACTGTTCAACATTTATATTATTGAATTTCTCCATCGATTATGTGCAGTTGATTGATCATATTTATCCAATTTTTTGGGTCACGGATTGCAATGCAATTTCTTACAACGTTGACATATGGATAAAGGACAACGATACTAGAGATTGCAAACCGGGCCCGGCCGGATCCGGCCGGGCCCGGTGGATGTCGAAAAGGGTACCGGGCCCGGATGCAATCTCTACTTGTAACGAATGTCGGCCCGGGGCCCTTTTAGACATCCACCGGGCCCGGCCATTCATACCGGGCCCGGTGGATGTCGAAAAGGGCACCGGGCCCGGCCATTCATACCGGGCCCGGTGGATGTCGAAAAGGGCACCGGGCCCGGCCGGGCCCGGTTTGCAATCTCTAAACGATACCATGCAAGAACTTCGTTTATCTGATTAATTGATATCCTTCTCAGATCAAAATAATACATCGAATTGTTCAATATTGGGAGTATTCCTCAAAGCGCAACTATTTTTAACCGCAACCAAATAAGCGCAACTAAATTATTCCTCGACCCACAACCATTAGTTGCGCTCACAAATTAAAATTTAAAATATTATATGTTTATTCCTCAAAGCGCAACCATGATGAAAAATATCGTTAATAAATCCATCATACCCATCTCTATTTTTCATCATGGTTGCGCTTCGAGGAATAATTTTGTTGCGCTTAGTTGGTTGCGCTTAAAAATAGTTGCGCTTTGAGGAATATCCTGAATACTGGTCCTGTATTATTACCCAATTTGTTTCAACCATATTTCAATTTATTGTGCAGTACAATTTTGATGCACGATTAAATATTATTGTCGCATATTTAGGTTTTGTGTAGCTATAACGAGATTGCATAAACTTCTGTCACGGACTAACAGTCAGGGCGTGATGTCTTGCGGTTAAACCCAGTTAGCTTCTTTGTCTACGAGTTAATACTTAGGTAAATGATTTGGTATGTTGTGTTCGAAACCACTAGAATACTTTACCTGTATCAAACCTTTCATAATTCCTGTGGCCAGGAAACCTATGTAAGAAAATTAAAGCCAAGTTGTATCCTGGGGCTGCGGGACTGTTCGAAAGAGATACCGCGGCCCTGGTACATAAAGGGCAAAGAAGGAAAATGGATGGGTTTTAGTCAGTAAAAGTCTGACACTCCCTCCCACTCCACCTAGAGCGGGGGGGGGGGGGGGGGGTTATTCGATGATTTCCCATCCAAGAAAAGAAAAAGGCCTAGTTGTATCCGATTACTTTGTTTTCGATTTGGGCCCCACACAATGGATTATTGCAATGGGAAATAACTTACGGGCTATCATAGACAGGAAATCTTTCTTCTGATCAACGATAAGGCATGGATAGGGCCTCAGGAAACTATTCTAAATAGGTACTTAGCCATATAAGATACTGCGTACAGCTTTCAGAATAAAATTGTCACGTTATGTACAGAAACTTTAATACCCACGTTTGTCCACATAGCGAAAGGTTTTGTCACGAATTTCTTGTACATATGTATTATATTATATAATAAGCGTCGTGTACGCTACTTTTAGTTTGCTGCACTAGTGCCTTAAGGTATTTTCGTAATCTTGGTTCTGAGCATGCTAATTCTAATACACGACTGGTGAGAAGGTGTTGAAATTTCCGTTGAGCTGTAAATGTATATGATTAAAGTAATTTTATTTGGTGCTAAGGTATGATTAATGGATTCCTCCAGCGGAGAGGAACTCGGTGTCCTACAAGGAACATTATAGGGTGATTATGAATATGATATGCTATGTTGAATAAGACCTATTTAGAATATCCTTACTACCTACTCCTAATATGATGGTATTTACAGACATTCAAGATTATCTGGTCATCATCTGCCTAGCCTATTCCCAACTATGTTGGGGTCGGCTTCCAGTCTAACCGGATGCAGCTGAATACCACTTTTTGGGCCACTGACCACCTGTAATGACTGTCAAAGATCTACGAATGGCAGCCGGGACCAACGGCTTAGCGTGCTTTCCGAGGCACGGAGGAAACTCGGCATGTAATGGGTGGTCACCCATCCACAGACCAACCTAGCAAGCACGGCTTAGCCTAAAGATCGACCCGAGCGGCTGTTATTATTTAGCCACGAGCACCTCAAGATTGTCTGATGTTAAAGTAAATTACGATATCTTATATCGACACCTATAATTTTATCAGCACCGATAATATCAAACTTCAGAGCATTCTACATAATTTACTAGGGCCGGATATTGGGAATCGAGACAAAATTCTTCAGTATGAAAGTGACTGGAAAGATAATTATAATCAAGTCTCACATATCTGTGACTAGGGAAGTCGTTTATTACTGAAGAACTCGGCTTTCTTTAAAAAAGCAGACACTACATCATCTTCCTGCCCCTGTCCCATTCTATTTGGGGTCGGCCCAACATGTTTTCTTCTTCCATTCTCCCCTGTCAGACGTCACGGCATCATTTACTCCTTTCTCTTTCATATAATTCCTTACACAATCCATCCATCTCTGCCGGGGCTGCGGGACTGTTCGAAAGAGATACCGTGGCCCTGGAACACAAAGGGCAATGAAGGAACATGGATGGGTTTTAGTCAGTAAGAGTCTGACACTCCCTCCCACTCCACCCAGAGCGGGAGAAGTCATTTGATGATTTCCCATCGGTAAAAAAAAAAATCCATCCATCTTTTCTTTGGCCGTCCACACGAAAAAGCAAACACTACATTGACGAATATCTACCGGTACATTGAAAATCCTTTTCTGAGTTGTTTGGTATTCAGTACCCAATTCATGGGTATGATGGACCAATTAATTGTTTCGAAAGTTGCCATCTTTAAGTTCGCCAAGGACAATGTCTGTTTATTATAACAATAAGAACTACCATCATATATTTACTTAAGTATATGTTGAGATGAATAAACAGTCATTTTATAGTTGTTAATTCAAGGGTTTCTTATGGATGCGTGAGTGTGCAGTATCGAATCTCTTCAGTCATTTAAATACGTCTTCTCTACATAGATTTTTTCTTTGATGACTTTTATTTTTTTAATGAGTTCGTAGAATAAAAATTGTGATTGTAACTATATATTTGCTGAACTAGCTACTAACTGAGTAAATTAAAATAACTTTTTAAAGTACTTTCCTATCAGGAAGATTGTTTTTTATGGTTGATAATCTTGTTTTTACTCAAACTTACTTAAACCTGTCAACTACGGAATTGAATACTATACATATAAAGTGTAATATCGTGAGCATCACAATAGTTTAATAGTTGGGTATTTAGTCTGAACGGCCAAAATTGAATGGCCCACGGGCCGTTCGATTTGGGCCGTTCAGACTAAACACCCTAATAGTTTATTTTAAAGTTAAAGGGGGGCCGCCTACTATGATGATACGGAACCCACTTGGCCGGTTTTTTATTTTCTCCTTTATTTACTAGTTTTTCTACTCAAAGCGTGCTTCTCAATCATAATGACAAAGAAAATGTTTTATTTAAAAGTCGTTTGTTTCTATTTCATTGAGATTACTGTTCCGCGTCTGCTTATCACGCGTGCTACCATCTTCACGTTTAATGGTAGTGGAAGGAAAACGGTTTGAAGAACTAGAGTTACTGGATATGACATCGGTAGTTTCTTATAATTCATTGGTGTAGTGTGTATTTGATAAAATAATCTGTTAAATACTTCTTAGTCCTTAGCAGATTCTTTAAATACTTGTACAAACAAAAGACTAAATTACTTAATAATGATTGACGAAAACAATCTACTTAAATACATTGGTGTAGTTGGATTTGATGTTTTGTGTTTAGTAATGGTAGGGGACCAGACTCAAATAAACATCTACCCGTTTTGCCGCCTTTGTACGTTTTAAATAAATAACATCAAGGGCATTTTTTTTCGTTCTTGTTGGAGTTTAGATACTGATAAAATTTCCATGCTTTTTTTATTAGAAGCAAAATACGATGTAACTATACAGTAAGTCACCTTGTCACGACTGCTCATTAAAATTTGAAGAAGACACCGAAAACAAGACATGCAATTTAGATATCATGTTTTCAACAGTCAACACTAAAACAAGTTTTTCTTTATCCTAAACCTCGCGGGCATTGTGTTTTTTTTTTTATAGACAAACTAGCTTTTGGCCGCGGCTTGCTCGCGTTAATTTAGAACTTCACAATTAAACTCTTAACACACTACTAAAGTTTTTATAATAATATTATTCAATCACGATTCGAAAGACACGTGGCGCCATCTATTATCATAAGAACGTTATTGTTGTTTTCCTCGGGAACAGTACTTTTTTTCGGGATGAAAGGTACCCTATGTCCGTTTCTATACACCTGACAACGTATATACAAAATTTCAGGATGATCGGTTCAGTGGTTTTGCAGTGAAAAAGTAAGAAACAAACAAACTTACTGTTGCATTTATAATATAGTAAGGATTTTACTACGGGGCCAACAAATCGAATTCCCAGAATTACATGAATGCAGAAATGACATAGCATACTTGTCTTTTGTTATCACTAAACAGATACACTTTCTCCAATCTCCTTGACACATCCAGCTCATCTCATACATCGACTAATTGTCGCTTTGGTTGGGCGAATCTCTCCGCTTTCCGCATCGCTCCAGCAAGGAATGCATTTTCACTGCCCACCGCCACCGTATCTCGATATCACTCTTCCGTAGTCAGATCTTAACGGTGGTTAACTCGTGTGGTTGTTACTCTATTCGTGGTAGGAAGTTACTGTAACCGCGGATCTGTGACAGTTGGGTTTGATGATTTAATCTGAAGTTTGCTTTGAGTGAGCATGTTGCTGGATACTAGAATGTTTGAGATTTTTAGGACGTAAGAAAACTGGTACCGTTTTTCAGGGTGGAGAAAATTGAGATCCATTTTAGGAGGTTAGAAAATTGAGACCTATTTTAGGATATCAGAAAATCTAGACTTATTTTGGGCCATTAGGAAGTTGAGACCGATTTTAGAGTGGACATGTAAGTAAGTAAATAATGTGGTAGTCCTCAGCAGGGCATTAACACAGTAGCGCCCTATGAAACCTGACCTGACAATCTGCATGACGGAATTGGTATGAGCCTTTTGACTGATGTTAAATGGAGTAAGCAGCTGTTATTCTCTACCTTATCCTAATGCTGCCTTATAAAATGTCTGGCAAGCAAGTGAATGCAATGTTGCCATTCTCAAGTTTGGACAAATTGAATCGTTTACTCGCCTTAATCTGTGTGTGGTCTGGTATTGTTTTGTTTGGACTGGGTAGCTGGTGATTATATTTAATCCCACAGCTCTACCTGTTAATTATAAGAATTATAATTATTTATTATATTGTGTAAGAGTATTATTGTAAAAATAAATGTTGTGTTGAAAGACCGGCCATTATAGTATTCAGAAAGTGAATAGTCAAAGCATACCTTGTACTTTGACTTTCCTTTAAATTAACCAATGTTTTTGTAATGAAACTTCAATTTTAATGAGAATTAAGTGCCTTAGACAACCATAGCAATCATTTTCAAACACATAATTTCCAATCTAAAGAAAATTGTAACCAATTACAAAATGTCCATTTTGAACGTCGCTATGGCCACCATAATGCTAGTTTAATTAAAACTAAACGTGTAGAAGGCAACGACGGCATGCGCACACGACTATTACGAAAGCGCCTTCGGGTACTCTCGGGCACTCTCGGGTTACCTCGGCCCGGCTCGTGTTACGAAGCCTGGGAGGCTGAATTATTGCATACAATTTATAAATCGTGAAATCCCTGATGTGTTCACGCGATTATGTTTAAAACTTGACACCCCTATATTGCATGCAATTGCTTGCAGGCTTTGATGCAACGCTCATGCAATTAAATTGATCATATTAAGTATTACAGTTCACGCAATGAAGTAAGGTTGTGCTATAATTTTAGTGTACAGAAATACAAAGTAAATGTTTATTGCTCCTATCAGCCTGGTATTTGGTATCGAGGTAAACTTAGTCTGTAGGCATGGAATGGTATTAGTTGTTACGAAATTAAGCTACATAATTAAATTAATGTTTGTGCCTTGCAGACTTATTAAGTTAATTCGAATTCACAATAAATTATGCCATTATTAAATGTCGGACCATTACTTCATTTCACAATAAGATAATTAATGGCAATGGTTTCGGAAATGTCAATTAATGTTACAACAAAACATGAGTCTTTTGGCTCTTGGCCAAAATCGGAACTACGCCATCTTGTGTTTTCAATACATATCCTAATATTTATCAACACAATTGGAACGCCAAAAGATTATTACAGCACTGTAATTCCGGACTTTGGTATATAATACCCACATTTGTAAATAGTATTTGACTATTCTTAGGTTATTATATTAGATACAATATTGCTACCTGAGGGAATAGATTACCGATGAACTGTTAGGTACGTATTTATGAAAGCCCCTAAGGATTAGATTCCTTTGCCGTATCTGAGTTCATTTAAATTAAATTCCAATCATGCGTCAATCGGTATCTAACTGTACCGGTAATTAAATGTAGATTCAGCTTTAAGGTATGTGAAGTAAATTGAACTATTTTACGGCTTTGCAATTAAATACATTAAGACAAGACGTGTGAATATTCGGATGAGAAAAGACACATACGGATACATAAGCAAAACATCACACCTGTGTCACCAAAAGCGTTCGACAGAGGTGTACCCACATTTTGCATGCTATGTTCTTGTATTAAAGGGCAAGCCTTTTGCAATCAATCGGGCTCAAATCACACTCAGAATTTCTAAGGAAAAACCCAATAACACTTTTAAATTAGAATATTTGATTTAAAATTAGAAACAGGATAAATCTTGCCGAATAGAACACGCGTTGTCAATAACCTGTAATCCAAAGAGATTATTTTACCCATGTCAAGTACCCGGAAGACTAAACAAGTATCTGACAGATAAAAAATAACCGGATCTCATTACAATTGTCGTTTCAAAGTTTGTGGCAAAGTTATAAAAACTGTGGAGCCCACCGAAATGTTTCGCAACCCGATTATGGACATTGCGTATAAAGTATATAAAGAATACACTCATTAGCTGCAATTAAAACGATTCCATAACTGTGTACTCTCGGTTTTATTGCTTCCTATGTGAACGTAGCCGAAAGCACAATACGAGGTCAAACACCCATGTATTATGGTCAATTGACTGTCAAGATTTTCAAGATTCAGTTCCGCCGGAAGCCAGGGCGGACGCACTAACCTTGCAACGTCGTCGTTGTTTATTTATTCCTCAACCAAACACTTCTCTTTTCATAACAGTTGACAGATCTCGAACGCCTACTTCTCCGATACAAGGTCGGAGCGACCGGTTTGAAAAGTAGAGCTTTTATAAGATATCGTATTATGCAAAGATTTGGATTACGTTATAGATTTGCCATTAATATCTTGTAGTGACGTGAGCTGTCAAACACGCAGTAAAACATTATGTTTATGTGTTAAGTTTGCAACCCCATCATTATGAAGTTAAGTACGACTTTATTATCTCCTCTGCAATTATTGAGCTTGTCTGTAATTATGTTTAAACTTTGACGTTCAATGTTCACATTCGGGAACTATTAAGTTTAATAACAGAAGTGGTCTTTAGGTATAAACAAAAGTATTCGTAACTTTTTCTTGGAAAGAACATTCTACAGTTTGCTCTCAAGGTAGTCAAGGCTTTGGTCAGCGGCCGAGTGTAATGTCACGTAATTAAAGACCTCGACGTGGATGTCGTGATTACGACTCTGACACGTGTCACCTCACATCCACGTTCTCGTTTCAATCAGTTCAAATTAATTGGACATATCTATAGGCGCAGGTATGTCATCTGGGCAATCGTGTGGTCTATCACTTTGATTTAATTAGGGACCGTTGATGTCATTTTCGTGATTATCGAATCAAATCCCTGAGATGTTAGGCTTTGAGTGAGTTTTTGATATTTCTATCATTTCTAGTTCTATCATTCTTCGTTCTGAATTAAAGAAACCTGGTTTTACCCGTAATAAAATTAATAAAGCTAACTTTAAATCGCTTAAATCGTTCACCTAAACTTTCTAAAATTAAATTGCAACACATCAATCTAGCCTTAAAATTCGATTAACTCAAACTAAATTAGATTTGTTTATATCATACAAATTCGTATGCAAGCTATCGCCGCGACAACGTTACGTCGAAAGGCCGACAGCGGGCTGTCGTAAGGGCGTATGCGCAGAATATAAGAGTAGGTACTCGTTCGTACGTCCTACTTACTGAAATGTCAACATCTTTGTTAAGTGTCAATGAAATGTTAATCAATTTGTTTTCTGTTACAGGTAATTAATAAATTAAGACAAAACGTGCATTCAATGCGAGGTAAATCGAGGACGCGGTAAGTCAACACTCATTAGTCGAATTGCATCTCGAATCCGATCAAGCGAGCGTAAATATTTTATGTAATTACCGTAAGTATGTAGCGAGAAGGTAAACTAATTATCCGGAACGAAATTAAGATTCCGCACGGTTCACTTTCTTACAAAAATAAATAAACAAAGATCTTAAGACAAGTTTTTATCATTAACACTATCCTGAGCTTATCCCAATTTATTTGGTGTCGACGTAACATGTCTGCTTCTTCCATACTTCTCTATGTCTATTAATCGTCATTGCAGTAGTTACCCCCTTTCTAATTAGTCAATCTTTTGCACAGTCGATCCATCGTTTCTTTGGTCTTCCCCTACTCTTGTAGTCATCATACTCAAAACTTTCCTCACAACATTTTCTTCGCGACAAGTTCTTGCAAATTATTGCGTCTAGATGCTCAGATTTGGTTAAATATTCGTTTCTTATTTTTACTTTGTGCCAACATTACATGGAAAGAAAACCCCCTAATTGCTGCATATAATGTCCATACTTTTATTCATGAACACTTCTGAAATTAAGAGGGTCCCATTTTGCCCAATGTCCTTTTATATAGTCCCCATATAATTTTGTGGTGTTGCCCCAGCAATTTAAAAGCGTGTACTTGTATGATGGTATGCGGAAGTCCACTTGCTAATGACGTCTGGGCAAAGCCTCGGACACGCGAAGGTCGAGGACTGGTTCCATCCCTAGCCTTTCACTAGGTAGCTGATGGATGCAGTTCAAGTGAATTTATTGGTTCAGTTTAATATGCGGATGAGTGTGCGTGCCACTGTCAGTTTTATTGGTAGTTACATTGATTTCCTTAGTAATCGAATTTATGGAATACTGTCCCTTGTAATTTAATGGAAAAACAAGGTTTTTAAGTAAGAAGAATTCATTCCATATCAGAAATAAATAATGAATTATGACCACTTTTCATATCTATTACATTATCGTGTATTGTTATTAAAAAAGACTTACAAAGTCAAAAATATTTAATCTATGCAGGTTTATGCTAAGTAGCAATCGCTGTGAAAGCATTTTGTTTTACTACAATGATTTCTAATAGGATTAACCGAAGCTTTTCGTTAACTTATATCAATTAAATACAATTTTGACGTCCATCATCGTTATCGCTAGTACATAGTTAATTTGTCGAGACCCTCAGTATATATTGAAGGGCAAAATATATGTATCACTGCTAGTTAAACGAATGTAATACTTAAAAAGTACGATTACCTCCGACAGTTACTTAAGTCCGTTATTAGTTCTAAACAAACATAGCACTTGATTACAAGCTACAGGCATTTACATCAAGGCAAGGCAGTTTTACTTAGTTCCTTGCATAACCAAGCGACAGCACCTAGCATAACTACCTGGCTACCAGCATGAATTTGTGTCAATAGGACTGTGTCAGAAGGCTTTAATTTATCTTAAATGTTTAACAATTCTTTAAGTGATTGCTTCACTCAAAGACATAAAGTGACTAGGTATTAAATAACAAATACTATTGTAAAATCTAAAGCCTAAGGCTATATGCCCGTATCCAGTAGACAAACCTATTAATACCTACGTAAATTTTAGATTCGAATGATCAAAATCTGATAAAATATTATAATAAATTGACAATCTGGTCAGGACACTGATAAAATCGTTCGGCAAATCAATTGCTCCACTTTAACATTTAAAACAATATTGCATTGACTAAAGAAACCTAATTTAAACACTGTTTTAAGCTTTCACGGTTTAAAACTAAACTTACACTGTCACTTACGGGATCAGTATCTAAGTCATCCCGCGATCATGGCGCTTGCAACAGAGCGTCGAAATATCGGGAGCTCAGAATAATTGATAATCAAGGAACAAATCCCGTAAGTGACAATATAAGTTTAAACCACATTTATTTTTGCAGCTGTTGCACGAGTAAGATCACTGTATTTAACTTTTCTTTACAATACTATTGACGGATATTCTAAGCTATGTGTATGTTACTCAAACATAAGCATAACTCAATGATTGTTCATTCTTGCAGCCAGGCGTAGTAACTAATTTCGCAACGATAAAAACACCGCTTCATAATACGTTGAACTTAGCAAGGGATAGTCAATCTTACATTCCATTATACCTTTAACCTTTTGACCGCCAGAATATAAACGCACGCGCGTGCCCTCCGCGTTGAGCCACAATTTTGTCACATATTTGTGTCATTTCGCGAACTTGCTTGTCACGTATATGTGACTACGGCGGTCAAAAGGTAAAGTGAAATATTAAAAGTACCTTTATCCTTGCAAAAAAAGTGACGAAACCCACAAACTGCCCCAGAGTCCAGTGTCATTAACATTTGAGCCATATTCTTGCGTTAAAAGTGAAGGAATTTTGCGGTCATACATTTTCCCAGGCAGCTTGGCTTCCGCGTGGCAACCAGCCCTTACAAGGCGTGGCTCGAGGTCGCCTAGTCCGCTCACTTGCGACTAGCCCAGTTTTAATAATAAGTGCCTACAGACGTAGGTATATAATACGTCGTTTGGAAAATTCTCTCTGTATGTGCGTCCGTAAAGACCAATAACTGCATATTTATTGATCCTTATTCGTAAATTATTCGGTTTCATGTACGATTTGTTCTTAGTAACAGTGGTTACATGTACATAAATATACATACATATATATGTGTTGATCTTGTTATGTGAACGATGAAGTTGGATATTCAATAGTAATTTAAAATCAGTTTAATAAAAGATGCAAATATTTTGGATTAGTATGTTAACGAAGCCGAAAGGCACTTGTTCTCCCCGTCATTGTGATCATTATTTGTTCCAGACCATATCTGAGAACCTTCTAGTTACGGAGATATTGGGGGACAAAGTTCCAACTTTTTAATCCCTGTTTTTTAATGTAAGTCTTTTACTTTAAACACCTCCACGACCCCCATATAATTCAATCCATCCATCAGCACAATGTTTTCAGTGAGTTACATTGACTCCGACCGTAAAACGTGATTTTTGATCTCAAAAAAAGTCGTTTCCCAGCAACAATTTTTGCGTAAAGTTACTTAGTTTGATGAACATAATGCTTGGTTGACTTCGTGAAGGGTCCGTTTACACCCTGAATTATAATTATTTATTTAAACTATATCGTGCCCTAGTAGGTGTTTGCTAGATATAATTTCTTGTACTGCAACTTTATCATGCATCTAATTGAAACCAGCAGTAACTACTGCAATATGAATTTGTCAACATATTCATTACTAGTAATGGTTCTAGCAACCATTTATTACTAATGATATATTCATAACCACCACCAATAAACGGATATTACCAACAACAAATTGATTGATCTGTTTTCTATCAAGTATAACTAAGCTTCTAAATCTATTGTCTGTCAATACAGTGAATGCTTAGGACTTCATGTTAGTAACTTTATAGGTCATGTAGCTCGTTTATCGTGAGCGTAAAGGCCGCAGTATAGATCTGATATATATCTAAGGGCATTGTCCACGTTTGGCATTTATAATTAGCCTTCAAAGCTGCCGATTAATGAAACTCGTTTGTAGAATTGATTTTGGTTTCAGTACAGTTGTACGAATGCATTTCTATTTTTTTTTGGCATGGATCTTCGACAAGAAAATAAAACAAACGTGGCTAAATAATAACAGCCGCTCGGGTCGATTTTAGGTTAAGCCGCGCTGGCCTAGGTTGGTCCGTGGATGGGTCCTCCTACCTCTGGATCCTCTGTGCCTTGGAAAGAAAGTTAAGCCGTTGTTCCCGGGTGTCATTTGTAGATCTTTGACAGTCGTTAGATTGTCAGAGGCCCAAAGTCTGACAACCAGTCTTACCAAGGAGTATTACCCAGTAACTGAGTCGTGGAGGTCAGATAGGCAGTCGCTCCATGTAAAATACTGGTACTCAGCTGCTTCCGTTTAGACTGGAAGCTGACCCCAACAAAGTTAACCATGATTCTAAGATTGAGTAGATATTGATGAACAGATTAAAACTGCACTATGAGAACACTGCTACCAAAGTTTTTAGTTCAGCTCAGATTTTACGCCAACCAAAAAATATTAGCACTTAGACTGACGAATTCATGTGAATTTTAAACACATGCAAAAATGCTATTTAACACAATGTCAATTATAACGGATTGTCCAAAACCACTCGGAAAAATGACTTGCATAATAAACGACGTACTATGACACTTCCGACAAACTGTAATTGTTAAATTTTATGTAAGTAGGTATGCGTGTGCACATGATATAACTTGATTACCTAATATACACATAATGTATGTTATATTGTTGTTAGAGATGTGATGGACGCCCGTTATCTTTTTTATCTATCTACTTGTTGTTAACCGCGGTTTAGTCCACGTGGAGGTCGAAAATTATCCCCTTGGAAACATGAAACATTCGTCTGCCTTCAAATCAAGAGTGAGCAGGCATCTTCTGGGCACGCTCGTTCCATCATAGACCTCATCTACCGCTTTCCATCAGGCGTGATGGAGGTCAAGAGCAGGCCCATTTATTAATAAAAAAAAATAAAAAAAAACATCTTTAGCTTTAGCCCTTCCAGTCCAATCAGATGCTGCTGAATACTAGAATTTCATTTCAATTAGGGACCGCCTAATGTTACAAAAAATGGGCGTGATGCCCCCAATCTCCACAATTATTCGTTCGAACCTCTCTTATGTGAAATGAAAGTTAAATTATAAATACGAAAGGGCCCTAAGATTAATCACACATATATTTCGATTATTATCATACCGATATTAATAACAGTCACAGAAATGGAAAGTATATATCTTTTCAACGTTACTTTTATTAATGAGACTTTCTTAGTAGATATTCCTTTGATTCCTACAAAACATTGCTACTGTGGAATAACTCTTTGATTTTATTATAGTTACGACTAGTTATGTTAAGCTGAAGTGGCAATGGGCCGGTCATATTAGCCGTAGAACCGATGACCGTGGGGTGGAGTGACGGTCTTCGCAGGGTGGCTGGTAGCAACTGGATGAGAGTTGCTGAAAATCGAGTTGAATGGCGTGCGATTGAGGAGGCCTATGTCCAGCAGTGGACTGCTATAGGCTGATGATGATGATGATGATGTTGAGCAATGAGATGGATGCTAAGAGCAGTTTTAATAGGGATGATAATGTTATGTATGAAACTAAAGTCAGAGAAAGGATGGCACTTATGTTTTCGATTTTCTTATCTTAATTATGAGAATTGAAAAGAGTATGCTTAGATGGTTTGGTTATGTGGAAAGATTAGTGAAAGGCGACTAACAATAGGTATTTACAAGGTAGATGTGAATGGCAACGCCGGGACGGGACATCCTAGAAGGACATACACTGACCTTAATGGTGAGGTTCTTCACATGCGCGTGTATGAACGTAAACGAGGCAAAAGGAGTATGTAACGATCGTAGCAGGTGGTGTTCTATGGTTGCTGCCTACACCCTTGGGAAAAAGGCATGAGTTTATATATGTGTGTATGTATCTATGCGAATAGTTTAGCCGGTCAGAACGGGGGTAGTTGGGATGATTGTCGAAGAGCCTTGTAGTACCTATTCCTAATTGTTGAGAAAATTAAAATATTCGTTGTTGATAGTCGCGATATTATATCTCTTACTACTGCAACTACAGTACTTTCACAAGTTATTATGCCTTGTGTCTGTGACTGTAGCTTAGCTCTTTGTTTTTTTGTGACATTCAAAAGTGCCTGTAATGGTCTAATTGAAATAAATGCTTTGAGTTTGAGTTTGAGTTTTCTAACATTTCAGTTAAAAGACTCAAAGTTACAATATTACTCGCACTTCATCTCATAGAACAAATCAACCAACTTTCCATATCAGCAGCCAATCAGCAAATGTAACACAAAGTTCATGATCAGAAGTCACATAATGCGGCTAAATCATAAAGCACACGATTGCCTCAGACGGACCATCTGCTCGTGTATTACAACATCGGTCGGGTTACCTCGATGAAGTTGCCAACTTTCACCTTCTGAGACATTTGCCCAGCGGCATTGAACTTGGTGAGATATTGTATAATGTTGGAGTTATGACGTCAGAGGTTGATGCTGATGCTTAATAGGTGTTAGGGAGATAAAAATAGAAACGAATGCAGTTCAACTGGTTTGGAAATGAAGGAAAAGTTTTTGGATGAAGTGTGAAGAGAATTTTCTTTTATCTTTGCGTTAAAGTTTTTCGTTTGAGAGCAGCGGTGGCCCATGATGGTCTGTGTCCCATCAGTGGGAATATTATAGGCTGATTATGCTATGTGAATGGCATTACCTACTACGTGCCATAAAATACTTTAAAGATAAAAGAAAAATATGGTCCTAAGAGATTCTGATATCACATCTTTTTCGGCTCGCATGACATTGACAGAGTTTACTAAGAAAATTAAGATTGAGGTGTGAGTTTTGACTTTAGCCCTGTATCAAAACATTCTTATAAGTACTACTCATATAAGCACCTAAAAACACTTGGCCATGTCCGCCCCCATCCTTGCTCGAGCCAGTCCGCGATACTCAGCCAGTAGTTATAATGTTATAATTCAGATACAGTCTGCCCCGCCCTAAACTGAGGCTCGTAGCCCACGGGGGTGCCCTTAGTCTTTAAATTATTTTCCCCTGATTGGTGGCCTTACACTCAAGGCACCCACAGGATAGTCTGGTTAAGAAATAGCCAGCCTTACACTTGCGAGAAGGCATTAAAAAAGAAATTGTCCATGTCAAGAGGGATTAACTTTGTTTGTAAACGAAGTTAGGTAGGCAACCATTAAAAAAACTTTTCCTTCATGTATCTTACTCACACATGGTTCCCAACGCAATCAAATATATAGCCAAATAAACTCTATTAAAAGCCTGAATGAATTTAATTTGGCAACATGTATAAATCCTTTTACGGTGTAGTTAATTCAACTAACCCAAAACTAGACGATATAAAAACAAATCATTCGTGTCTTAACTATGTCGGTAGTGCAAGAATGTCGTCATATAGGTACCGTCTAAATAGCGAAGTTTCTTTTGCAGCACTAAAGGTACGGTAAAGGTTTTTTTGTCAAAGTTACCGTTAATCCGCCACGGAGTCTCGATTTGTGCCCGGTTGATGGCAATAGGCTCGCCCCCTATTACATGCAACTTAAACATAACTGGCGAAATGTAGGTGTACTTGTTAGTACACCCCTGCCTAACCCTTCGGGGTTTACAAGCCGTGATGTTATGTTACCGTTAATGTTTTGAATGGATAATGATAATAAACAGGTCCAGAAAGAAGAACGATCTTGTTAACCAATGTTTTGGATGACTTAGGTTATGGAGGTCAGATAGGCAGCCGTCCGTGGAAAATAGTGATATTCAGCTGAATGCGGTTAGACTGTAAGCCGACTCACAATAGTTGGGAAAAGGCAGCAGTATCTCCAAATATAAGACTATCTAATTTAATTTTATGCAAAGTTTAATGATCATCTGCATTTGGAAAACGCTGACCAAAGACTTACCCGTAGGTATCTATAGTCAAGTTAAAGTAATAACTTGAGTTTAAGTAATTACATAAGCAACCATTTTTATGCAAAAGAAAGGAATTGGAAGAAAGAACCGACAAAGAAAACAAAGTTAGAATTCTTATTCTAACTTTCGACAGTTCTAACTTCAAGCTAAACTACAGAATAAAAATCGTATTTTAAATAATTACTTTTACGCAAGTAATCACCTCGATTGTTTATAGATAAAGCCCGGGTCTTAGTGTCTAGCTAAACACATTGTTGCCATTTTGAAAAAAACTGCTCTCAAAAGTGGTTCTCCCAAATGATTTAATTCACTTTTGTTTTCTCACAAGAGGATTAAGAATGATCTAATTATAAAGAATTGGCGGTTAAAACATTAGCGTTCGTATAAATGAAATGCAAATTATTCGCTTAATAAATTCACACGGACCATAAATTTCTCACGCTACCAAGTATTGCAAAATACGACTGTCAAGAAATTAGTTATGACTTGTTTGTGGAAAAAATAAATATTTATTTATTTCTTCAATACATCTTGGAGCCATGGGCCATCTTGAAGTGGTTGGTATTCAGCTACACCTGGTTACACTTGAAGCCGACCCCAACAAGGTTGGGTAAATGCTAGACAGATGATGACATCTTGCGGCAGTTCTTTGCAACTTACAGCAACTTTGCATTTCCAATATGATTAATTTATTGATTTAACTTAAGAAGATTAAACCGTCTTTGGTCTCATAGAAAACCAGGCAAAATCCGCAATCCCGATCCGATCTTAAATCGAGCTCTATAAAACTTGGCCATAGATATTTGTTTCAAGGAACCAATAATGAAGACACTGGACTCAAAAAATAATAGGCGCAATTTAAATTCTGCATGAAAAAAGGAGGCCATTTTGAATTTCGGACGTTGCAACACTTCACATTGCGTCTGAAATTCTGAAGCAATGCATAAGGTCTCGATTAACATAAATATACATAAAATACACGTATCGTAACATTTATCATTGCATGTAATCGGAGCACTATCCTTCAGAAACTTGCCAAATTACGTGACTTACAAAATTACAACAGTGGAACCATTTTTTGTAATAGGACCTTCAATTGAATGTTCTACTATTATTGCATATTATTTTGTATCTATGTCTTTACATTATTATAAAATAAAGTCACCCTTAGTGTCTGTCTGTGATCGCGTTGTTCTTGTAAAAATCGTTTACACCATCATTTACACAATTTATTTCGAAAGGTTCATGTGTATGACACGTACTCGTATACTTACGAGTATCTTACTAGTTTTATAAATGCGAAAGTTTGTGAGGATGTATGAATGTTTGTTCCTCCTTCACGCAAAAACGGTTGATCGGATTTCGGTGAAATTTGGCACACAGATACTTTATAACCTAGATTAACATATAGGATATATTTTATCTCGGTAGTACGATCCCGTGGGATAATTACCGAAAACGGCGCGGGAGCCGCCGCGGGAATGAGCTAGTCTTACGTATAAAAATCTCGAGGTTTTGTCAAGTCATAAATACTGTGAGAAACAGAGACGGGCCGCTACTACTGAAACTGTAGAGGTGTGAAATCAGATAAAGTTTCAGTATACAATTATACATGTCAATGTAATGCAATTTGACTGACATGCATTTTTTATATTTTTTTTTTCTAGACTAGACTTGAAAGTAAACGCTAAGGTCAGAATACTAGATCAAAAATATAAATAGCTTACCTTGACAAATATTAGAATATTGTTACTGTTACACCTGTCAGATTGAATTTGAAATGTCGTGTTTCAAGATTAAGTTTTATTGAGGCTTGAATAAATTTTGCACCTGGTTGATTTAATGGCTTTTGAGACTAAAAAGTTGTTAGAAAAAAACCTGGCATACTTTTTCATTAATTCGCAAAAATAGAAGGAAAAATGCACGTAATTGTTTTCATGTTTTAAATTAAGCCAAGCCAGTCCACAAATAAAGAAAAAAACATGACATTACTTTTCCATCAATTTGCAAAAAAAAGAAGGAAATTAAATCTAAATTAAGTCCAAGCAAATAATTTCATGGAAACAGAAGGCAGACTATTATCTAATCCTCGACCGTTGGTGTGTTAAATTGCAAAGTAAATTGTATTTTCACTCATTTAACAACAGTGGCAAGGAGACCAAACTTAGCAGCACCTGCATTATACAACCGACACCTCTTAACGACCCATTGTCTTACAAGAGCGGAAATTATAATTTAGTTCCGCTTCCAACTCTGCTGGATCTTACAACATCAATAAGGGAGGGGCCACACTTATTGACGCTGAATCGGCTTGAGCCGATCATGTATCACTGCATTTTTCGCATTTTGTTCGGCGCTTTTCACCACTGCTCTCGAAACAGTGACAGAAAACATCGTGAGGTAATTGGCATGGCCAAGAACCAAAAAAAAAAGTAAAAGACTACTGTGTCTACCACTTATCCTTCACTGGGCTCACGTGGGGTGGCCTGGGTCCCAGCAGTGGGAACGCTTTAGCGTATACGCGTTCAATGTTGATAGACAAACCAAATTTTTGTCTTTTCATTGTAATAAAAGCAGGTTTAAAAGAAAACTTTTCTATAATATTGTACAGAAAAAAGGTCTGACCAGCTCAGCCGATTTCGTATTGGTAAGTATGGTCACTGCCTAACCTCTCATCTTCGAGTTCACTATTGTATGTAAAGCGTCGATAGGGTCAGTCCATTCATTGCTATTCACCCGTCCAAGGTTTAGACACATGGCCTCAGCTTCCTCCGTTACTCTTCAAGCGGACAGTACAATGTACGTGAACCATTGTTGGCATCGCTGCTGCTGAGAACAATGAAAGCTCTATCTCAATGACATCTGAGTTGAGCGATTCGTCTAGCATGTCGCCTGTAGGCCGTACAACCACGTGTAAGGAGTGTTATACACTTATTCGACTGGAGGAGCTCGTGGCTAAATAATAACAGCCCGTCGATCTTCAGGTTAAGCCGCGCTTGCCTAGGTTGGTCCATGGATGGGTGAACACCGAGGCGAGTTTCTTCCGTGTCTCGGAAAGTACGTTAAGCCGTTGGTCCCGGATGTCATTTGTAGATCTTTGACAGTTGTTACACCCGAAAGTCTAACAACCAGTCTTACCATGGGGCATTGTATTATCAGTACTAAATGGGTTTTGGAGTTCAGATAGGCAGTCTCTTCATGTAAATTACTGGTATTTACGACCCCAAAATATTTGGTAATAGGCTAGCCTTAGGCAGATGATGATACACACACATAGTCATGTTCGAGTCGGCATTACCCGTTTAAGAGAATTTTTTAAATCCTTCCTTACTGTCAATGTACGAGTATTAGGAACACTTTTGCAAAATTTCTTGTTTCTAGACCCCGAGGTTTAGTGGTGAGTGAATGAATAATTTTAAGACTTTTATTAAGTGGATACTATTGGCAAAAAAATCACTCGGCGGTGCTCAAATTATGCCAAGCCGAATCGCACATGATTCAGAGACGATGAGATACCGAACGGAATTTGCCGATCAACACGATCCGGATGAAAGTATGTGTAGTAATTACTTTGGATCAGTTTCATTGTTCTATCCGAACAAGTTAGTGTGTAGCAACCCTTATAGACAAGACACATTTGAGTGAGGGCCTTGAGATTGAATCAAGTTAATCCCTGTGAGTTTGTATTGATTCACATTTTATGTTACGAAGGGGATTTACAATGTTTGTAGCCTTACTTTTTTCTCTAGTCTCTATGTTTTCTTTCTCTTCAAGCCTTGAATACTGATCGTTCACAATTAACTCTGTTCTATTTTCGTTGTCTGTTATAGTGCTGCATGGTTCTATTGTTGCTTGAATGACACTGAGGGGTGGGGGAGGGGAGGTTGATGGAAAATGATTGTGGAAATTGTATGGAAAACAAAATGGCGTCGTAAGTTCTCATTAAGACCTCACGCTAATATAAGTTTAGGGGTATGAGGAACAGGGTGTAAAGTTCCTCATCCACCGTTTAAAATGGGAGGATGTTCCGACCAGACGGGTGTTGTGTCTGGTGGCTACTGGGCTACAGATTGCCCGACAGTTATTTTAGGGTTTTTTTATGTTCTTATTAAGCGGAGTATTCTATTCGTGCGATGCCATTCTCCCAATCTTGCCCATTCTTCTCCATAGAGATCTACGTCTTGGAATGGGCAACTACAGTACTTTCACAAGTTATTATTATATGCCTTGTGTCTGTGACCGTAGCTTCGGGTTCTTTGTTTTTTGTGACATTCAAAAGTGCCTGTAATGGTCTAATTGAAATAAATGCTTTGAGTTTGAGTTTGATGCAGGAATTTGATTTTAGTTCTTCATTTGCGTCAAAAAAGGCATGACTGTCCTTTTTGGTTTTCTATCTATGTTGCTACAGAACCATGCAGCAGTATATTTTCGTTGTTTGTTTTTATCTCTCTCTTTAATACAACATTCATTATTGTCATCAGAATATTGACAGCACTTAGCAGTAATTTACTAGTTTTCGATACAAATCAAACGGTTTACCTTGAAACTGATACATTAATTGCATCCGGAATATTAATATGAGTAATATATCCTGTATTATCGTATGTTGTAAATAATCCTAAAACAGTATCTTGATCCGAATGTTGCGAAGCTGTCATGTCTGCATTGAATAATTCATTGTAACCTACATATTTTGTTGGCATTTGTTTTACTTCTTTTTTCAAAAGATCACCGTTATGATGCATATTTGAGGTTTTGTAGCGGTACCTAGAGGGTCAGTTAAATTGCGGGCATGGCTCCTTACACCAGACCCTGACGGATCACCATCTGCTTAGCCTTTTCCCAACTATGTTGGTGTCGGCTTCCAGTCTAACTTTATGCAGCTCAATACCAGTTAAATGGAGCGACTGTCTACCCGACCTCCACAAACCAGTTAGTACTGGGACTACTGGGTAATGCGATACTCCTTGGTAAGACCAGGCACTATACGGAAATATAGGTCAGTGTCCTGTATCCGCAGCTAGTCCACAATTTGTCCGTCGGCTACCATCTTGACTAGATCATTTACCAGCGGTAACAATTCGTGAATTTAATTGTCGGATGTGGACAGCTAGTCTGCAATTTGTCCGTACCGGTTCGACCGAACTTAAATTTAGATAACAATACGTGAATGTAAGAAGCCTTGAACATCGCCCCCGAACATAGCTGCGCGTGCGCAGTGATTCGGAAGAGAATTTGCATTTGAAATGTCCTTGCCAAACTTTGGCTTCGTCATCCTTTTCGTTTGTTTAAATTGGTCTTAGTTTAGGAAATCTATTAGATTCGCTGTTTTTGACTAGATTATTCAGCAATTACTATAAATAGAATCATGAGAGCAAATTGGTTATATCCGCTTTTAGGAGTTTAGTAACCTTCAGGTGATTATGTGTAATTTTGGTGAGATTTCTTTCTGGATTGCCTCGTTGGTCTAGTATCGCAAGCGCGACTGCTGAGCATGAGGTTTTGGGTTTGATTCCCAGGTCGGGCAAAGTGTTATTAGATTTTCCTTCAGGAATTTCGTGGCAATGGCAATAGGCTCGCCCCCTATTACACGGGACTTAGACATACCTGGTGAAATGTGGGTGTAGTTACACCTCTGCCTAACCCATCGGGGATTACAGGCATGATGTTGTTTAGATTTCTTTCTGTGTAGACAGCCGGGACCAACGGCTTAACGCGCTTCCCTAGGCACGTAGGAACTGTACTGTCAAAAACTCGAAGACATACGATACCCCACACTGAGCTCGCGTTGTGGATTCCCCACTCTGAGAGAGTGGGGAATCCACAACGCGAGCTACAGGCAGCTCTCTGTCCCAACAGTGGGAACATTATTATGCTAAGCACCTAACTAGCTTTTCCCTGCTCTCAACCTGTCACCACGCCCAGTTTAAATCCCGTTGAACACTAAAAATGTCCTTTGTATTCAAGCCACGAATTCGACCTTTTCAAACAATGACGTATGCCAAATGCGATGAAGGCAAATACGTTTAGCTGCGGTTAGATAAAACGCGCCGATTGCAGGCCAACCCTTTGCTTAACTAACTGTAGTTAACTGGTTGTGCCAACGACACTTAACTGTAAATTTCTTTTTTTTTTTTCATTTAAATTTATCAGTGAAGTAAATAACATCACGCCTGTAATCCCTGTAAGGTTAGACAGAGGTGTGTCCTTTAGCACGCCTATAGGGTGACTGGTAATTAGTGACCGATACTTAAACACGTGCCGCACGAGCCGCGCGGGTGCTCTGCCTACCCTCTGTTTCACAGTACGATAATAATGAGACAGCACGGCGTCACGCGGCTAACAGCTGATAGGTCACAGGCGTGCGCACGCGAATTTCATACGGCTGTTGTGTTATTGGGATAAAAGTGAATGAGTATAAAAAGTTTTTCTTTGGGAAAGTTGTTTGTTATCATGAGTACAATCACGTGTTTAAGTATCGGTCACTAATTACCAGTCACCCTATATATGTCACCAGTTATGTTAAAGTCCCATGTAATAGGGGACAAGCTTATTGCATTGTGCCAAAGACTATGATTTATAACTTTAAACTCATTACCAGGTGGCTGATGAACGTGTGATCTATGATTGCTTTAATGTAACATGCGTAGATTAAGGGCATGTTGCTTCAAAGCTGCATCATGTTTCTAGACGTTGCCCAACTTTGGTCGGGTCAATTTTCAGTCGGTACTGCAAAGAAATTAACTTGGGTGGTTCAAAAAGTTGACGATCGTCTACGTTTGGAAGAAGGCAATTTGAAAGTGCAGCAGTAAGATGACAGTGATCTGATTGAATTAATTTATTATAAGCTAACACAACAGAATACTGACGGGTTTAACAGCGGGCCCCAAACTAGACATAGCCTGTATCTTGGCGACCAAAACAATACCCAAATTAAATTACAATGTTCTGCTAGCGCAAGAAAAATAACTTAGATTTCTTATTATTAGCAAAATGTGATCAAAGAAATAAAACTAATAATTAATAACATTGAAAATAACTTAAATTAATAAGCAAATTGTGATTGCAGAAGGAAAAATTAAAATAAAGTAATAATTTATAATATTAAAAAAACAGTCTTTGTCAAGTATAAAGCATGGATTATCACATACTTAAATTTTTCAGTCAATGTCAAATGAAGCAACCAGCCTACCCAGTGTAAAGGCAAACAATCCAATTAATAAAGATCGCCAAAATACCCTGTCACTTAAACCTGACCACAGCATTACAATGGAATTTAATTTCGCATATTGTCGCTTTTAATGTACTCGTTCACTGATAAATGATCATGGGCCTCAGTATGATTCTTTTATTCGTCAATTTGGTGCTTATTACGAAATTTTTGACTGAATTTATTACCGAGTGACACGTTTTTATAATAACAAGGCTTGATGGTCATGTCTGTAATGTACTGTTCAATGTTATTTTGCGTAAACTTGTTAATTTATTGAGGATTATAAGGTTGCTAATGAGTTAAAGAATCCTACTTACATGTAAAAGCTTTTATGCATGAATTAAAGGACTTTTGGGTGTAAAATCCAAAAGAAGACTGGCAAGTTTCTTGTTTTCTTTAGTTGTGCAGCTTAACAAAAACAAATTAAAGAAACATACTAAGAAGCTTTTCTTAGTATGTTTCTTTTACCTTTTTTTTGTTTAATTGTTTCATATAGGTACTGTTCAGGTCTTCTTCTTAGCGTGTCGATGGCAAATTATCATTAAATATTCTTTTTTTATGGCTTGCTCGTTAATTGGCGAGAAGAGGCACGACCTCGAGAAAAGTGGAAGGAATGGGAGTAAACTTTTTCCCGGGAGTGCATGGGACAAGACAGGCTGACAAAAGAAAACCCAAAATTCAGCTATTCGAACTCCGCTCCCTGATGTAGTCATAAGATCGTCAAGAGCGCAGGTGTCAGGCCATGCAATGCAGCACAAGTTCAAGTGAACATAAGTTTCAGTTACGAATGCTTCTGAAATTAGGTGCGAACACCAATGCCATCCTTCTTTTGTTTTTTTTTGTTCCTCTCACTAATTATTTATTTATTTTGTTCCAGGTAAATATCCATAGAACTTGAAAGCTGCGAGAATTAAACCATTACATCAATACCGTAGGTCTATTAAGTAAGTAACAACTTGTTTCGTGCGCCGGCGCAATTAATATGAAGCAATTAAACGGCCGTTAGGCAAATTAGTACCTACCTGCCTTGATCACCTAGAATTATGTACAGCACATTATATATTCAAGTATTGCATTAGATGCATTCCTTTAGGTAGGTACTTGATACGTAAAATATACTAAGGTTCGGATAATAGGAAAACATCACGCCTGTAATGTCAGAAGGGTTAGGCAGACGTGAACAGTTTAGTTGAATTTTTAGTTTCATGTAATAGGGGGCGAGCCTATTGCCATCAACCGGGCACATATCCAGACTCCGTGGCTGCTACTAAGAAATTCCTGATGGAAAAACACAATAGCACTTTGCCCGACCCGGGAATCGAAACCAGGACCGCAGACTCAGCAGTTGTGCTTGCGACCACTAGACCAACGAGGCAGTCTTACTAGATAGAAAATATTTAATTCCAAGGAAAGTCAAATAAAGTATCAAATTAACTAGGGATCCAATTAACTCATAACACCATAAACAATTAACATTACCGTAACAGACTGCAGCAAACTGCGCAACGCACTGAAGCGCTGCAAAACATCTCATGATTGAATCGTAATAGCACAACAATAGTTACAATCGATAAAAAGTGCAACAAGTAATCATTACATCAGCCCACCTAATAACTCAACTGCAGTAATCGTTCACTTTCACTCGAATCGATGATTCGATGCATCGGACGGCGCCGGCGCAATCAAAGGTCGACCGACCGAGACCATTTCTTTCGAGATTCGACAGATAGTTTCGATAAGTTGAGTAATTCGATCGATAGGTGCCCATGTCAAGATGGAGGATAAAATTTTAACTTGTTATTGAGAAATGTTGTTAAATTATGCATTATTGCCTAGTAGTGTCTGAATAGAGTATTTTCTTTCAATCTGTGGACTTTAAATCGTGCTAGATTTCAAAGCAAAGTTACCAATTTAGTTGCAAATGAAAATAGCAATATAAACAGGTCTCTTAGATTGAGCAACAACAACAAACATTGAATCATAGTGAAACATCGAATTTCAATGGATAAAATAAATGAAGTAACTAATCCTGAATATAATACGAAGATTATTAAAGCGCCAAACTAGTAGCTGAGTTCTGGGCCGACACAAATTAGATTGCCATCGACACGATAAGAAGAAGATACGAAGATCAACCATATTGTAAAACAAAAAAGTATAAGTAACTACAACGATTACAATAACAAATAGTGATGTTACACAATTAATAAAAAACTCCAACCTCCAACCATATTCGTCACCACACGAGAACAAAACGAAACAAACGACCGAATGAAAGCGAAATTAATAGCGAACAAGAAAACAATCAATTCTCGACTCAATCGTAGAAAATAGAAAGCTGTATTGAGGCGAAGAGGTCGCTAATGCACACGGCCTCGGCGCGCGCGCAGCCTCGACCTTGTCGGTCATTAGTGTTGCGACATCGAGTACTGCACTGCAACCCTATTACCTAATGTCGATGTCGCGGGGATTCGATTACGTGGGATCTTCGAAGAATCTGAGTGCAAGGTTGCATGGTTTATAGGTCTTCTAAGTAGGATGACCTAGGTGTGGAATTTGTAGCGTATTTGCTTCTATAGTGTTGTCTGTTGTTAAATTGAGAATTGAAGAACTAGAACTTTAATTGAATACAGAAAAACGCAGTTTTAACTTTTAACTTTTCGATATTGAAACCCTATTAATCGATAAGCTTTTTCTAATGCTACTCAAATAAGCTCGTACAGTAGGCCATACATCAGATACTCAGTCAGTAACAAATTGACCTTAGGCTGGCTTAGCGTTGTACGGAGTAACAATCTTTAAAAGAATATGTGGCCAGTTCATACTGCTTCTATTACAACAGCCTACCGTACATAAAGATTCAAATCTAATTTCAATAATCGTTTTCACTCTTAATCATTTAATTAATCACATTTGAAATACACATACCCGGACAAGATAGGCTTAATTAGAACCATTCTTTGTACAAATGCCTTTCGATGCACTAACAATGTAATTTTCCATCGAGAATCGTTAGTCACTTTGACAGAAAATGTAGCAATACGACCTTGCTTGTAAAACTAGACGTAAATGGTAAACGAGACCTCAACGATTGATCGATTGATATATCTTTTATTAATAAAAATACCAATGCTTTTGCAATGTTAAACAATGTGCTGATAACTAGTCTCTCGATTAACAACAACCTCCAATCTCGCGACAGTCCAACGACAACACAAAATCGATTAAATGCCATCAGATACGTTTAATCGATTACTCGGTCGGCTGACACAGATGCAATAAATTATGCATCAATAAATGGAGAATTCGGTTTTGATTAATTTTCAAAATAGACGATTTCCTGCTTAGGTTCGATGCCTATCTTATAACAGGTTACTTGTGATATAAGAGTAGGTAACTGAAGTTACAACATGGACTCCATTTAATCCGGTTGTTATTACAAAATATTCATCAAACGTTCGATAGACGTCAAAATCTATGGCAAGCATTAAAGCATCGTGCATGCTAATATCATTACTCTTCAAATCAAAATAGAGTTTATAGTTGTGTGCATGTATTTTGAATATCTTATATGGAGTGCCGTCAAACGTTCTAAATATAAGTGTAACACTATCTGGCAGATTAGCATCGATTATTTTTTCGTCTTTTTCTTTCGTTAGATCGCTTGACTAAAACAATATGGGCTCAATATCATTACCCATGGTTACTCCCCCATGTGTGCAGTGTTGAAATCTGAAAGTACTTTAGAGTTGCAATGCATGTGTGTTAGGCTGTGTTTATACAGGACTGACAATCTTTGATGGAAAATCAGACTTACAAACTTCATTTTTATACAAGGTACTGAGCCTTGAAATAAAACTATCTACTGACTTCAATCTTGAGTACTTACATTAAGAAAAAATAGCTTGTCATCTTTGCTTCTCCTTACATTTTATCCCAACTTATCTTCATCAAACACAGTCAATCGATAACAGCAAAAGTAATCAGTTTTTGCTGCTTCGATCGTCCCTTTGGACATGTCTTTACATGTCCCAAGCTTCATAAGTTAATGCAATGTTGCAACAACTCGACCGCGAAACATTTATTAAAGTCCGACGACCCAATCATCCATCGATGTTTATGATCGATTATATCCGAGTCTGACGAATCGATTCTTCGTGTCACTAGTTAACGATTATATGATTGGCTCGTTATGATGTTTGTTTTTGTCCATCATTTGTAGACAATCTCGGGTAATGTGAGGTTTGTGGTTATTGATGGTGTGGTGTAAAGTTCATGGTTTTAATGGGTTTTTGTGGTCACTTATTACATTGTTGAGCCGAGTGGGAACCTCGTTACAAGTTTTTGTAAGTGTAATGACGTACGTCTTGTTTGCAAAACTATTTCCTAGCATTCTAATCTCATTTTAGATTTGCACGGCGAATAAAAACAAAACACACAAACCACAATAATATCCTTTTCTATGGGAATACAAATCCTATCATTATAACAGCAATGTGTGCACCAGCTACCTCCAAAGCGAGCTAAACAAGTCGATTGCATCCATGCATCCGTACGCAATATGCTTCAACGGAGATGCATCAAAATGATCCGTCGATCATCCGGTCGCAGTTCGTTGCCCTCGATAAAATGCATTTGCGGTTGCATCAACCGCTCCAGGCAATCAGATGACCGTGTGTACTGACCCTTATCGCGCGGTGCAAGAAATGTAAAGAAGCGACTGTGATTTTTTACGGAAGAGTGATTTGATTTCTCATCTATTTAATTGTTATGTAAGTGAAAAATTGTAGTCTCGTGTACTTGTTATATGATGATTGGTTCCATCAATATTGTGCTTATTTCGATAGTATACTCTTTAAATCCTTACTAATATTATAAATGCGAAAGTAAGTTTGTTTGTTTGTTACCTTTTCACGCCTAAACCACTGAACCGATCATCCTGAAAGTATATACGTTGTCAGGTGTACAGAAATAGACATAGGGTACTTTTCATCCCGATAAAAAGGACTGTTTCCGAGGAAAACAACAATAACGTTCTTGTGGTAGTAGATAGTGCCACGTTTCTTTCAAATCATGATTGAATTATATTATTACAAGCAGAGTACAAATAGAATTGATTGTCGAATTCTCAACGCGTGCGAAGCCGCCGGCAAAAGCTAGTTACAGACATAAAATGTAGAAATTCTACTTAGTGTTACACTATGATCAGTCTTATAACCAAGAGATGCATCAGGTTTATCAGCTCCGTCATGATAATGGAAAATGATAGATAGGTCTCGAAGGTAATCCATTTTGGGGCTGCATTGAGGCAGGTGATGACAGTACCCAACTTTTTATTCCTAGTCTTATATCAATGGATTTTTTTTTAACTTAATCTAAATCACTTCAACACTTCACTTCACTCCCAAACATAAGCTTTTCCGTTGGACGCACGCACGCAATGTTCATCTCGCTTTCCGTTCCTCCCTTGCACCGTACGAGATGAGGCAACCCTTAAGTACAATCATAAAGAATAATGGCGTAACTTAATCATAAATATACCAACTAATGTGTTCCGTGGGAAGTAAGGTGTGTGAAAGACACCTAAAGTTCCTAATGTTCCAGTATTAGAAATACGAATGGGTACAAGGTTTGCAACACTCGCTAATGCCCGCGGCTTAGCCCGGGTGGAGCTCGTTAATTGTACCACAGGATCGTACTACCGGGATAAAAAATATCCTATGTGTTAATCTAGGTTATAAACTATCTGTGTGCTTTATTTCATTAAAATCCGTTCAGTAGTTTTTGCGTAAAATAGTAAAAAAAACTATCAATCCATCCTCACAATATTTTCGCATTTTTATTCGTCATTTGTTTTTCCTTTATTTGTTTTTCGTGTGACTGTTTCCTTGTCTTTATGTTTGCTTCTCAGATTAGTGATGGTTACGGAGTTACGGATACGGATTTACGGAAGCATGTGAATTAGATGTGCACACACAGATCTATTTCATGGTTATTTACTTTGTAACTGTGTTAAACGATGCTTGATTAGATCTTGGTAAACTTGGTTATTGCAGTAGATGTCGTTTTATTCGTATGTAGCAGAATGCTGACACTTTTGGAGCTATTAACAGGGATTTACACGGAAATAACTTGCAGGCTTGAGTCTATATGAGGAAGTCTTCCGTCACTTAAGAGTGTGATGATAATTTCTGTACAATTTGATAGTAGTCTAAGAACGGCAGAGCATATACATAAATGTATTGTTTCCTGTCTAATAAAGCAATGTACGTGTTTAGAACCTCCTTGTCATTGCTCAAGTTTCAATAGAGTAAACAAATGAAACCCTACGAAACTAAGGTATTATATATGGTGACTGGTAATTAGTGACCGATACTTAAACACGTGTTTGTGCTCATGATAACAAACAACTTTCCCAAAGAAACATTTTTTTTACACACATTCACTTACGAAGCGGGCTTGCGAGCCGCGCGGGTGCTCTGCCTACCCAATGTTGCACGGTACGATAGTAATGAGACAGATCGACGTCACGAGGCTAACAGCTGATAGGTCAAAGGCGCGTGCGCGAGTTTGATACGGCTGTTGTGTTATTATGATAAAAGTGTATGAGTATAAAAAAAAAATCTTTGGGAAAGTTGTTTGTTATCATGAGTACAATCACGTGTTTAAGTATCGGTCACTAATTACCAGTCACCCTATATACCTATACGAAACTTACCAATTTTTATTTCCTAACTTCAATCTACAGTCCTGATAAGATGTTATCAAGCGATGAACCTTTAGTTTAAGACCATAAAGCTCAATTACACTAACCGTAAACCTTGGTTAATTTTTAATTACTTACTGTGTCTATTTGCGTCAGAATTAATTAGTGGCACATGATACTTTGAGCAATATCCGTCAAAGTCGGTTAATAGAAGGGAGGCTTGCCGTACACCGGGGTTGCAAGAACGTTGCAAGAAAGTGGAGTGAATGTATGAATAATATTATCAAATATAGTGGAAGAAACGCCGAGTAGTTTGGAAAAGTTAAGCAATGACGTGTTGTATCCACTAGTAAACATACGTCTATAATATAAGTGAGGTCCCAAAAGCAGACCAACAGACCCAACCTTTTTTTTCAACTCGAACTTTATTTGGATATCTGCCTAGCCTTTTCCCAACTATGTTGTGGTCTGCTTCCAGTCTAACCGAATGCAGCTGAATACCAGTATCTTATTTTATTTAGCAATGAAAGTAATAAATAACCTTTTAATGTTAAAAAATATTTTCAGTTCCTCCAACCTTTTAATGATAAAAATTATGTTACTTTGTTGACTAGTTTAGAGTTAATCAACTAGAACGGTTCTCTTAGCAGTATTGTGGTATAACATAACATCACGCCTGTAATCCCCAAAAATGTGTTCCTAATAGTACACCCACATTTCACCAGTTATGGTGAAGTTCTTTGTAATAGGGGGCGAGCCTATTGCCATCAACTGGGCACAAATCCAATAACACTTTGCCCCACTTGGGACTCGAACCCAGGCCCTCATGCTCAGCAGTCGCGCTTGCAACCACTAGACCACTAGACGCACTCGAGGTATTGTATCATTACGCAAATTATCAAAAGTGAAGGTGTAAAATGAAATGTAGAACAAACAATTTACGGTACATAATGCTATGTAGCCCTAGGGCCGGCGTTAATTTGATACATATTACATTAATATCAACGGCCTCTCATTTCGCATTCTTTCTTACGACATGGCGACGCCAATCATGCGTGAAGTTTGCTAACCCTAGTATCCGCTGTTATTTGCATTTGCATTTCATGAAATTAATTACTTTAATGAAGTAAAGTAAAGCAAAAAGGTAAAACACTCATAATTGATTTTTAAATAGTAGCTTGTAGTATGAAATTGAACTGGGGAAATTAAAATTGTTTTTAATTTTAGCGTCTTTGTTCACATTTTTTTTTCTACAGTGTATGACTATGAAGTAATAATTATTGTGCTCTAAATCTATTTTACACGCTTTCATATTATTACAATATGAATATGATACTGCAATGATTTCAATCAGCACCTAGCGGGCGGCATGTCTCAAGAAATATGTTTTATTCAGTTCAGAAAATTAATATCAACTACTTTTTCGCAATGCAACTGCCGCAGTTAAAAACTGTTAGTATGTTGTGCAATTATTTATTATTCCTTTCATCAACAAGGTAATTGTAGGCTTAGAAAGTGACAGTGGCCGTGCATTTCCACCTCCGGGACTAAACGAAGGTGAAAACTTCCAATATGGTGGCTTTAGTTCTTCCAGTCCCCGCAGGGTGGCGCTATACAAGGCCGTACTCGATTACCGATTAATCGGATGCGTACGTCAACAGCTTATCACTTGGCGTACGAAATCGATAATCGATTCCGGAAAATGGTTGAGAATTAATCGTTGAATTCGATTCTTTCCGCTATCTTGTTCCCGTCGAATGTGGTAATATAGTTAAATATTATAGTTTATGAGGCTTATAAACTGTTCGGGTTCCTGTAGCTTGAGTTAATTAGGCCGATTTGTTAATTATTCAACGAAAAGAGAGCTGAAGCGAATGTTGATCAATGATTTTAATTGGATGTTTTTGTTTCATCAATTTGTATGCCTAATTCTTGAATTTTGCTAGTTCAATCAAATACACTTTCAGTACGTTCAAGACCCATGAGTGTAATTAATGAAACTGACAGCTTTGTTAATGCCGTTTAAATGAGTTTTACAGGTGATATACGCCCTTAAGAATAAACGAATCTAGAATTATTCAAAAACACAATTAAAATTCACAAAGCACCGACAAAAACTCCCTTCAGCCTCGTACCACATCTTGGGTCAACTTTTTACCATCAAAGTCAACCTCACGTCTTTATAATAGTCCATAAGTTTTAATCTAAACGATTTTATTGTATAAAATCGAGATCAGTAGCGCAAATGACCCAGATTCTGTTCTGTAGCAGTTATGAAAACGTGCCCGCGGTCGCACGCGCGGTTGAATCGTGATGTCTGCGCCCGAGTCGATTGTCTCTGCATTGTCTCTAGACTTAAGGCTTCGAACAGGCTGTGGGTATTTTGTGCGTTTCAATTCATTCATCATTTTTCAAAGTACTGCATGAAAAAATTATGGAAAAAAGTGGAAGTACCAGATTAAAGCTTGTCAGGTAGAAGCTTGCAGATTGGCAGTCGCCTAGCCGTGTCCATCGAAGGACCGTTTTCTGATAGAGCGAACATGCTCTGGAGTGGAGGCCGCGTATCTGCTAGTGTGGTGTGTGATAGCCAGATGGACCTATGACCTAAAAAATGGTGGCTGTCAGGGTCAGACTAAATACGCAAGGTGGAGGACAGGATGTTGTTGTGCAGCTTTGGAGAAGTTTATGTTCACAAGTGGACTCTAAACTGAGTCGATTGATTTTACTATGCGGATTCGGCTGGGCGATACACTTAGTAGAATAGAAGTTCTCTTGTAAACTCTACGGGGCGTAAGATACGCCCAGTGTGTTCGGGTCCTTAGAATGGTGTAAAGATAAATATTGGGTCGCTTGTGGTTTTTTATTTGTGGTATAAATGTCGGTAATGGGTTTTATTTATTGGTCAGATTTTGAGAAATAAAGAGCAAATTCAAGGATCAAATATTTGAAAGAACTTAACTCCAGTTTGGTCTGTTTAGTTTTCGAGGAAAACTATTATGAGTATGCTAAGTTAATTGTGGTACTATGATGAGTAAGTGCAAGGAAGCCTTAGCATTTTGCATTATTTTGATTTCGATTGAGATGAATGCTGACAGTCCAATTAAATCAAATCACACATTTTTGTTATTGACATAGATAAAACAACACATACAGCTATAGGAACAGGATCTTTTGTCGCTATTGGCTGACTCCATTTAAGACACAAAAGGGCTAATCCAAACCAGATTAACCCATTCGTACCATACCGTATTACCAACAATTCCGCTCTACTTAACATTAGATTCAACCCACAGTCGCGCACAGTTCGGGAATTAATCAACAATGGCCAGTGAAAGTGGTCGCGACTGTACGCTACCGGAATACATACGAGCACAGAAGTGTTACGTTTATCCTGCATGCTTTTAGCTTAAGTGTCATAATGTAAAAGGTAACAATGGGATAAGAGATAAGTGGAAGAGATACAGTTAATACCGTTATGTCACTTTTCTTTAGATGGTATTGATATTTTGGTTGGTCAAATATCGATAGCAGTTTTGGTAATGCTGGCTGCTTTGTAGTAAGCTTTGGCAAAGGAAACAGTTATTTTTATACATAATAAAAAATATATATATATATTTATTTATAACCAACTTATACTGACAGTTTACACCACACATACAAGTTATTGGTTGAACATAAAAATCAAGTAAAACTACATAAAATTAGAATTAAAAATAAAATAAAAATAGTCATAATATTAGAAAGTAAACAATATGGTATATGTTGAATAAAAGCAAACAAAACATTTTTAGTAGACAGAATTAGAATAAACACAATGAAATTACAATAAAATGAACAAAACTAGTATCAACATAAAACTATATTTTATAAGGGATACACTTTGTGATGAAAATGAGTGAAAGAAATCAGGGTTTCAGTTCGAAGTAGATTGGTATCAATAATTATCGCCAATCGAAAGTTAAAAAGTAACAGGAATTGATAAAACCTTATAAAGAAAAGTAAAACCAGGAAGGAAAAAATCTGTTTAATTGACTATTAAAAATAAAATATCTTCCTTTCTTGTTATAAAAGTCACATAACATTTTATCGATTTTACGTAGACAATAGAAATCGGATTACGAGTACCGATTTTAAATCGCATAATCTACAAACGGAAACTTGCTATTCTTTGTGTAAGTAGTTGACTTAGAAAGATACATTACTTTAGTTGAATAACTAGAACTTGCGAAACTAGATTGACAATCTCTGGCATTGACCGTTAGCGAAAGCTTAGAATGACCAGTTTTCAAACCTAGTGTATAACCGAGTGTTTTTTACACCTGCTCTTATTGCAATGCGTATAGCTTGGTGCCTTGCGTATAGTTGAGCAATAGATTCTAACCTAATTTACTTTTGCTTGTTATATTATATTAGGACTGTCGTAACTAAGAAATGTCGTGTTTCTAATAGTCTTTGTGAGTCTGCATAAGTAATTATTTTTGTTTGTTGCTACATTTATGTGGTAATGGCAACTAAGGAGCTTTAAGTTTAATGTGATTTTTTCTACTGTGATGAGAATACGCAAGAATTAATGTATGCCATTTCTTTCTTCTTTTATGCTAGAGCATAAAAAACATCTTAGTGAAACAGTACTTACTCAAATAATGGCTTATTTGTGTTCAATTTAGAACTTTTAACACTTTTATTTTCCAAATAAAAAAACAAATGAAGCCAAATGTGTGTCAGATTTCAGTCTGCAAGAGAGGATTTACTTAGAGAGCTTGAGATAAAAATGTACGATTTTTGTATGTTCCTTCATATTTTGTCGTCACCTAACTCCAGAGCTACTTATAGTTTAATTAAGTTTGTGTTGTTACGTTTTACATTATAAGGTCCGATGGGACTGGCATGTACATAATGTGTATAAAAGTCTCTAATAATAAAATAAAGAGAAAAAAAACAAATTAAGCGAAAATAGCGCACATCCATAATGTCTAGACACAGCTTAACCTACATACAACACAAACGTTACCTAAATAATTACATTGCTAAGTATTACCTAAATAATTACATCCTATAGCGTTACAAAATAAATGAGCTGCTATAATAAGGCCCTAATTTGAGTGTTGTGTAACACGCGCATGAGCGTTAGCGCGGCGGGCGTGACGACGATGCGCATGAGTCCGAGATTCACGCACTTCCTACGTAATCATCGGTTTACGTGTAAATAGAGCTGAGTACATAGAGATTTGTGAATGAAACGAACACACATAATCACTAGACATTATTACGGGTGAGTAATTTAGAGCTAAGTAGGCGTAGTTCATAGTGCCAAGGCTCTTTTGTTTTTTGGCACATGGTAAATATCAGAATTAAAGTTGCTTTTCCAATAAACGCGAAATTATATTCCTTAAATGTTGATCAACAGCGCCCCCTCTGTCTATGGTATTAAACCGCCAAAAAAATCTTGTCATAATCGTCGTTTAGAAAAAAAAAGTTTTTTTTTTTTCGAAATTCGATCTAGCGCAAAATAACAAAATCTTGGTTACTGCGGAGAATCAGAATCAGAATCATTTACTTGTTAAACATAGGCATAAACATTAAGGACATTATATGAAGTAAAGGTTCTTGTTTTGTTTTGTCGTCGCAGTAACTCCAAGTATTTGATATTTTTAGAAAAACTGCACTTTACTCGTAAAAAGCCAGAAGTGTGATTTTCATTATACTCCTCTTTCGAACACTACATTATACACCAAGTGTTAAAAACCGAAAACAAAATGAACACCGGTGAACGCCATAATCGAATCATAATCGAGGAGTTTTACCGATTAAAAAGTTTCTAATTGTTATAATAATTGTTTTTTTTTTTGTGAATGGAACGGTTATGCTTTACAAAATTTTAAAAAAGAGCCTTTATTGGTTTTAACCGTTACATAATGAAAGAGACTTGGATTGTATAAAAGGCTTTAAGCAGGTGTATTTCTGTGTATTCATCCTTTGTTACACTGATATCTTTCATATCTTGGGGCGATACAATTAATAATAATTAAAAGAAAACGAAAGAATGGCTCATTGTTCTCCTCCCCTTCATTATTGTTAAATCATCACATGATGCCTGTTTTCCCCAAAGGCTTAGGCAGAGCTTTTAGTACGTCCACATTTCACCTATAGGTAGGGTATATAAACCGGACACAATCCACCATCCGGACTCCAGGCTGTCACTGAGGAATTCCTGAAAAACCCAAAAAGTAAAAATGAAATGCTGATAATATAAAGGGTGTAAATAGACCCTTAACGAAGCCGAAAGGCACATTTTCTCGACATCATTGCGATCATTTTTTTGTTCTGAACCATACCTGGGAACCTTCCAGATACGGAGACGTTGGAGGTCAAAGTTCCAACTTTTTTTTTAAATACTTGGTTTTAAGGTTATAACTTTACTTTAAATACCTCCATGACTCGTTAACTATTCAAAGCATCCGATAGCACAATATTTTGAGAGCGTAACATTGCGTTTTACCGTAAAACGTGAATTTTCACCCTAAAAAAAAAGTCGTTTCCCAGCAATAATTTTTGTGTAGGGTTACTTAGTTTGATATACAGAATGCTTGAGTGACAGCTTCGTGAAGAGTCCGTTTACACCTTGTATATCCTTATTTGCATCATGAAAGTACATTTTGCAGCCATTTCTAGTAAATAACATTTATTGCTCTTTATTGTTAGTATCAGTAGAGCAATAATGCGCAGGAGTTCTAATTAATTGCAAAAGATTTCTCTTCCTTACATAATCCAGACCACAGTAGTTGAATGTCCACGCTTAAAGATAATAGGCATTAGTGCATATCCATTAAAACCTACTGCAAGTTTACTTTTTGCTGACGTGACTTCTTATTGTCCACCCAATAAGGTTGATTATTGAGTGCGTCTACGCATGCTACAGTTACGGCTTATGCAAGGATTCAAATTATCTCAAATCACGTACATAAACATAGTAAGATCGTTCTGTCTGTCCGTCTGTTTGTCGCAACTACTTTCTCTATACGTGGACGTAATGGTAAAACATTTGTTTGTGATCGTAATAAGTGCGATTGCATGTGACGTAATATGGAGCAGCCCTAAGGTTAGGGAGGGACAACACGCAAAGGAAAACACAGCGGAATTTTCCATTCATAATCTAGGCATGCGTAGTTAAATAATTACAGCTGAAACGGGCCGATATTCTTTGTTAAGCAAGTTTTGGTGAGGTCGGTGTATGGGTTATCATTCTCGATTTTTATTACGCACGTTTTGGCATAATAATGGTGCCAAGCGATCAGATTGCGTTAGAAAAACCACCCTGCGGCCCATAGCTCAAGTACCTGATGTTGGACTTAAAAGAGCCAAGCTGAAGTGGGAGTGGGCTGGCCATGTCGCACGGATGCTCCCGGAGAGGTGGGCAAAGATCGTCACGCACTCGACGCCTGAGGGTGGAGATCGGCGACCTGATCATGTATGTCGCGTTTCACGTATGTAAGCGTGGCTAGAAATTGCACGGAACAGAGAGGTTTGGAGAGAGAAAGAGGAGGCCTTTGCCCAGCAGTGGGACACAATGTAGGTTATAAAAAAAAAAATGTTTTGTCACTCTTGCTCAGATTTCTTGAGTTACGTGGGACAGCCCTTAAAGTACAGTCCAGCGCATAACTGTGTCAATGTTTTAATTACATTGCGTTAAGATAAGAGTTGTAATTAAGATCACTAAGCAAGTTTGATGGGTTACATTTAAGTAAGTAAATAATTTGTTAGTTAATGTTAGCCTTTTAATGACTTGTTGACGTAACTAAGCATGTAGCGTATCTTTTGATGTATTAGATGTAAATGTACACGATTTGGGTGGTTTCGCATGATGCACACTAATTTTTAGACTGATTTAATTACTTCAAAATTGGTTAGATAAGTGAGTTTGTATATTTACGAATTTATTAAAAGTATTAATTTAGAGAGATGTGTGTCGAGTCACTTCTTCAGAATGTCTTACTTAACAATAAGATTTGTACTTTAAACTAAAATATTAATTTGTGATACAAGGAGCGTTTATCGCAGTCTATTTTTTATTATGTAGATGTCATATATTTAAATAGATCCATAAATAAAAAACGCTAAACAAAAAACACTATGAAAACACTAAACATCGGTAAATGTAAGGTAAATCTGAAGATATCCTTGTTGTAACCTTTCTCCACGAAGTACTAAAGAGTAGATAGTTTTACCCTCTCTCTTTATTATTACATGCAAATAAACTCGTCTAGCTGCAACTATTCAATCCTAACAATTAAGTAATTCCCCTAAACACTTCCTTCCTTACCACGCAACATCCCCAATAAGCGTTTCCATGTCTGTCTGTTACGTCTTAAAGAGTAAAAGTGTTTCCCAGCGTAATTACCAGTCGTACAACAGTGGAGAATCGTGCATATTTACATTAACATAAATTGGCATCCATCGGTCGACAGTGCCGCGAATCGGCTGTAGACTACCGAGAGTATCGAGAGCCTAGCACGAATGTGCGACGCGAAAATGGTAAGTCCCGAGTCCACTGACGGTCTGCCACTTTTACCTTTATGTCCTGAGTTATAAGGTTGAAAGTTGGTCGACCGTCAGTAAATACCGTGTTCAGTGACGGTCGACCACTTTTCAATTTTACCTACATATCATTAATCCATCTACTCAGCCTATCATAGTCCACTACTGGGCAAAGGCCTATCAAAAGCTCACACCACAATTTCCTGCGTCCATTTTTCGTATCCGGTCTGACCCGGCTACCTCTTTAAGTAGTCGGTCCATCTATCTAGGGGCGTTTGTCGACCTATAGCATTTTGGTATACACATTTTTGAAATAAGCACAATAAGTATCACCCACAGATTGGAATAAAATCTTAAAACGAAGTAAATATTGCGGTGAAACGAGTGTTTACAATTTTAAAATCGTTCGTATTTACGTTCCATTTGATCCGCGCGTTCGTACTAGGCTCACCGATCAACTGAGAAGCGGCCTAGCAATTTTCCGTTCAGGAAACGATTTATGTTACAGTTTTGTTACGAAACTATTGTTTATTAAGTCATTTTATATATCAGCTGCCGAAGTGTGGGGAAATGTTGGCGTGGTTAGAGTAAGTACGGATTTATTAAATTGTTAAAGTAGCTATTACGGTTGTGCGGTAACCGATGATTAGTATGAGGAAGATGTGTTGACACTTACGTTATGTTATGTTATCTAGAAGGACTATAACAATCGTTACGCTCACTTTAAATGGGTTACATTACAGTCAAGTGTCGTCATAGTTTCTGCGTATCTAGATTTTTATCCTATTACTCAACTAGGTCAAATAATATTTCATTTCAATACGAAAGTTTAGCTGAAATCTGTTCTTGTACAGTTTCTTAGTAACCAAAGCATAAGAAAAGGTGTCCTATAGAGAAACCCAAAGAATATTTTGTAACCGCAATCCGTGGATACAATAAAAATAATGATTGAATCATTGAAGGTTAATCCTAAAGAAATCTGCGAAATATTGCGAGAGAATTCTGATTCGTGCCTACGCAAAAAATAATGTTAATTCTTTGGTTTCTTTCTTCATTGTCATTTCTTTGTAGGCTTTATTGCTTTATCCAAATCCAACGTTACCTAAGAGAACCAGTGGCTGACCAATTAATCTAAAAAAAAACTGTATTTTGAATCGCTTTTCGTTTCGCAAACACTTTTGTGCCTGTCTGTACTTAAATGAGACGAGGTGTTCTATTTTTTGTTCGTGCTGGGATTTTTTCATAGAATGCAATGTGGCTTAACATGTTTATGTTAATTGTTTTTTATTATTAAATGTTATTTGGAAGACACCAATATTGGCTTTGTTATTGTTTTATTCAGATTCCATTTCGGTGAAGTAAGCCCATATTAATTGCTGTTTTGCCTTTAGACATTATTTAAATGGACCGCGCGCTTCACCTATTTATAGCCTACTACGTATGAGAATTATGCATTCATGCATAAGTATTCCCTAAGTATTATCTACTCCCAAGCACATACCACTCAAAACACAGTACCTTACGAAATAAATTCCTTATCAATACAATTTCCTCATACAAGCATTTGATTAGTCAATACTTACGATTCGAAAATGCTGCCAGTCAGATCGAATTAGCATAAGCTGAGGCAGATACAAGCTGGTTATTTTGCGTAATATCAGAAATGCGACTTATTACTACAACTACTACACTCTTACTTAACTTTACTATCGTTTGAACTAAATCTGTCGCGAGATTTTCACACTGAGTCACGGAGGCGTAAGGTATGGAGTACGCATAGGGCTGTCGTTTAATTTTATTATCATAGTTATGATGATGTTTTAGATTATGTTGGAGTGGTTATAAAAATAATGTCGTAACATAAAATTGAGTAGTTTAACGTTGTCTAGCAATCGAAATAAGAAAGGTTTTTTTTAAATAATTCTTTCTTGTGTTGCTATTTATAATTGAGGTATTGTGTATCCTTAACGATAAAGAATAACAAATTACATTTTAAAACACATATTAGTAACTTTTAAATAAATAACATAACAATACAACGCAACTTACCAGTGCAGTTAATTTTGGAAAACATTTAATAATCAACTTGTTATTTTGATTGTTTGTTGTGAATCATGTGTACGAATGTTTTCCACAATGGTTAATACGCGGCAATACAATCTAAAACACACGAATGTGTCAGAGTCAGTAGACCATATTCAAATGCAGTAAACTTCCTTGCTAGCTATTTACGATTACGGCACTAACATAATATATCCGTCAACACTCTTGAAATATTACTTACCGAGAATGAATGATTACAGTTCCATTCATAAGCTATGTAGAACAGCGTGAACTACTTGCTATAATGTTGGTCTAGTGCACGTATGAGCGACTCCAGAAAAGGGGATCCTGGGATCGATCTCCAGGTAGGTTTAAGTCTTTTTGAGCTGTCCTTCTCTGGATTTTTGCTTGGATTTAAAGAACAGGCTCGCCCGAGGGCCTAATCTGTTTACTTATCCAATGTTGTTATTTGGTATTTGTGCTAGTGAAATTCTGGTGGACTACACAATTTTCACCTCTGTATATCCTAGCAGGAAATGAGCGTAGCTTATGTTATAAAATACGTGACACTAATATTATAAATGCGAAAGTTAGTTTGTTACCTTTTCACGCCTAAACCACTGAACCGATCATCCTGAAATTTTGCATATACGTTGTCAGGTGTACAGAAACGGACATACCACCTTTCATCCCAAAAAAAGTACTGTTCCCAAGGAAAACAACAATAACATTATTATGCTCATAGATGGCGCCACGTGTCTTTCGAATCATAATTGAATTACAAGCAGAGTACAACCCAAATTGACTGTCAAATTGTAAACTAACGCGAGCGAAGCCGCCGGCAAAAGCTAGTTTCCTATAAAGCGTACTAATTTCTTTTCGACTTTTTAAGATTTTTCGACAGCCCTATTCTTATAAAAGGTGAGGTCCATTGCCATTTATTTATTGGTTCCAACATTTGAATTAGGTTCTTGATTGACGTGACATTACAGCAACATGTAATGATGTTGTTAAGGTTGTTATCGACGCAACCATTTGCATATGAATGTTATCATGGAGTCTATAGTTCTTCTGATGAAACGTTTTGATTGTATGTATAAATGTATGTATATGTAGTTAAAAAAATGGAGTTCCTAATTTTATCGGTATATCTGCTGCTTATTTTGTAGGGCCAGGTATTCGCTTTAAGGCTTCTATTTTTGAAGATTTTTAGTGAAAAACTATAATTATCGCATGTTAAATTTTGCTTTACTCAGTAACCATGTTTTCTTTGTCTCCGTTCATGGTGTAAACACAATCGAATTATCTGTGTGATACCTACTAAATATTAAAAAAAATACATAAGAACTTATGAAACATTATGTTGATCAATTGCTTGATATCACTGACTGCAGACGAAACACATCAATCAGATCATGAGCCTCTCAAACGTTATACTTAGGGGATATCTTCCGTGATTGTTCATTATTTTGAGCTCCCGATATTTCGACGCTGTTGCAAGCGCCATGATCGCGGGTTGACTGGAGAATGCGGGTGGATGGAAAATAAATTGTTAAAGAAAGACGGTAGACAGATTTGTCTGCTCTTAACAATTTAATTACCGTCGAAATATCAGGAGCTCAAAATAATAAAACAATCACGGAAGATATCCCGTAAGTGACAATATAAGTTCAGTTATACTCGTACTTAGTGATCGATATTAATTGTGCCTTCTCTGTTCCGCAGCAGTTGGTTCAATTAAAGACTTGCATAAATAAATTATTATCTCTAACAGGCTTTATCTAAGTACCCACCTGCTTTCCATAGACATTCTAAACCAGAAATCCACAATTCAGTATTGACCTAAAAACACTATTACTTAACGTCCTCAGATTAAAATTATTCCCGTAGATTACACAAGAGTATATATAAGTACTTGTTATTTTAGTACTTGTTATATTGAAATATGGCTGACCAATACCACCGATAAAGGAAATTATTTCCCATTGAGTAGAAGGCTTTTATGTAAGGTGTACGTAACTAGATCGGTCTTGTTAGCGGTATAGTGTGTATCTAAAGTAAGGACACGGCTATAAAGACTTGGGAAATGGTGCAAGTTGATGTAAGACCGCGGATAATTTGCAGCTACCTGATTGGTTTATGTAGACATTCAAGTTGTAACTTTCAAAGAATAGGATTAGGACTCGTTGGTCTAGTTATCGCAAGTGCGACTACTTAGCATGAGGTCCTGGTTTCGATTCCCGGATCGGGAAAAGTGTTATTGGGTTGTTAATCAGGAATTTCTCAGTAGTAGCCATGGAGTCTCGATTTGTGCCCGGTTGATGGCAATTGTTGCGTTGGAAGGCCCATTAGGTGAACCGATGACCTGGTGAAGGTAGCGGGAATCCGCTGGATGCGAGACGCACGGGACTGGTCAATGTGGCGTCACTTGGAGGAGGCCTATGTCCAGCAGTGGACGGCTTCTTTCGGCTGAAATGATGATGATGATGACGATGATGACAATATTCTCGCCCCTTATTATATAGGACTTGAACACCGTTTTGCCACCGTATAATTAAGAGTTTGTATTTTTGTTCCGTCTCCCCAGAAGAATATCATGCTATCAGCGAGACCTCTTCCTACTCGATAAAAAGCACTTCCATAAATAAAATGTCACCTTCTGTTACTTCAGCTATTTTATCAATCTTGCACCAAACACTTTAGAACGGTGGCGCGTGCGCTGCAACCCGTAAAAGACGTTTATCTTCGACGAGGTACGGTCAGCAACGAAAGTCATCGTCGGATCACAAAATTATTATTTTGGTTCATTGTATTTCAGCATTCCATTCCAAATAGCTCGGAATTCTTTTGGCATCAACTATGGTATTTCTTTATCGTGTGGTTAATGCCTGTCTTGGTGTCAGAGGTTTTATGCCGCCCATGGGCCTCTGACTTGGCTTTACATGCCGTCGAGAAATATGTCTCAGACAAGCTGGTTTCTTCACGATGTTTTCCTTCAACGAAGCAACTGATAATTATACAATACGCACATGAATGAAAAAATCAGGGGTGCGTGTCTTGGGTTCGGACTTGATACCTGTGCATCAAGTATGGTAAAAACAGAGGAGACCTGTACTCAGCACTGGGTGAAACAAAACTACTATTAAGGATAGTGAATTTTCTTTTAGTTTTCTGCCCCGAATTTAATTAGGTAAATACTTAGCTCAATAAAGATGGTAAAAAAAAAGTATAGCTCGACTTTTATCGCTGACTGTACCGTGAACATAACAGTACTGCTTCGTTTAATGGCAATAGATAATACTAGACTGTACCCATAGAGTATATTGGTGCAGTATAGAGGGGAATTATCTCAAGTAAGGTGTTCCTTGTTGGTCAAGCAGGATTTATTGGCGGGATTATATTTGTGATAGGAGTTTAAGTGTTGTTATTGTGAGAAAATAGAGGATAGTAAGTAAGTATATCAATACCTTTAGGCTCAAAGGGCGTATCCACCAAAACACGATTTTTTAAGAGAGCAAAAAAATTAAACAGTTTTTTGATTTAACTTTTTTGTGCTTATAATGACAAAACTTCTTACAATTTTGAGATAAAGAACATCGTAAAATAATTTATAAAGTAAATCTAACAATTAAAAAATTGACTTCGTATACACCCTATTTTTTTTGCGAATATCGAAATTTTAAATATACTAATTACGCATTAAAATCTCATTTTAATGGTATCGATATGCTCGCCAGCATGTGCGTAAGTGCGCAAGTGTATGCGTAGTGTGGTGTATTTGCACGCCGTAAGGTAGACTGTAGCCCATCTCATTAATACGGGGTGTAAACAGACCCTTCACGAAGCCGTCAACCAAGCATTCTGTACATCAAACTAAGTAACTTTACGCAAAAATTATTGCTGGGAAACGACTTTTTTTTTTGGGGTGAAAAATCACTTTTTACGGTAGGACTCAATGTAACGCACTCAGAACATTGTGCTGATGGATGGATTGAATAGTACGGGGGTCGTGGAGGTATTTAAAGTAAAAATCTAACTTTAAAAACATGTATTTAAAAAAAAACTTGTGAAAAAGTCGGAACTTTGACCCCCAATATCTCCGTAACTAGAAGGTTCCCAGGTATGGTCTAGAACAAAAAAATGATCGCAATGACGGGGAGAACAAGTACCTTTCGGCTTCGTTAAGGGTCTGTTTACACCCTTTATATGTACAACATCTTATACCTGTACCTACATTCAAAGCAAATAAAGTTCTGATTCTGATTCTGAAGTAAGGACCCAGAACTTGTTCTTTAGTAAAAAAAAATTAAAAAAAAATGGTATTAAAAAAATACAGCTTTATCCGGTTAGACCTACGGTGAAACCTGGTCCCGACATAATTGGGAACAGGTGATGATGAACTTTGGTAAATTATCATCATCACAATTTTTGGCCTCTCGTCCTATTCTCTAATTTCTTCTCTTTCAAGCTCTTCCGTATTAGTTAAATCACATTCCCATCAAATATTACATACACGCACATTGCATCACATGAAAACATTACCGTGTATGAAAATGTTCCTGTTTTATGTTACGTTCATACAACTTAATACAACAATAAGCTCTTACATACATGTTAGGTATATTATGTATAATTTAGCACATATGAATCGTGACTGACGCAGGAACTATCATCCCGATCTGTTCCACAAAGAGATGACTTGATAAGAGCCATGCGTCTGCCAAGTGGTTCAACGAGATTTAAGATAGGACGATCGGATTTTTTGATAGCATTTGGGATTCAAGGTTGAGTAGTGTGTCAAGAACAGAAAACACGTCAGAAAATGCTGAAATATGAAATGACTTGGATAGCTGGGATGGAATCAAACGACAACGACTCTACAGCACAGCTCATAATCGCAAACTGGTACGCCTTGACAATAATGGAAGAATATTATATTTTGTACTCCTACCCACTATAAACTAATTATTAACACATATATCACAGTGGTCTTAGGACATAACAGGATAGTTTTTTGAGACGGGACAGTCCTCACTGTCCCGGCCCTCGTCTTATCCGTTGAAGCTACTGAAAACTTAAAACGTTAATCGTAATTAGCAAACTGTATTCAGAAATTTTGTAAAAATAAAGTCCCGTCTTCCCCATCTTTAAATTTACTTAAAAATCAGGAGGCATTTTTTTCTACTGTCTTCATCAGTCTCCTGCCCTTAATCCAGTTTATTTAGAGTCGGCGCAGCACGTCTTCTTCTTCCATACTTCTCTATTACTTGTCATCTCAGCAGTCACCTCCTTTCTAGAAAATTTATCCTTATCACAGTTTATTCGTGGTGTGTTTTGACAAACCAAGCTGTTCGTTAATATAATTATGAACACACCTTGGCCAATGTTTCATTTGTATGAACACTTTGAGAGTAGAACTAATGTTATTGTCCTGAAGTGTAGCAAACTTATTCAAATAATATTAAGTTCAACGGCCATAACGATTTTTTCCGCTTCTATTTCTTCATGCATAGTGAAAGTATGACCGAGAGAATTATATTTCAATCATATATTTGGTTGTGGTTTACTATCGTTTTCAATTATAATAAGATCCGTATCATGACTTTGTGAATTATCATGACTATAATTATGAAACGTTCATTGCAAAAAGATTATGAGTAGAAGAAAGTAATGTTTTCTTTCTCAAAAGCAGAGTGAATCGTTTGAAATTACCAGTGAACACATAATTAGTCCTTTTGATACGCTCAGGCAGGGCCCAAGATTTAACTCGTGTGGATATGCTTTCTCAACATAAACGTACCTAATATTTTTTTGACGCTGCAGGGCAAAAAATATAAACTTATACTTTTGCTTGCCACCCTTTTTCTTACATAATAAGCGCAAGAGTGTATTAGAAATGTTTTGGATTAACATCTAGCATAAAACTGCAATGCAAATCCACTAGAATTAACTCCTTTCAATTTCCTTAAATACAACGCATAAATTTCATGCCTCTTACCTCAATTTTCGCGACGATTGATCTCACTGAGTCCCACACTACCTGTACCTAGTGATGGTAAATTCCCGAGAATATTCTCCTTGCGAGAACTTTGCTGTTAAGTTCTCGAGAATATTCTTTTGGAAGGGAATTTACGAGAATTTAAAAATTGAATGACTCTATTGAATCGATCTATTTTTAAAGTAATAGTTTTGAGTGCATTTGAACGTTTAACTAAGTTGACAACAAAATAAACTACTCCACAACTTAAATTCTCAATAAATTCTCCTGAGAGAGAACATTGCCGAGAATATTTCCGAGAAAATTCTCATAAATTCTCTTAAATTTCGTATGGATATTAATGTTAAATTAGGATTTCTGTATTAAAACAAACTTTATGACTTACTAATCATTTTATCTGCCTAGCCTTTTCCCAAATATGTTGGGGTCGGCTTCCAGTCTAACCGGATGCGGCTGAATACCAGAATTTTACATGGAGCGACTGCCTATCTGACCTCCACAACCCAGTTAGTACTGAGTAATACGATATCCCTTGGTAAGACTGGTTGTCAGACTTAAGGGCCACTGACTACTACCTGTAACGACTGTCAACGATCTACAAATGACAGCCGGGACCAACGGCTTAACATGCTTTCAGAGGCACAGAGGAAACTCTGTATGTAATGGGCGGTCACCCATCCACGGACGACCTAGGCAAGCGCGGCTTAACCTTGAGATCGACCCGAGCGGCTGTTATTATTGAGTCACAAACAAACAGCTTTAATAAAAATTAAAAAAAAATATATAAGAAAGATTTACGATGTAAATAATCAAAATAAAATAAAAATCTCAATCCCAACAATTTTTGAAATCAAATCAAATTGCTTATGCAATATCGTCCATTGACAACAATTGATCCACGTCATCTAAGTAGATGTGGTCTGTTTCTGTCAAGACTACCGGCTCATCCTCTGCCTCGTCTTGAGATGTGCTCTCTTCAGATTTGTTGTTTAAATTAATTGTAGGCTCTTCTCTTTCTCTTGTGGCAGAGGTACTTGGATTTGGTTCTTCGGACTCTTTGTTTAATAGTTTTGGTTTGTTCATAATTTTCGAATTGCAATCAGTGAGCTATCAGACAAATTTTGCCTGCTCTTTTGATGTTGAATTTATTACGTTTTTTAGTATCATGTTTGAAAATGTGGGAAAAGAGCGTTCCACAGAAGCAGAAGTTGCTGGGGCAGTAAACATTTTCAGGGTGATTGCTCCTAATTCTGTTTTTGAATATAATGTTTTAAAACTTTTTAGCCTTTTCCCAAATAAACTCTTTGCTCCATAAACCAGTGCCACATTTAAATTCAGACACTTCTTCAAACAGCTGTTGAATTGAAATACTGTCTGTCAGCCAAATTAAGAACGAAATCTCCTTCCAAAGTTATCCAATCTACGATTAGTTTTAGTAATACCTTAATTTTTTTCAAATTTCATCCACTCGTCTTCATTTAATAGGAAATTAGCGAGCGAGCGATTTTATTGTTGTGGCACGCACCAAACGGGCAAGAAAGGCCAGCGCGAAACGATAACCGCAACTAATACTTCTTAAATAAATACATTTTAGCAATTTCCACTCCGAAACCTCGTTCATTAGCCTTTTTTGGAGTAAAGTATAAAATAACAATAAAAGAAGTTGACTTTAAACCTTAGAATCAAAATATATTGTATTAAAATTTTGCAATTTTACTTCAAATTTTAAATTCTCGTAAATTCTCTGTCGGAAGGAACATTGCAGAATATTGCAGAATATTCTCGGTCGGAGAACATTCTCCGTGTGAGAATATTTCCCCGACCCATCACTACCTGTACCTAATGTTACATCAACAAGAATGTTCTAGGATCATTAAAATGCAAATGAATCTAGTCTGCGCATAATATAGGACCACTAGCTAATTAATATTAAGATGCATTGCAGCTGAATTCACTTCTGTGTGTACCTGTACTTGGGCTTCTTTTGGGTTATGACCGTTAATAATTCATGTTTATTAGATGAGTGTATCGTCAGTTACATAAGTGATATCATACCGATAGATATTATACCGTTAAGGACTTCTTAGAAGACAAGTCAATAGAATCTGTAATTTGTAAGTTAGATTAATTGACATTATAAATTGGCTTATTGTGAATACATTTGCACGCCATGTTTCGGTAGGATATGCTGAAACAAATTTACTGTAACACCTTATGTACCATATTCTAACAAATAAATATTTTGATTTGATTTGATAGTTAGTCAACAGCACATTTAGATGTACTGAATACACCCAGGTATCTCGTGGTCTCTGATGGAAATTTTTCTTCTCTTGGTTTGGAGAAAAAAAATACTCCAAATAGAGGACTTATGACTAGTTCATGGCCGCAAAGCATAGCTTGTTAAAACCAAAACGAAGTCGATCGTCATAAAAATGAAGCTAATTGCGTAGTTCTCTATGAAATAAACTCCATAGATAATCTAAATTTTCTTCCTTATAATGACATAATATCTCATAACTATCCGTTTCGACAGTATCTGTATTTAGGACCTGCATTTCTCCGTTCAATGCATTCACAACAGTCCAAACTGCATAATGAATTCACATTCCCGCGCTTCAGTTCTGTGCGCGCCTGTACTCGGTACAGCCGTCAACACTTGTTCAAAATCCAATTACACCAATTTGCCAGAATGCAAGCGTAACATTGCAATGGCGTAATATTATGGAACACTACATGGAATCCGGAACACGAAAGTCTATAAATTAAATGTTTCGCGCACGGACGTCGGGCAGCAAGAACTAAGTTAAGGTTGACTTTCCACTTGTGGGGGAAGCGGAGCGAAAAATCCACCAATGGCATTGCTTAATTTTGAACATAGAAGCACTTTGGTGTTTTTTTTTTCTTGTTCATCGCTACGCCTCCTTCAACAGTTCTGATGGATGGCCAGCCTTATATTTCATGCCTGAAATGGTGCAAAAAACTGCTTTATACGGCTGTTTAGGGAAACTGTAATTAGCGAGTTTAATCTATGCTGGTTCTTATAATATACCTTAGAATTATTGAAGTTTTGAATCGTTTTAACCCAGGTAAAACCAAGAAATATTGAACTTATTATTCAATTTGTTACATGAAACATCTAATATTTGTCTATACAAATGCCAACCCTATGGTTGGCATACATGGAGGGTGCAAATGAATCTTGATTATCAACCAAGTCTAGAACCATTCTCTTTTCTTTACAATTTAAATTTTCTCTTCTAATCTTCTCCCATTCTTGCACAATTCACGAACGTTTTACAATGCGCTTAAAATGCTTATTCCTTAAAAGATTAACAGGCCTACTTGCTATCTCTGATTTCAAAGCACTTACCCAACTTAACGGCTTTGAAGCCTAAACATAAATCAGCCCCAACATAATGAGAACCGAATTAAATCAACGTATATCTAAATAGCCATCGGCTTCAGTATTACATAACGCCGTCCGTGCCGTATTTTGTTATGCTCATTCTATGCGTTCGTTCTGGTCAGTGCAATGTGAATTATAAGATTGATGCGAGAAAGCAGGGATGGGGAACCTTCTTTGTATCTTCGTTATCACGTCGAGAGAAAATAACCCAATTGTTTGACAAAATTTAAACGAAAATTACTCAACATACTTTTACTTACATAATCAACTACGATTTCCGAGACAAATAATTTAGAAATGAAATTATTCAGTACATCAAAGAACCTTGAAGAAATGGATTTCACACTTCTATTAATGTTCATCACTTGTTATTTTGGGGTTGGTGCAACACGTAATCATCTTCCATTTTCCCCTGCCAACCGCCACGCTATATTTTTCTCTCATTCTTTACAAAATCCCTCCATCTTTTCTTTGGCCTCCCTCTCCCTCTCCATCAAAACCTGTACTCATAATTTTCTGTCAAGAGGTTTGACATCCCTGCACTAAAGAGGCTTACAATCTTGTGTTCATGATTGTAACGAAATTATAGCATCGCCTGCAGTTGCTCTAAACGTCGGAAGATATACTTGAAGCTGGCACAATTTATAGCGAAGTCTTTCTATTGAATCGATTGCCTGAGTTATTATTAAAAGTTACTCATTTGAATGCTACTTTCTTGAGAACTTTTCCTGGAAAATAAGAAGGGAATCCGAATGTTAACGTATTTTTTTTTCTCTCTTTATTTAAAGGGGCCCACAGGGGGTGCCTTTAGCGTGTGGTCGCTTAGTTAATAAGTAGTCTTTAGGTCCCTGGCTGGAGGCTTTATACTCAAGGCATCCATAGGATTAGCCCGGTTAAGCAGTAGCCAGCCTCCTAGGTTGAACTGTGAGATGGCAAAGACAAAAAAAAAACGTACTTGATTTCGGACTTATTCGTCTTTTTTTTGGAATTAAACTGAGATTACTCATGACTGCCTCATTGGTCTAGTCCAGTGGCCGTAAGCAATTGTCTAAAATTAAAAAGAACTAAAGTTAACATAGTGAAATGTATATGGGATCACCGCGCAAGCTTCCTCCATCAAATGAAAAGAATCACGAAAATCGGATTAGTAATCTCAGAGAAATCGGTGTACAGATGCTAGGGCTAAACCCGATTTCGGTCCCATAGTAAAACCCGGGAAAAACCACTGTTACATGGGACCGAATCCCCGGTCCTGCATGTCCCAACAGATGCTGGTGGAATACATAACCTCCTCCTTTTTTAGAAGTTGGTTAAAAAGCTGCACAACTCTTGCGCACACATCTTTCTATTTCATTTTCTATAAAATCACCTGCAAACTGCCTACATAACGTGCTTCACCCATTGTCCATTATACAGCTAGCTCATAAACCAATGATTAATGATACATAACACTTTACCCCCGATTCGGCGCGCGCGCATTATTATTTACGATCATAGATCGTGATCCAGCCATTAGTTGGATACGAAACAGCTTATATACTTGCTTAAGTAGTTGGTACTTAATCTGTTTTATACTTGAGGGGTATAATGCTCTAAATATTTGAGATAGGACATTAAATGTGCGCCTACGCATAAGCGCCTAACATTAAACCAAGCCTAGATCTTGGTTTAATTATAGATACAGCAATTATATGCATGATCAAGTATTATATAGCTTGATAGGAAATAGGATAAGGATATTCAAGTCTGGTTATGTTTTATTCGATATATGATTACGTACTTTATTTATAAAATTCAAATTAATTTAATATTAATTTTATAAATAACGTAAGACTTCATTGCGTAGTTTGTTTCTTCCTTACATTTGAGGTTCTATTATATTGATAACTTGTACTTGTGCTTGTACTTATGAATTGTTTTATTTGTTTCAGGTAAAATTGGCCCCAAATCAAAACACATCCCGAATCAAACGTTCAAAGATTGGATTCTAAACAGGTTTTTAATTACGACGAGTTTTTTTTAGGATCACGCTACACTAGACTATTCCAGTAAATTATCCCTTTATTTATCAATTACATTTTTAAATATTCCTCAGAAAAAACAATAAAAAAAAAATAACATAAAGGAATTATCTGCCGGAAAAAAGCTAGCAATTTTATAATTGAACATTATGATGGCAACTTTCTTAGCGCGTGAGAAAACAAATGCCAGTCACTGAAAAAACGTAAACACAAGTGGATATCGTGTTAGGTAGTGCCGAGTGTCGTGTGCGTGTTCAACACTAGACTGATTCGTAATTAATTATGCTTATCGTATTACTTACAAAGTTTTTTTTTTCTTCTTCGTATATCGCTCTGGGTGGAGTGGAAGGGAGTGTCAGACTTTTACTGACTAAAACCCATCCATGTTCCTTCTTTGCCCTTTATGTCCCAGGGCCGCGGTATCTCTTTTGAACAGTCCCGCAGCCCCGGACTTACAAAGTATTCAGTATTCTTTTATTTATAATTTATTGCAAGAAGAATAATGTGAAGAAGAAGTACCAATTTCAAGCTGGACTGTCAGCATTGCTTGCTACCTCTTGCTGCATAAGTAATATTTCATCATTCTCATATCTATTTTTATGCCGTTACAAAAAAACAAACAAGAAGAAGCGTTATCAAAAACAGGCCACAACTAAATAAATAGTCAATTAAACACTTATGTTCCAAAATATAAATAATAAATAAATAATACCAGCCTGTTACTGTCCCACTGCTGGGCAAAGGCCTCTTCTCATACAGAGAAGGCACGAGCATTGATCACCACGCTTGCTCAAGACGGGTTGGCGATTTCAGACTTATATTAATTATAAGTCCAGGTTTCCTCACGATGTTTTCCTTCACCGCTGTATGTGATGTCCAAGATAAACTTAGAAAAGTACATATGAATTGAAAAGTCACAAAAAAAAAAAAAAGTCAAAATATAAAGTTATATTAATTAGTTAGTTGTGATAAGAGATATAGTATTACCCAGTACTGGTTGTGGGGGTAAGATAGGCAGTCGCTCCATGTAAAATACTGGTATTCTGCTGCATCCGGTTAGACTGAAAGCCGACTTCAACTTTGTAGGGAAAAGGCTGGACAGATGATGACTTCCAAAATAAAAAGTTTACTATTACCCGTTCCTGCTTCTCATGGCGTAACGGGTCCAAAACTAGCCTGTTGCTAATTCGGTTTGAAATGAAAAAGGAAATCGGTTTTGCGGTTTCGGAGATAAGCGTATTCAAACATTGTGACACGTGTTTTTTTTTTAAATTAAAACGAGTCCCTGGCTCCTGCCTGGATGACAGTTAAATTATTTTTCTTGGAAATACGTAGGTACTCAGAGATAAGTTTAACATAATTATTTATAAACACAATTAAAAAGCTAAGATGCTTCTACGAAACACAGTTTATGTTCTGTAAAAGTTATGAAAGTGAGACCGCAGTGGTTTCGCAAAACCAGAAACTTGCGATATATTTTACGAATGAATTAGTCCTGCGGTGAATAAGCTGGGAATATTCTAGAACCTTAAATACTTTATATCGCTTATACGAGTAAATAATAATAATAATGGGATGACTTGAGACTATAAAACACACGCACACACAAACAGTCAAACACATACCCCTTATTAGGAATTTTGTTCCAATCAAACTCATTCTTGCAATCCTTTCTGATCGGGTGGAGTCTACAGTCAGAATTAAATGATTTTAACGGGATGATAAAAAAGTGATGGATATTAATGTTGATGTATGGAGAGGGAGAGGAAGGCCAAAGAAAAGATGGATAGATTGTGTGAGGAATGATATGAAAGAGAAAGAACTAAATGACAGGAGAATGGAAGAAGAAAACGTGTTGCGCCGACCCCAATTAAAATGGGGCAAGGGCAAGAAGATGATGTAACCCAACCGCACTACATCAAGATTAAAGATATCTGTCTTATATACTACCCAGTCTTACAGATACATAAGTATATAATTCGATCACAAATAATTGTGACCTAATTACCTGACAACTGACAAGCAACAGTTTGTCACCTGCAGATTGATCTCAAGGCTCTGAAGTCATTAGTTGTAATTATCTACAACCACTTGCTCAAGGCTCTTTCTACACTTGTGTGAATAATTACGACACTTATAAGCACCTAACTACATTGTTGGTCAATATTGTTCTTTTGACTGATAAAAAAAACTTTAGTAATGGGAACGAAACGAAACGAAACGAAAACGAGACAAGAAACGAAACAAGGAATATTTATGAGTTATCCGTTTTCGTAATTAGAAAGATTTACGCATAATTATGACAGATGAGACTAAGTAAACAACCTGCGATCATGTCGCTTGCAACAGCGTCGAAATATTGGGAGCTCAAAATAATGAACAATCACGCAAGATATCCTGTAAGTGACAGTATAAGTTTAAAACATTTCTGTTATTAACATAATAAGTAGTGAATATGGAATGGGTCCTCTTGTGTTACAATATCATTATTCTCTTGCCGGGTCGGCACAGCATGTCTTCTTCTTCCATACTTCTCTATTACTTGTCATCTCATCACACACCTCCTTTCGTGCCATAACATCCTTCACACAGTCCATCCACCATTACTTTGGTCTTCCTCTTCTCTTATACCCATCCACGTTCATATTCTTGTGCTACAATAATCAGCAATAATTCCAATAGAACTTGGTAGTTCTAAGTTCAGCAGAAGAATGAAACGGTTTTTTTCTGATGATTAGTCGGAGTAAGAATTTAATGATAACTCTTGTATCTAATTGTAAACGTTACTAGTAATCAATTTATAATTGCATAATAGGCTATTTGACAACATCGAAAAAAAACAAAAATTTTTGCTGTCCAGTGACGTCACAAGCCCCCTCTCTTGAACTTTGATGCGCTGTATCGTCGTCATTTTTTGATGATCTAACTGACGGACTAAATAGATTTTTCCAGTCAAGTACCCTATTCACATAATATCAAAAACTTAAAAAAACACAAATGTATCTTGTTGCCAAGGATCAGTTTTGAATACTAACTTGTGTTTAAATCAACTGCACTACATAGTTCTGATAAAATAATTTGTCTCTAAACTCGATAATCTATCATATCCTTCCTTTGAATACCAAATTCTGTGCTTTATAAGGCTTTAACAAATTTCAAAAAGTCGTTCAAAATTCCCATCGATCAACTATCAAATCTTTAATCAGTTTGTGATTTTAAGTGGATGTCAATGACACACTAAAACGACATGACATCTAGAAATATTTGGATTGATGTTCAAATTTCAAACCTTATTAGTCATCATCTGCCTAGCCTATTCCCAACTATATTGGGGTCGGCTTCCAGTCTAACCGGATGCAGCTGGATACCAGTATTTTACATAGAGCGACTGCCTATCTGACCTCCACAACGCAGTTAGTACTGTGTAATATGATACCCCTTGGTAAGACTGGTTGTGAGACTTTTTCGGCCACTGACTACCTAACGACTGTCAAAGATCTACAAATGACACCCGGGACCAACGGCTTAACGTGCTTTTCGAGGCACGGAGGAAACTCGGTATGCAATGGACTCCATCCTTAGACCAATCTAGACAAGCACGGCTTAACCTAAAGATCGACTCGAGCGGCTGTTATTATTTAGCCACGAGCTCCTCAAACCTTATTAGTAAAAACTTAAAATAAATAATCTGATACTTCATTATCGGATCTTACCGGATTAGAAAGGCTCTTAGCTCTTCCTAGATAGGCAGGGACAACAAGATACCACGCTTGTACAGAAAAATGTGATCCAATTATGTACAATATTGATCTTTAGGTACAGTAGGTATATAAAGTACACGGAATGTAAGAAAACACATAGTTGAAATATCGCTCATTTAATTCACCCACCAGGTGTGCAGAGAAATATAACTGATTGCTTTACTTGATACTCTATGAAAGGATGCCTTATCAATTACACAGAAATTGTAGTAAATACTTCACTTAAGACGTAGCTTCTCATTTGTAATATAAGCTTGTGAATTATTCATAAATCTCTGAATGTTTGTAATGTGTTTTATCTCGAGCTGTCGCTTGCTGTGGACTTCGTTGTTAAGGATGGTGTTCACTGTCATCCGATGTTGTGTAATCGTATCCAGATTTCACTCTACATAACATATCCTTTTGTCTTAGACTTAGACGGGGGGTTGGAAAATTAACTATCATTTTATAACATGGGTGTGCTTTATATATTGCCGAAATACAACTGTATATCTGGCTTCGTATTTTAATTATTGCGCACAAAAGTAATACACATTTTGTTAACATGCTTAGAATTTGGATAAAAAACTTCTTGGTACTTTTAAGTACTACAAGTTTCTGCAGAAAGCATTCAATTCCTAGTATTAACTAAAGACGGGTTCTACAACTGTCTAAATCAAAAACAAATCTTTGCAAACAATTCCAATCCCGTATCGTATCGCCCAATGCAACCGCACACCCAGCTTGAATAACTCAGCCGTGCCGGATACGCGGCAGGTGGTGGCTTGCACAATTTACGCACGGTCCCTTGCGGACGCTTGCAGGTTCTTGCAGGCTTGCGGGCTTGCACATTTCATTCTAATGTTACCGCTCTGCAAGTATTGTGACAGGGGTAATGTAACACCCGCGTTTGTATAGAGTAGTGGAAGAAAATGTTTACTTCTTTAGTGAGGTGTAATGTAAGCTTAAGGTCCATAGGAATACAGATGTACTTATTATTGGAAATTTAGTAATGTCCTTAAATTAAAAAAATTGGATGATATTATGAGATACACCAATCCGCACTGGGTCACTTGGTGGATTACAGGCCACACCCTCTCGCAAAGACAAGACCTGTGTCTTATCAATTAGAGTATAAGCCGATTATGCTTATTGTCCATAACTCCAATTACGATGAACTTGAACAGTAAGAAAATTTGTTAAAGACTCTTGACGTAACATCGAAAGTCTGACAACCAGTTGAACTAGTCTTACCAAGAGGTTTTGCATTACCCCGTACTAACTTTGTTGTGGAGGTCAGATAAGCAGTCGCTCCATGTAAAATACTGGTATTCAGCTGCTTCCGGTTAGACTGGACAACATAGTTTCGAAAAGGCTAGGCAGATGATGATGTAACATATAAAGCTGGATATTGTTTCTGACAAAATAAACATTACTCATCCTTCCGATGAAATACCTATCTGTAAATACCATTACATAATATAAGTTAGTCATAGCGGTCATAGTGCAGTACCGATGATTGACGCCGACATTTTAAAAGAAATTCTATTGTAAGAGGTCAAGTAGGTAATGTCCGATTGTATGAAAGGTATACTTGGTTGCGGATAAGTAGGTATATAGGTCGTGTAATGATATAATGTGCTATGTAATGGATGTAATAAAAACGGATATTAGAACATTGTAATGTGTGGGTTGTATTAGTTATTATGAGGTAATGTTATGCATGTTATGTAGAATGGATTTTTGTGAATACGTGTTTGATTGACGAGGAATAGTATGGTTTTATGAACTTTGTGATTTTTTATTTTCTTATGAGGTTTTTAGTCGGTATGTTTAAAAAACTTTGAGACAAATTGTTAACTATGATGATTGTGGGCTGCGGGACTGTTCTGAAGAGATACCGCGGCCCTGGAACACAAAGACCAAAGAAGGAACATGGATGGGTCTTAATCAGTACGAGTCTGACACTCCTTTCCACTCCGCCCAGAGCGGGAGGGGTCATTTGATGATTTCCCATCCGAAAAAAAAGCAATGATGATCGTTACAGATTTTGGTTGAGATGTTTCAAAAGTGATAACTATAATATTATGCCCGTTAGCAACTGAATTTTACGATTCAGTTCACAAATGTTTTTGGTAATAGTCGTAAAAGATAAAAACAAGTGGGATGTTTCACGACATAAGACCAAATAAGTTTGTCACTAGATGCTTCGATTAAAAGAGCACGTTTTTAATACTTGAAGAGGTGTTTAATGACTTTGTTTTCTGAAATTCTGGCTGTTGGAATTTATTTATTTTAAATAGAACGGCCGAAGCCAATTACAATAATAAACAATAATATATTAATAAACTTGAACAGTCCTATTCTGCCGCGCTAGCGATATCACAAGTAAGTGCAATTTTTGACAAAATGAGTTAAATATTGATCGTGAATCAGCGCAACGAGCTCTACCATATGTGCTGACAGCTGTTTTAATAGCTTATCGGGAACTGGTAAATTTAGTTAAGGATCAGTTTCAGTTGCCATTGCAAGTAATAATAGATATAAAAGGATTTTCGTCATTTAAAACTATTCTAATATTGAGTGAAGAATATAAAAGCGCTTTATTTGGGCTACACGTTTAAGTCATCACAATTTATATAACTGAAAAAAAGAGGTCCGGAAAAACAAAATTGTAACAAAAAATTTTCACGCCAATTACTCAAAACTATGCAAAACATACTTACTGCTCTTATGCTTAGCGCGGCAGTATTATACAGTTGATGTAACAGGCCAACTGAACTTAAATAAAATACCTAAAAATCTAACAAAATTTGTATTTGTATATTCGAGAAGATATCGTGTTTTCTTACCTGAAAGCAAATAAAACGAACGAAAAAGATTCAGTACTTATTATATAAAGCGATAATGGGTACTGAAAGCGTGTCTGAAATTCGCGGCAATTTCACAGACGTTAAGATGTTGCTGAAAATTTGTAAAAATCTAGATTTTTCTGAATACACTGTTACCATTCTCCTTTACTTTGTTATTGTTATTTAATTTGTTGTGCTCTACTCGTAAATTCAGTTTAAATTGGGTATCTTACTAAATTCGACAAATTGATTTTGTGTTAACAACGGTCAGATTTCAATTAATTAATTTTCGTTCCGGATTGCGAAATGTGATGAGGTGTTAATAAAATGTAATATAGTATCGACGAATATAGAAATATTGATTGAGGTTGTTAGGTCAAAATATGTAAATAAATCATGCAAAAATTGACTTTTTCAAGAAGATGCGTTGGTCTTGACCTCCTCAAAATTTTTATATAACAAGTGATATTGATGAGGTATATTTAATCGTGACTCAATCATGACTTTTGAGCATTATTATGATAATAAAAGTAGTTAGATGTTATAAATAACTAAGTAGCTAATCATTTTATGCCTCGTTGGTCGAGTGGTCGCAAGCGCGACTTCTATGCATGAGGTCCTGGGTTCAATTCCCGGGTCGGGCAAAGTGTTTTTGGGTTTTTCCATCGCGAATTTCTAAGTATCAGTCTGGATTTGCGCCTGGTTGATGGCAATAGGCTCGGTCCATATTACATGGGGCTTAAACATAATTGGCGAAATGTGGATGTACTATTTGGTACACCTCTTCGGGGATTACAGGCGTGATGTTATGTAATAGAAACCCCACTTGAACTATCATCGAAATCTCCAAAAGGCATCACCTATCTCTATTTTGATAACCTATAAGCTTTGCACACGGATTCGCCTGTCCATCAAAACGACCAACGGTATGACAGTTAGATATATCGGTCAATGGGGTCAGTTGGCGTCTATGGGAAGTTGTATAACTGTTATATAAATTATATCACGACACCATAGGTATTGTCTGTATCTATTGATCCATAAATCAATGGTTGAATAGCTATGACAGGAAAACTTGTGTCTGTTTATCTGACAATGCGCTGACAGGAAATGTGCTGATTAGTCAATAGCTGTCAGAATGATGACAAATTTCAATTCTGTCTTGGTGGACATTTTTGGTGAAAAATTGGAACTTAATATTAAAGTCGCATTTATGTCTGCAAGTTACTGAGTTCACATCCTAGTCTTAACTTTATAGTGTGGTTAGTGCCTAACTTGGTGTCAGAGTTTTTATGCCGCCCATGGGCCTCTGACTCGACTTTACATGCCGTCAAGAAATATCTCTCAGGCATGCTGGTTTTCTCACGATGTTTTCCTTCACCGAAGCAAGTGATAATTATTCAATACGATATATAATCAGAGGTGCCTTGGGTTCGAACTCGAGACCTATGACTTGCCAGTCCGACGCTCACACTACTAGGCTATCACTGCCTCAGAAAGGCCATCCTTCTTTACATTTGTTGGTTGAACTACTTGGAGGTGCCAGACGGCTACTTGATTGTCAAGTCTGCCACCACTGGTGGAGGATACCACTAATTTAAGTGTCATCTGCCACCCGTGGGGAGAGAGGTAGGATCAAATGCAACCGAACTGACGCAACTACCACCTTACCTCTAGTCTAAACTAATCTTAGAAATACTTAGTGTTTAGCAAGAAGTTACTCTTTAGATTAATAAACAAGAGCTATTAATTTGAATAAAATATGATATTTCTATTCAAGTAGGTGTATTTAGTAAATTAATCCTAAATTATTAACTTCACTATTTGCCGCTTTATTAATGACTAATTTGACCTATAATATTTATAGATCTTTACTGATACTTTCATAATTTGTAGTATTTAACATTAACGACCATTTAATCATATATGAACAACTGTACTAATCTTCACCTAATCAACCGAAAATTACTACTACCATTTACCAAAATAACTTTGCCGTCATAATATCCTTATTGTCAAAATGTTAAAGTTGACTATTACCATGTAAACTGTTTAATACTATTGTGAGTCAACGTGTCTGGTCAGCCAATAGGTCAATATGTCACAGGTCAAGAGTCTCGTAATAAAATGATAAAACTGATATCATTTATGTCATTTTTACTATAAAACAGGATTTACTTGAAACGATTTTGTGCAAGGTTGTCAAAATGTTGAATTTTTATCTTCAATACCGAAAGTACACAACAACAATTTTATCTGTGCAGGCGGGAAAATATAGAACTAAAATAAATGTACTAAGTTTGACATATTGATGCAAATTTTCTTGACAAGCAGCGCCACCTTGAATTGAAAACTTAAAATGGTCACACTTTAGTGAGTTTTAGTCAGAAAACGACGTTCAATGTCAGCTTGTACCCTTAGATGACAGATTTCCACTAAAGTAGAAAGAAAGAAAGAAAATACATTTATTTAAAGTAAGTAAGCTTTTTAATTTCAGTACTTACTTACACACACTTAAATATTTTCTATAATTTTAGAGACTTGATTATTTAATTTCGTCGCTGTTCATAGTTTCTTGATAAATCACGGTTGGCAACCCTGATTGCTGTATAATAATCCGAATTAGTCACTGATATTATCTACTAAGATAGATGTGTGAATTTATTTAAGTAATTAAATAAATTATTAATACTACTTTAGTATTAGACAACTAAAACTGTTATTACCATTCCACTTAGGTACCTATTATTAATGATGTTTTCTTTAAATGTTTTCAATACATGGAGAAAAGTGCTAATAACTGAAGCAGTATATGGTATGATACCGTTAGTACATTTGCAATCTGATTGCGACAACATTAAGTACTTATGGTACTGCCACTTTTGGTCTTTAAACAGTACTTTCATAGGATAAAGGCTACTGAACCCTGACCATAATGTTGTAGTAAATAGCCTTGTGGGCAGTGTCCTAATTGTTACTTTGAACAAGCGTATGTAGTTGGTTTTATTTGCAGGTAGTTGTGCTCAGTCCTCATAATTAGAATTAGGTTTTGTTAGAGCTTATAATGTTTACATACATATGTTCATACATAAACTCAAGGTCAGTGTATGTTCCTCTAGGGCATCCCCTCCCGGCGTTGCCACTCACACCTGCCTTGTAAACACCTTACAAGTTTCTCCAAGTTATATTTGAGTAAAGCGCTACTCCAAAACGTTGGTGCTTATATTTTCACTAAAGTGTAAACTATTCTCAATATATTTCAGAGATAGACTAACTTCCTGTTAATTTGATTTGAGATTTTTAAGTAATTCGTTCAGAAATAGGACGAAAAACGAATTTCAAACATACATTTATTAGAACTTGTAAGGATTTCTAATAATTCTGTGAGGACCATACGGCACTATATAAAATATTTTTTCAGAACCGACTGAACTTTAATAAACGAAATAAATTATTATCAACAACATATTATGTTTAATATACTTCACACTGACATGCGCACTTTCATATCTTCACTATAGATATAATTAGTGCATCAAACATACATAATGATAAGTTTTGAATGTCCATCTGAATGGCCATTACTCATATTAGCACGGAGCTGTCAATACCTACCTGCTATAAACATAGGTTGTGAAAACATGTAATCAAAATGTTTAGATAATATAGCATTACATTGTCTTATATAATAGATTGCGATGATTTTATGATAACGTTAGATATCGCATAACAGTTCCTGGGGTCCAGTTTAGCAAAAATGATTTAGTGAAATTAAAAGCTTAAAACGTCAGAATCACTAGGATTCGCCACCCGTTTGTTTCACTCCCGTCCAGGCTCGAAGGCACCTAAATAGCCGATTCTTGCCGGCTTTCCTTCGAGGACGAGGCACCCTACGTAGTGTCTCAAATAGTACATTCATTTAATACATCATAGGATTGTAAACATCACAAAAATGCCAACATTTTTCAATAAAGGAAGCAACAGGTAGCGCCAAATAAACCAGCTCGGGTGTCAGAATACCGAACTAAATTCATATGTATGCGCACATGTGACTTCGCGGCTGCTCCCGCCACTGTCTTCGAAAATAGCTTAATTAATCAATCAACTTAGCCACATTTACCCAACAGAAAGTTTAATAGCGAAAAAGTTAACTTTACTTCAGTAAATAAGTCAGTTGAAGTTACATTAGCTAAACGGAAAGCTCAGGTTCAAAGCTTAACTATTCGATAAGTTTAATATACGAGTCGTAGTAAGTAAAAATGCACTGGTCGTTAAGTAGTCAGTAGCCTGAAAGTCTGACAACCAGTCTTACCAAGAGGAATCGTATTACCTAGTAGTAACTTGATTGTGGAGGTCAGATAGGCCAGCGCTCCATGTAAAATACTGGTATTCAGCTGCATACGGTTAGACTGAAAGCCGACATAGCATAGTTGGGAAAAGGTTAGGTAGATGACTAAGAATTCACTGGACGAATGTATGACTTACTATGATGCGCTGATTACATTACGAAGAATTGCATTATCTTCGCCTTGCTTGATTTTATGCCTAAGTGATCACATCATTATGATTTTTGCGTGAGCCCGTTTCTATTTAGTTTTGTTTTAAAATCAGTGCAAAACTATACAAGAAGGCGACCACCTGAGGGGCGTGTTTAACAAAATAAGTGCCTGTTACATACTTTATCGCTATAATAATATTACCCAACATAACTCAGGCTTTTAATTTATGTAATTTGAAAGCGATACAGTACTATCCTGTCACGATTCTATCGCGATCAACCGGCTGATCCGATTCCGCACAGTATGACGGAACTACTTTTGTTACCGAATTATTGTTATTCGATTATCTGTTACCGGTATCGATATGTGTGTGAAAGTTAATCAAGCGTTTCGTGCTGACCGGTTGCTAGTTTTTTTCGTTGTCGGTACAGTACCGGTACTAGAAACATAGTGTTGAAGGCTTGCTGGCATGAAATGTCGTTTGATGAAAGATATGTCATGTCAATTATCGGTGGTATTTATATGCCTTTCATTTGACATTTTGTATCATAGCTATGCAATGGTTAGTCAATGTTCTATAGGTAAACATAGGTATTGAAATGGCCAATTCTATATTAAAGATCAGTCTTATTACCTACCATGGCACCGTAGAACGAGAAGAGCGTTTCTCAAATAAAAGAGAATTAACAAAAGACCTACCAGCACTATCGTATTCCAAATATTTGCGTTGTCTTGGCTTTCGGACGTATTTTCGTAGCTGATCACTGAAAACAGTGCTTTGCTGTGGGCCCCCTATAGCACAGCATCATGTTGACCTGCTTGTGCTGATGTATTTATAAATATTCGTTATGTTTATTGCTTATTTTATTAGCAATGCCAATTTGTATGCACGTCATGTCTCTGCGACAAATAAATTTTATTTCTTACTTCTTTTTTTCACTAGGCCCACGTGGTAGAATATGGCCCACTTCTCGCTCTCACCACCAGGTTACCTTGCAAAGAGGTCTTGACAGGCTGGTTATGTTTATTAACTTTTTATCGTAAAAGCAACTTACAAACAAGAAAAAGTAACCCATATAAACTTATTGCTAACGCAACACTTACTTACGCTTATTGTTTTCATTTAAGATCGTGATTTGTTTATACAAAAAAACAATACACAATCACACGAATCCGATTTATATTGTAATGGAATAATAATACAACTTTCTATAAATATGGTGCTCTAATAAAACAATAACAATGTTTAGACAGCTACCACGAATCGGTTTTAGTTGGTATTTAAAGTAAGCCAAGTCATAAGTGAGACGCGATTTTCCCTAATGTGTGAAGGAAACCCGGAAAAAGTACGCCGTAAAAGGCTGAATTTATTTTATGGTTAGAGTAAGTCATAACTAATTTAATTACTCTCCTAAATTAATCTTTTATTAGTACAATCTACACATATCCAGAGAGAAACATAACCCATGTTATACATAGTATTGACCACTTTCGATATTAAAATTAGAAAGACATTTTGCCGTCTATTAAACTATTAAATCCATGTCTCTGTTGCCAGTAAAAGGCCCACAACCCACCTACATTTCCGCCTATCAATTGACCTTTACATAGTCAAAATACCCAACAGTCGTATTGCGAGAGTCACGAATTCACGATAGACTGCGGTTACTGCGTGCTGTCAAGTATTATTTACTTATATAATAATTATTCATAAGAATATAAGGTGTCAAAGCTGTCAGCTCAACCTTTCATGTATAGGTACTTGATTAGTTATCGATTAATTGTGTAGAACATCAAGTGCGTTAGCCACATAAATTACGTCACAATTTCGCTGACATCATACAAAAAACCTAATGAAAAGGCGTTTTTGAAATTACTCCAATCACAATGTATCCTATTAAACCCATACGTTGGTAGGTAGATAATGCCTTGGCATTAGGCCCGCTTTTGTACCACTACTGTAAATGAGATTTAAATAGAATTTCTTACACCTTTTGTTTATTGTGTCTATTCATTTCGATTGGTTTACGAACTTTTCAAAGGATATAATTGTTTGGTTAATTTCCGAAAACCATCTTTAATTTAGAAGTTATTCAATCATTAATCTGTTTAGTATTCCTAACCATTTTTAGTCTAGTCTGTCTTTTTGCAAACTAAATAAAATGACCTCCATAAAACCTTTTCGAACCCGCCTACCGCTTATGGCTCGCGCCCACCCCGGCAGCCATTCGGCATTATTGCGATAGTCACGCGCAGTGTCGCTGTCTGTCGTCGGGAACGGGCACTTGCTGCCCGCGCCCACTTGTCTCGGGGAATGTAGGAAATGTCGAAATGATCCAATTGAACGCGGCTCGACTGCCCGACTGGGTGACTGGTTGTGAGGTAAGACTGGCGAGTTATGGTGGCAGGACTGGACAATGGGAGTTATCGTGAAGATTAATAGTTGGTTCGCGAAATTGTAGGGTGCGTTTTGAGGTCGGGTTTGAGTAAGAGGGTATTTAAATCAGCTACAAGTTTTGTCGTTGTTTTTATATCATTCAACTTAGTTGTTTAACTAACGTCTTTATTTCCTTTTGCTAACTGCTTAGTTATTGTTAGTTCAGAATAGGAAAATACCCTTAAAGAAACCGAAAGGCACTGGTTCTCCCCGTCATTCCGATATTGTTTTGTTCTAGACCGTACCTGGGAACCTTCTAGTTACGGAGATATTGGGGGTCAAAGTTCCAACTTTTTAAAAGTTTGAAATGTTTTATAAGTTTACTTGAAATACCTCCATGGCCCCCGTACTATTCAATGCATCCATCAACACAATGTTTTGAGTACGTTACATTGAGTCCTACCGTAAAACGTGGTTTTTCTGACAAAAAAAAAGTCGTCTCCCATCAACATTTTTTGAGTAGTTACTTAGTTTGATATACTGAATGCTTGGTTGACGGCTTCGTGAAGGGTCCGTTTACACCTTGTATAGCGTGTAGCAGGAACCTGTGAAAACTTAAGGGTGCACCTAGTAGAACATTAAACTAACTAAACTAACAAATTTCTGAATGGGGACACACATCGTTATCTTGATAAAATAATCAGTTGTCCTGCGATACAAATGTATGGGACACCTGAAAATTAAATGCATTTTCAACTGGAAATCGTACTATCCACGAACCTATTTCTATGCAGAATTCATACGTCGATTTTCGGACAAATAGTCAAATACCGTACAGTTGACACCTAACACGACTCTCGCAAAATACCAAACACCTTAGCACAGTTTCTGGTCGATACCATTTCAAAACTAGCACCTTTCCTACATTCCTAAATAGAGGTGCAGTCTATAAAGTTACCGAACTGTCTCATTAAGTTAGTTTTGGACTTGTCATGTTTATGACTGGAGTGGGTAATGTGACCTATCACGAGTAATTAAAGTTGAGATTACAATAGACGCTTAAGAATGAATACGAATGTGGCGGTGGAACAAATGAAGGGGTTCATTTGTTCATTCAATTGACAAGAATGAAAGAATTTGTTCGGGTCTGTGCACTTTGTGACTTTATCTAACTCTTTACTTCTTTATCTAACTGACTCTCTAAGTCTTTAGTACTCTCTTTCTCTATCCTCTCTCACTCAAAATGATCTCAGAGTAGTCTTCCTTCTTAGTCTTATCATCTTTTTATAAGAAGAAGGAACCAGTTCCTGATAAACATCATATTTTGCTGGTCTGAAACATTTTTGCAAAAATTATTTAAGATGTTAAAAAAAAATTAGACTGAACACTTCATCTAAGTTTTGAGTGACTTGTGAATTGGAACGTTTTTGCATAACTACGTCCATTTGTAGGTGTTCCCATGTATGGAAAAATGCCATAAATATGTTATTCCGTTTGTCACGCGTTATGACTTAATGAGTCTTAAGCGAGAGGTGTGACTCTTACAATTAACAGGAACATGCTAAGAAGATGTTACTTAATTTTTAAGCAAACCCAAGTTTCTTCTCACGAACCTATTATTATAATGTTTCGAAGGCAATCAATCGAAGATGGGCTAACATTTAAGGTTAGAGCGAAGATTCCCATGGTCTATTGCTAAATATTGATGGTATAGACATTTAGTGTGGCCTATTACAATGATAGGCGAAGTCACGGAAAAATTCGAAGTGCTTTGTGGGAAATTTAATCAAGTAAATGGTTGTTAGGTGCATATAATACTTATGGAGAATATTTTCTTGGGCTGTGTTCAAATTCAAAGGTTACCTACTTTTGTCTGCCTGTTTGTTTGTTCTGGCTAATCTCCGAAACTGCTGGACTGATTTTGACGGGACTTTTACTGGCAGATAGCTGATGAGTAACTAAGGCTACTTTTGATTTAGAAAAAAGATTAGGGTTCCATGCAAAAAAAAATGGAAACTCTTGAAATTGTTAACGAATTCCAATTCAAGTTGAGTAGTAGTAGTAGTAATATTTTTTAAATGATTTCACCCGAATGAAGGTCGCGGGTAACAGCTACTTCATTATAATTCAGAACAAGTAGAGCCCTAGGAATTAATAATGGATTAATGATGGATTTAATTCGGAATTTCATATTTGTGTCTTGAATAAAAGATCACAACATCAGAATCTGACTAGCCTTTCCCAACTGTGGCTTCCAGTCTATCCGGTGTCCTGTCAAGACACTATTTCCTAAAATATGTAGTTAGGTAAACAACCTAAAGTTTGATGTTTGGTCTTCCAGTGAAACTCAAGTCGTCAAATACCATTGGTTATCGAATACCCTAAATTAACCTAACTCTGTAATAAATATGTAATCTATAGTCATAACGTTGATACGTCTAAAATACCTCGGTATTAATAATTTCTAGCACCAATATCGTGACTAGCTGTCAGCTGATTTGTGAACGTAAATTGAGATTGGCTGCCCTTTGCACACAATAGGAATTTCAAGTTATCGCATTACTTAGTTTTACGTGTAGTTGAAAATTATCCTACTTAACTTTACGCGTACCGCGAGGGCTGGTTTCAAGAGGTACGGAAAAAGAGCTCCTGGAATGAATTGGGGCAGGCCTTCGGCCAGTAGTGGGATAGTACAGGCTGACAAAAAAATATCAAACGATCAACACAAATTCATTTTTTGCTTAAAATTAAAATATGATTTCACCCCCAATGACAATAATCTTCTTTATCGTGTGGTTAGTTCGTAACCTGGTGTCAGAGTTTTTATGCCGCCCATGGGCCTCTGACTTGGCTTTACATGCCGTCAAGAAATATCTCTCGGGCATGCTGGTTTCCTCACGATGTTTTTCCTTCACCGAAAAGCAAGTGATAATTATACTATACGCACATGAATCCGAAAAATCAGAGGTGCGTGCCTTGGGTTCGAACTCGAGACCTATGAATGACAATAATAATAAGTACACACATATTTTTGTCCCACAAAAGCCCCCTTTTATATAATAAAACATGAGCCCCAACACTTAAGTTTATTTTTAAAATACTTACCAGTCTTAGTGTTTAAGATGCTAAAATAAATGCATGTAACCATATCTCTTTTCATTGCATGTCATGAAGACAATATTCCTTTTTATCTACACCATACTTCGCTTTAAAACACACCATAAATATTTAACTACGCTCTTGCAGCAAAAAATAGCAACACCTTATCATAATCTCAAAGTGTGGCTCTAATAAAACCTTTTTTGTCTTTACTCTACGCTAGTAACACTATCATACTTTATGGTGCACTGACCGACTTTAACATTGAGCTGAGAAAAACTAAAAAGGCACCAGTCTTATAATAAAACTAGCTTTTGCCCACGGCTTCGCTCGCGTTAATTTAGAACTTGACAGTCAATTCGGGTTGTACCCTGCTTGTAATAATATAATTCAATCCATTATCTTAACAACGTTATTATAGTTTTCCTCGGGAACAGTCCTTTTTTTCGGGATGAAAGGTACCCTATGTCCGTTTCGGTACACCTGATAACTTAAATGCAAAATTTTAGGATGATCGGTTCAGTGGTTTAAGCATGAAAAGGTATCAAACTTACTTTCGCATTTATAATATTAGTAAGGATTTGTCGCACTGCTGTTCCATTGTCGTTTGTGCCCATAACATCCCGCCTGTAATCCCCGAAGGCTTAGACAGAGGTGTACCTAATAGTACACTCACATTTCGCCAGTTACCTATATTCTAAGTCCCATGTAATAGGGGTCGAGCCTTGCCATCAACCGAACACAAGTTTTATCGAGACTCCGTGGCTGCTACTGAGAAATGCCTGATAGAAATGAAAAAACCCAATAACACTTTGCCCGAGTCGGCACCTCATGCTCAGCAGTCACTCAACCAACTCTCTCGTCTGTTTGTGGCTAATCTTTACGGAAACTCTCACCACCTGGACCTCCGGTGCTACCGTTTGCTGCTGTGTGAAACCCACTTCATGGTTACTTTAGCCCGTAGCTCCTTCGGTCTGCAGCAGGGCCAGCCCAGTTCCATTTAAGCTTGACACGAAAAAACTAAAGGGCAAAAAAAAATACCATAGTGCACTTTACCTTACATTTACAAGTTGTAGTATTTTAATTTAGGTACACCCGGATACAGATAATATTGCCTTGACATTCACAAGAGAGAACTGTCAAGGAATAAGAGGTTTTTATTGTGACAAAAAGTAAAAAATGCACAGTGATACAAATGACAAATTCGCTGGACAAAATTATGAACACGATTCTCGATGATAAATGGGATAAGAGGATAATAAAGATACAAGATTTGTTAGTTCTATGCAGATTTTTTTATCATTTTGTAGATTATGACAGTATTTTATATTCTTAATTAAGTCCAATATTAACATCCTACTGATCTAATCATTGAAACAGATGGCGTTTTAGATTGAGTTTTGATTAAAATGTTATTTGCATGACTATTTTTTATTGCCATATTATTTTATGACAGTCATGTCTTTTTAATTAGGATTATAATATCATTCTAGATTAAAAGTTTTTTTTGGAACTCATATTTTGGGATATTTTGATCGGCTTAAGTTATTATAAATTACATGTTGATGATTCATCATACCCTAAGGTATTTCATAGGATTTATGCGTTAAATGCCAACATTATTCAATGGTTTTGAGTGAAATATTATATTGCTAACTTGAGCTGGTTTATGTAGATCAATTTTAAAAGACTGTTGTCTTTTAGAGTAGATAACATAATCGATGGTAAACCATGTCATGAACAAAATTGCACTTTTAAATAACTTCCACGATTTTTACTTAACATTGCAACAACACTGTATCAACATCATAATTTACATATAAATGTTTTATCTTAACGCTATAGGCATTATCGTGAGCATCACGATCTGCCACCCACAATACGGTTAAGAATCTTGACATTTTGTCGAGTTCAAAGGAAACTCCATTAAAACAAATTTGCATACTATGTGGGCAATATCTGCTCGGTATAATCACGTCTAATAGTGCATTGAGGTTTAAATTGTATCTCGACCTAGACAAAAAAATTAAAATAGCATACCTATTTATTCTTCTTAGGATAAAATTGAAGTTTATTTTTTAAGGTTTTAAGAATAATGGACAAAAAAAACGTAATTTAAATGGTCGGTTCGAAATGACTACTGGACGAAAAGAAACAAAAAGCAGTTTGGGTGTAGTTGATTTATTAGCGGCATGCGAATTCCGCTCATGACATTACAAACGTAATTGTTCAAGGTAATGATTTAAATAGAGCAGGAAGTTATTACGAGCAATCGCTAGGCGATAAGTGGTCATAAATTCACTTTTTGTAAATTAAATTAGATCAATTATCAAACCACAAACGGACAATATTACGATAGGTATGTGGCCTTGATTTTACACCGATATCTATATAATAATTATTTGCAGTTATTGCACGTTTTTTATGGAAAATGTCATCTAAATCAACTAAATGCCAAGGCAGGCAACTTGTCACGCGATAAGCGTTACATATAAAGGGAAATAAATAACATGTATCTGGGCGGTCAGACATTTTTCTCCCACATTGACAAATCAATGATAAAACGTCTGTACCTACTGCATATCTTATATCCTACATGTTTATTATGTAAATGTGTAAACTTGAGTTATGTTTACAAAAGCCCGAAGATAAAATAAAATCATCGTTGCAATTCTTACTGCAATTCTATGCTTCATTAAAACTCGCCGTGGGAGGTAACATTAACAACTGATTTTAATACGAACGTCCTTCCCATGGTCGCAGTTAAATGGACACTTGTACAGTCGCCTATTAGCAGTTCTGGTCTAGAACACTGCTCTATTATTCTATTACGCAAAACAAAAGAATTACGTCTGTTTAGAATAACCTTTCCTTCAGAAAATAACAGTTTGGACCTTGAGACATTTTAAAGTATTGAATGTTGCAACGTAGAGGCATATTTTAGAGTAGTTGTGCATAAAAAAAGTGAAAAGGCAGCTATTATTACGATACCGAGGCCGTATACCGTGACAACTAAAGTAACGCTGAGGTTCAAGCGATGAGTGGGAGGCGATAACATCGTACCTCACGATGATACCATAATAAAATAAAATGCTCTATTTTTTGTCCAGAAAGTGCAGATAGTGTGCACACTGTGTGATTTATGTGGAGTGAAACCTTTGTTCCATTTGGAAAAAGTGTTCTAGAAGTAAAAAGAATTTTAAATTGTTTATTGCATACTAGGGACCTACTTGTGCTGTAGTTCTGTATATGTATAATTATGCTTTATTTCACTTTGGCTGACTGCACACTATAGTTACTAAAATATCTGTAGTATTGTCTTTATAAGTAGGTGTAAAGTTATAATAATTCAATCTGTGGTCAATGAAATATATGACGAGTGCTAAACTGTGGGAGTCATCAGGAATTGAAGTGTCAGTAATTTCATAGTGGTTTAGACTGCACGGTTGGCGCAGTGGCTGAGCGATTGGCTGCTGCGCTGCGTGTCGCGGGTTCGATTCCCGCACGGAACAAATATTTGTATGGCCTACAAGTAGTTGTTCCGGGTCTGGCTGTTTGTGTATGTGAGTTTAAATGTTTGTAAACGCACCCACGATACAGGAGAAATTCCTAGTGTGGGGCAAAGTTTTAAAAAAAAAAAAAAAAAAAAAAAAAAAAAAAAAAACATGTGACAGCAACTAAACAAACAACCTTATTTTTACCAAGAATGAAAAGCATCACCCTTGTACCTATTTTACATAAACTATTAAATAATTAAAACAAAATTAGTCTGATTTTGCCAGATTAAGCAGCAACACAATACCATCTTTATATAAATAATAATAAAACTCACTATGATTTTGGACTATAAACCTTTTTTTGTCCATAAGTCTATATCTTGCACAGTGTCCAAAAACACGGACGCGGAAAGTAACGTCATGTCGCAACGAAGTGCAGTGATCGACCAAATCCACGCAGCTCTGTAAGTGCCATGTATAATTTATATTTCATATGAGAAATCACGACAACATCTACGTTGTAAAACGTACTGAATGGCTGTAAATTGCGTTTAATTGAAGTGTAGCAGTTATATGGCGAAAAAGAAAGGAATTGTTGTTTTGCTTCCTCGCAAAACCAAAAATTCTGAGATATGTGACACCGACCGACGTACAGGGCCCGCGTGCGTTAATGGATTATGGCCCTCTCTCTCACGGATGAGGCCTTTTTCCCAACAGTGGGAACATTATAGCCTAATCATGTATCCAGCAAAATTTTGCTCATAAAGGCGTAAATAAGCACTTAATAAAAAAAAATTGTAAGTACAAATCTATGGAGAATAAAATCAATGTTGCCATTAGCGAGTCTCGTTTTTATTAAAGATTAACATATAGAACAAAGAACTAAAAGTGCAGGCACGTTAAGATAAAACCTGGATTTGAATAAAATGTTAATTCTCTTTTTAGTACCAGCCAGAAATAATTCCAGATACACTAATGTAAAAACAATGTATGAAAACCATTCCACAATAAAACACGCTATCTCCTCCCAGGATAGAAAAAGAAAGCAAAAATTACACTTTTATTTTCATTTAAAAGAATCATGGCAATTTTCGAATAGGCCCCAAACAAAGAATTAATTGATTCGAAACTCCATTACTTACATACTAAAATAGATACTAAATAACATTAATAACAAATTTTGGGGCGTGTACAGACATTATTAGAGTAACATTGCTTGGGGCAATGTTGCCACATACAACTTGCGTTCAAAACTATTAATATTGCGGCAATAAACAGAACGTGTATGAATTACCCTTAACGAGAACATAAGCGATAAATCGTTCGTAATTATATAAGAAGCAATAAAGATTTTTGGTCCTGGCACGTGTAGGATATAAAGAAATATTAAGCAACTCGTTCACAAAACAGCAATAGGAAAATTTAACCTAGATTTACCAAAATGCCTTAAAATCAAGATTATGATACCGAATCCCTTGTTCACTGAATACTATATTAGAATTAGAAAACACAAGATTATCTTTTTCTGACTTCAGCTCGGTTTCAGTGATTTATCTATTGCTAAAACCTACGTATAAACGTAGCTTTGTCCAAGTATCAGGTAATACTAAAAGAAATGTCTTCATAAAAGTAGTCTTGAGCCTACTAGGTGTTTAATAAAGAAGAGACTGAAAAGATTAATGTTCCAACTTGCTTTACTTTTGTTCCGCTCACAAAACAACATTCAAACTATTTCTACTCTTTTAAGGTCCCAGCATCGGATTTGAATCGCATCTTTTGTTCCGCTACAGAAAGTTATTATCACAATCAAAATCATTTTCATTGTCGAATCAATACCAAATCAAAGTTGTCAGACCAAAGTATTGTTATGTAATGAATGTTATTTAATAATTGAATGGAGGTAACTCATTCACTTTTTAACATTTTTAATTGAGAGTACGATTGACTTGGGGCAACGATTCATAATCGATAATCGATTTGCTATGAAGCTAATTGGATCATGCATCATTCGATTAGAAGCATTTTGACTTATTTTCAAAATATTGATAAAGTATGAAATATTGACTGTCAAAATTAAATTGGACTGCATGAGACATTCAGAAATCTCGCCCACAACCTACATGACTGTTAATAATGAATTTATTGTTAGTGAGAGGTCCAAGGCCGATTTTGACGTATCATTATCTATATTGTGCAGGCGAACCACGAATGGGCAGTTTGCCGCAGTGATATAGGTTGCAGATAGGAATTAAAGCTGAAAGGTCAACGCGCCACAAAGGGCACGCGATCACGATTTTAATGTATTGTTCATGTGTAACAAACATAAAATTCTTGCTCTTGCTTAATACTAGAGCAAACTAATCATAATTGTTGCAATGTTTAAAAATAACGAGCTACTGACCTTTGACTCAGATCTAGAACTAGATGCTCCAAAACAGATCTGAAGATTCTAAAGAATTGATCTGAAATGTTTCTTCTAAGAAATATTTGTTGTCAATATTGACATCGATTGATATAAATAACCTTCTACTAACGTCTTTGTTGTTAAATCGAGTACCATCTCTCAAGTTTACATGTCTAAAGAACATAAATCGCCCTGGGAACATCCAACACTGTTTTCTTCAGCATTTTGATCTTATTTGCATTAACTACATTAGCATTACGAGATTACAGATATCATAAATCATTCAATACAATCACGTTTGTCCATGCTCGCCTACTCATCTTAGGAGTTGGTTCACCCACCTATTGACTATCCTGGACCATTTACCTCCCACGTGGAACGTGGTCACATACATGTCCTGCCGTTATGTTTTCTCTGGCCTCTCAGTTTCGATGGTGTTGTCCGCTGCGAAAATCTTATACAACGAGTTAACATAGATGGCGGGTTGATCACACATTCGTTTTACTTGATATATGACTTTGGCGAGCCCAAGATTATTCAAGCATTGTTTGTGAAAACATATCTCATTCATACTTGAGAATTTCCTGCGCATAATATAATTCTTTCTATTGTTTTACAATGCTTCGGCAATTAATTTCCTAGAAACTAGCAGACATTGAAATACTGTTTACTGAGGTAGGTACTTTGAAACAGTCAGCTTGTATGTAGGTGTCGCATAATTTATTTGTTTTTGCTCCGATCCTAATTAAAGAGATAGGGATTTTTGTTTTGTTTCAAGTGCAATTTAAATCTATTTCTGAGAATTCGTAATCACAGTGGGTGTACGTAAATGCATTCAACATGCTGCAGAATGCAAATATGCTCGCAACACTTGGCGGTGTTCGACGTTCTACTACCCACACTTATCCTGTAGTTATCGCCTAATAGTGTCGAGTTTCTTTTTTGATTTCACAAACATGGAAACGCAATCGCGGTAGGATAGGAAGAAAACACTTGGGAATGTCGGAGTCAACGATCTTGAAAACGGATCCGAGTTTATTTAGACCATCGAGTCATACATAATGGTTGGAGAATATTTCAACACGTCATATTGCAATGCGCAGATTAATCGCCTATTGCCCGAGAATTTCCCACACAACTAGGCATTATTATGGATCTCATGCTTCTATGGTTCGTCCACGGCGAATAATTATGGATTTATTATAGTTTGCAACACTTTGGAGGCACGATCAGGGGATCTGTTGATTGATTAATAAGCTAATGCGAGTATTGCCGGTCGTTGCGACAACTGGGTCGATTTCGTTGTTCGCTAATACCAGACCTGGTCGCTTTTTGCCAACGATTTTGCCATGGTTTAGCTAACCATTAGGATGGGCGTGTGTCTACTTTACATCCGTCGTTTGTTGCAACTGTTTAATGTAATTGTGGGTTGCTTTATTTCTCTTATTGCACAACAAATTCTTCGTCCGATTCTGTCTGATCAATGCGGAAGTTTTTTGGTTGATTTATAAGGTGTATGATCTAAATACAATATTTTTTGTCATACTAAGTAATGATTTGACAAAAAACTGTCCTGTAACCAGTATTGAAGGTCTCAGATCTCAAATACGGAATTCGAATTTGCATACAAGAATTATTGAGGCATAAGTAATTTTAAATATGCTTGAGGCAAACATGTAATATTGAAGTTTGTTAGGTTAAATAAAATTGGATGGTTATCGATACTAATGTACTATTGATAACCATCAAAATTGTACGTGTGTGAACACTAAGCCTTAGGGTCTTAAGCCAGCGCGTGCGCAGATCACGGCCCGAATGTTGACGGTCATATGTCGACACTGAGATGTACAAACAATACTTTGACTCCTATGTCTAGAGTATTATAGACGATTTTCGTTTGACAGGGTTTCGGATTAGCTACTTGTGGGAAACTCAAGCATTTGTTCGACTATTACCTATTGTTCGTTGCAGATTGTGTGTACCTTGGTGTATTACCCACAAGGCTGTCTTGCAAAATGTACGGTATGATGGCGGCTTATCTAGATAACGTTTGCTTATTACCTTTAGAGGATAATTATTATATTGTTTGGTTATTTCTACCTGTGTCTTTGGTATTGTATGCAGATTTGGTTTTAATGTGTCTATGGAATTGTTCTGTGGGTAGAAGGTGCGCCATTGAGTTGCAAACTTGAATTGGAGTGAGAGCTAAGTTGGGCGCCTGGCGCCTGAGGCTTGTTAACCAAATATAGACATTAGTGACGATATAATAGTGAGGAATGACAAATAAGTCAAACGAGACAATTTTTTTAGAGAATACACATATCATTACGCCTGTATACCCCGAAAGGTGAGCAGACGTTTAGCACTATATAATCCACTCATATTTCGCCAGTTAGGAATGGTTAAGTCTCAAGTAGGGAATAGGGGGCGAGCCCAATGCCATCACCGAACACAAATTAAGACTACAGGCTCCTTATGAGAAATTATAGGAAACTCAAAACCTTTAATTGTTTAGTTCCTCAAGTTAATTTATTCTTACCGGATTTAAATCATAAATCCAGCCTAACTGCGATTATTTTTCAATTAAAATTTCGTACGCATCGATTGTGGACACGCTCTTGTAACACAACAGTAAACTTAAGTAGGTATTCTGCTCATTACATAATAAACGTAACACTACTAATATTTAACATGATTAACGGCCTGAATCGAGGACACCACCATAAAGAAATGACATAAGATATTAACAAGATCTGAGCTGTGTTAGCAGCCATTAAACGAAGAAAGTGTACCATACTTTATGTGGTGTTATTGCGCTTTAGATTTATGCGACTTCACACCATCGGTGAGTAATGGTGGTTATGGGTTTAAAGAGTAAAAAGTTTTGTAGAATAGAGGCTGAATTATGGCTATTATTGAATGATATTGTTTTATTTGTGGTATAAAGTATTGCTACGATAAAAATGGAACTTTAACTGGGACTAAAAACGTTGTAGTGTAGAAAGGATCTATTGTTGAAATATATTTAGTTTAATCTTACTTTATCCTATAATAATCCGTGAAGGAATATTATAGGATAGATCTACCTATTAAGCCACTAAGGCTTTTCATCATATTCCTGAACTCATTCAATGTTATTTGGAGTCGGCACAACACGTTTTCAGCTTCCATTTTTCCCGTCACGCTATCATTAACTCTGATCCATTTTTAAATTGATCGCTTGTACAAGTACGTAATCGCGTTTTTATTCTTTTTTTTTTAATCTGGGCAACCCAAACTAGGAAATTCTCCTGTATCGTGGGTGCGTTTACAAACATTTAAACTCACATACACAAAAAGCCAGACCCGGAACAACTACATGTAGGCCATACAAATATTTGTTCCGTGCGGGAATCGAACACGCGACACGAAACGCAGTAGTCAATCGCGCAGCCACTGTGCCAACAGTGCTGTCAAAAGTCAAGTTACCAACCGTTTTCGAGATAACATAGTCTGTGAAATAAGATAAGCACTAGCACACCTAGATTAAAATAAATAGGTACTAACACACACAATTATGCAGATTTTTCTTCATTTGCATTTCATTACAGACAAGGACTATTTGCTAACCTAAAGACGTACATTTAAATAACGAACTACACAATTAGCCAACATCGCACAACAAAGAAAAAAGGAGCTTGAAGCCTTAACAACTTAATATCTTAGGCACCTGTCCACACCCATGAGGAAGCGACCAGCGACTATCTTTCGCTAGGTCACCTACTCAGCTATACTCTACAATGTCGTCAATGGTGTTCTGACATGTCCGCTTTGTGCTTGGTTGGATATGCTAGCCACTTGAGAGCACATGAAAAAGCACACGACTCTCGACAACTACCCTAGAAAGGCATCGAATGCAGTCGCTGTGACCGAAATCGGCTAGATGGCATCAACATCATTTTCTCGATCAAGAAACTTACAATAGATGTGAGTTCCATATCAGTAAAAGAGATTTATATTATATTTAAAAGGGCGGCGATTAACTCACCAGCATCCTTCAAGGAGGTGAATCTAACCGTCATATTAAACAACTTTCCCAAAGAAACTCATATCCAATACATGAAAACAGTAGCTTTTCAGTATCGAAACAGTATGTCCACTGTTGTAAAGACATTTGTTATTTCTCGCTTCTCGCTACTCGTCGGCAGTAGGACAAATGCCTTAACTACTTAATATCTTAACTTAATCCATGCGCGAGATTCACAGACTGTCCCAAATCCCACGTAATTCGTGACACAATGAGAACGTGACAAAATTGACGGCGATTTAGATAACAGCTCTTAACTCTCAGATCCTTTTCACAAGCCTTATAATAACATCGCTATGTGAATTTAAATATGACATGTTGCGAAAATGTATGTGGCCTAGGAACTGGCTGTCATATCATTCTAGCCTGGGAATGTTTAAGTGAACCATTGACAGATAGAGAAGAAGGAACTTCTTGATGGCAATAAAAGTCGCATGAGTATTATTAATTACGGTTTAAGTAAGGAAGATCCTGGCCGCCAAGTAAATATCTTGAATAGGTTGTGATTTCTTCTGTAGGGTCTTTTCATAGACTAGGATCGCGTGTTGAGTAAGTCATACGCTTAGTAAGTTCATCAATAGGTAAAAATATCAATATTAAGTAAGGTATGCAAGTGGGCTGCGGCCCTGGAACACAAAAGGCAAAGAAGGGACATGGATGGCTTTTAGTCAGTACGAGTCTGACACTCCCTTCCACTCCGCCCAGAGCGGGAGGGGTCATTTGATGATTTCCCATCCGAAAAAAAAAGGTATGCAAGACGCCTTGGATGGCTTGGCGAGAAGAGGAACAACATCGAGAAAAGTGGAAGGAATGGGCGGAGACCTTTGCCCAGGAGTGGGACATCTCAGGCTGATAAAAAAAAGTATGCAAGAGGGCTTCAAATCCTGTTGTCATCAGTTCGAGTCTTTCTTTCTACGTTTGCTCGAAGCAAACACGTGAATTCAATGTTGTACATAAGATACCCTACCACTTACCAGACCATTGGGCGAAACAGTGTTCAATGTTCTGTGCAAAGTTTCGCTAATTATCAACAAATTACCAGCACTACCTGATGTAACACTATGTAACGTTATTATGTTACCCCGCTAATTCCAAACGTTACACGGCACCAATTGCCAATATGTTTTCCACCATTATTCTGAAAGAATGTGGAAAAAAAATAACAATCCCTATTGTTACGATAGTTTGATATTACACAATTGAATATAGCAGTTAAGCTGACGATTCAGACTTGCTCATTTGTCTGAGACGGCACTACAAAAAGTAGTATAGCAACATAGTACAAAAAGTACTACAGCGCCATCTATGTCACAGATAAAGAACTAACATCAAAATTCTGAATCGCGCTATTAAAGTTATAGAAAAACAGGGCAGTAGCCCACCAGATATAACACCAGTCTGGTCGGCGATTCCACCATTTTCTATGGAGTATTGAGGAACTTTACACCCTGTTCCTAATGCTCTTAAATACCTGGAAATCTCATCGAAATTGTTTTATTACCCTGATGTTGAATGTCATAAAATGACCAGGGTTACAAAGCGACTTTATAATATCATCGATAACGATATTGCGCAAGTCAAAAATGTATTGCATCGACTTACGCTACAGCTTGTTTTTCATCACGAATTTCTCAGCAGCAGCCACGCATTTGTGCCAGGTTGATGGCAATAAGCTCGCCCCCTATTACAAGGAACTTAGACATAACTGGTGAAATGTGGGTGTACTATTAAGTACATCTCTGCCTAACCCTTCGGGGATTACTGGTGTGATGTCATGTTAAGCTACAGAAAAGTTTATGTTAAGCTGTCGAATGTAGTTGTGCTCTGAGGTCTATGTATCAATGTAATGATTCAACCTTAGTGAAATTTAAATTGCTGGGAATTGTAGTCAAAGGAGGTAATGCAATTACGAGGTTGACTATACTCAGGTGCTGCGGATGGCATAGATCTGATAAACGGATCAGTGTGCCAAGTTAGTGAGATAAGGAATTCGGTTGCAAGCACGGTGCATGAGCTTGCAAGGACAGTGAGGCAACTGCATAGTTTAGTGCAGGGATAGCTGAGGTATCGATATAGTAGACACCCGTTTTGTGTATTGACGAGATTTTCGCAAGCAGTACAATCAATTAAAATACAAAATTATTAATCATAAACCTTTTGTTAATTGACAAACAAGACAGCCTTCTGAAGACACTAACTATAGAGAGATTAGTAAATTTTCGATGTCATCGTCATCTGCCTAGGCCTTTTCCTAACTATGTTGGAGTCGGCTTCCAGTCTAACCGGATGCGGCTGAATACCAGTATTTTACATGGAGCGACTGCCTTTCTAACCGCCATAACCCAGTTAGTACTAGGTAATACGATACCCCTAGGTAAGACTGGTTGTCAGACTTTTTGGGCCACTGACTACCTGTAACGACTGTCAAAGATCTACAAATGACAGCCGGGACAACGGTTTACCGTGCTTTCGGAGGCACGGAGGAAACTCGGTATGTAATAGGTGGTCACCCATGACAAACCTAGGCAAGCACGGCTTAACCTAAAAATCGATCCGAGCGGCTGTTATAATTTAGCCACGAGCTCCTCCAAATATTCGATGTATTAGCATAAAATATCCAGTCAGTCACTAAAAATCACTTAAAGAATATCGAGTTTAATTTAAATCTTCACAGAAGTATCGATACAACTCATTCACCGATAGTTTCTTGAAATCCCTACTTTTGTACTAAGTACAGCGATTAGAGCTCGCGTCGGTGGTTTTGCTCATTATTCCGATTAGTATGCGGTTATCTTAAAGTGTATCGGCGACGGTTTCGTCGGCCACGTTGTAGCAACCGCTTGCGACAATTGTTTCATATCACTTTCAAACGGTTTCACAGACAAAATGGCGTCTATGCGTGTTGCATTCGATATGCTATTATTTAAACCGATCAATCGATAGTCAATTGTTGTCGTTTATGCGTAATTTGGTCTAATTTGTGTTCAATGGCGTCGATTTTAATAATGGATTTATCGGTTTGGTTGGGTTACATATTGTTAAGAAATATTTCTCTATTATGTTTCGAAATATTGTTTTACTGAACGAAATGCACTATAATAATATCGTGACATAAGCTTTTACATGGATTCATTCATTCAAATTCTGATTGGTATAAAATTACGTTCGAAACTTTGGTTGAGTTTTGTCCCTTAAACCGCTTATTTGATGTATGTACTCAAACTTTACCAACTATTCAATATAACACGACCTAAATTTTGATCAAACGTCACCATGACTCCAATCATTTTTCATTTTACAATTCCAAAACTAATTTTCATTCTCTCATTCCAGAATGCTTCAGCGCCCACTCCGATCGGTCGCGGTCCCGCTCCGGCCCGATCCGAAGCGTGCCCGTAGCAGCCGACCTCAAGCGTGACGTCGACTTCGACTGTCCCGAAGAGTTCGGTTATTACCCCCACCCCACCGACTGCACACTGTACTACGTCTGCGTGTTTGGCGGCGCACTACTCGAGTCATGCACTGGTGGCCTTATGTACAGGTGAGGAATCATCATTAGTATCATAAGTATCGGCTTTAAGCAAACAGATTTGTTTATTATGGGGCTCACAGTGGTCAATATTCTTAACTTCGTGCACCACGGAGTTTCGAACTGTCACCGATATCGTCACAATAATGACGCTTAAGAGACGCGGTCAGGAAGAATTTGCTGACTATTTTCTTGGTCTGTAGTCTCAGACTTCAAAACACACACACACATGGGTGTTCATAGAGAACATTCTTATTTTCTTGGTTACACATAGACACGATCCTCAGTTCTTTTCTTCATTACAGAGGTTAGAATAAAACACCTATAATGTACTGAGCTATCTACAATCCCATTTGCATTATTTTGTAGTCGAACAACATTTCACATACCTGTCCGTACATGTTATTAATGGTCCGATATTTTCTATACTAGATGCTAGATCTTGCATGATATCAGGTTTTAATGAGAAAACAGCATTCAAATAACAAACATATGCGTGACGGTATTAACATCACTCATATAAAGAGATACGCTGTTGTATTATATGGGAACATCTTGTTAAGCGTGAGAAATTCACATCAAAAAAGTTTTTCTTTTAATGAAAATAATGAGTATAGCGTTAAGAATATTGAAATCGTTGTGTAGCATGTCTTTGAGGTTGTTGGAAACTTAAAATAACACCAATGACCTACATGCCTAAATGATTCTGTCCTATGATTTCATTCCAACATACCCACTGTCCCACGGAGAATGGAATGAGATATCAATCACACTTATCCACTACACACTTTTCAATCTTTGCTAAGTACTATTAAGACTTCAAGAGACGATAGAGCCTAAGGAAGGAGGTTAACACGCATGTAACAAGGTGTGGATAATTTCTGTGATGAGTTTTCCTCAACACTCCTTGTGTTGAGGAAAACTCCTAACAAATGGTAGTTTTTCTTTGTTCTAAATTTCTCCTTTTTTTTCTCCAGCCACGAGCTCCAAACGTGTGATTGGCCACGCAACGTAGGCTGTGATGGCACCAGCGCGGTCGGCGGTGAAGAGCTGGAGCGGATCAATGAACGCAATCCACCCCCTCGTCCGCCGCCTCGCCGCACACCCCCACCCCCGCCGCCACGTGCTCAGCCCAACCCCGTCATCACCTCAAGAGGACAGCCTAAATTCAGCCGACAAGAATACGAAAAGGTAATTAGAAGATTTCGAGTTCTAGGAGACAGCAGCCTTATGACTGTCCGTCACAAGGTGGAATATTAATAACATTATGCTTTCATTATAGCAACAACAACTGTACGCGGAAGTAGATGACCTACCACCAGTCGAGGAAATTGAAAGTGACAGGCAACAACGCGTTTACCGAGGACAGCCTCCTACAATAGGACAAGTACAAAAAGACAGAGATGGTTACGCAGGTCAACAAGTTAACTCCGGAAGAAATTATAACTCTAACATTATTCCTGCGTCCATTCCTCAAAACAGTGGTAAAATAGGCTCCTTCTCATTTGGCTCCCAAGTCGATGAACGACGAACTGCTACTGTTACTCCCGCGCCCCAATCTTACAGGTAAGTCCCATCATGAGTACAACACAAGACGATATTTTGACTATGAATAAAGAACTAATAGACAGTGTCGTTATTTGCAGTGAAGACAAAAGTGAAAGCGTGACTGACTCTTCAATTGACAGACAATTAGACGTTGAGACGAATGAAATTATAACTAATGACCCGACTGAAAAACCAGTCTTGAGAAAGAAAAGGGAAGTGGTAGGAAAAGACTTAGTTGTTAATGAAACTAGTACTACTAAAACAGAGCCAGAAGCAATGTCGAAAAGAAGTGACAGTGGCGAAGAAATGGAGTATGTCGAAATAGATACTGAAGAAGACGAAGATGGTACACCACTAGATGATACTGAAAGAGGGAAGAGACAAGTCAGATATTATATTAAGAATGGCTACAAGTCTCCTGGGAAGAATTGGGCCCTTGTAAAGCCATATAAATTAGTTGCAATCCCACAATATAGTTCCAATGATCAGAATTCTAGATATCAGCCAACGTATAATAGTAATCCAAATAATAATAATTACTATGATAGTCGCCACCCACAATCCTACAACAATAATTTGTATTCTACGGCCAATCCTTTTTTATCTTATCAAGCAGGCAATTCGCAATCGCAAGGACTGTTTAAACCTAGTTTACCAGACCCATCTAGTCAAACATTAGCTCATAGCCCATTGAATGCTGCAACCCAAATAATAACCAAAAGCCCACCTATATCATCGCTTAACAGTGACCCATTTACTTCGTTAGCTGGTGGTTTTTACAACAATGCTCCCAAGCAAAGTAACGGTCAGTACATAAATCAATTTTATTCTTCGGCACCATCCGCTGCGAATCATCAAAACAATCCGATCTCATTTCCCGACTCATCGCATGTTCCTAGTACTATTGTTACCGGTAAACCAGTCCCAGTGCCGACATCACCGCGGCCTCAAGAAATCTACAGAAATCAAGAACAAGACAGGAATAAATACCAGCAACAGAACCAACATCCCATTAACAATAACCAACAACCAATTAGAAACGTAAAGATATTACAACAACAACAAAAAAGACCGTCAGATGATAAAGAATATGATGATGAGGAAAACTCTAGTGAAGAGGAGGATGAAGATTCGGAAGAAGAGGAGGAGGATGACAATAGCCACAAAGATGATTTCCCAGCACCACCCTATGAATTCACACACCCAAATCATAGATTTAAAGATATAGAAAATCCGTTTGCCAGTCCTAACTTTGATTTTGACGCATATTTGACAAAGCTAAGCAATGGACAGTATACACCAAACGCCAATAATAGTCCAAGACCTGCAGCAATTGTTAATCCCACAATTGAAGTAACAACAGCATCACAACTTGGGTCTCGAGTACCTAGTTCAACATTGAGCTATAAAGGAATGAGTACACCTAAACCGTTCACGGTACCTTCTGGACCAGGGAGTTCGGCAGCAACATTTGTTAGTAGCTTAAGACCATCATCTGCACCGATAAAAGAAGCGCAGTCCTACGACCAGACAATTCAAAGACCGGAACCGACTAGACAAACCCAACAACACCAGCAGTACCAGCAACAAAACCAACAACACCAGCAACAAAATCAACAACAGCAACTGCTGCAACAACAACAGCAGTACCAACAACATCAGCATCCGCAACAACACCAGCAGCACCAACAACATCAGCAGCAGCAACAACAACAGCAACAGCATCAGCAACAACACCAGCAGCACCAACAACATCAGCAGCAACAGCAACAGCATCCGCAACAACAACAGCAGCAACAACAAAATCAGAATACGTACATAATTCGACAAACCACTGGCAATCCTTTAGATGCTAACAGACCAAAGTTGAAACCACCAAATTTCAATGACGACCGCCAGTTACCAATTAGCTATAGTTTCAACAAAGTAATAAGCAGCACTTCTAAACCAAATCATGAAAATAAACTGAAAGGAGAGACTCATCATACGTTCTCAGCTAGTCCTAAACCTTACTTGTTAATCTCTGGGACAGGCGCGCCTCTCATAGTGTCAACGCCGAAACATCAGTACATAGTGAAACCTGAGAAGATTATAGCACTTAACCCACACATAGTTGCAACCGCAAAACCTTATCTTGTGTCCTCTATCAAACCCCATAATGCTTATATTGCATTAAAACATTCCACACCTAAGCCCCTGACTACGTTGGCCCATCAACAACTTTCAGCTTTACAACAATATTGGAATAATCCGTCGTCTGAATCTCCTTTCCGTGCTGTTTCATTCAAACCAAGCACACCAAAGTATATCCAAAATCTAGGAGATTTGTTTTCACAAGCCATAAAATCGACTCAAACTCCGATAAAAAATCATAGTAATCATCAAAATGTAGCTAATTCGTACAACAACCAACAGCAATTTGTAAGCAGCCCCATTACCACTACGACTCGAGCGCCACCCAAACGCAGACCCATACCAAAGCCTTCTCCAGAAATGAATGATTACTATTATGATGACGAAGAAGAACAATATTATTACGAACCTGCAGTGAAACCAAAATACATGCCAAGTACTGAAGTGAAACCTCAAAGACCACCCATGGCCCAAAATTACAAAGAATATGATGACAGTTATGAAGATAATTCCGCTCCAGCTAATGTAAGGCCGAAGCCTACGAGAGCACCAACTAAATACAATAACCACAAACCAGAAAGTGCCACTAAAAATCATAACGATGTATCTATTGTGACAAAATCTCCAGTGAAAGAATTCAACAAGAATATTAATGGAAAAATTCCCATCCCTGTGTTAGTAGATTATGGTACCCCTTCACCAAACACTCTGATTCGTCCTGAAATATCTAATTACCAAATCATACACCATATGCCTCGAAACAAAACTATGCATATAAGAAGACCAGTCACTGAAAACGGACCTAACACTGTTAGGCCTCCCAAATATTTAAACCAAACGACTTTGCGTCCCTATACTGTTAGGCATAGGTTAGCTAAGCCGACTACTCTTAGAGAAACTTCCCAAAATGAAGATAAGCAGACAAGAGGAAGAATAAGACATCCGAATATTGTTGCACAAATGAAATTGACTACTCCTCGTGACAGCCACAACCAAGAGACTAGATTTACAAAGACTAAACATGACGATAAAACAAACAGGTAATTGGAAGAGCACAAAACTATATAAATACTAACTATGAGATAAACTGGAGATGACTTTTGGCACAACTAACTTACACTTTCTGTACAGAACTCCTTCGGTTTTGATATCTATGGCACTAAACGTATTCTGACTAAATTAACATCGACTATAGTGACTTTGACTGTAGAAACGACTGACCAATTCGCTTTGTATATAGCCAAACCTACTGTACATACAATTGATATGAAGATTTTGAATTTGTGTTAAGTTTTTGATGCATATTGAGATTTCAACAGAACCAATGGTATTTTTAGCTTGGAACCGACAGAAAGCGTAGCTCCAGTCTCCTATTCAGCAAGTCCCCGTCCGAAGATGTTGTACAATGGATCCCAGAACTACAGTCCCGATCAATACGACCCCTTCTATGCTGTTTATGATGAAGATGGTGAATTGTACAAAGATACAGGTAACATTATAATTAACAATCGTACAGAGTTTGAACATTTTTCTTTTAAGTTCCAAGTTTAAAATGTGTAAATATATTGGATTTAGTGTACTTACGAAGAGAGCTTTTATGCATGAAGATCTCATTTTTAGAAAATGTTTTTTATTATGTTGTAGTTCTAAGTTTATTTCTACAGTTTAACTAGACAACTCACTATAATTATGGTTGGTAATAGTTTATCTTCTCTGGTTTTCGCATGTCTATGATTCTATGAGGTTTCTGATGGGATTTCTTTTTCAAAGACCTTCTAATATAATGAAATCGGAGCTATAACAAATTCGCTCATCAAAATTTATATAAATCTTAATTGAATAACGTCTTGGTGTAACATCAAATCTTTTAATTTGGGATAAGAAATAATATTTTCAAGGAAATCTACAGAAGGGTTGACACTGATTTAATTACTGGTAATTTTTTCTTCAATCCTATATACCACTAAAAGCAACCAACCTCTTAATCTTTTATACTCAAACATTTTTTTGCGCACACTACCTATAACTTGACAACTTCACGCACGTAACCCACTAACTGGTATTGGCAGACTACGTTCAGCAATATAACACGGCCTCGCTCCGCCCAGCTGTTCAGCAGACGTACCGCGGAACCCCTCCTCCCCCGCCCGCTCGACGACCCGTTGAGACCTACACGCCGAGACCAGCACCAGTTGACTACGATGATGAACTTATACGACCACAGGTAATTTTTTATTATATTGCTACACAATTTTCCAATGTCAATATGAAACAAATTAAAGAGAAAGACATTGTGATTGTTGTCAAAACAAATTGACTGACTGAAGAAAATAATGATCCAATAAAAACAATGGTAATATACATGCTATTGGGACTTGATATACACAGTCAACTAATTAATCTTAACAAATTTTCAGATAAATAACAACCAGAACCAATACCAAGCACCAGTTCGCCATTCGACTAGGTAAGTTTCAAAGCAATCACTACTAGATCATAATAATGTATTAAATCTAATATAGCCAAATGTAAACTTAGCAACCAATTAACATGGAAATATTGACTATGATCCAGGGGCGAAGGTAACGAATTGGGATACGATCATAACCCAAACAACGGGAGGACGACTTTGTACGAAGCTACCACTATAAGCACGACCCCTTCCACAACAAGCACAAGCACGACAACACAACGCCCTACTACAGCACCATACACAGAAGCAATGACCCCGTCTCGATATACCCCAAGGTACTACAAAAGAACAATCTTCAAAAGTAAAATCATCCCGGCTTAAATCATTCTATCAAAATTTTCATTAACAGCATTCTATCATCTTACTTTCATTTAAGTTTCATCTCTCATTTGCAACCTTTCAACTGATTCAAACATTTAACTTTTTACTAATTTGTCCGTCTGTCATCTCTTTGTATCGGTCTTAAGGTTGTGCAAATTTCATTTCAGTATCTAGTCTTTTACCAGATCTATTTCTATTCTCTCTTTTATTAATATTATATTGATGTAATTATGTAGCTTTTGTGGTATCTTTATCTGTCTCAGCAGTGAACACTAAACATATTATAACTAGTTTCCGTTTTCACTAACTTAACTAATTTAGAAACGAGACAGTTTTCCGCCTTTTAAAATAAATATTTATATAAGTAGTATTGTTTTAGAGCTTGAATTAGAAAGATTTTTTTGCTTTGTATTCAACAGATCATCCACAGATGAAAGTCCAATTCCCGAATCCTCTTCTAAACCTTATGACGAGACTACATCGTCGCTCCCTGCAACGCAACCACCTACCTTAAACTTTTCCTCCCTTGCCAAACCTTTTGAAGCGACTGACAATGTGTATAGATTAAAAGAGACATTACCTACGACTGAAACGCTTGCACCCAGGCGATCTTCTGAAGTGACTAACAATAATGATAACGTGGAGGTGGTAAGATCCAAGTCTAGGAACAATAAAAAAGTGTCACTAACATCTGGTTTTTCAATTAGGCGTAATGCTAACAATAGCAATAATCCTTATACGTTGACTGTCCTAACGCGACCATTGGAAGATTTCGATAGGGCACGTAAACCAAGTAGCCGAGGTGGTACCAGTAGTAGTAGGCAAAGACAGTCAGATAGGTATTATTATGATAGTAGTAATAGTAAAGACGCGTCTGTAGAACCGGCTTCTGAAGAACCAGCCTCTGTAGAACCAGCGTATATAGAACCAGTAGTTGAATCTGATAGTAAATACGGAACGTCTTCTGAGAGCTCGATGCGTAGAAATGATTATGGTCCTAACAATAACGAAGATGACTACGACATTCCCGTTTATATAAGACCAACTAGCAGAACTAAACCTGTGAAGTCTAGATATCGGTCTACCACCTTGCCATCAACTACATCGACGAAATATTATATCAAATCTGTCAACACACGACCGACTCCATTTACTGCTAACCATCAAGAAGTTATTGATTCTACAGAGAATTCTATTAATACTGAAGCATTGATTGATACAGGTTTGCTAAATGCCCGTGCTAATGAGCTATCAACAGAAGCTCAAAATAATAAATTAAACGAGGAAATACCAACAAGAGAATACGATAGATCTCAATACACTTGGAGCGAACCTTCATTTTCGCCTTATAAAACATTGGACAACTTACGCAATACATACAGAAACGCTGATACACGTGACTACACAACCTCTACCACATCTACTACTGTATCTACTACAACCACACGCAGGCCGTCCCGACACCGCGGTACTAAGAAACAAAAAAATTCACGTAAACCTTCCTATTATAGTTACCGAATAGAAGATGAAGTTGTCCCCGACCAAACAACGGAAATTTTTAATGGTAAAGTTAAAACTGTCATCAAAGCATTCTTGAACGATTTCGGAAGTTCTCCTGCACCACAACTTGTTGAAGAGTTTTCAACCACAACAACAACAACTACTACTACAACACCTAAACCTACAACAACCACACAAAGATATGAAGAGAAAGTAGTTAATATAGGATACCAGAAGAAGCCGTTGAAGTATGTGGATGAAAAACCTTTGCGCAGCAACGTAAAGCGACTACAAATCATAACGGAGCCTCCAACTAGTAGGTATGTTACCCCGAGTGCTGAATCTATTAGCTTCACGGAAGCGGAGAGCGACATAAAAGATTTTTCATCGACAACTACAACTATGGCCACCATGAGTAGCACTCCCTTCACATATTCCAACTTACCAACTTCGCCAATGCCGATACAAAGTTCAACAAGCGATTTTAGAAGCATACCAAGTAGGGACTCGTATCAATCCAAATTCAGTAGTTTTATAACAGATAAGCCAGAAAATGAAGGCTCGCGCAAGTTCCATAACATTATTAACGATGTTCCGTCTACTGAAAGCAATGTTCGGGATGTCAACATTAACGATGATGTAGTAAGGTCAACTCAATCTATTGTGGAGGATAGAGCACCGACTGAGACTGATGAGCGACAGAGTAAACTCGAAAGTGAAATCGCATCAACGACAAGTACTACGAAATCGACTACGACTGTGAAGTTCGAACCGACGACATCGACGACTAAAAGCATATCCTTTCCACCGCGAGTCTCACGAGTGAATCCCGCCATAAAGTTAGCTGCGACAAACCCAGGAGGTGGGCGCAGGAGTTACCAATCGTCGTCCAAATGCTCATCAGACAACAGTCTGCAAGCGAATCCAAAATGCAACGAAATCAAATACCAGAGGTACAAAACTCGCCGGCTAGTAGTCTAAGCAGCCTGAAGTTATCTCACATTACTTATTGAGGGTGGAGGCTTCGTTTATTAAAAACATCCTTATTTTCCGCCTCGCGAGTAACTAGCATGAAGTCAAACATCTTATCCGACAATCGTTTAATAGCACCTACATCTAAACTCTCTCGCTTAACATACTGTTCTCATTGGGGGACTTCATGTCGGTTGAGTTGAATTTCTGAATTGTTAACTCCTGACGCGACCTTTCCATTTCCTGCACACTATTGGTATTTTGTGTAGTTTGTGGAATGTTTGTAGTTAAGATATTAGCTATTTGGGTAGCAAGTTCCTCAATGTAGCTTCACGTAATCGTATTGCACCACATTGCAAACTCATCAAATTAGTACTTAAGTGCACCAGATTCATATAAGTGTATCGAAATGTGTTCGTGTTTGGTACGCTATTGCATGTTGTGTAACACTGTTATTAACATATTTGTGGTATCATAATACAGACAATCATGGAGTCACGTCTGATTATCAGATTTTATATCATTCATACATCGAATAAAACCTTACATCATGATGATTATTAAAAATTATTTGAATCATTTTTCAATATTATTTTGAAATTGCTTCGTCTTTAAATTCACGCATACTAACTGAGGGTTATATGAGCGAACATTTGTTCAGTTGGTAATGTACTGTTTGCAGGCCCACCAGCACCCGAGGCCGTGGTTCTGCGCACTACTCTACAGCGAGCGATTCGCAGGCACCACAGCCACCCCCGAACAGAGGAACACCACCAACGTTAGAATTGAATACAAACTCAATCATCCATTTCATTTTCACTTCTTTTTACTCAAAGATATTGCTTTTTAACTTTAAAAGAATCGAATCAAACTTGGTCAGAATCTTTGGAGCAGCATTTTATTCAAATCCATATTCACTTTGTAGATTAACAAGAAGACCAAATTTTGTTTTTAATTTATTACGCATCTATTTGTTATTGTAAATCCGCACATTTGCACTTCAATTCACCACTATACGCACAATTGCATGAATTCTTCCTGCAGCACCTAAAACCATTTTTGTTTTGAGCAGTCGCAGCCGACCAACTCTGAAGCCGTCGACGGCTATTGTCTCCAAAACGACTGAGTTCGTCGACGTCTACACGCACCCGCCGAGCAGGCCTGACCCTGTGTACCCGCAGCCCACTCCTGACAAGACCGCAGCCAAGTGCAGGAAGGACGTCTGTCTTCTACCTGACTGCTACTGCGGTGGCAAAGAGATACCTGGTACGTTTAATGGCTTGTCACCTTCCCTAAACTTTAATGGTCTGACATATAAATATATTTCTCTAAGACAAGATTTGGGTCTCCCAAAAATACAAGTTTTATGCTCTTTTAAAAAAGGGTGTAAATAGGCCCTAAACGAAGCTGAAAGGTTCTCCTCGTCACTGCGATTTTTCTTGTTCTGGACCATACCTGGAGACCTTCTAGATACGGAAATATTGGAGGTTAAAGTTCCAAAATTTTGACAAGTTTTTTTTAAACAATAGTTTTTAAGTTTTATAACTTTACTTTAAATACCTCCATCACCCGTTTACTATTCAATGCATTGCAACACAATGTTTGCAGCACAATGTTTTGTGTGCGTTACATTTACCGTAAAACGCGATTCTTCACCGCAAAAAAAAAATTGTATCCTATCAATATTTTTTGCGTAAAGTTACTTAGTTTGGTGTACAGAATGCTTGGTTGACGTTTCGTGAAGGGTCCGTTTACACCTTATATAAATATTACTCTAAAACAAGAAAATTTTAAATATTTGAATGTTTGTTGTAAATGGTATTTGTGAAATAGGAAATTTGCCCGTCAGCGAAGTACCACAAATGGTATTGATAACATTCGACGATGCTGTGAACGATTTGAATAAAATGTACTACGAAGAGCTTTTTGAGAGTGGGCGAAAGAATCCGAATGGCTGCCCGATTTCCGCTACTTTTTACGTCTCCCACGAATGGACGGACTATAGTCAAGTCCAGAATCTTTACGCCGATGGCCACGAACTTGCCTCTCATACAGTTTCGTAAGTCAATGAGCAAAGAATTCTCTCTCAATCTTTGGTAGACTGCAGGTTTGCCACTAACAGGGTATTTTCGGCCATCTTTATAAAAATATATATTATGAAAACTATCTAATCGTATATTATGTTGACACTAATCATTTTTATGTTTTTCTCTTCCTCAACTCTTCCGTCCTTCTTGAAACCTGGTTGTCTATCTTCCTCTTCCTGGCACTACTCACACACCCACACGCACATACCACATCCCGACACAGCCGACATGCCGGTGGAGCAAGTACCTCAGATTGTTCTTCTGACCTTCGACGACTCTGTAAACGACTTGAACAAGGGTTTATACGCTGACTTGTTTGAAAAGGGTCGCGTTAACCCCAACGGTTGTCCGATCTCCGCAACATTTTACGTGTCCCACGAATGGACCGATTACAGTCAAGTTCAGAACCTTTACTCCGCTGGACACGAGATGGCATCACACACAATTTCGTAAGTTCACATGGACAGCACATTTGACAGTTTTTGCACCCACGACATGTACATATTCAATTTATAATGACTCAATTTTACTACTCTTATTCTGAATTTCTGCCTTTGAATTTTCTTTTACTCTGATTTCTGGGTTTAAAATTAATTTTATGGGGTTTTGTTTATTGCATTTCTTTCAATATATTCTTTACGTTTTAGTTTTTTCCTTTACTGAATTTTCCATTTTTTTTATCTTGATTTTAATTAATCTATAATAAACAAGCAACTAACCTAACTTTCCAATGCTTTTAGACATAGTTTCGGAGAACAGTTCTCCCAAAAGAAATGGTACAGAGAGGTGGGTGGACAAAGAGAAATCCTGGCAGCTTACGGTGGAGTTAAGCTTGAAGACGTAAGAGGCATGAGAGCACCCTTCCTTTCCGTCGGAGGCAACAAGATGTTCAAGATGTTGTACGATGCTAACTTCACGTACGATTCATCGTTGCCCGTTTACGAAAACAGACCACCTAGCTGGCCCTACACTCTTGACTACAAGCTGTTCCACGATTGTATGATACCGCCTTGCCCAACGAAATCTTATCCAGGTAAATATTATAAAAAAAACTTGATTACTCTTGAAATCAGAATCTACACTCTTTGCTCTTCCTCAATATCAATTTTAGCGTTACACCGTTTAGGCTGATTATTGTGTGACCAGTTGCAATGGAAGATTTTAAATTGAAGTTTATAGTTGCATACAATATTTTGATGCTGGTAAGTGAAGCCAACATAACTGTAACTAACGATGAATAACCAACAATTACAGGTGTTTGGGAGGTTCCTATGGTGATGTGGCAGGACCTGAACGGAGGCCGTTGTTCCATGGGTGACGCCTGCGCCAATCCTCCCGAAGCCGAGAACGTATACAAGATGATATTGAAGAACTTCGACAGACATTATACTACCAATAGGTAAGTTTTCAATCATTTATGTTACAAAAAAATCATCAGATTTATGTCCCAGCAGTTGGAACAAAAGAGGCTAATTTATGCATTGCTAAGTTAGAATAACCAGAAAGTAGATCCTGTAATATTAGAAGTCAGTCTATATTATGAGGCATAACGTTTTTTCTATAACCAAAAAATAATTAAGTAATAAGATTATACATTCACTACTATATCTCTTTTAAGACCTTTTAGGCTTTCAAAGTGTTTCTTATTTCTACAAAGACTTTTAATGGGCGACATCTTCAAAATGAACAAGCCCCTTAAATAAAGAGAAAAAAAAAAGACTTTTAACAGAATCGAAGTCGGCTTTTCGGTTGCTTATGTCACCCCAATTCGTGATTCTTCCATCACCGTTAAAGCTGTTAGAATGCCAGTTTTTATACTCTTTGAAAACATTCTGTGAACACCTCCATATTTTGGAATCACAACTAACAATGTATTCAACATTTCCAGGGCACCCTTCGGTCTCTACTACCACGCAGCGTGGTTCACCCAGCCGCACCACAAGGCAGGCTTCCTCATGTTCCTGGACTTCATCAACCAGATGCAGGACGTGTGGATCGTCACCAACTGGCAGGCGCTGCAGTGGGTCAGGGACCCCACGCCTATTAGCAGGATTAACAACTTCCAGCCTTTCCAGTGCAATTACCAGGTGTGTATGATCACTTAATAAAATTCACATCGCTCAACATAAATCATGGTACTAGAATTTTGATATGATGAGAGGGGCTCGTGGTTGAATCATAATAGCTACACGGGTTGCTCTTCAAAGTTAAGCAATGCCTGTCAAGGTCGATCCATGGATGGGTAACCATCCATTGCATATCGAGATCGGCTGTAGTCAGGAGCCCGAAGGTCTGACAACCAGCTCTATCAATGAGTATCATGTTTTCTACTAGGTAAAGGTTTGGGCAACCAGTCCATGTAAAATATTGGTGGGTTGATAATTTTAAGTTTACCACTAACTACTTATTTTTCAATATTCCAGGATCGGCCGAAGAAATGTAACAACCCTAAAGTGTGCAACCTCTGGCACAAATCCGGAGTCAGATACATGAGGACGTGTCAACCTTGTCCCGAAGTGTACCCCTGGACCGGAAAATCTGGCATCAGATCTTCACGCATAGACAACGACATCGGAGAATAAGCAGAATAGTTACTATAGCATAATAATACTACCATCCTCGATGTTACAATACACGTTGATTGTTGATACATCAAATGTATCAAAGCTCACGAGGCAAGAAAGGTTTCGTTTGTGTTACACAGACTCATCAGTAGAAATTGTTTTGTCACCAACTGAAGAGTGCCATTTAGATTTTGATGGTCACAAAGCAAACTTTGACAATTTCGTAGTAACGAAAGTACGTTATGATTCTCTAAAATACGTCCTAAATGTATTGGAAACTGTGATATTTAAGTGTTTTCAATCGTCTAGTGTGAAGATAGCTTCGATTAGGTTAGTTGCATGATCTACTTGTAACAATACTCGTGCAATGATTTTTGCAATAATAATATTTCCTATTTTGTGTTCGTTTTAGTTTGTAATACTCCTTAAATTAATGCAGATGTTTAGTTAGACTTTTTTATTTGTCATAATCGTGATAATGAAGTTACAGTCTCCAGTATTTATCGCATACATCCTAAAAATGATTACCATTTTCCGAATAATTTTAAACGAAAGCCATATTAAAATTTAGAAAATATGTTTTTCTAATCTTGCCAGCTTCGTGGTTGACACTGCCTTTTTGTAATTTGTAAATATAGATTTAGTTATTAGTGTGTAATGTTTAGTTGGAGGTTGTATTACGTACGTTCTTAGCTGTGTTTAAATCAAAGTCCTCTTTAAAATTACCTATAATGATTTTCAAATTAAACTCAAATTCACAAGTAAAGTTTTGGTTTGGACAATAAAGTTTGTAGTGTGTAGCATTGTGTAGATGTCTGTCCACATCGCATTTGTGTTCATCTGTGATGTTGCACATGTCTATACAACTGTTAATTCATTCGAGGACGTATTACAATACATCATTATTGATAGGAGAATTATCGTTTGAGTCATAGGTTTCCTTTTTTACTGCTTATTTCTTCCAGCTTATCTTTCTAGATTACTATACTATGTCTCCAACGGTAAATTCTATTCTTACTCTATTAGGATTAATGCTTTGGTCTGCTATTGCAACTAAAGTAATTGGAAGCGCTTGCTACGAATCTTATTTAAAAGTTATTCATTATTTAATAAGCCCTACTGTAAATATAGGTTTAGTATTTAAAATTGGTAGTTTCACTTTTTTATTATCGTTCTCGGCTAGAACAACGTATCTCGGACATGACTGCACTGAGGTCCTTTAGTGCAAATCTTTAGAACAAGTTGATTTCGTTTTTTGTATCGGCATCATTATTTATAATTATTGTACAAGAACTGTAACAATATGTGACCAGTGCTGAATAATAAAATGCTATAAATAAGTATCTCTTTTATTTTGCTTTACCCTACATTCTAGGTATATCTATATGTTTATTATGAAACCTTGCCCTCTCAGGAGTATGAGACTTTTCCAAAAAGTATGAAGGAATAATAAAAGTATGTTCCTGTCCTTTATAAAAAATGTACCAAGAACGAATTAGCTCCACGAAATGAATCTAAAAGTCATGGTTACGACCGTGACCATAAAGAATCCGCAGTGATCATCAAATATTTAATTTCAATCATAACACCTGTATTGTGATGGTTTCGTACATCAAGGTCAATGAAAGCCTATAAAAAAGCTCACACGTGAGCAAACGTTTCAAACATAATTCAGACAATATGGCAGTATCTTGGTTCTGTGCAGTAATTCTTGCCTATTATGTTTTTGGTGAAGAAGTAATTGTAGAATATTACCCTTCCCAAACAGTATTAGACACACAGTACAAATTTGAAAGAAAAAGAGAAACAGAAAGTAATGATACATCTGAAAATGTTTTTACAAATGATACCAACAAAGAGATTAAATGGAGACAATTCAATCAAGAAGATGATGATGGAGATATTCAGAAAAGAGCGTTAGATCCTGTATTTCACGGGCATCCAAAAACAAGAGAAGAACTATGGAATGAACGGTTTCTCAATGAAACTTCATCATTTGATCAGACACCATCGCTTGTGCATTTGCTCCATAACATCTCACTGACTTATTTGAAGGACTGCACACCAGTGATACTTTATGACAGTCAAGTGAAGTCCAAGGAAAGTTACTTGGTCCAAAATCTTTTCAAAGGATTCCCGATGACTTTTGTTCATGGGTATATTAACGATAGCGGTGAACTAGTTCAGCCTAAACTTTTACACGCTAACGCAGATTGTCATCATTTTATTCTCTTTTTGTCGGATATAAAAATCAGTGCGAAAATATTGGGTAAGCAACCAGAGAATAAGATAATAATAATAGCTAGGTCCTCTCAGTGGGCAGTGCAGGAGTTCCTAGCGAGTGTCAATTCAAGGAATTTTGTTAATCTACTTGTAATTGGCCAGAGCTTTAAGGAAGGAGACGATGCGAATTTGGTAAGTAAGGCCAATCGTCCACGATGGTACTTAAAAGTAACGTGATGCAAATTCAAATTACAGACTGCTTAATGACTCGATTAATAACGTGTTAGTTAGTTGCGACGGATACGCACCGCCATTGAAATTCCACTGTAGAGATATTATGGCCACTCATTGGTGATTTGAGTTTGTACTACGGTTACTTATGAGTAAGGTCGTGGATGAAAAGGCTAAAACTTTGCAACAAAGATATTGAAAATTTGTGAATATTATTATTTACAATATTCAACTTTCCATCTAGGAAGCACCATACATTATGTATACGCATAAACTGTATACAGATGGATTGGGTGCTAGTCAGCCTGTAGTGTTAAATTCTTGGACACATGGAAAATTTTCAAGACATGTCAACTTATTTCCTACTAAAATGACTGAAGGTTACGCTGGTCATAGATTTGTGGTTGCAGCTGCTAATCAGCCGCCATATGTATTCAGAAGGTAATGACAATACTAAATAATCAATGATTGAAGTTCAGCTTTATTATCGTGTACGTACAGTTTAGATTTATTCATTTGTGTTGTTCAGGATAAAATCTGACCTTGATGGTGGGAATCCTCGAGTTGTATGGGATGGCGTTGAACTACGACTAATAAAATTGTTGGCTGAACGGAACAACTTTTCTATAGAAATCATCGAACCTCAGGAACCTAATTTGGGGTAACATTTTGATATTAAGTCTGCTCTCCTAGCTGAGACAAACGTAACTCCAATCGTATTCCTAACATAAACTCAAACTTAAAGCATTTATTTCAAATAGACCCGTGACAGGCATTTTTGCATAGTCAAAAATAAGCTACTTACTGTCCCGCCACAGGCATATTAACTGTCAATGGACTGTACTTGCCCATTCGAAAATACTAGCATGGATATGGTTGTCTTAGTTAGGAGGGCAGAATTTTAATCCAGTGATTCTTTGTACAGTCAAAGTAAGCCGTACGCCAGTGGTGACCTTTTGACGTCGGTTTCGTTACCATTGATACGCGAGCTATCGTACCGTTTGAATTCCAAGTAGCGAATGAAAAATAATTTGTTGATATTATTTGTTAGGCCAGGAGATTCGGTAGCTAAAGAAGTAACAATGGGTAGAGCAGATATTGGAATAGCTGGAATGTACCTGACCAATGAAAGAGCAATGAACATGGATGTGTCTTTGCCACATTCTCAAGACTGCGCGATATTCGTTACATTAATGTCTACGGCTCTACCACGGTAACTTCTTACGATGATATTATTGTTACTTTACTGCAGAAGTGTTCAGGTTTTAATTAAATTAGCTAGTATTTGCACTGACAAGAGGTATCGATATCGTAATTATAAAACAAAAAAAAACAGTTTAGTTAGGTTCACTCGACACATGGGTTGACAACGTTCCACGCGGCGACGGTTTGCATCCTTTCGCATCGACCTACTTTGTGCTCTTTTTGTATGGACAAACCGTCGAACGCTGTCGTGACCCTAATTAAACTACCAGCGATAGTCGATCTCAATTTTTTTTTCTTTTATCGTGTTAATTAAGGTATTGATTTCGACCCATCAAGTCTGTAGAGTTTCGCTAGCTAATTTCTTTTGATTTTTAATACCTACATTAGTTCAATTTTAACTATTATGTTTTTACATTTTCCCAGTTACCGAGCAATTCTCGGACCTTTCCACTGGCACGTCTGGGTTGCTCTGACATTCACCTATCTCTTCGGAATGTTTCCGTTAGCTTTCTCGGACAAGCATACTCTAAGACATCTATTACATAACAGTGGGGAAATAGAAAATATGTTCTGGTACGTCTTCGGAACTTTTACTAATTGCTTTACGTTTCTCGGTAAAAACTCTTGGAGTAAGACGGACAAGATTACTACACGGTTGTTGATTGGTGAGTTTTGTTTCATTGAGATCATTATCTTCATCAGATTAACTATTGACTTCGTCTATGTCTTTTTGTTCAGGTTGGTATTGGATTTTCACAATTATAATTACCAGTTGCTACACTGGTTCTATTATAGCTTTTGTGACGTTACCAGTGTTTCCTGAAACTGTGGATACAATCAAACAGTTACTGGCTGGATTTTACAGAGTTGGAACTCTAGGTAAAATATCTACTTTTTTATTTTAATTCCTGTATTCACTAACACTAAGCGGCACTTAAATACATTGTTTGAATTTTTACCATTGGCGTTGAAAATTCAACACAGTGCTTTTTTCAGGTATTTAGGTGTCACCTAGTATGTATTTGTGAAAACAAACATAAAAGCACAGATGTATGATTTAGTTGCGCTTAAAATACTTCTTCTTGGATTTACACAGATCGAGGTGGTTGGGAAAAATGGTTTTTAAACTCGTCTGATCCCGATACCGCCAAGCTGTTAAGAAAGCTTGAATTGGTACCAAATGTAGAAGCTGGTATCAGGAATACAACCAAGGCTTTCTTCTGGCCTTATGCATTTCTTGGATCTAAGGCTGAACTGGAATATATTGTACAAGCTAACTTTACTGCCACTAAGTAAGATTCTTTATGCATTTGTAATTTGCTATACAGAAAATTTTGTTCCTCACTTAAATTGTGGTCGCTTTCAGAATAGACTCTCATAGTTGTACTTCTCTACCTCTGTTCTACCATTTAGTCACTAAGGTCATCATCATCTGCTTAGTCTTTTCCTAACTATGTTAGGGTTGGCTTCCAGTCTAACCGGATGCAGTTGAAATGCCGTATTTTATATGGAGCGACTGCCTATCTAACCCTCACAATACAGTTATTGGTAATACGATACCCCTTGATAATATAGTTCATCATCATCATTCTGTTGCCCTTATCCCAATTCATTTGGGATCGGCGCAGCATGTCTTCTTCTTCCATACTTCTCTATTACTCGTCATCCCATCAAACAGGTCCTTTTTTCTCCTCCTTTCTAACCTTTACTCATATACCCATCCACATTCATACTCAAAACTTTCCTCACAAGATTTTCCTTAAATATAGTTATTACCATTATTTGACCTATTAATGAAATACAGACTGCCTCGTTGGTAGTGGTCCCAAGCGCGACTGCTGAAAATGAGGACCAGGATTGGATTCCTGGGTCGGGCAGTGTTATTGGGTTTTTCCATTAGAAATTTCTCAGTAGCAGCCACGGAGTCTGGAATTGTGCCCGGTTGATGGCAATAGGCTTGCCCCCTATTAACTATGCGACGACTCATCCGAACTTGCGGATGATTCGTCGCCTACCAATTTTCAAAGGGTAACGTTTCATCCGCAGATGAAATATTTTGCGGATGAGTAGTCACCTAAGTCAACATAACTGGCAGTGTGTGCACTGTTAGGGACACCGCTGCCTAATCTTTCGGGAATTAGAAGGCGTGATGTTATGTCTTGTAAATTTCCAGATCAAAACGAGCAGTCCTCCACATTTCCAACGAATGCTTTGTTCCATTTGGAATTGCGATGGGATTTCCCAACAACTCCGTGTACTCTGCGAAAATTAACTTTGATATCAGTAGGATGATCCAAAGCGGACTCATTGATAAGATAACTGATGAAGTGCGATTCGAAATGCAACGAAGTTTGACTGGAAAGTTTCTTGCTGTGAGTATTATCTACTAATAAAAAAACTACTTTGAGGGAATGAATTCACATAATTCTGGGGGTACACTCACGAGCACCAATATGTAAACACTTAACAACTTTCAAAAGTGATTTTCACCAACTGTTCAGATTAAAATTTCATGTTGTTACGAACATAGTATTCCGGAACTCATATTTTTATGAAAAAGATCCTATCTCCAAGTTACAATCGTTATTTATCGCGAAAATTGTTTTTAAATTTAAGAAATTGTATACATATTGGTGCTCGTGACTGTACACATAAAAAAAATTTAAATAACAAATAAATAGCTCTTGGTATAGAATTATACCAAAATTTCTTAATAGAAGAGTGAACCACTAACTGGTAAAATTTTAAAAATGACAGGAAATAAAAAACCAGCCAAGCGCGAGTCAGACTCCAGACAGACCGACTCCATGACTTGAACAGCTTTGTTTATTGCATGTGTATTCTTCAACATTGAAATCTCGATCCTTTCCAAATCGGGGTAATCATTCTTTTCGTGTCACAATATTTATTCAGAAACCAAAATTGCAGGCTGGCAATGGCATAATAAAAATACCATCAGCCGAAGAAAAAGGTCTCACTCTAGAAGATACACAAGGAATGTTCCTGCTCTTAGCAGCTGGCTTCATCATAGCAGGGACAGCTTTAGTCTCAGAATGGATGGGAGGCTTTACAAGAAGATGCAGGTTCACGAGAAGAGTTGACACACCAATGAGCGTTCATTCTAGAGAGCACTTGATTCCTACACCAAAAACTGTTATTGATAGTGAAATAAAGATTATAGGAGACACTGAGAGCAGACTGAACTTTGATAGCAGACCTTCTACTGCAGTATCCAGGGATACCTTAGACGGTCAAGTGATTAATGTTTCTGAAGACAACATAGATGTACATAATACTTTCACTGTCAGTAGATATGATTCCCGACGGTCAAGCTCGTTAGATCTGGATAGAGAAGTTCGGGAGATATTCGAGAAGGATCAGAAGAGACGTAGATACATTTCACATGATATGGAGTCCTTAGATGAAAATGAAAGCACAGTTTCTCATGCTGCTTTTGGTGATCCTATTAAACATGATCAGTAAGAAATACCACTTCACTTCTGTCACGTGATAAAAGTCTAATAGTTTTTGATATTTTGCTTCTATATCGAGATTTGAGTGGCAAAAGGTTTTCTAACACCTTTCAAAGCATCTTTTTTAAATATTTGCAGGCTAGTTGCTCTCAGTTTCTAGAATTAATACTTCAATTAACTAGAACGAAAAGTTCTTTGGGAGCATTTTTAATAAATGCGCCATATTTAAAAATGCAACCTCAATGATGTATTCACAACAATTTATCAACTATAATGGGTGTAAAATTACCCCGAAAGGCACTTGTTTTCCCAGTCATTGTGATAATTTGTTTGTTCTAGACCACACCTGGGAATTTTCTAGTTACGGAGATATTGGGGGTCAAAGTTCCAAATTTTTCTCAAGTTTTTTTTTAAAATAAGTTTTTAATGTAATAACTTTGCTTTAAATACCTCCACGACCCCCGTACTATTCAATGCATCCATCAGCACAATGTTTTGAGTGCGTTACATTGAGTCCTACCGTAAACCGTGACTTTTCACCCCAAAGATTAGTCGTTTCCCAGCAATAATTTTTACATAGAGTTACTTAGTTTGATGTACAGAATGCTTGGTTGACGGCTTCGTGTAGGGTCCTTTCGCACCTTGCATACCTGATAAATTTTATATTGCTTGAAAACTACCTAGTTTGCAATCAGGCATAAGTATAAGCGTATCATTTTGTATGTTTAATCTTCTCTTTATCGTGTGGTTAGTTCGTAACCTGGTGTCAGAGTTTTTATGCCGCCCATGGGCCTCTGACTTGGCTTTACATGCCGTCAAGAAATATCTCTCAGGCATGCTGGTTTCCTCATGATGTTTTCCTTCACCGAAAAGCAAGTGATAATTATACTATACGCACATGAATCCGAAAAATCAGAGGTTTAATTATAATATTTTATAATTATGTTATATGTATGGTTAAATTGCAAGGGTTGGGTGTAGCTACAAAATAAAGAACAAAATTTGACATCCAACTCTTTATTATCCTTCGAACAGTCATCAAAATAATTTATAACAATTTTCTAACACTGTCGATAAACATTAATATTTCATTCAGCCACTGAGATGTTTCATTCATCATACAATTATAATACACAGGGCAGAAATGGCTGCCTCGACACGGAGATACAGCGCCGTTTGACCTACATTAATGCAATATTTGGCCCGGCCTTATCTTAAAAAATAATTACACAATTATGACTTAATATTCCCGAGACTCACCTCCGGAAAACCGTCGGCGTTCTCTCTTATTATCAGTAAAAATATCGATAAAATACAACAGATTTTGCATTCTTTGTAAAATTCAAACGAAAATATACCTAATACCTACCTAAGCATTTTGTTATATATGTATTGCACAACTGTTGTTACGAGAGAAAATAATGTGAAATCGATTTGAGTATTCAATAAGGATATGTTCATATTATTATTCTATTTGGATTGTTCACGATATACTGTGGTGCAATAGCAACGAGACGGGGGAACGTAAACACATCGACATCTACTGTGAAAAAGTTCAGCAAAATTTTCTGTTACCTTATGACTACGTATCTTTTTAAATGCAATGAACTAGATTATAAGTTAACTGAACAAGCCCTTTGCTATTGTCACACAGCGAGATAAAATACAGGTAAACACATATATTACGAAAGTAGGTACATATAAAGAACAAACAAACTCTTTTTACATTAACACACAACACGGTTGTGCGTCCAAATGAATAATTATATTTATATATTTATTAATTAATTAAAATTGAAACTCATTCCCGATAGCAAAGCTCACAACCTCGGAAATTATGCTCCCAATACCAGCTTAACTGTCATAATATACAATATAGTCGATACATAGTTGGTGCAAGCGATAAATACATAACGTCCGTCATTTTATCACTCTACGCGAATACAAAGGAAACTTTACTTATTGTAAACATTTTCATCCGATAACAATGTGTTTTTGTGCAAAATTGCGTTCATTGATTTGGCTATGACCTTATACCAGTGCGTCTGTACTGTGATAGGCATATAGGTAACAGTAATGTGTTCGATATCGTACAATGCAACACTTAATTATATCATACCATGTTCTACAACGGACAAGTAGAAATGAACTTCAACAAGAAACAAGGATTTCGCATCATCGCCGAACATATTGAGCAAATTTTAATACAAAACACATCGACGTTTCCAGAGAAAGGAACTTTTAGGAACGAACGACCGAAAACAGCAGATAACGAAAGTGTAGAATCTCAAAGTACAGGGCCCAGAGGAGACATTTACAAAGGTCGCCACGCACCAACAAGCAACAAGGCTCACCCTTGTACAAACGACCAATACAAAAGTGTGCGGCGACCCTAAGGGTGGATCAACAATGAGCGGGCCCAGGGCTGTAACAGTGTAGGTAATTATATCACATTAACAATTTAGACTAACATTCAAGGTGTACTTACATGATCTTTATAATAGTCCCCTATAAACGGGTCAACATTCATTATGTTCCGGTAATAAAATATTAATTCGTTAAACCTAACCGTGTACTTATTTTACAATGCGAAAATACATTTTTATTTTTTAAATATTCTTATGCGTTCAGACTTTTGAACTTCAAAAATGGATAACTCCCTGTACAAATTTAACAAATGTACATTTAACATTTTGTTACTGTGATTTGAAGGTTTATACTAATGATATTCTATGATGCAAAGTTGTTCATTACACTTAATTTTATTTATAATCACATTTATACAGTTTTACTGACAAATGTGGTACAGAAATATATCATAGGTATCGTTCTGACCTTAGTACGCGTACAGTCGAGTACAAAGATAAAAAGAGTTGTAACTGCGGGGTCAGATGTCACACTCTAAAAAGCAGGAAACATTTATATTTATCAGGACATCCAACATACATCTAAATATTCAAAACTCTCCTTACTTCCGTCTCTGACTGTACCAAACATTTACTTGACGAACTACGACCAGAACAATTGACATCATCAAATGACTTAAGATTACCAGGATGTGAATATTAAAGCAAAAATGCTATAACATACAAATTTTGGTACAAAATGGTACATTTAGGCACTGTGAGTAAGGCAACTACAGTGAGACGATATGGGGAGGGGAGAAGGGGTCAAGTGGTTCTTTGGGCCAACGTGCTGGCCGTAATACAAAGAATTTGGGGAATTGGGGGATTTGGGAACGTGCTACGCTACAGGAGGAGAGGAAAGCAACATCTAAGGAAAGCGAGGAGATGAAGGATATTATGAACTATGGACGACACAATGTACAGTTTCTTTCAGACAATATCATCTAAAAATAGGGCGGATCGTGATATAGTGCATATTTTAGTGTAAATATTTTAATGTAAAATATAATTTTGTATGTGCTTAAAGCTGACTCGTAGGTATATTGTTCACTGTTACAATAGCTACTAGTATTAACTTTATTTAAGTAGAAATAAAAGCTTACTTCAGATCACATTAACAAAATAAAAAGTAAATGTACTATCAACAAAGTTGTTCCATTCATTTTTGTAACCCATTATAGCCACTAAATAAACCTACACATACTTAACAAGTAATTACATAAATATGATATTCAAAATTGACTCGATAATAATATTGGTCTGCAATGTGATACGACCATACATACATACAATATGATGAACGGGAAATTTATAGTATAAGGTATGATCGAAGCATAGACAGGTTTGAGTCAGAATACTAAAATTATTTCAGCAAAAGAGTTCTTTTTCCGAATATTGAACAATCTGCAACGCTATTGGATAATAGCTCAAAGCAAAATTCAGAAAAAGAAGCATTACATTTTTGAATAGTGTTCTTTTCTATCTGTCAAACTCAACTATGTACTCAAAGTGTCGAAATGTCGAGAATTCTAAATTTTACGATATAAACTGTGTTTACTTACAAAATCAGCTTAGAGTGCAAGTGTTATCATAAGAAATTTTAAAGCTTCGTGTGGTACCTTTATATACTCATCTCTAGCTAACATTACCTACTTACTTACATAACATTCGTTCCTAACGGGACGTGTATACATATTATGTAAATATCATTATGATTCTCATGTATAAATATGTCAATAGATAAAGTAGATTTTACAATACATATAATTTATTATCTTCTGTGATGACACTACGACTACTAATTTACAGATTCAAGTTCGGATGTCACACTATTATTATAATTTTTAAAATGGCACAAAAAACTTTTTAAAACACTAACACAAAAGTCAACAGTCGTTTGTTTATTATATAGTCTTGCTCGCACTTAACACTTGTGGTCCGTGTCCTGCGCACTACACAACGCCGTCCGCTTCTTGAATGCACAAACCTCAACATATAGTGCACCATTACATGTTACAGTCACTAATCTTTAAATTGACTAACTTTAAGCTAAACGGACAATGGCACGGATTGCACATACAATGTCGTCTATTTACAGGGGAATTCAATATCTATCTATATGTACTTAAAGTTCAAAGTTGTTCTGAAGGGTTGCTATTGTACTTAATTTTAAACATTTAATCTTAATCTTTAGTGTACTCGTGTGCATTACAATAATTAATTACGTATTAATAGAGGGTAGTGTAAAGTTGAACATTCAATTATATAGAGGACCTCGTTAGAGATCTACGAATATGTAACTAGTTCGCCCAGAAAGTGGGGCTTGTCTCCTAGGAGAAAGTTAGTAGACCGTGCCATCAAAAATTTAAGCACCGTTTAATTTGGATGCACCTTCTGCTTATCAGACTTGTGGAGTGATAAGATTAGCACTGTGCCGCGGGGGTACTCTGACAGTTCAGTCCGGAGGGTACGTCTGGTCGGAGGACGGTCCGAAGCTCGATAGAGAGAAGGGGCCGCGTGGCGTGCGGTGCGGGCCGCGCGGGGCTTAGCAGTGCGGGTGCAGGGGCCTCGGGTACGCGCCGAAGGCCTCATAGCCTAGCTATGTGGCCCAACCCTCGATCCGCGGCCGCTTCGAGTGCGGCTGCTCATAGTCCAGCGGCACAGCGCTCGAGTGCCTCATGTCCTGGCCGGCCGGGGAGCCCATGTTGCTTGACGATACTGAACCTGCAACGTGCCGATACACTGTAATTGGCAAGGTTAGTTTTGGTTAATAGGTTTTTCAAATAAATTTTTAGTTACTAAATTATCTAGTTCTACTAAAAATGTCATGCGATTAAGCAATCATGTTTTTCCACTCAATTATTTTAGCAATAGTACATCAGTTAAAAACAAAAAAAAACCACTGCTGACATAGGAACTGCTCGGATACCATCATCAAAAAACAACAGAGGACCGAGGACAATGCCTTGCATCAAAACTTCAAACAGACTTTACACAGCAGTGGATTGTCACAGACTAGCAAACTCAAACACAAGCTGTTAGCAAGAACTCAGTAAAACAAATACACACCATCAATGACTCCAGAGAGATGGGCGGGCTGGGGCGCGGGCGCAGACGGAGGCGCGCGGTGCATGTGGTCGGGGGCGCGCGGCGGAGACACGGGCTCGGCTTTGATCTTCACGTTGCTAGGCGACGCCGCTGGGGGGGGCGTCCCGCCTCCCAGAACTGGCAAGCTGCTACTGTGGAGATATTGACTTGATTAGTTTTGGTTGAAGATGGAGAAGGATACAGGAGGGGAAGATCACAACTGTAACTGGACAATCATATTATTACATTGACTTCACAAAGTAGAGGGGGTCAAATCATTACCTCATTTCGATTGAGCCAAGCAATACATTCAATGAAAACTCTGGTTACTTTATTTTTTAATAAATCGTTTTTTACAAAAAAGTGTGCAACAAATGATGAAAAAATTATTCACACTACTTTTTCCATGTTTCTCGTTGAATACGCATACAAAATGAAAAATGTGGCACTCCATCAAGAAAACCAGCACACTACTACCTGTCATAACGGCAGTACGTTAACCCGATAAGCCTGTATTAGCATTATGTTTAATTCATAACAGCCAATTAGAAACATGCAAAGAACTCAGAGCCCGTAGCAACCGATAAAGTTAATTTATGTTGTAATTATCTGTGCTCGATTGGCGCAGTCAATTGCGGAGACCAAGTGAAAGTAGAACTTCGTTTAACTGTTAAAACCCCCCTTTGACACCCGGTTTCTATACAGGTACGGGAGGCAGGGTAGGTTATTGGTACTGGTGTTTTGGCAAGGCCGGTAATGATACGCTTGCTGTTTTTGGCCCAGTGTTCAACAGCTCCGGTAGCCGTGATCGTCTAGTGGTTAGGACCCTACGTTGTGGCCGTAGTAACCCAGGTTCGAATCCTGGTCACGGCAGTGATTTCACTGTCATGGCGGAGTTATTTTTTGGGGAGTTAATATTGGAAGAACTGCACCAAGAGTGGGGTCAGCCTGAGTAAGTAAAAAGGAAGGAAACGCTTGAAAGGTGTTTGTTGAAATCTAGGTAGGTACTATTTTTATATGGTCAATTTAAAAACATGTACCTACAAGTAGGAAGTTACACAGAGCACTAGGAGTCAAGTTTCTTTTTCGACAATTCTCATCTTAATGGCACTTACCACTGGCTGCGTTTATTATTGATCCAAATCACGCCATCTTTGGACTTGAATAAGAATCTTTTGGTAGCCGAAAATCAAGGGCAGTAATTGGAATAGTGAAAGGAAACAATTCTTGTGACTTTTGTAACAAGAGAATTTATAGAGTGGTCACTTGTTTCACAGATACTGTCACCAGCTCCGAAAGTCGTGATCGTCTAGTGGTTAGGACCCTACGTTGTGGCCGTAGTAACCCAGGTTCGAATCCTGGTCACGGCAGTGATAACACTGTTGCGGCAGAGCCATTTTTGGGAAAAATTGTATGAAAATTCTGAATGAATCAAGAGACTCAAACGATTTCAAGTTAGATCTAGAACCATAATGATGTTATATACACGCGTCTGATTACAATTTAATTTTTATTGCAATACATAAAACAAACAGCAATAAATATTGACACTTATAATTGAAAATTGCCAACTCATTTAAATGCAAATGTTTTACAGCAATAATCGTAATGTTTGTACATAAAAACTGTAATTTGTAAGATGATTGACTGCATATGGGGCTGGCAACGTTTCCTCCATCAATAGCCAAACTTATTTACTGTTAGAATAAGTCATTAATCTGTTGATTCCTGGTCAAATCATTACGTTTAGTATGTTATTGATATTTTTTTATTTGACAATGTTTAGTAGTTGCATGACCACTTGTTTAATGACAATCTTAGAGGTATGGCTTTATTGGTTACATCTTGAAATAGTAAAAGTATATATTCTTTAATGTAAAACCACGCCATCTTTTATGATCTACATGAACTTCTCAGTGATCTGAATAACAAGAGCAAGGGCGCCAGAGTCGAACAGTTATCAAGAAAACTGGTTAACGACTTTCACAATGCAAAGTGGCCGATAATTTTATTGATACAGCCACAGCCTCCAATAGCCGTGATCGTCTAGTGGTTAGGACCCTACGTTGTGGCCGTAGTAACCCAGGTTCGAATCCTGGTCACGGCAGTGATTACACTGTCACGGTGGAGGAGTAATCTTTTGCATTTTTTACTGGAATTTTATGATAATTGAAGATTTATTAGCAAAGGCAGATAATGTTACCGACTAGTTTCACGAGATGGATTAATTATAGTTTTTAAATTGTGGAATATGGATGTATGCCAAGAATAGCAATTTTTATGAAGCTTTGGTGGTTTTTGTTGAATTATGGTGGCTTTTGTTGCTTAACCTAGTTTCTTGTTGGAAGCCATAGGAAACTAAAAAGTGTGCCATTATTTCTAATAAAAGTATGTTAACAGTTTATTATCGCTGGTTCTTCGTCCCCATTTTGAAAATGATCTGGATCTGTGTCTTCATAAAAACAATTCAAAAGAACATTATCGAAATTCTTATCAGATTCAACAATTCACTTGCTTGGCACAAAAACTCTTATAAATTAATTTAAGTTTTTTCGTCCTTTTTTCGTTGGTCTAATACGAATCCAATCTGTGACTGTTCATGCGTGAAGTCCATTCATTTGACACGGTACGCCTCCCGGAAGACAATCTGATGGAGGATTTTATCTCGCAACGTCCTTGACAAAATGTCCTTGTGTTTTTTTGATAGCCTTCTCTTTTAGAAGTTTCACTGATTTTGCTCTGTTATAGACCGACCGCTGTAATGAGTCCTCGCGAGGTATCAATTTAAATGGAATATTCTGAAAGTTGATCACGTATTGGTTCAATTAGTATCGTAATGCCTACGTGGATTATGGTTATTTTAAAGCAAATACCCTGTGGGATACTGTTTGGACTTTTTGGTCGCTTAGTGTGCCTTTCATGGGGCAAGGTGGAGGACACAACAAAGCGGTGTTAAAGTCGGTCTATAGTTATCTTTGCTTTTGAAATCAGACATAAATAATATACCCATTTCTATTTTCGATTCTTTAAATTTCATTTTGACTAAGAATTACTCAATACTATTTAAATTCTAGTTTATTTTCTCATCTATCGTTATTCGTATTTTTTCTGAACCATTCTAATTATTTCCAATTCATTATCTTAATTACAGATTTACATTACATTATTACCGTCATAGCCTTTTCCACCGCATCTCTGTTTTATAAGCAAATTACTTTGAATGCTACTGGATCATTTAGGTATAATAAACAATTTCATGTAATTTTTAGTTTTTTGTCCTTACACGTGTGTCTCGAAGTGTTTTGTTTCTTTTTTTCTTAGGTTCAAATGCCTTCACATGGTAACCAGCAATTTAAATTCGATTAGTTTGATTTTTTTACACAAACTACTTTGCGTGTAATGTGGTGATTATTTTTTTATCTAGGCTTCGGAGATCAGCTAATTTAGTGAATAATGCCAACATAATAGATGCTACAACTACTGAATTTGCTCCTTTAAATATAGACAGGCCTGATAAGAAATTGATACATTTCTTTTGTGCACTTCGTTTTTATTGCCACTTTGGTCTAATTCTCGCAAACGCTACAGCTGGACATGAGTTGAGTCCGGTACAAGTCGGGCAAAATGTCGATAAACACTGCCCGATTTGTTTCTCCATCAGGAATTTCTTAAAAGCAGGCAGGAGTCTCGATTTATACTCGGTTGATAGCAATAATCGCGACTGGTATTATACATGAGGCGTAAACATAATTGGTGAAATGTGGGTTTACCATTGGTACACCTCTGCCTAGCTTTTCGGCAAGTACAGGATTGATGTCATATTATGTGTTAAGCAATCATTTAGCCACTTCTACGCTACTTTAACCACTCTGGCGCACTCAACCGTGCAATGTTCGTGAAATGTGATGTAACCTTTTTTAAAGAGATTGTTGTTTTCAACAATGTTACCAGTTGTTCCGATAGCCGTGATCGTCTAGTGGTTAGGACCCTACGTTGTGGCCGTAGTAACCCAGGTTCGAATCCTGGTCACGGCAGTGATAACACTGTCGCGGCGGAACTATTTTTGGTTTTTTGTTAGTTTTTTAACGAAGCTATTCAGAATCAGTGTTGTTTGTCCATACTTGTGGATTTTATAATATTTTATTTTGTTTCTAATTAACTCCGTGTGTTAGTCACATCCACAAGCTTAAATTAGAGGACAACAATTATGGAAATCTTCATCAACCTTTGCAACAATAGTCCATGTATTCTTTATAACAATCTTTTGAAACTCGACTCTGATTAGGAATTTGCCAGCCAAAAACTCCACAACATCGAGAAAATTAATAATTTTCTTGATGATTTTATTAATTGCCAATTTTTAGAAGGCATGGACTCAGTTTAAGAAGATTTCCTTTAAACCCTATTCACACTCTCAGACCGCATAGCCAGTGCCGGATCCACGATGAAGAAGTACATGGATAAATATAAAAACGTTTATTCAGTTTACCCATACATTCACCATCGTGTACCCAACTTTAGCCCACAGCCCGATCGCACGAAAGGGTCATAAGCGACACATATAAAAAGGTATATGAAAGTGATCACAGACATGTACCTGTTGTGTTGTAGCGTCTGCAGCTGGTGCGCGCCCCACGTTAGTCCGATTCCCATGTCCGAGTTGATGCTGAAGTCCTGTGGTCCGAAGTTGCCGAGTCCTGAGTAGCCGAGCGGTGTCTGGAAATAGAAAAGGATAGGGTTAAGACAATGGTACTTCTTGAATTAAGATGTATTAACATTGACATTATCAGCGCCATTAAAGGTCAGGCAGATGATGATAAAGAATACGTAGTGTCAGTCAATACTGGAGCACTTCTAATAGCCGTTGACAATATAGACTTGAGGACAAGGATGATAATTGACAACGGGCCTGTGGCTAAATAATAACAACCACACGGGTCAATCTTCAACATAGATGGGAAAAGATTTAAGTACATTGGCAAAGAATGACAAAAGTGAGATAATGTAGGAAATGGAATGGAATGGTGGAAATAATATAGGAAGGCCTCTCCCCAGCAGTGGGACCATACGGAGTAGTTTTAAAAAAAATAATCAAATCAAGAAATGAAAACAACTGTGAGCGATGAATGAACAATAAAAAGTGCCTCACAATCACCTCTCCACCATAAGATATGTCGTCCTGCGGCGGTGGCATAGAGCTGGGTATAACCACACGCAGGTTATTGTGCCGCGGCGAATGATGCGGCGGCGGCGCGTGCCCATGCGACTTGTGGCCGTGCCGGTGCGGAGACGGCGCCGGCCCGGGTGACGGTGACGGCGTGCAGCCGGCGTCTAGAGGAGATCCTGCACCTGGGTAGCCGTTTGACATCTCTAGCATTCCGCCGCTTGGGTATACTGGAATTGAAATAAGGTTTGGGTTTAGTCATCTTGAAAGAGATATGGGTGAAAATGCATGTAAAATCATAACAAAAAGTAATTTTACAACTTATTGAAAACTGACTTGATAAAGCTACGTTTCTATTGCTATTTACTGTGAGCAAAATTAATGACAGCAAAAGTCTTTTAAAACAGAAACAGCAAATCAACAAATTATGTGTGCTTTCTACCTGAATCGGTTTCCGAAGAAGAGGGCCGTGGACTGATAGAAGTATGCATCTGTGGACTAGCTTGCAGTAGTGTTTGATCGTAGTTGCCAACCGGCACGCTGACGGGCAGGTTGTAGTTGCTTCCTGCCACGCCAACACCCACTCGGCTCCCGTTCAACTGGTTCCTCTGCATCATCATTTGGAATTCCTCATCAATCTTGGAATACTTTGCCTCGGTCCTTGGTGTCAGATTGTACTCGGGCTCAGCCTCAGGGCTGTCCGGTGACATCACTCCGTTCTTATGCTCTTTCTTCGTTAGTGCCTGTAAGTGTCAGCGAAAACAGCTCAGGTGGCTTGACGAGCCAAACTTATAAATACTCGACTCGTACTGTATTAATCTGGCATGCATTAAAATCCAGTTAAATTATTAGATTACACCCTCTATACACACCATTAGCGTTATCAGCTTCGATCGCGTTTAACGAAATTGCTACTGTTTCGTTTGTTTAGATTTTATCACGTCAGTATGTAGTGGAGGGTTCAAAATAAAACAGTGCTCTCAATAAAACTACAGTGTAACTAGGTAAAATTGTACGTGTCAAAATTTTTTAGCGTACATATGTGTGGTGTCGAACGCAATGATGCAACACTGACTTTACCCTTGTATCAAAACATCGGAGTCAGGTAGGCGCGGTTAATTCAAATAAACACAAAATATATTTACAAAACCCATGCTGGTACAGGAAAAAATAACATAAATATTTGGGGTATCTAGTCATAAACTGTTAGTATAAAACGGGGTGTCTGGTGTTTTGTACTTCATCCTTTTTTCTAACAGGAAATAAACATGCTGTTGCTTTATTGCTCGTGTTTGTCTATTCTGTGTATATTGATGTGATATCGTTTACACAAGGTCTTTGGGTACGAGATCTACATCTATAATCTAGTGAGGTTCGAACAACATTTGCTTGTTTATATCAGGGATTGTTTTAGTATCAAATGTATGCATTAGGGTATTGTGTGTAAGTACAAAGCACGCGGTTAATGGGATAAGTCAATTTTGCATGGACATTGCATTGCGATCACGAGCACACAGATGACGCCGTACTTAATGTACCTCGATGATGTTGCGGTTTGTCAGTGACTCGTGCGGCTCGTTGTATTCCGTGTATTTCAAAAGAACCTGTAAAGGAATAAACATGATTTTTTATTTTACATCTTTTTTTCTGTTTAAAAATCTATCTTCCTTAAGATCTTTCACAACAAAGCCGTCTTGCCTGAGATTTCTTAGTAAACCATCTTTATTGATTAATTGGTTATCTATACATATAATAAAATCGTAAAAATCCAATTTTATGTTCCGACTTGGCTCGAAAACTACTGCATAGATCCTGTTCAAATTTTGCACAAATATTCCTTACAGGCTTCTTCACATGTTAGGCTATATATTATCACGCTACTCGCTTAAGGGGGTGAGCAATAATGCATTATGTCAGTATCCTTCATTTGTTTGACGTTTCAGTCATGACAAGCACCAGAATGGCTATTTAAAGCTTATGTCAACAGAGAAAACAGCCTAGCGGGTTCTTGAACGTTCTGTAAGCTACTGGTCGCAAGTTCAAACCCCACTATTACTATCACTTTTTGTAATTTGTTTGAATATTTTTTTGATGCTTTTAGATTTCCCATTTTTTTTGTATTGACATCGTTTGCATTTCCGTTTTTCTCCTTTTTTCTTCAAATGTTTCTCCAAAAAGTAATAGAGAAGTATGGAAGAAGGTGACATGCTGCGTCGACCCCGAAAGAATTGGGATAACGGCAGGAGAATGATGATGATGATTTCTACAAAAAGTTCTTGCTTTACTAGAAGTCTGTTTCCTTCTCGATTTGCAAAATATCAATAATCAATCGCAGTTTGGAATTTTATTTTGGAATTTTATTGTTCTTTTATAGATTGGTATAATGTTCAGAAGCGAGCATGAGGTCCTGGGTTAGATTCCCGGTCGGGCAATGTGTTATTGAGTTTTTCCACCAGCAAATTCTCAGTAGCAACTACGAAGTCTGGTTTTGTGCCCGGTTGATGGTGTATCGGCACTATAAAAAGTACTACAGCAACATATAACAAAAAGTACTACAGCGCCATCTGTGACGCAGGTGATGAACTAAACATCGAAATACGTCTTAATTCTGCCTGGGTCAAATAAATCGCCCAAATAAAGTAATCCGCGACTTAAGACTATATAGAAGTACCCGACAACAACTGTTGGGCAGTTATAGCCCACCAGACATTTCACCCGTCTGGTCGGACTATCCTCCCTTTTCTATGGGGGATGAAGAACCTTACAACCTGTTCTTTATACAAAATGGCATAGGCTCGCTAAATATTTCATGGGAGTTAAACATAACTGACAAAATGTGGGTGTACTACTAGGTACTATATACACTCATCTGTTTTCTCATTAAAATATGTATTAAAAAACAGATAGGTAATTTTATAACAAACACGATGGTATAACGTTTTGTTTTTTTAATTAGCCTACTGCCATTGTCCCACTGCTGGACAAAGGCTTTCCCCATTTCCTTTCCAACTCTCCCGGTGTTTTGCCTTCTCTGGCCAATCAGTCAGGAACGAGTCCAAATCGTCACACCAGCGTTTGTTGGGTCTGCCTCGGTGACGATGACAGTCTTCAGGTACCTACTGTATGACCATTCTGGCCTATCTGTCCTGACCCATTCTGGAAATGTGATCCGCTCAGTCCCATTTGAACCTCTTACACTTATCGCCAACATCGGCGATGCCTGTCTTGGAGCGCATTGCGATTTTGATGTTTAAAATCCATCGCTCTTTGGCAAACCTTGAGTTTGGACTTTTCAGCCTCCGTCAAAGATCATGTCTGGGTACCATAGGTTAGGATAGGCAGGATACACAGGTCGACAAGTTTACGCTTAAATGTGATTGGAAAGTATAACGTTGTCTAAGTAAAAGCGGTCAAGCCTAGCGTCTGTCGCAGTTTTAAATATTCTTGACTTAATGATTAGGCAACTCATTCGTAATAATTTTTATGTAATCTTTTTTTTTAGCTTTTATTGTCCCACTGCTGGGCAAAAACCTCCCCCATTGCCTTCCATTCTTCTCTCCGTGCGGTTTGCTTCGTCCAATCTGTCAAAAACGCTTCTAAGTCGTCACACCAGCGTTTTCTAGACCTCTCTCGGCGACGATGCCCGTCTTCTGGCACCCACTGCGTGACGACTCTGGCCCACCGGTCCTGATGCATTCTACAGATGTGGCCCGCCCAATCCCACTCCAAACTAGCAATCTTATCGCCCACATCAGCGATTCCAGTTATTGAGCGTATTGTGGTATTGCGAATTCTGTCGCTGAGCTTAATACCCAATACGCTACGTTCCATCGCCCTTTGGCCAACCTTGAGTTTGGACTTTTGCGACTCGGTCAGGGACCAAGTTTGAGCATTACGGTGCTCAAACGTGGTCCCTGACCGGTAAGGATGGGCAGAAGCACATGTCGATGAGACTGTGCTTCAGGGATAAAGGTAGGTCACCCTTCATCAGCGACTTCATGGACCAGTAGCTCTTCCAGGCGTTCTCGACTCGGTAACTCTCAAACTCAAATGTACTCATCGACGTTACAGTGAATTTCTTTCCCATCTACCTCAACCCTACTTTTTATGCTATTGGTGATGACTTTAGTTTTTTTTATGTATATTCAACATATTTTTCATTCGGTGAACAGTTGGGGGGGGGGCTGCATTAGGCATTTTTCTATACTAAGCAGGCTTTATTTACAATTGTGGAGTGAAGAGAAATAACGAAAATAACTAATAACTGAGATTATAACTGTTTCACTCGCGGCACGTCTTTATCGTTTTGATGTGGCTGCACTAGCATTTTAACTTCAGAGCAAAATATTAAAAAAATAAAAGCAAAAATATATAAAAGCGAAAGGTCACTCACTCATCACGAAATATCGAAACCGCTTGACGTAAAAAGATGAAATTAGGCAGGGAGGTAGTTTAAAGTTAGTAGACGTCCGCTAAGAACGGATTTTGCGACAGGGCCAGATTACGGGGGTCTAAGGGCTCTCGCAAGTTTGTATGAAAGTCCTTCATTTTTTGTGCTACAAACTTGAAATTTGGCAGGGAGGTAATAAATAGTCAGTAAAAGTCTGCTAAGAACGGATTTTGCGGCAGGGCTGGATTAAGGAGGTCTAAGGGCTCTCGCAAAAAGTCTCTTAATGTTGTAAATTAAAAGCAAAATCTCACGACATCTCACCAAGGGGCTCTCCCCTCGTTGAAAAATCGCCAAAATTGCCTCACGTAATTAATGGACGCCCCCTAACCCAAGCATCTCCTTGCTTAAAAGGTGATCTCCAAATCATGTGTGTCATAACTTTATGTATCTAATTGAAATAAACATTCTTTTTTTTAACACTTTGCCCGACCCGGGAATCGATCCCAGGACCTCATACTTAGTAGTCACGCTTGCGACCACTCGAGGCAGTCTTACACACACATACCAAAATTTCCACGCGGACGAAGTCGCGGGCAACAGCTAGTAATTTATTATACTTTATAATATATATTTTTACAGTAATCTTATTTTAATTGATTTTTCTTTAGAATTTAGTTCTCAAGTAGACTGATCCATAACGATTATAATGTGAAATAAAACAACTACAATACTAAACTAGCTTCATAGCAACAGTGTAGTTGACTCAGACAACATAAACCTCTTTGAAAAAAGTTATCTTTGTTCAGCATAATGTGTAGTTAAATGTAAACACCTTGACCTCCCATCATTAAATACAAAATACAAATAGTGGCAGATCATTTGACTCAGCCGCATGATCTTATGAGCGATTTATTCAGTGAATGTTAGCAGTAAACGATAAAAAAATGTTTATGCAAATAACCCCAGTCTAGCTGGTATTACCAAGTTTCATTAAAGTATATAAAGCTCAGTATTATAAGTGGGGCGTGTTAGCCGTGTAACGATAAATTACAGCGAACCACGTTAGAAGAAATTAATTCCATTACTGTAGGAATGTAATAATTTTCCTTTAAAGGCATAACTTACTTCAAATTACAAAAAAGGTTACCTATAGAATGGAAACCATTACTTATAAAATGCTAAACATTCATCTCTCAACGACTTAAGTAATAATAAAAACTACAGACAACAGGAAGTTAGTAAAACAGAATTTACATACATAATTAATAACGAAGATCTACGTAAAGAAATCATAATAAAGAATGATTTTACATAATTCTGACGATACTTCAGATACGTTGATAATCTAGAATACATTAATTTATTAAGAATCAAAATTAATAACCTTCAAAATCAATAAAGATGGTATTTAGAAGACATCAGTTGGCCACGGCAGAAAAAAACAACTTAAAATGAATTTCTAAGCAATTCAAGAGTGCTATACTCTTCTAATAAGTATATTAAAGACACTCTATGAAATACTAAAAAAAAATATGACAAGAAAAGAATTTACATATTCGAAGAATAAAAAGGAATATTCACAAACCTTGTCCATATCAGTGCTGGCATATTGGTAGAGTTTGTTGTTAGAGCTGAAGATGATGAGAGCGATCTCACAGTCGCACAGTACGCTAAGCTCGTAGGCCTTCTTCATCACACCAAATTTACGCTTGTTGAAGGTCACCTGGAACATTCAGATGACTAATATGAGGAAAATGAAGAAACAATAAACATAGGTGCTACATAGCTTCGAGAAGAAGGCGATAATTACAGAGAAGTATTTTTTTAAAGTCCATAAAGTTAATGAAATATTCCTTAAATTTTCTCAGGGCCAAACCACGAAGTCTATAAAGCCGTTACAGAATTTTTAACTACCACTACCACTTTCATTTTCAAGATAGACTACACAAAATATATCATTAAACTATACGGACTCCTCATATTGATATTTCGATAAAATGAAAACAAAACTATTTTATTGGGTCACGGACGGAACCAAATAATTACTATAGAACTCATCAAAGTTATTTGTCATTCAGTAAGTTCGTTTTAAATTCCAGTATTTCAAGTTAATAAATACTGCACCATTGTTCGTACCACATCATCTGCGGTTAATTTGTAGTTTTCCTTAATACACTTAAAAAATCGATAGGTGTTCTGGTAATTTCAATTGTTTAGGAACAACGAACTGTTAGTAAATACATTATTATATTTCATGTTACTAATATAGGTACCGAATATGTAGTCTAATTGCAGAATCATCATGTTTTATTTCAAAGTGTTACCATATAGAACAAAGGAAGTTCGACCGCCGAAAGCAAATTAACCTTCGCAATTTTAATTTTCCATGTCTGCTGCTGGTGTAACTAGACCACATTCAAAGAGCTTCTCTGCCCTCTTGTAATTAAAAATGTGCTTTGAGTGAGGGCAGATGAAGAGTGCTTTGTAGGGTCATAATAAACTGGACAAGGTTGATATACAGTGTAATCGTATAATTAATAAATTACAAGCGGGAGCGGTCGTTGTCCCGTCGCGATAATGTTTTGCAGTGGGAGTGCTGATAGGCCGCATCTGTTAGGTCATGCCTCATGGTAAGGTCATTTCACTCTCCTCCAATATTATGTTCGGACTTCGTATTGCACGTATCACTTTTGGTTTCTGTTGCAGTTACATAAGCTAAAACATCGCCAAAGGCAATAGTATTACCATCCATCATTCTTATAATGTCGGGTTTCGAAAATTTTTGGTAATCATTTTATTACCTATACTTATCATGCCTTGGTAGTAAGTATTTATTAAATATTGCCGAAATAATCACATGTTACTATGCATATAACTCTCGGATTCATCTACCAATGGCTTGTTAAATGTTAAAAGAAGTTTTGGTTAAAAAGTACCAACCTGTCGATTCCGTTCGTCCGTAATCCGGGATATTTGTATTTTCTTCCGACCCATGGTGGCAGCAATCTTGGAAGGGGATGCGGGGAGCGGGGGCGAGAAAAAGAGTTGCCTTCGGGCTGGCTGCTACTGCGGACGTCAACAGCTGCTACCTGTAGCCAAACAAAAACAGACATTAATACAAAAATCACAAAGCTTAACGCATAAATATTTCCAATAAAACACATTTCCAAGTAAACGATAGTGATAAATCATAACATGAATCAATTCTTAATTGTGTCCCTTATTACTATTGTCATAAAGTCGTTGTAAATGACGATTTATTAAGGCCAAAAGCTCTCGTCATCGCGCTTGTGCCATGGAGCCAGGGTCGTGATTGTGACCATAGCGAAGCAAGGCCGATGACAGATATTATAGAACAGGGTGACGTAACAAAAATGCAAAGATAATTACGTAAACGGAATAGTATTTTGGTAATCGTGTAGAATATTAGGTAATGCCCCTTATGGATAAGTAGATTAAGCTATCTCTTGATTTAGTTTCGTTTTGATAGACATTTGGTGTTTCGATTTATCCATAATCCAGGATGTCCATCATAATAGATAACGCTATCTGTCCCTGTTCTCAAAGCTTTATAGTCGGTAAGTGATTGTTTAGATTGTATGTTTCCTCATGATTGTTTGTGACTGGTAATAAATGGAGTTCACGTATAATAAATAATAATCTCTAATAATATTCAATACTGCATAAATTTGTTTAAAATTATTTGTAATGCTATACATGACAAGTTTAATCATACTGGAAATGTTATAACCGAAAGTAAAAAAAAACTTGTTATCAAACAAAAAAGCACATGTAAATGACAAAGTAATAATGAACATGAACTTTATAGATATTTAATAAATTAATAATAATGTAAGCTCCAAAGCAAGGTCAGAGACTAACCGACCGGACATCACACATTCCTACTACGTGCCTAACAGTTAAGTGATAATGTTTACAACGATTACGTAATCAGTGGTGGAACCAGCTTTATTGGACTATTGGGGTCCGAAATATGAGTGTGACAAAAACGTTGTAAAATAATGATATATCGTTATGCAAAGGTTAACATAATAAGACAGAGATTAGTGGTAGTCGATTTCTTTTTAGTAGAAGGAAAGAATTTTGCGTAGAGGATTATCAATTTAATGATATTCAAAACTTAGATTACGAAAGTGCTCACTGGTGAGAAAGGTTCTTCTCTTTTGTTATATTGGAGAAAATATAAAGTAAAAAACAGAATCATCACAAGCATACCCATAAAAAATATTCACAATAATATTACTATCCGCAAATCTCTACGACTTGACACTGTCATTGACGCTACGGATATCGTACCTAATATCGACATCCATAATTCATGGTCCGCCTTTGTTAAACAATAACGACAAAACAAAGTAGGCGTTTTACGTTTATACATTACAAAAAGTATTTGGCACAATTCCAAATGTGAAGTTTATTTTCTTATGGATCAAGTTCTCGAAGAATGAATGGAAGAGATGAGAGACTTGCTAAAACGGATAATCCAAAAAGTGGTCGACGTCAAATTTTAAAGATGGTGGGGATTCGAAACTCAAAATTTTGACAGCTAGAAAGTTACCTACGTGAAATGATATAGTGATCAGACACAGTGTTTGTAACAGGAAAACGATTTTAACAGCACAGTTAGACAAAAAACGGGGTCATGTGGGCTGATAGTAGGGTCATTATGCAAATCTGTATGACCTGCTGTCTTGTACGCGCTTTATGGTAAATTTTATGTTTCACTTTGTCGAGATTAGTCTACTGCGATGTTATTCGAACTATTTTGTATATTCTGCATGGTGACTACTTTAGCACTGAGTGCGATCGGATAACGGATGTCCCTCGTAGCATGTAAATTGACGGATTTTGACGAATGTTGTATTTATCGATTCGTTTTTTGTAGCGAGCGTTGTAGTTTTGTTATCTGTTTGAGTTTCAGTTTAGCTAGCTGTGTAATATCCAAAGTTATTGTTTTATTCCAGATAAACAAATCAGATTCGAAAGTTTGAAACCCTGCATTGATCATCTTCATCTAGTTTTTTAAATTGTCAAGTATGTAAATCAATGTATTTTTTTTCCGTAATTCTATAAGTAGGAAGATGAAACAAGTATTATTTGCGTCACATAAGACAAGGAATCTGTTATATTTATAAATTAAAACTTGCTGATACCATTGAATTCAACATTAATTTTCCGAGAGGCGATATACTGATATTTAATAGAGTTTATGATTTGCGTACTTGCGTGGGTGTAAGGAAAGCAATATTTGAAATGGGGAGGTAGAGAAATTTAAATTATGTTTTACTAGCTATGTACAATATTTAAGTAAGGTTGGCAGGTTTCTAACTTTTTTTTATTAAAAACTGACATAGTTGAAACATTTTAAAATTAGGTACTACACTTGATATTGTTAAAGTTAATTTTAATAATAATAACTAAACATAAAAAGAAGAAAGACTAATTATAAAAAAACCCACGAATACTGATGTAGATGTATCTGTTAGAGTACTGTGGGTGGTGACAGCGAACGACGCCATAACAACAGTACCAATATTCATAGAAACACATAACCTTTTGTGCGCTTTTGCTATAAATATAATAGTAATGATCCCTGAATCTAAGTATTGTGTCTACGCATACGTGGACGGTAATTAAACAACGGTTAATGGACACAATAGAGACGTAAAGGTAAAATCAATAGTTTAACTTCATCGTTTATTTAAACTATGAGGTTAAACTATTGATTGCTCCTGATATTGGTAAACACAAAGATTAATGTGAAGATAGTCACTAAACGACTTCCTGTCTTTAAGCTGATTTGAATGTATTATCAAATTTGAATATTACAACGTTGAGACAGATTCAAAACATAGCATCTTCATCCTAAACACAATTCATTGATGAACTTAAGTTACGAACCCTATTTGACAAGTAATTATACTGTAATATTGTTCTCGCTCTAGCAATTTCATCAGAGTTGACGACAAGTTGCTGTATTAATGTTATTTGGTTTCAGTTACAAGTCTTCAGAAATTCCCACAGGAATTCTATCGAGCGCGAACGATAGTTGCTTACTAATCAGTTTCGGAGTCAAGTATTTACTTTTTTATGTTTAAGAGCTGTTCACAAATAATCATTTAGATTATTTGTGAACAGCACTATTTCTACATCTAGCATTTAAGCAGGCTTTATTTTTTCATACCTTGGCTCATTGACTTTCTCCGAAGCTTAAGCTCTGTTATGATTTTAAGTTTCAATTAGCACACCGTAGCGTTTTTCTACACTTTATAAGTGAAAAGCAACATAACGATACATAAGTAATTTATCGCTGGTTCACAACAAACACGCGAGGGTGCTACACGTCAGTGGTTGCAAAGGGCGTTTTCTTGCAAGGTTTCACGATACACACCTTAGTACAAAGCTTACGGCAATAATTCTGCTGTAGTCGTGTTAATCACATTATCGGTAAGCTACATCTCACTGGTAGTATGACGTGCATTGAAATGCAAAGGGAAAACATGTAGGTATATGAAAACAATGTTATCAATATTGTTGTCCGTTTTAAATGGTTTATTAGCAGGTAAAACAGTAGTCACTATGTCATCCCTGATATTATTATTCCCTATGATAGATACGTTGCGAAAATTATTAGCAGTGATACAAGTATTGTTTTGATTTTTTATTGTATTTTCAGCTTTCCTTAACAGTATCTTCTAAAAGTTCTGTCAAACTATGGATATGGATAAATTGTGTACCGGCTGCGGGCGCTGTTAGATACTGCGGCACTATTTGTAGGGACGTGTGCGTCTGGAGCCGCATCCCCAATTAGGGCGTACCGATTTGACCGAATCTTTAACGCTTAGCGAATTCTGCGGTCAAAAATTGTTTAGTAATTATTCTTCGAACTTCGCATTGGATTGCTCGAATATTTCGCAAGTTTCAAGAAGACATGAATACGAAAATTCAATATAATGTTAGAAACTTTGATACTATCTTCTTCAGCTTGTTTTAAAGTTCGTATAAATAAATAGTTTCAGTAATACAGACCCTATGACCGACCCTAGTCCCCTTAGTTGGTATTAGTGCGTGATGTGGGGCACTGTTGACGTGATTAAGTTCTAGGTTGCTTTTTATGTGACCTAATTTCATAATTCATCATGTTACAAGAAAATTGCACTACATAAAGTGTATTTCCCTGTGTTTATTTTTCCAGTTGAGCTGCTTTTTAAGTCGATGTTGACTTGAGTAGTTATTTATTTAATTATGTGAGATAATTAATTTGTTTTGGTGGAAACGTATTAACAAACAAGCGTTAAAAAATAAATTTATCTTATTCAAATTTTTTAAATATTCAATTTCAGATCATTATAATATTCTACTTAGTACTAGTACTGTAGACCTGTTTGATGTTAAAAATAGCCCTCAAATATTTTGTTTCAAAATAAATGACGTCTAGTTGAGCTCGTAAAACTGGAATTTATTGCACGAAATATTTTCTTTGGAAGTAATTAAAAGTGAAAGCAAAAAATTTCATTTTGACGCCTCGCGATTAGGACTTGAACAGTCCAAATTAAAGTGTCAACATTTAATGCCGCCATTTTTCAGTTGGCAACTGAAAGATTTTATTATCCGCGCTACCGCAAAATTCCGATTCTGTTAGTGTGTGAGTTGGTGCATGAACGTTCGTGAGTGTGCATGAAATATAGTTCACGGCGTCATGTTTGCTCAGTATCCCCCATTTCGCTGTATGTGTGCGTCGGCTTACGCATGAAAGCTTGTTGGTGTGCGTTCAGTTGAGCATGTGTGCGTTTGTGTGCATTTAACTGGCATTGCCCGTGTGTAGGTCAAAGGGTGTTTGTAGGGGGTGCAGGGTGGAGGGGCAGGGGGGGTGTCAGGTCACTGTGTTTATAGGTGGCTTGTTACGGCACTTGCGTCTAATCATGCATTATCACGTTCCCTCTGCGGGTGATTATCGTGTGGTCTAATTATCAGCTTCGCTTACATAGAGTAACCGAAACATTTATAGTGTAACATCGAGTTAATAATTCAGTTGCAAAAGGTATTTAATTGAGGTAAACTTGATTTTACCTCAAAACTTTATCTAATGCTGGATTACGCATCCCCACAGTAAACAACAGGACATTATGGATTTAATAAAAAATATTAGCGTTACCTACCTAATCAATTAGTACCTGTTTTTAGGTTGTAATATTTCCCCGTATAATCACAACTCATTATCCCTACAACTTGTAAAGCCTCCTGAAGTGCCTACAATGCGAACATTAAAAAATTCCATTTACTTCTTTTTTACAAATTGACCTCAGCTTTATTTACTTTAATTAAATGAACTGGAAGGGAGTGTATGCAAATTTAAGTGAAGCCTAAGCATTAACGACGACGCAGTCTTTCCCTTTTTTTTCACGGCTCATTAAGTTTTTTTCTTAAAAGGTTAACATAAGCGTAAAGCCGTGAACTGGCCTCGCTCAGAGGTAAATAACTGAGAATATCTTTAACACAACCTTCAAAAAGGAACGCCTGGACCCATAGATTAATGGGAGGAATTACCCCGACGAGCAAAACGAAGGAAAAAAAAACAACGCAAGTAAATTAAGAGCGCTTGTTTTTCTAAGAAACGGGGAGTTCAGAGTACTCAAATTAGGATAGTAAGGAAGTGGGATTTGGCGGCTTCATCGCTCTTTATATTCCAATTAGAATCTAATGTGAAGAGGTAACATTATTTATAAACTCACCCCGTACACAGACGTGGAAATGTGAGCGAGAATTCTGGCACAATTACCCCGAAATGTATTTAAGAGTCCGGATCGAATAGATATAATCAATGTGATTCCTTCAGGATACTATGATGTGGCTTTAGAAAGAAATATGAGAACAAAATGGGTGTTAAATGAGGCGTGTATGCACAAATGATTCTGCCTTCTCAAGATTGTAGCCCTGATCTAGATCTTTACAAGTCAGTCTATGTTAATAAGAAAAAGATGAGCACAATAACAATTTTCTAGATAGATGACTACAGAAAGGTACTGGGCATCAATCACAATAAAAATAAAATCGTCCTAACAGATGTCAAAATTGTAGTGAATCCAGGAATCGTGACTGCCAGTGACCTCAATTTCATCTACTACGACTGAACAATTTTAAAGAGAAAATTTTACACGTGGCACGCTTCAACGATTCCCTGAATCCAATAACTCTCAACCGAGAGCTTTCAACAGGAATGTTTCAGCGAAAACTTTAGTGGGAAGTGTAATATCAAAATAGATAAATACAGCTAAACCTTCCTATTAAATGTTGAAAATGAAAGATAAAATAATAAAAATTGATTAAGGACAAAATCTAGGAGAAGAAGTCTAACAGGACCTATGGATGGACTGTGACGACTAATAGAGAATCATAGAAGAAGAAGAAGAAGACTTGCTATGGTAGTAATAACATAAGTAGGAATAGCGGCAAAAGAATGATAATGATGGATAGAAGAAGCTGAGTCCAGCTATGGACAATCAAAGAATTTGTATTTCTTGAATATCACTTTTTTTAACAGTTCTTCGTCTGCTTTTGAGCTTATAATGACACTTTTAAAACAGTACGAATGGTTAAGTAATTTTCAAAATTAAACTAGAGAAATAACTCACATTGCATAACAAATTATGCCAAATGCAAAACACGCTCACATTAATTAACTACATTCAACTTCAGATCGTGGAATCCTTAAGTAAATATAAAATATCACCACATTCACAATCCTTATTGGGCATACCGCTATATCATGCTGTTGACATAATTAGCTGGAATACTTTCAAAGATTCCGAATATGGACCAATCATTAAATTGCCCATTCGAGAAAATAAAGAAGAAGATGTCAATGATAAAAATAACTTCATTTTGATTGATAGATCAAATCATCAGCTTCGGAAAGTCTCAGAAGCAGTCTTATCAAGGTATATTCTATTTCCCAAGCGAAAATCAGATAGGTTGCCGCACCGTGTAAAATACTAGTATATAGGTGCATCTGCATACGTAGCATGACCACCGTAGAAACGGGTTTTGTTGGCAGAAGAATCGACAAAATGACAGACTGTGAAAAGAAATCTGTCATTTTGTCGACACAATCTGTCATTTTGTCGATTCTTTCGTCAACAAAACCCGTTTCTACGGTGGTCATGCTACGCGTGCTGGTTAGACCCGAAGCCTACGAGAATAAAGTAGGAAAAAGTCTAAGCAGACAACATCTTTAAGCTAAAGTCTTGCTGGGAAATGTTGTTGTCCCGTTAACAGTTCACTAACCTGTGATAAACACATTATATTGTGACGCAGATCAAATTTTCAATAATGACACTCATTCACTCACTTGTGTTGTAATGAAAAAATCGGTAGTCAGGGATCGAGAAGCGTGGGCGAGCGGTTTCCAGGCACATCGCCTACGGTACCTCGGCGTATTTACACGTCATACGACTATACACGACTAAATTGGAGAGCTTTGTAGATATTCCAGGGGTTCCAGTCTGTAGATTTAATATCTTTATTGGATTTGCACGTCTTTGATTTTACTCCCGAGGTAGGGATTCTGAGAAAGGATAATATATTATGTATCTACAAAGCGAGGTGTGGTGAGATTCTACAGATGGGCTGCGGGACTGTTCGAAAGAGATATCGCGGCCCTGGAACACAAAGGGCAAAAGAAGGAACATGGATGGGTTTTAGTCAGTAAAAGTCTGCGGTCCCTACCACTACGCCCAGAGCGGGAGGGAGGGGGGGGGGGGTGGTCATTTGATGACTCCGAAAAAAAAACAATTTGGCAGACTGGTGTTTTAACATACCGACGACTATTGGGTGTCATTAAAAAGTAATGACACCCAATAGTTGCAGAAATCTTTGACGATTTTGCAGTGACTAGTACGTAAAATACTGTTTTCCCAACTACCCACCTAAAACATGTGGGGAATAATAAGAAGCTGATTCATTCCGCTTATCTTTTGTTTGTAGGTCAATATGGGAATTTGCCAAGTGTTACAGACGTAACAGAAATCGCACGAAATAATAACGGAATGCTACGAATATTCGCGATAAACTGTGCGAAACTCGAAAATACTGGTAAAAAGTACCTTTATCCAATTTCTAGTATTATCTAAATCCGATATATTTCTTATCATTTAATTGACATGGTATTCCCAGGTCTCAAAACAATAATTCTTGTAGAAACCAGTTCGATGACCGAAATATTAATTAGAACGCACAATATTGATACAAATCAAAATATATTTGTAATCATACGAGTATTTGAGTCATGCACAAATAATATTGCGACCACAGAAAAACCAAAATTTTATCAGCCATCGGAATAGCTACTGACAATAATTATTTGTGATTGAATAACCATATACCTAAACATATTCGAAATAACTGCATTACACCAATGACCAAAATAACTATCAGAACTAAAAAAAATCCGCCTACGTACGTTTTACTCTGCCATCCTGTACGTCACAATTGTGATTTGCTTAAATTGTCAGCCATGACAGTTTCAATTTTTTTTAAGTGTTCGATTTTTAATCTGCACGGATATTTTCAACAGCCCTAACACTGTTTGGATTCAGTCGCACGGCTCGATGCATAAAATTGAGTTTCAATTTTTTATTTCCATATTTTCAAGAGCTGGACAGGGCTTTAAAGCTTTGATACCGCTCGTCGATGGAACGGAATTTGTGAGCCATCAGTTTGAGTTTAATTTTATTTTTTAAAGAGAGCTTTGGTAACGGTTCAAAAACAGTATCTTTAAAGGGTGTAACTAGAACCTTAATGAAGCCGAAAGGCATTTGTTCTCTCCGTCATTGCAATATTTTTTTTGTTTTATACCGTATCTGGGAGCCTTTTAGTTACGGAGATATTGGGGGTCAAAGTTCCATATTTTCAAGAGGTTTTTTTTTTTAAATACATGGTTTTAATGTTGTAACTTTATTTTAAAAACCTCCACGACCACCGTATTCAATGCATGCACCAGCACAATGGTTTGAGTGCATTACATTAAGTATTACCGTGGTGTTATGTTATTAAATATTTACACACGCAAACATTAAAGTAGCAAAAAGTGAAATACTCAACAATAAACGAAACGGCAGTAATTAGGTACAATAAAACATATATTCCAGTAAGTAACTGTGAAGCAAAATCAATTTGCAACATGCTTTGAACGTCCGATAAATTGATTTCACTTTACGGAAATCCCGGATGCAATAACGCCGGGAGCCGACAATCTGGTTGCCATGACTACGCCTCGTGGAACCAGATAGGGATGTACCTAACAATGTTGAAGAGATTTTCTCGGTCAAGAGCACGAGCTCTGTCAGGTACTTCATTCAATTATAATTGCTGTTAGTAGGGTGGAGTTTTGAGATATGGGGGAAACTAGAGGGGAAGGGCTGCAGAGCAAACATAATGTGATGTGGCTGTCTAAACCTATTAAATTAATTTCTTGATAACAAGCTTTGGAAAAATAAACGTTAAATTTACACTATGTTAAGGTATGTATTGTTTTAACATAGTACAAATTGACGACACACATGATTTACGAGTACAATGTTTTATTTTCAGGTTTCATATTTTTTTTATTACGCCTGACTTTTGTAATGTACCTATATGTAATAATTAACCGCACATTACATTACATTTTCCGCGTACAAAGGCCAGTTAACAATTAAGATTTCCATTTCACACCTAACACTAAGACCGTCACCAGAAAACAAAATGAAGCTATCATCACTACTTCACTGCAAAATAACCCACAATTAAAGTCTAGTCTATGAATCCCTGCAATTTCGATTTCGACATAACTCGAACACCTGTTTTGCCCACCCTACCGCGCAACTAGTCGGAACGCTGCGGTGCGACCTTGTGGGTGCGAGGGGAGGTAGGGCAAATGGGGGCACACCCACGCGTTTATTATGTCCAGAATCCTAATGTACATAATGTGATATCGCGACGGAATCTCGACGCAATCAGTATCGAGTTGTTTTGACAGTAATTTTGTATTGGGAAAGTAATCCGTTAATGCGTGGGTTTGATAATTTGAAATGAATTCAAGAGGAAAGTCGAGATAATTTGTCTGATTTTCAGCGGTAACGATGACGGAGAAGTCTTATAATTTTTCCAGAAAGTCGTTGAAGAAATACTAAATGCTTTAAAAGCGATAACCACTTTTCTAGACCTTGAAGGGAGGTGATAATTAGCTGGAACAAGCTCTTTTTATCTGACTGTATTAAATTGTATCTAGGTTTTATTTAAACCAGAATATCCCACTTCTAATGAACCATTTAATTAAATCAAGACAAAATAAAGAACCGCACATTTCCATAGAAACTTGAAAGGACCCAAATGGGGTATCCATTCAAATTTATTGCATTTCCTCTTCGGTCATAACCACACAGGTGGGTTGCACTGAAAGGGTGGCACTTTGCACATCCCACGCGCACACACACACACACACAAGCATAGGGATACACGAGAGTATGTACAGTGTGTGCACGGCACGTGTAAGTCCTGCAGACTTAATTGTTGCCTGCGGGTATCCGATGATGATATTAAAGTGAAAATGCGATTTATTTGCAATTCCGGGAGTTTTCCGCGGCAGCGCAGTATTTGCTTTTTTTACGGGATATTTTTATGCTGGTATTTTTCATTGAGTCTGTGATGGAGTTGGGAATAAAAGGCGGGGTATTTTTTTGTGCGGATAGTGGTATGCGTGAGTATGGACCAAAGTTACGGTGTACTGTGTGAAATATGAAAAGACTAGAAAAAGAGTAATTGCTAATGGAGAAGAATGGAAGAAGAAGACTTGCTGCAGCGAGTACAACAGCTGAATGGAATAAGATGATGTATACCTAGTAAAGGACATTAGCATGCTAAATTCTTATTTTTTGTTTTTGGGCGGCGCATGTGGGTCGCTCGGCGGCAAGATGGGCAGACGACATAGTTGCCATCGGGGAAAAAACCTGGATGAGAATGGCACAGGAGCTTGGAGATTAGCAGAGAAAAGAGAGGCCTATATCCTGCAGTGAGTGAATTCAGGCCGTAAATGATGCTGATGATGATTTGCGCATTTACGAATAACTAGTAAATACTTGACTAGTTATTCATAAACTATTTCACACAATGTAATAAACCTGAAGAAAAGCAACCGGAAAATTGTATCCAAACTACCAAAGGAAATGTGTGTGAAAATTCAACACGTTCTATGTGACGTGTACATAAATAAACAAATAATTAGCGAGTTATCCACTATTATTTGGTTATTTGCAACAGAGACTTGTATTTATCGCCACAGCGTTGTCGTTAAAAATTGAATGTTTTATATGATAAATGTTGGGTGTGTCTAGAAGGTACGAATTAGTGACTATTTCCACTTCAATAGCTAATATTGGTGGTGGAAACTGCAGTATTTGTTTAATATTAGAATATGGGGTTGTTATAATGACAATAAATAAATGGTTTTTATTAGCCATTTTTGACGAAGTCATAGTAGGAAGTCTTGTATATGCGTCGGTTAATTATTTTCCAGCTAAAAGCGTTTTAGGGGACTGTATTTTCGACGTTCAAAAAGTGCGGATTCATCACCTTAATTTGAATTAATGAGTTTTTGATTTTTTGGTTTGATTTATAATTCGTCATTTTACAAATGGCGTCGCATGTTTGCAAAATCCCCAAAACTAGTTGATGTTTATGATCGCGTTCGTGCCTGTCTGCTTTGGCAAAATTACAAAAATCGAATAAATTATCAAAACTGTCCAATCATTTCGGTTGACATTAAAATTACTGGTTGAGACATGGCTCCACATATAAGCTTAAAAAAAACTTCAATAGAATTGGAAAAAAAATCCTCATTCCTTTGACGACAAATAAACTTGATTCGCGAAACATATAAATTACAATACAATTCTGTGCTTATAAGGAAAACTATGGCATTAATGTCTACAACAGGGTCTATCCATGAGTGTACGGTGACGTATTGCAAGATGTCATGAGGCCAATGGTCGATCTCGACGTTAGAAGAACAAATTAAACAATAAACGGCACGGAAGATGCTCTACATTAATTTCCTAGTACTTACTTAAGCTTAGGTCCCCTGGTAAATTGTAGACAGTTGAGGTAGTAGAGTTACCTTCGTGTCGTATCTAGGTATGACAGTTTGGAAGTCTTAATTTCTTTCGACAGATTAAAGATTTAGTATTAGGTATTATTATTTATCTGCCTCTTGCCTCTAATCAAACTAAATTGTTATTTTATTTCAGTTTTTAAAGCAATTTTCTATTGAATTTTGCCACTAAGCTTCGATAAGCGCTTGTAGTTTTATAAATTAATGCTGAAACATTTTTTGCAGTATTAAATGTTAAATTTCTAAGTATTCTTCTCAATATTCGCCACCAATATTTGTTACCAACATTTGGCTAGTTAGAAGAGGGAGTATTGGCCCAAACCTGGCTCCAACATTTAAGGAGACGAAATAATTGACGCATCTTTTATTTATCAAAACTATTAATTAGTCCAACGCACCTAATGTACCTATACAAGGTGACGCATTGGGGAATTTCTAGGTTTATTTGTTATTGCATTTTATCCTATGTCTATACAGGATAAATCTACAATTAATGTTGGGATTTCAAAATAAATGAAGTGTAGGAATTGTATTTATTTATGTATCGGTAGAGCTATTTTTGTATTTTTTATTTATAAAAATAGTGTATAGAAACAATGAAAGGAAAGGAAAAAAAACTATAGACAGACAACTAGATAATATTTATATCAATTCGTAAAAGGATTTTATGACAACAATTACTATTGAAATTGATTGGAAAATAGTAACAAATCTATTTCATAGAATAATTAATTCAACTATGCTTTAATTAACTAGTTCAATCAATTATTAAATCATACATCGTTGACATTTAATTTCATAATTACTATGATATTACAGACATATTTGTAAACATCGGCAGTCGCTCCATGTAAAATACTGGTATTCAGCTGCATCCGGATAGACTGGGAGCCGACCCTAACATAGTTGGAAAAAGGCTAGGCAGATGATGATTTGTAAATAAATCATAATTATGACATTTATGTCATTATTGACATATTGTAAACCGTATTGTTTACTAATCATATTTGGCTACCGTTATCAGGCGAGTTGCCAGATCGAGTAGTGCTTGTGCCAAATTTTGGACATCCTCAGACTAAGATTGTTGACTCGTATGTATGACCTTCGCAGGTGAGATAGATGGATAAAAACGAGAACCGAATCCTATATGGCTAGACTTGAAGATGAGACGTAGAAAATGTATTACCTATTTGATATATTATGTTACTTTTCCATCTACTTTTGAATATAGAAAATAATGTAAAGCAAAAACCTGAAATGCACACCATATACAATTTCAATTGATGAATCTGGAGATAATTCCGATACAACAGCAGAAGAATTGTCATAAAGTATCTATACTTGCAATGTTTAGTATCTATCTTCTGCTTGTAAGTTCTAAAATTTATTCACTTACATACAAATGCGCTGCCACTGGGTCTACAAACATATAATTTTGCAAACTAAAAAAAACTGCAAATTTTGTATTTTTTTTTAACTGCAATTATTATTCAAAAAGGATTCCTGAAAATGCCGAAAGTAGTGATAAAGGGGACAATGCATGCCCTAAATTAGTTAAATAGGATACTGAAATTTGTACTTTTTACCAACGGAAAACCCCATCTAGCACACAGATTGTCGACCAAGATCTTTATGAAAATGGGTTCGCATTCTTTGCTACACAGTCACAAATAAATGACTATCGTAAAACAAAACAGTGTTCTAGAACACTGTTTGATCTTTGGCTGTCACAAGATTATTGCCATTAACTCCTTTACCTACATTCGAAGCACCTAGATCTTATAAAAGACGCTGTTTACATCCTTAGTACAATGTTTTAATTTATAATTATAAACTGGTGCACTAATTACATCATGACTTGACCCGGCTTATTATCCGACAATTAGGCTTTGTTCTTCCACATTACTGCTTTATGTATCGTTAATATTATTGCTAGTTATATACCGTCTGGAAAAGTAGGAAGAGGTATATAGTATATAAGGTAGATGGACAAACTTTTAGAAATCATTCAGACCACCAAAATAAGGACAATGGTAAAAATAATAATAAGAAAAACGCATTAGATACTTACAAGAAAAAAAAATCAGCTAACGAAAATACAGGCAATTTATTATTTGAGGTCAAAGGTGTTTTTTTGCCTGGATATCTTTGGTTATACGTACTGAACGTTGTGTTATTTGTCCATCTATTTTAATGAGACCTTATATTGCTAGTTAAGTTCAAATCCCATGCGAGTCTCTTGCTATTAATTTGGGTGACAACTTCGAAAAAACGTCAAAAACACTTTGCCAAACTTGGTTATCTAACCCAGGACCACTACTAGACCAAGAGAAGCAGTAAATAGACTGATTTCAAACTCTAAAGTATAAAGAGCAAGGTCGTTATTTATGTTTCCTTTCGTTAATTGTTTTTTGCTTACGTTTTCTGTACCGGTTCAACTCACGTATTGGCTGTTAAAGATGAAAGTATTTGTATAATACGTTCGTAAGTGTTATTATAGGTGGATTATTTAAATTAATTGTAATAGTTCTCACGCGCGTTTTAATGGAGTATTAGTTTTATAGATTTTTAACTATGACAAACAGTAGATAGTAAAATCTACTTATGCATCAACAACTCATCATTCTATGTGTGGCAACATAGAATGACGGGGTTTCCCATTGGCCTAAGGTACAAATTTTCATCTCCTATTTTTAATGATGCATTTTCAGGAATTCTTCTTGAATGCTGATTGTAGTTAAAGAAAGTCTTTTGAAAACCAAATATTATATTTCTAGACCCCGTAGTAGTGTGTTGTATGTCAGTGAATACATTTTAGATTTTATAAGCAGAAGACAAAAATTAGCAAGTGCAGACATTTTATGACAATTTTTCAGCTGTTGCATCGAAATTATCTCCACATTCGGCATTTGAAATTATAGATAGGTGCGTGTGGTTTTTCATTCGATAGTAATGTTATTTTTATTTTAGCAGACATTAGTCCTAAAGCTATCGTCTTCAATAAAGATTTGAATTCAGAAGGCTCTGCTTATTCATAAATAATAATTATTAGTAGTATATAATATTAATAGATTTCTGTTAAAATCAAATATGTCCAAAAATAGATTGCACAACAGGTTACATAAAGTTTCGGAAAATTTCAGGAGATAAGTGATTTTATTATATTTAAATAGAATTGCATTGTTTTAGAACAAATACAAAATAATATTTAAATATAAAATTGATAATACATGCACACACAAAATGATAATACATTAAAACTACAATACCTGTCAGATTTACCTGGCAAAAATATTAAAAAAGCATGACGTCCTATAGCGGAAAATTTTACGTACATTTTATAGGTATAGGTACATTAACGTATTGATACAAACCGCACATACATTTTTGTCAAATCCCAAATAATGGGTCGTATTTCCCCAAATATGCTCCAATAATGCTAAAATAAACGAGGTAGCTACTTTATTGATAATTTGTTAAAATTATTGTCTGTTTTTTTCAGCAACTGGGTATTTCAGTACCTAATTTATACATAAATAGGTTATTTAGAAAAACCTACAGGATAGCAGTAACAATGAATATGTATCGCTATTTTATTTGAATAGAAGTTTAAAATTCCTTTAAAAGAAATACATAATTTCTCTGAACTAAAAGAAAACTAAGAAAATCTCGTAAATTTTCTCTTCAGATGTAAGGTTTCAAATGCAACCTATTAAGATTCCACGAAACAAGGCTATCTACCACATAGTTCCACAGAAACTCACATTCCAGTTATATTAGAAAGACATTTGGATGACTACATACTTCGAGATTTGTACTGCGTAATAACGACAGTACTGCCACAGTAGAAATATTAATATTTACAGTATTACAACTAGGAACAAATGTTCAGAATCGAATCATACACACATGCAAAGCGTTAACATGAATTCTGAGCATGGTTACTCGTAAGTTAGGGCTGTCGTATCGAGCCAAATAGTCACATTTTACGTTTTTAGAGCATTATAACAAAAAGTATAGTTGACAACCCTAATTAGAATCTCGTTGATTTACTGGTTATGTTTTTACTGTGGCACTATTTCCCAGCACAAGCGCAAATAATTGTTACAACGTAATTCAAATAAACTTGCCTTCGCAGTATTTACATTTTTGATAATATTGTAGTTATCCGTCACGAGTTATAAATGTTTACCTTATGTCTTTCTGATAGAATCGCGGAAAAGCCATTTTTTTCTGCAGAATCGATCAACGAATTCATCAGTTTTTAGGCACTAGAATCGTAATTTACAATCGATACTTGTAAAAATGCGAGATACAACAATATTTGCATAGATCGGTGTGTTTACAGCGCTGTTTTTTTATTTATATTTTTTAAATACCCTGTAAACACGTGTCCTCGTAGGTCATTGTTGCTAAATAGATGATCGAATGGTAACTTAAATTATTGTGATTTCATTCGATTTGAAAGTATACAAATATACACCGGTAGAGTCGATCATCAAAAAAGCTTGCAAAAAGCTTGCACGTGTTTGTGCTTCCAACAAAGAGATTAGATTGTAATTAACAAGATCCTAATTAAGCAATTAAGAGGGTGTCTTGAATCAATTTCGTTTGACAGCTGAAAGCGGTTAAGGGGTCCTATGTGTCAAAGGGTCTTTGCATAATAATTGTTTAAGTATTTTTTGCAATTTACAAAAGCTGCTGAAAGTAATATTTCATTCGTTTGGCAAAAGTCGTAGATGTACAGAGGATGTAATAAATCATGAAAGATGTCGGCAAAAGAGGACGGTTATTTCAATAAAAAGTCTAGTACCTACCTTAACGAAAACTACAAAAACAAAATGCAAAATAGGCGTCCATTAAATATAATATGCAATTTTGTACAGAAAATGCTAACGAAATCTTTGGAGTACCTACCAAACCATAAAAAAATCAATTTGCATGATAAAAGTCGCGATACAACCTGTCTAAGTGCGTCGCGTGTGTTCGGTTGCCAAGCAACGCGTCACTGGCGCAAGATGGCGCGGATGACGTCAGCGGACGGCGGCGACGGTGGCAGAAGGGGGCGGGGAGGGGGGGCAAGGTCTCACTGTCGACCGACGACCGTGTCACTTCCCAGTGAAAAAGAGACTCGAGAGAGCCCGAATCAAGGGTTGTCCTTGAATTTGGCGGAAGGCAAAAGTATGAGATCGAGTTTGGAGTAATGAGGACCTTGGTAGGGAAATGACAGCCTGTAAGCTGAAGTTGAAACGTTTCAGGATCTAGCCTTTCAGGATAAAATTAAATCAAACATGTTCAGTTACTTTTTCAGGTTGAAACCACATTACGATTAAGACATTAACATTCAATGTGCCCAAAGCGTTCAATACAGTTCATTTAACTAGGTATGTTTACGAGTCACAAAGTCGCGTGGCTATGACATCAGCGAAACGCTTTGTTTAGCTGTGTCACCTAACTGTTCGACCCGTGTCAAGTTCAGTGAAAAAGAAAGTGAATCGTTTCTATTCTTTTTTCAAAAAGTCCATTCGCTGAACCACGTGTGTGCCCACGAGGCACCTGTCAAAACAGCACTTGTATCAATAAGCTCAATGTCAGTCGATTATTAGCTATCCGATTCTCGCCTTCAGATATTCGAGACATGTATTTTGCAAAATTATGATTTACGTCTACTTACTTACAGCCTAAATCGCTGTGACCAAAAACTAGACGATTTGCAAAAAGAGATTCTTAAAAATGAAGGTGAGAACTAAGGAAGCAGACTTGTTAATTCAACCTCTAAAGGAGAAAAATAGGGGATTAAAGTTTGTATGAAAGCTCGACACATAAGGGAGCTATGGTACAATGCTTGCAGAAATATAATTTAAAATAGTTTAATTGATTTACAGATTCACTTACTTCAATTAATATTATCCTGCAGCACAGAACACGTATTACAGTTACGGTTGATCCATTTTAATGAAACAAACACAATGATTCATATTACTCAGGACTTGCAAATAAAACGGTTAGGAATATTAACTTTTTACGAACGGCCCCAATGAAAAATGATTGTATTAATGAGCGAAGTATACATGGCGAATTTAAAAGGAACACGCGAATTAAAAACACATGTCGGGCGCGCGATGGAGATGTAAATGATGCTTCTCACTCAGACACAATGTAACATAGTACCTACGACCAAAACAAGGCTGGAATTGAATTGTATCCGTAATATAATAAATTATTGTCCTTGTTTGTCAGTAAAGCAAAATGTGGTTTAAACAGGTTCAAACTAGGTAGAATGACTGAACTCCAAAATATTTTGACATTGACAGGAAATCTGAATGAAAACAATGCAAAAGTAGATACAGATACATGAATTAATAAAACAACTTTCTTATAACCTTAACAGCTCGTAAAATAACAATGAAGGAATCCAGAGATAACACACTCATTTACCACAAGCATTTGTTACAATAAACAAATAAAAATTTTCACGCATAACAGACCCAAGAACAGTGACCGAGTGTCGCTTGTTAGCCGTGACAGCGATGACAATTGCATGACGTCACCCACTCACACACACACACAACCACACAACCACCGTACGTATTGATAAAGAAAACCACAAATGTTTGTTAGTTGTATGTGTACAAACATGTGTGGGTGTTGCAGATTACATTCTGTTGCGTTTACTGTCGTGATGGTACGATTGTAATTACTATAGGTTCATAGTGATATGTCAAACGTTTGTCACAAACTCACATTGTTGGTGCTGACTGACAAGGTCGGTTTCAACAATCTGTGAGTTCGTTAATGTATGCTGAATTGAAGCTACCTGTTAACAGAGTTATGTAATTAATGACGATGGATTCTGCTGAAATTACATTTCATTTGATACTAGATCATGCGTGCAATTGAATGGATTAATATAATTCAGAGTTCGAAATGTAACAATAGTGAAACCTCGTAATTGAATATGAAAGTCAAGGATAAATCAATCATCGATACCTATAATTATACGTAAACTATAATAGTCTCTAGTCCTTTGTAATACAACGTAAAAACCATTACTTACCTCTCTCACAATTTTCCCTAGGACCATCGTGTTACTCATTGCTTTCATTCGCCCATTATCGCAGTCTGACGCATGCATACATAACTTGAAAAATTTGTTGTGAAAGTCCATCGATCAAACGCCATGAAATGATCAACTTACGTGGAATTGGGCGTACTATTCAAACATTATCGATTTGAAACACACGAGTTTATTTAAGCGTACAATAGTAAATACTCAAAAGGTAAAGTTAAAGAAACGTCACCGTTCGTTACATTACCCGCTAGACGTATTGTTATATTAACTTTATGAACTTTTCTTCTGATATCGGATATCGGAAGAGTGACAGTAATCTTTATTGGATTATCAGATACGTAAGAGGAAAGTTTTCCTGAACAACAGCTGAACTTGGAATTAAATCCGAGCAAACTGATACCATTATTGTGACTTGCGAAAACTGGCAAAGTGTAATTCAATCCGGAGACTGACAAATTGATATGGACGGCACTCGGATAAATCGGGATCTATCTAAAGTAGATTTTGTTAAAATAGATGAAGCATCAAAATAAATTGTTTTATACGGATTTCATATTCCGAGTAATTGGACTGATATAAACTTCCTATGAATTAAAACGGTGTGGGCTGCAGAACTATTTTTAAACTCTGAAAAGGTTGTGGTGTGATTCTGGATGCAGATTCCGAATTAAAAAACTGTTCCGTGAAAATAATTAAAACTTCGCACCACAACGTATTTCTAGTGATCGAAACATTCATTTTCAATCTGGTATTATTATCCTCTCTTAACATCTTAAAAAGTCCTACAGTTACAAATTAAATAGCAGATTCTGATAACCGAAAAAAGAAAACTAAATGCTTACCAAAAACAGAAAATACCCGGATCTTAATTAACTGAAAGTAATTGTTTGGTGGTATTAGCCTTTTTCGTAGTAAAGTAGGTAAAGTTCTTGTAAGCGTTCAAATTGTGCCTAGCATATTCAAATTCAAATTCAAAACATTTATTTCAGATTTTCCGGTCCATAGAGTGTTAGTAGTAATACATCAAGTTAACTTTAAGCTATGTCAGTAACTTACACACACAAACTAGAGAAAAAACGCATGTCAGCCTAAAATATATGGAACCTTATCCAATGCCGCCACATAGGACTATGGATGTATTCTGCAATAACACTCAGGGAGCTGTTGGGACTGCCCCTCACCCTTTGCATCAGCGATGCTGCTCTCTTACGTATAATGGCGTGAAAGCCGTCCACTTGAGCTTCAGCAATCATCGCTGACGCACTGCAGTAGCGAGGCAATCCCATCAGCAACCTGAAAACATTGTTATATTGGACCCGCAGGGCACTGACAGTTCCTGGTTTCCATATACCTCTTCAGAATCAAAGACAACGGACTCTTTAACGCCATTAATTACTATCCACATTCAATTTGTACTAAACGTGAAGGTGACATCGACGACGCACTTAATCTTATGCCAGTAGTAAGCCATTGTACGGAAGACGAGTGACTACACATGAAATATGCAACTGCTTAGCGCGACGCCGCGTGAATGATGCATACTTCAAATGCTGCGCTTGATCGTGCTTTTCCAACTATAAGGACATTAGTAGCTATTAGAAGTGTAATAAACTACGGAACTGAGAACTGTGTCATTTTATATGCACGTATGAATACTTTGCGTGCTATAAATATTGATTTAATTTTATTATTTTCTTAAGTATTGATAAAAGACTCCTTGCCTCTCCATCATTACAAGTCTCGATTACATTTTGTTCCCAGAAAATGTATAAATTGGATTAATATTTCAATCCCAAATACTCCAACGCCAACATCATACGTTGCCATTTTATTAGACTTTACCATTAAATTTATGAAGTTCAAGATCATTTTATACTTGAGCTTGTTTACCATCTTTTAATAGATATTATCCTTAGTGACTGCTGGGGATTTGTGAAATCCCAGAAGCGGATCCAGCTATAATTGGATACTAACAGCATTTACTGCTGCTAAGCCCTCTTCAAGCCTCTTGTCTATCTGTTTGCATCTAATGAATTCGGTTTATAGCTCTTTTATTACTCCTGTGTGCCTATGGATGGTTGGTCTGGATTCTTTCTTGAATTCAGTGATAACTCTTTTTTGCATGTTAATAGAGGTAGACAAAATTGCTTTAGAAAAAAACAGTCTAGTAAACCCAGTCAATCTACTGAACGGCATTGAATTAGAATCAAAATGCGCATAATAGATGTATGGTACTCGTGATCCGATCCAATCAACCTGTTGCATGACGATTTGGGAATTCTCGGCAACAGACAACTGAATGAAGCTGTGGAGTTCAACTCTCTCGAATTGTTTACATTCTAGTAAACTTCGCCACTGTCGGCTCAGTGACTAAATTGTACATTTACATCCTTTAAGGAAGTTATTGCACTCAAAGACATCATTTCGCTTCTTCCTTTCGAAAAGATGTAGTCTGATAGTCACTACAAAATTATATTTTCTGTTGAAAATATAACTTCTCTAGTGAAGTATAAAGAGTTCATTGTTGTCGAGTTGGATATGATAAAATGGCTGAGCAAGTTACTGATAAGGCGATGTCAGGTCATTCCTTTGTTGTTGGAGATTACAATGTCAAATTGTATTAAGTCTCTTCAGATGCTAATGTGTGAAGGAAAATGGCGCCAGTAGTGATGGTATCACCACTGACACTGGGTATAACGATACGGTGACCATCTGTACTATACATTTGGGTCGAGTAAGTATTGAAATTTTGCATGGGACAGCTGAAATATTTTTTCGGGATTACGATGATGGTCCCATTGAGAAAGTAGTTCAGTTTGATGGTCGATACCTTATCTTTAAATATGTATACTGCAGTACATCCAACAATTATAAAAAAGATAGTCCTTAGTGTGCTCATATCTCTTTTTTTTAATTTGTTTGTATCTCCATGATGTTGTCTCGTATATAAAAGAACTGCAAACATCGATCAATGTTTTTCTTATCAAAAGAAAATGTTTGTCCTTAGTTTTCCTCAGAAACCCAAATTGTTGTTTATTTGTGCCTTGTGTGGGAGTTGCTCATTTAATTTGTTTTACCGAGCGTAAGCTATTAACTTTTAGTCAATGATAACGTTACTCACATAAACTTAAAAGATAACATTGATTTTCTTGTAATGTCTTCTAAAATCATTGCTTAATTTCATTTACCTAATACTATTACTAGTGGTATCTTCATGTGTGTTGCATCAGTATGAAAAATCCAGTTAATTGTAGCTTTCACTGGCTTGCTATCTTATCAGCATTGTCAAATAATCTACTAACATTACTTAACTGGTAATAACTACAGTTGTGATACCTACTAATGTTCTTCGGTTTCATTTTCAGGCTCTATTACTAAATCAATCTTTGACAAAACAGGTACTTGATTAGTTGAAGTATTGGAATCGATATCAATTATTACCCTTAGAGTATCAGATTTGTGTACTTGTAGATAAGGAGGTACCATTAGATACTACTAATGATACTGCAAACAGTTCTCTCCGAAACTTGTTATTAATAAAATAAACATTTATAGATAACTAGCTTAAGTCCGCGGCTTCGCCCTCGTGGAGTTCGGTAACTGCCTCACGGAGTCATACTATCGAGATAAAAAGTATCCAGGTTATAAAATATTTGTGTGCCAAATTTCATCCAAATCCGTTCAGTAGTTTCTGCGTGAACCAGTAACAAACATCCATCCATCCTCACAAACTTCGCATTTATTAGTAGTAAAAGTTGTTAGATGATTATGTCCGCACACATTTCTACCAAATTCTTTCTTCCCAATAGTCAGATGTCGTAACGGGCATAGCATTTTGTTTACAGCACACTCGCACCCGTCTGACCCAAAACGCGAATCTGTGTCAAGCAGTTTATTCAATCTGCGGGCCGAGAGTCTTAAGAAAATTTTCAAGCAAAACTAGCGTTTATTTTCATAGTTAGTAGAGTTGAGAGTTGTTGTGTTACGCGTTATGGGGAACTTGACTACGCCCTTGTAGGTGTGTATCGTGGCTGTCCTTGAATATGGCGCTAACAATGTGTGGAAGAAAGTGGAAAAATTCGACCGAGTGCGAGTTTTCAACTGTTTGGTGCATTACGTTTGTGATTTTTGTATCTTCGGTCATCAGCCCAGTAACTTCTTGTATCCGTTTCTTTCTATTCAAGTTATGTAACGTAACTTTTATAACCAGTTTAGTGATTGGCTTTTAAAATATATTTAAGCGTGTCTGTGGATCAAAATCTGTGTGTGCGATGCATTTGCTGACGTCATTATTAAAGCTGATTGAGGACTCTTGAATAATCATCAATTAGACAGCTACAAAAGTTTCTTTACTTGCAAAAAAGATATTAAAAAAACTAAGGTTAGTAAAAACTTATTCACAGTGAGTCACAAATACCAATGTTGTTTTCGGGTCAACTAAATACTGCTTCAACCTAATTCTCCATCTGAATAATTTCTATTCCCTCACGCACCTAGCCAAATCCTCTAAGAACCACAACATCTCCAGGTAAAGTAAACATCTTAGCCGAAAGTAAACCGAAGTTTCTAATAAACTAACATTTCCGACAGACTAAGCTTAACGCTCGATTAGCAAAATTCGTCGGCAAATCCGGTAAACGTGCTATCACCTCGAGGAAACGGATTACAGAACTCCGTCAGCCGTAACAGATAACAACATCACATGCTCCTTGCCAAATGCCTATCGCAATCGATATTTATTTACTTCCACGCGTTATTTGCCAAATAACACGATAAGATAATTGCAGTGTCAACGTAATTTCGTTTATCTGACAATGATAGGGGCACGGGTATTCAAACGTTCTAATTTGTTAGAACAACTGGATCAATAGGGAAATAAAAACAAACTTTTTTTTTAAAGAGTCATAGACAATTTGACATCTGTCATCTTACTGTTCGGTATTTATATTAATAAGTGAGCTATTTGTCGATGCTTCAAACGTTTAAATATAGAAAACCGATGAATCACTCAAACTATTTTTGTATGAATATAAACAAATCAAAGTTGCTGGTAACGGTCAAGTTAAAAATAGCACCACGTGACGTGCTTATAAGTTATGATACGATATAATAAACAAACTAGTGGTTTTAGATAATTTGGCCTATTAATGAAGTTATTGAGACTACTGTTCTATGTCGATTATCATTGTTTTTAAAAGCAACCAAAACTATAAATCAAGATCTAAGTACTCGTATTTTTATATATACTTAAGTACATAATAATAAGGGCTACGTCAAAATCATAAAATAATCTCGCATTCTGTTGGATGATGTATTATGATAAGTTGATAAATAACATTATCTAGAGTGATTCTTGTATAAAACGCTTATCGTTTACTTGTGGAGTTTCGAGCGAAGAAAGATTACATTAGATTGCAATGTTAGCTATCTAAGCCTTACGTAATTATGGTTTATCAAATTTAAAATATAATATTATATAATTAAATAAATTAACGCCATTAATTGCTGTAATACCTAGTTTAAACAAAAAGAAGTTGCATAACGAGTTTCCTTATAAGAAAAATAAAAATGAAATAGCGAACGCACCGCACGGCGCGTCGTGTTGGCAACATTGAACGCGCGAAAAAAAAGTAATGGCCGACACCAAGGTCACAAGAAGCTGTCCTAGTCACGGAGGGCATTTACATTTTTTTATACAGGGCTTGCTATGTTGTATTTAATAATAATTAGGATATTTTTTACATAGATTTTAATTCAATTCGATAGTTTTAATTAAATACCTACAAATACAATATTGATTAAAAAATGAGTAAAAAAAAAAGTCGTATGCATTTTATGGCGCAAAAGACAAGACAGGCAAAGCAGGTTGTAATGTGGTCATCCACGGCGAATTAAACTCAGATGATGCAAAATTACCACTTGCAAGCAGAAGCGTGATATAATAAACTGTCATAATAATAAGTTGAAAAGGATTAGCAGTTTAATAGTAAAAAATAACACCTTTAATGATAAATGATTTTATCCTGATAATTTTTAGCAAAAAACTACTCTATAAAAGGTATCTGATTTAGGTAGGTACCTATATTTAAGAAATTGTATTATTTTAATAAGCAAACTATGAATGTGGTTATTTCATTAGAGACACTATATTAAACTGGTTTTATTACGTGGTAAAGAATTTTCCATAGATTTATTATAAAAATATCACCTATTTGATAAGTGAGCGAATAAATGAATGGATATCGATACTAAAAATTTGAAACCACAATTGCATAATGTATCTTCTACTAGATTCAAAATTTGCAAAACTAATTTCAAGCTCTAAGCAAATTGTAACGTAATGCATTGTGTGGACCATCTTGACTTGACATTTGGTTACATAATGTTGCCAACTTTAAAATTCAAACTTAAAAGTACTTATACAACCAGCTATCGGTACAAAATTAGGTGTAGTTTATTTAAAACAAAACCGAAATACCTATCCAGTCGATAATATCAAGTATCGACATTGCAAGTTGCCTTGCAAAACCAGAATCTTCTCATTGTAGACCCGTTTCTGATAAGAAAAAAAAAAGGTTCTGTACGTGAAGATCGCATGGGAACGTCGTAAGCGCATTGGATCTTCAATTTTTTTATACAATCGTGTTGGGCTTTATGTCAACGTCATAAGAGCTATTTTATATATTTTCTGTATGCCGCTGAAAAAAGTGGGAAGGCCCATAAATGGCGTTGCACCTGTCACTAGGCTCCTAGCACTAGACAGGTTGTAGGAATTAGGTTTTAAATCACAATGATTAAAAGTTAACCTACAAACAAAAAGAAGGTATGCCATTTATACAACGTTTTAACCAATTTTATGTCTAGATTAAAATAACAATTACCAACGTGTCATATTCATAGCTGTCGACGGTTAGTTTAGGAATTACGAAAAAGTTTACCAAAAAATTTTATGGCTATATTGTCTTTTAATAAATATTTTAAATGAATGAAGAAATAATGGTTTTATGACCCCTGCCTTTATGACCATAATGAGCATTAGCACGGTCACTTGCCTTCGATTTTTATAAACGTTCACTTAAGGTGTTTTGTCAGAATGAATATGAAGATGTTATCAAAGTACTAAAACCCTAATCAAATCCAAATTGTGTTGAAAGAAAAAACGTTAATTGGTTTGTTTACTAAGTGACCTTCGTGTAACAAAAACAATATAATTGTGTACCTACTTAGTACTGAGCTTACATTTGCATATTATCATTTTTCTGGAAAGATTCGCAAGACCTACGTTACATCATGTTTGTAAACATTTGATTGTGATTGTTATGATTACAACAATTATAATTGCCGAGTGACTTATCAATTTAATTCCTAGAATTTCTTATTCCACTTTGACGTTTAGCAATTGGTTTTATGAAGTCCTATTAAGTCCGCTTGATTAATATTTTAACCGGAGGGTGAATTTTATCCCGACACCAGTCAAAAATCTACATAGGAAAGAAAATTTTGCGATACAGCAAAAATATTTTTGTATAATTAAATAAATTGGAATACCCCGACCCAACATCCGACCTAAGACAAAAAAACCACTACTATTTATGTTCGCTGATAACTAATACCCTTTTAACGACGCGATGTAAAACGTGTGCGTTAAAAGTTATTATTTTTAATACTTTTACTGTGTCACTTAATTGCTGGTGGACCGGTCGAGGCTAGCTCGGTAGCAAGTAGCAACGACACTAAATTACTATCTGCGAAGCGATGCGTCCACGCAGTTCACGCTCGCAGTGGCGCGCCTGATTGGTGCCCTAGTCTGCTGCGGTCTAGGGTTGTCTACGCTTTAAAAAAAAAAGAACATCAGCATTTATTTTGTGTAATATGCAGGTGTGTGAAAGAAAAGATGGTTTTAAACCATTTGTGGTCACCCCGTTGTATGTATTTGTAATATTCAGGAGTCATGTTATATGCTGATATTCAAGATACAACACGAAAGTTTAATTTTAATACCCATTTTTATAACACTAGCTATGTTAATTACGATAATTAAGGCTCTAGAATATATGAGTAATTAATTTTAAGTATCTTCAAGTTTTTGCACCTCACATGATCTGAGATTATAAAAACTAGTTTTTAGTGTGGCTTAACATCTTTGCAATTGTGAGTTTCTCGAACAAGGAAAATGTTTTGGTTGGCAGAAAACGAGATTGAAGCAGCATTCTTGGGGTTTAAAAAATATTTGGCGTTTGGCGACTGACCTAATCAAAACAGACTAATAAATCATGACTTGGATCCACAAAATTGTTATAACAACCTCCTGGTTCCTTCACTTTAGTGATCCTTCGATATTTTATCTGTGGTTTTATTACAGATGCTTCATTGGACAACCCTAGTAATACAGGTGTCTACAGAAAAATCCGGCCGTTCCACTAAGATACCCGTCCCTCGTACTGACCGGCTGAAGCTACTTTATCTACATTAGATTTAATAATCATCGCAGGGTAGTTAGAAAATTAAAGCCCATAAGCTATGAATAGTTAATAAAAATAATAGCAGTGTGCATACCTAATGTCAGGAATTAATACGATAGAATTTTTAATTTATGGCCTTTTAAATAAAGTTTACTTTATATTTTATTTTAATTATGATACGGAATACAATACGATTTAGGACATAAATATCCAACCGTGAACAGAAAAACAATCTTGTTATCAAGGATAAAATTGTTTTAAATTCGATTTTATTCTAAAGTCGTAAATATTAAGAGGATGTCGTAATCATAAGTAAAACTTGTCATTAAAGTCAGAAGGCGTCGTCAATGATGTCATACGTTTGGGCTCTGTAGACGTTTTGACATCACTTCGATTCATTTTATGATAATAAATAAAAAGATGATTTTAAATATTATTGAAAGCAGTAATTTTTTAATGATTACTAATTATTAGTCCCTTGATTAAGATAAAATATAAAATCAAAATTATAATCAAAGACTATGTAGCTGCTGATCACATCATAACTAAGAACACCTAGAACAATTTATAAGGTAGGTATCTCAATCAATCAATAGTTTGTCATGTACTTTCCTTTCCTTACAAACCAGTACAAAAACTCACATTAAAATAACTACTAAAAGAACCTTCAAAGTACAGAACATTTACTGTCATTCGCCTTCCATGACATAACTTTGGCCTTTCAATGCTATCATCCTACCAACCGATCAATCTTAATCTTTTCCGTACAGATAAACTAACATGATTTGTTTACGATAGAGATTATGCGAAAAGTTAACGATACCTTATCAGTAGAAGACTAAAGACAGGGGGACGTGTACCTATTTATTTGGCCTATCTTTTTATAATTATCAAACTCGTAAGATATTGTTTTGACAACAGAATATGGGTCGCATGACGTGTTGAGTGATAAGCACAATTAAATGATTATTCAAGTTTAAAATTTATAGTTTTGTATTTAACTCATAAATTTTCCGCTCGTTCTATGAATTACTACTACTTCAAAGTTTAAGTTTGAATATCTGAACAGAGCGTGACTATGTATTTTGTTATCATAAACTCCAAACCCAAAGCTCATAAAGCAAAAGTTTTTAAAATGTTTACTATCGCGTTTTGAACGGAGGGCATTGTTCCAAAACATACTCACGTAAATGCTGTGACGTAAGCGCAGCCAAAATCGTCGAATACTGTTGATCACTACTGCGGAGGTCAAGCTGCGAGTACAACCGTTTCGATATTATGCCCGACCAGACGACCGTGTCTTGAACTCATTCGAATCGACACCAAGAACTGGACCAGAACATACCTAGAACAAGATAATTATTATGATTAATAAATAATATTTATGTCGTATTATATATAAATATACGAATAAATTAAAATACAACGCCGTTTTGCGCCAAATTTGGCCCAGGCTTAAAAATGCAAATTAATGCATAATTCAGCACACACGTAGAAACTTACAAGACGTAACATTATATGTTAGCTATTTAAAGAGAGTCGAATAAAATTAATCTGATGAACGTCACAAATAACCTTAGGTACTAATAATATATAGACATAGTTTATTTTTAAATCATTTTGCCAATTAGTCAATGAAATCTACATAACAGGCCAACCAATTTTTTAATCAATTATAGAAAAGGAATAAATCACTTCAATTGCTTCTCTACGTCATTAATCAGTTGTCGTATTGAGCACTACAACAGATTAAAGCCAATTTCACCAACGAAACTCAAAAAACGAACAAAAACATTAAAGTATACGATTCTTTATTTAAAATATTTAATGTTTATTTTATGGCTCAGTAACCGAGTCTTATTACAAGTGAATATTATATTATGCTTTAAAGTTATTAAAAGCGAATTTTACAATGAAATTAAACGCAATCAGTACATCTAAACCGCGTTCAAGAGCTGTCAGTGTCATAATTGCTAAGGAATATTGACATCGACCGCTAAGTTAGTTTAATTGGTGAAATTCGGTACATTTATTTTTGTTTTATACCTATCTACTTAGTTTCGCCGTGAGATACTGTGACCCAAACTAACGAAGTGACATGAGAGACTCCATGCGTGTTCAGAGCTCGTTTCCCAAACTAGCGAGCGACCTAGTAAATAGGTTAGGTGGAATGTCAGATTGACGCAGGTAGCGCCAAAACTAGGTACAGATTAGAAAAGTTCTAGCAAAATTCTGTTTGTAAGTTTTAATGTAATGTATTTAGTGACAAGCTGAATTCTGTTTTGATTTATTTGCGTAGATAATTGTCTTTTTTTCTGTAATTGTGTATGTTATATTCGTGTAATGTTTTCAGTGCATTTGAAATGTGTGATATTATATTTTATTAGATGACCAATGAATGGATTCGAGATTTTGTAATATTTAAATAAATCTATGACTTTTTTGAATGAATTGTCAATCGCAGGTGCCTACACGTAACTAGATATTTAATACCTTTTCGGATACTCGTCAGAGTGGCGTGTCAAAAGGCAATTTCGGATAAATTGTCATGGCAGTGTTCACACTAACCGGTTAATATTTTAGTATTTACTCGTATTTTATATTTCGACATGGTTGATGATGGGTGGTAAGTTCGGCTGTTGTCTTTTGTGTAAATAAAGAATTTGACGAAATTATTAGGTATTTAATATAGCACCTTGGTAAAGAGATTCGAAGAAGACTTCCATGTGTGTTGATAGTACTCATGTAAGAGTTGATTTTATTAATTATCACAAAGATATCTACTAATTAAAACACAGTTGCTGAAAGCAAGAATTGAACAAAAACTCTTCCTAGACTTAAAAGAATTTGTAGACTTCAAAATTGAGCATTGAGGCCAAATTTGCGAACTTCATATTTGAAGTCCAGTAACAGCCTTAATGTTCGGTCTTTTAAATCTATTAATTTGTCAATAATTAGTTACAGATGAGTCTAACCTAGAGTAGGCTTCAAAATATTCTGATACAAACGATCTCGGAAAAATTATATATGAGTAACAAAATATTTTTATCATTATATACCAATAACAATATTGTCTTATCTGGATACGCAACAAGTCATGGCCCCGACAACAGAGGGGTCATGTTTACATTTATATTTCGGTAGAATACTGCAGATACTTATATAAGTTTCTTATAAATACGGGAGAGTTCCAAATCTTGAAAAACGAACACGTTTTAAAAATCTTTATTAACCCAACTTTTGCCTAAATTTTGTCTGACAGACAGTGTGTGGCCGATTACCTATAGATTAATATAGCATTTAAAATTTAAATTAAGAACGCAAACTTGTATTTTATTTTTAGTTCTGTGTCAAGTCTTATATAATAGCAAGCATAGCTTTCTTTTTCTATTAGTTTTATTTTAAGAAATATGCATCTTCTCTTCGAAAAGAATATAATTATTAAATTAGTTTTTTTTTAATATTTTAAATTAGGAAACATCTGCAGTTTAGTTAGGGAGATGTGAAACATAAATGAAAGAAGTTTGGGTAGGTACTGCGTAGTTATTTGATATTTTACTGTAAAGTATAAATACACCTTTAGATTTTTTTATAACCGTTAAAAAATTTGGGTAACTGATGTTATTAGATATGTGCGCCTTTCACTATGTAATTAAATAAGTGAAAGGTATGCAAGACAATGTAGGTATCTACATAATAGTTTATGGTTGCGTTTGCAAAAATATGTGATGTTTTTAGTCTATATTAATGTTAAATAATGAAATATTTTTACTACTAGTGCGCTCAATGATACAAAATGATTTAAAAGCATTTTGATAAACTTTACCAACACGTGTAAACCTAAAAAAACTTATAAATTGGCTTTACTGATACCATATCACCATCAAACTAATTATATATTTTATATTTTTCACACATTCATGACTCACTAAGATACTGTTATTACTAAATAAATACCTAATATATATCTACAAGTGTTTAAATATCAGGTAAAGAAATACTTGGAAATGCTGTAAGATAAATACATGCTAAAACGAATAACACTGAAAACTCGTAAATAAATCTTTTATAAATCTCAATCCGTCCAATTTTCAACAAAAAGTTTTATAATAATAAAAAAAAACACTGGCACAACAAAAAAATCCGTCAACAAGAAACGAAAACAAACAACCAATATGGCGTCGAAACGTCACCCGTACTATCGGTCTCGGGCGCGTTATCACCGCGCGTAGACGATCCGTTTTTAGAAATATTAATTCAGTAATAACTGTTGTACTATTTTTAGTCCGGCCTAGGCTAAAAATACGGCGACCGTAGAGGCGAGCAATGACGCTTACACTTGATAATACTAATGTTACTCATGTAATATAACAGTGTCAATGACTTGGTGCAGTTTATTGGTTATATTGTGCACGATTGACATAGAACGTCGTAACTAAGGTTATCGGCAATCAGTGGACTATTAGACAGGTCATTGTAATGGAGAAAGTGCACTTAGGAGTATACCAGTCATAAACAAGTATTTTTGTACAGTTTGTTCATATTTCTGGGAGTTGATTTGAATTTAAAGACTCAAATAAAACTTAATATTTTATAACCAGCGTTTTGGACACACTAAAATACTAAAACTGAGTTTTTTGGCAGTTACACAGTAGCTGTAAGACCTGGTACACTCAAAACAAAGACTGATGTACCTCCGAATTACACATGCGAATAAAAATCATCAAAATAAACATACATTAGTATACATGGCTCGATTTAAGTTTTGCTAATCAAACTCGCGACCAATGAGCGTCGCCAACTAACACGATTTGATTCGATTAACACTCGATTTAAATTCACTACGCGAGGGTACATTAGCAAATTAATAGTTGGCTGGCTTACGTAACTAGATGTCCACTATTCGGACGATATCGAGCGTGAGACGTGGTCGAGTGAGCCGCAAGGCCGACAACTCGACATTGACCGTGAAGTTACGACATCAACTCACAAAAACACTTATTATGTTTCCGCAAATCGACCGCTCTGAACCAAGTTGAAAAGTACAGACTTGTTGAAAAACGCGGAGGTCACTATACGTCACTTTTCGTGTACTATTGTAAACATACGCAATAAGTATTGAATAAAAAGTTATCGTAGCAGCATTGGCTTAAAATTTATTTTGTTTTGTCATTGTTGTTGTCGGTTACTTCATTAATCGTTGTATTGAGAAGTTTTTACATTCATTAATTAAGTTTATTAATCGAATTTGCGTGGGTTTTGGGTAGAGAACTGTATTCAGGGCTTCATTTACGAGTTTTGAGGTTAGCAAGGGTTTAGTTTGTAAACTTAGTTTTCTTGTTAAAAGTAATTGATCTAATTTGTTCCGCATGTGTTCTGCAGATGAGGTCGTCAGTTCATCGAAATAATTATGTATTATTACAATTTAGAAACAACAACCATTATAGGAAGTTTTATTCCATTCCCATTTGTATTTCTCTATAATCATTCAACAGTCATTTTATTAACATTAGGGACTAGTAAAATAAATTTTACTTAACCATCTAATTTTAATATTAAAAAACAATGGCAGTTTTAATAATAAAAAATCAAATGTTCTTATTTCCTAAATAATTATAATCTCCATTGTTTCAGATGAAAATGTGTGTTGGTTAAACCGCAGTTTGTAATTTAATTACCTGGTATGTACAGGGAATCTTATCACCACATAGTCGACATGATAGCTACCCACATAAATTACCGAAGAATTTTAAGGACAAAACGCACAAAGATACATAAATCCAATAAAATAGTGAACGATTCACGTGATAGGAAAAATACTTTTACGAGAATTTCAGCCTCATAATTCCTATGAGGAAAGAGAATGGAATGAGTCGGTAAATTGACAGCATACCTACTTACTCATGTTAATTAAAATTGATTTACGATGAAAACGAAACCTAAGTGGGTGTCTGAAATTCGCGGGTAAAACAAAAGACAATCAGCTGTCAAAAACAAGTTCAAAATCGTAACTGTCAGATAATCTGTAGACTATGTATGTCAACAAGATAGTCTTCATATCAAATATGAACAAGGCATACGGTCGTAGAGTGCACGTGCAATCCCTAATCAAAACGGAACTCAGCAATTGACTATGAAAACGGTAGCCTGAAGATAGGAGCACAGAGCCAATTTCCATAGAATACAGAGGGTCTTGATTATTCGCAAGGAGGGAAATACTTATAGGTTTAATTGAAAACAAGAGTGATTGGCCTTTAAAAACAAAGGACAAAGTTCAGAAAAATAGACACAACAATGACTCAAATTCTGCGAAGGCTGAGTAACCCCGGGAGCTTGAGCCAACTAAAATTTTTATACTCATGATGACCCAAATTGCGAACATTAAAAGACTAGTAACAACCAAATTTCTGGGTCTTGTGACATCTGAAAATGTTATATTTAGACGCTCCAGAATCCAAAATTGGTTGGTCAATTGGTAAAGACAATGTTCCAAGTCCGTTTCAATTAACAAAAATTATATTAATCTCCTCTAGTTGGCGCCAATGCATCACGAGGACTTGAGTCCTTTTTCTATTGAGGTTGAGGATTAAGTGGTCGTTTTCGCTTTAATATTCACGCTGCATAGTACCACCCACGCTAAGACGATTGTTTGGTAGTCCCACTCCTACATACATTCGTGCAACGGAAAACTCCGATTTATTTTGCGCACAACATAAGGCTTATGTGAATGGGGTTTAGCGCGAAAGGAAATCCTTATGTGGTAAATAGAACAACAAGTTGAGTATGCAAGTGTATGAGAGCGTAGTTAAATGTTGGGTTAACTTAGTAACATAGCAGATAATAAGTAGATAACCAGGTAGTATACAGTTAGATGGGGTAGTAAATTCCAGTAACGTCATTTTACATTTGACGAAATGTGATTAAAACCAAAATGGCGCCCTGTATAATCTACTAAGTCAGAAGCAAAGCTTCTCACATTCAGATGGACTAAACCTCATGTATATTATTTAATCGTAGTTAATATTTTACATAGTTTCGCTTACTCCTTATAATTTACACAGATGTGTTATTTTTTTTCTTGTCATAGTATGTGACCACGCGGCCTTCACGGGCTTTTATGTAGTAGCGGCCAAAATATTTAATTATATTCATTATACAGAATTAATTTGTATGAGACCGTACGTTTTTTGTTCCTTTACGCTATGTATCGTGAATTTAAACCGTATGTATTACATTGTGTTTGTTCCTCAAAACATTTGCTTCTGAAATCGTTAAATGTAGATGGCAAATATTATTGTCTATTGTTGTTTAAGAGATACTCGATTTGAATAGTAATCATTTATGTAATTTTTATTTAATTTCAGTAGTGTGAAAATGTGCGTTTTACAAAGAACCTTGGGCATTTTCATTACATGTTCAATATTCATTTAATCAATTGTTTTCGCACTGCTGGACGATTCCTTTTGAAGAAGTAATACCAACACATCCATGGTTAACATTTGTTCATGATTATAATCATCACCCATTGTCAATCTGAAAGCATGAGCCTTTTGTCTTTTACTCCGTTTAAACTCACTCAATTCTTCATGTTCTGTACAATTAAGCTAGCCACAATTCTAGTGTCACAAAATTACTGTCTTAATAGCTCCCTATTCATTGAGATTAAAACATCTTTCAACCCATTGAATATTATCTACGAAGTCAATTTACAACTCGCCTGATATCTACCGCAATATCTAGATATTACTGTTGAACCTAGCCATTTAACATTGATATTCAAATTCAGTTGTATCGTTAAAGTGAACGATTATTGTGTTAAAATGTTTCACGGTGTATTATGGTTTGCTTGGGTTCTTATAGACGAACGAAACGAGAGAGATAGAGAGAGAGAGAGATTGAACTGGTTACAGTAGTGATCTGATGATGAAGGGTACTTTTTGCAAAAGACTGCTCAGTCAAAACTGCCCAGAAGGCGGTCATCTAAATATCAATGCCGGAGGTCACAGAAAAAAGTAGGATGAAGCATTCTGTTTAGAGCTCCATGCTTATATCATCCATAGTATTCTAAATCGCTCAAAGTTAGAGAGGGGCATTATTTATTGAAAAACATCGATCGATGATTTGGAGATATTCCTTCTTATAGACAAAACAGCCTTCCTCAACCTGATTGCGAAAATAATGGAATATTTGATAGCAGAACAATTTTACCAGCTCTCCTTTCAACCGTTACACATTAAACAGTTAAAATCAACTTATTTTACAGTACACCCGATATTCGATATAGTGCGTCACTCAAGGTCATAACTGAGGAAGTGAATAGACAATGCACGGAGCGATTTTGCAACTCAGGCGCAGACAGCGGTCCGAAGTAGGAAGTCTTTGGTTATCACGACAATCCGCCAACTGCGTCGCGATAAAGGTGACACGAGTGCTACCTATTTATCAATACAATTATTTTTTTGCTTCATCTCTGCAAGTCTGTACTGAATTGTGAAAGATGGACGTTAATTTATTGCTTAAATGATTTGTTACCTAAAGCAACATATACAGGGTGTAAACGGACCCTTCACGAAGCCGTCAACCAAGCATTCTGTACATCAAACTAAGTAACTTTACGCAAAAATTTTTGCTGGGAAACGACTTTTTTTTTTGGGGTGAAAAATCACGTTTTAGGGTAGGACTCAATGTAAAGCACTCAGGACATTGTGCTGATGGATGGATTGAATAGTACGTGGGTCATGGAGATGTTTAAATTAAAAATCTTACTTTAAAAAAAACTTGTGAAAAACTTGGAATTTTGACCCCCAATATCTCCGTAACTAAAAGGTTCCCAGGTATGGTCCAGAACAAAAAAATGATCGTAGTGACTTCGAGAACAAGTGCCTTTCAGCTTCGTTAAGGGTCTTTTTACACCCTTTATTTTGCTGTCCATGCTATGTCAAATACATTAAATGTAGGATTTTATTGTGATGCCAAACAATAATTTACTTTCTAATACTGCACGTAATGGCATTCTTGGACACCAGGTTTTTCAAGGTGGTTACTGTGAAGATCAAGTTTCATAGGGCATAACTGCAAATATACTCAGTTTTATGTCATTCTAAAGGATGTTCACATTATCGCTGGTACTATCTGTTTTGCTAGAGATGTAATCTTTAGATATGAAATGGAGGGAGGATTTTTCAACAAATGTTTTTAAAAATTTACTTATTAATTTTATTCTCTGGCGACGTGGGTGTTCACAGAAATATTTGTTTTTGTATTTTTTATTAATTTTATAAAAACTGTTTTTAGTCTTTTTAGTTTTTAGTCTTTTTCTTTTCTCTAAGTGCTTGGAATTAATATGTATAGTACAATAATAGGTTTATTTATATTTAAGAGGAAATGCCAATTTGTCAAAAAAAAAACTACCAGGAAAATGATGAACTATTTATATATTTTCCATTTCGATTTGACGGTAAACTTAGTACGTTTTATTGAGAAATATCAATTAAGTATCCCCTAAGACTGATAGCGAATAATCTTCTGATAAATTATGATTATTAGTTATTGAAGAATTGATAACACGAGATTATTGAACGTAGTGTACTGATAACAATGATAATATTTTTGTTTTGATATCAAGTCTCCACGTTCCTTTACAATTTAATAATTTTAAATTTATGCCACGTGTTTATTCATTCATCTCCAGTTACTTGTACGAGTAACTCATAGTAATAAGTTATAACTTAAGTGAAAAAAGGGGGGTTATACTAGACATCTCAACGTACCCTTCTGGAAATGCAGCGTGAATGTTTAAGTTTACTAGTTCCTGTCAAATTGTAAACACTTATAAGTTAATGATTATACAGTGTAAAATCAACTGATTTGAGTAAAGGCTTACATATAAAAGATATGTATGTGTCTCTTACTTCTGAGTATTAGCTAGGCAAATGAAATATCAATTGACCTAGAAAAAAGAAAAGATAGAAAATGAATGCACTGGCTTTCAAACTTGACTGTACCAATAAATGACCAATAAATTAAAAAGTAAGAAAATTCACTAAAGAAGTAAATAACATTACCTGCTGACAATTCAAAGTAAAGACATTAAACATATAAGTGGCGATATGCGAGTATTATGTAATTTGTGTAATTTGCTTTTAAATATACTCCCCGTGGGAGAAGCCACAACCGTTTCCACTTTAAATACACTATGTTCTTGTTATTCACATGACAGTTCAGGATACTATATAATGTAATTTAATTAACACAGGAAATAAGACTCGATTTTCAGAGGAAACCTCTTAAATATTTTGTTAAAATCATTTCTTGACACAAAGGTTTATGGAGTGAAAATATTATTTCCAAATTCGTTTTTTTTAATGCTACGATGAAACTGACAGCTCTTGAACGCAGTGTAGATGTGTTGATCGCGTTCAATTTAATTTGTGAAAGTCGCCCTTAATAACGCTGAGGCATAATACAATATTCACTTGTAGGTAATAAGACTCCGATATTGAGCTATAAAATCAACATTAAACAAAGAATCGTATAAACTTTAATGTTTTTATTCGCTTTATAAGTTGTAAAATAAAATCAAAACGGAATGCGTATCAAACCGAATTATAATCATAACAGCAACATAATCAAGAGAAATTCGGGAAAAAGTTATTAAACAAAACGAAAGAAAAAAAGAAACTTCGCAGCAGATAAAGACTCCTGAGGGAACTAGTAAGCAACCCAATAAAAAGACAAAAGAAAAACAAAGTTGATTTCCATCGAGACGAATTTTCGAACATTACCCCCAGGCCCGTCGGAAAAAACAAAAGTCTATGGGTGCAAATCAAAACAGCCAAGGACCTAACAGTCAGAAGTCACGACATACAGTAATATACACGTAAAATTCATAACCACAGCAGTCATGAATCACTTGACATTGAAAACGCCGAAAGCCCTAAACACCCAAATTTTGGGGTGGTGGTTCTCGCTCCCATCGATCCCCGTGGAAGTGGGTCGGCCTCCCTTCGCCTGTGACCTTGGGTGGCGGAGATGGTCGAGCGTTTCCGAAAAGAGCCGAAGCGTTCATTCATTCCGAGCCCAACGCCCACGTTAGTGTTGGATGGGCGGATTTTGAGTTACCACGGCAGAAACCTTCTGCTTCCAATTTTAATGATGTATACTTAATGTCGCACGGTTTTTGAATGTTAGAGATAGGCTTGCGAAAACAGTAGCTTCTTTGTTTGGAGTTTTTGTAGGCTTCGTCGTGATGATATTTTTGGTTAGGATTACATTTTAATTTTGTAATACTATTTTGGACAAGAATAATGTTACATACAAGAATTATTCTAATTGAAAGTCTCTCATAAAATACTGTTTCGAAAAGTAAATAAAACAAAATAAAATGAAGATTGATTGCCACCATTCTCTCCTAAGGTTTCTTGTAGACTTAAATAACAGGGATACGAAATCAACTTGTCACAATTTTTAATTAAATTGTCCAAGCTGAAACTGTCTCAAAATTCTTTAGATATTTTCCCTTTCTCTTTGATCAATATACAAAATAATCAAGTCTACCATCATGGCCAATGGTGTTTAAGTTATTACTTTAAATGGGCAGGCAAAAGGGATAGCTGATAGCCTTGCCCAGTTTACAATTCCCAAAAAGTTTCTTGACATAATTATTCTTGAGGACCATGAAGTAAATGATTTTAATGTAATAAATGAAACATCTACTGATGTCGGTGCTTTTAAAAGGATGAATGATGAAGACATATTTGCAGGATGGTGTGAGAGTGGAGGCGAATACTGTTACGTGTTACATGATTGATATTGAGGGAAGATGAAAGACAAAAAATATATTACACTAGCTTTTGCCCGCGGCTTAACAATCAATTCGGGTTGTATTCTGCTTGTAATTCAATCACTATTCGAAAGACACGTGGTGCCACTAATGAGCATAAGAACGTCATTGTTGTTTTCCTCGGGAACAGTACTTTTTTTCGGGATGAAAGGTACTCTATGCCCGTTTCTGTACACCTGACAACGTATGTGCAAAATTTCAGGATGATCGGTTCACTAGTTTAGGCGTAAAAAGGTAACAAACAATCTTACTTTCGCTTTAAAATATTATTAGTAAGGACTTGTAAGGATAGGCAAAAGTAAGTGGTTACATAAAAGAACATCACGTCTGTAATTCCCGTAGATCCTACATAGATCCTACGACCTTAAGATTTGTCATTCTTTATCACTAGTTGTCAGTAATTTGTTTTGCAACATTCGTTTCATAGATTCAAACACAATATTCTATTCGGAAGTGCGGTAGTGTTTTGTTTTCTTGGTACTCTTTACTTTTCAGATTCCAGAGAGCATATTATATGAGTACATTGGAATTGAAAACTGTATTTGTTTTCTTGGAAAACACTTAAAGAGGTAACTGGTGAGTGCACTTCATAATCATTATCACATTTTGCTCCGTCATCTTTGTTTTCATTGTGTTAATTTGATACTTTCCTCAGACGGTCCACTTTTACTATTAATTCCGTTTTAAGATCATAATCATATATTGTTAACTACTGGATTCAGTGACAGTGTCTCCGATTCTTCAGCAAATATGACATAATATGATAGAACGCCCATTGTATCACCCTCTTTGAAATGTTTTCTTTTATATAAATTGAAATTTGTATGATGTACATAATGAAGAATATCATGAACACCATACTTTAAATTTGTAATCTGTGGATGGGTGACCATCCATTACATACTGAGTTTCCTCCATGCCTTGGAAAGCCCATTAAGTCGTTGGTCCCGGCTGTCATTTGTAGATCTTTGATAGTCGTTACAAATAGTCAATGGCCTGAAAGTCTGACAACCAGTCTTAGCCAGAGGTATCGTATTACCCAGTACAAACTGGGTTGTGGTGGTCAGATAGGCAGTCGCTCCATGTAAAATATTGATATTCAGCTGCATCCGGTTAGACTGCAAGCCGAACACAACATATTTGGGAAAAGGCAAGGCAGATGATGATGACATAATGAAGAATATTCTATCTATCTATTATATGGGAAGTTTACACTAAAGACATCTATCTTCTTCCGATACATCAAGGGTATTTCTAGTAACTTGGTAAACATCTTACAGAACCGCGGAAGATGTGCTGAAGCAACCTGCGAAAGACAATGCAGGGTCGCCTTATCACTTCATATCATTATTTGCATGACCTTAGGAATATTTATCACTTTAATACATCATTCGCTATTACCTAGATGACATTAGTTATGTCGTCGATATTATATAATTAAATACATCTCAAGGTCCGAATGGTGGAATTTTTAGTAAAATAAAACTGGTTTCGTATCTTCCGTAGTAATTAAAGTTTGTAGTGTTGTGTGGATTGTATTTAATGTGGATACGTATTTGCTGGTCACGTAGTCAAAGAAAATCTGCACTAGTAGCAGTCTACGAAAACGAGAGTTGTAAAGACATAACTTGGTTCATCTTCATTAAAATTTAAATTAAAAAGTTAATAATATTCAAAAATGTTGCTACTTTAATTATTATTCATAGGTGTAATTAAATTACTTCCTAAGTAGTTTAAAAATAAATAACAAATAAAATATGATAAATCTAATATGCTAAAAACATTTTTTATTATCAGCTGATCAAGGGTAATTGAAACTTGACGTCATCAGCATTAGTCGCAGACGTCAGTGATCTTGAGATGTCGTACAAAAATCATTTTTAAATTCAATGCATTGAAATTAATGCACAATAATAATATTATTTGAATATAATAAGGCAATGACGATGACACGATCTTGGATTACAACAAATATTTATTTTTGCATCTCATATGAATAAAGATGTTTAATTTGTATTGAATGTTTCCGTCAATTTTCCGTATTTTTCCCAATTCAATCGAATGTACAGTTGTATGAAATAATAAATTTTACTATTTAACACGTAAAACGTACGTTACGTAAGATAATATAATAAGATGAAACAACTGATGCAAAACAAAAAGAAAATGAGGTAGAAAATCTTATGAATGATAAAAATGTAATCAGAGGCACTATAAATAATTCCACTCATTATAATAATATGCCGGTTATAAAATTAGCTGATATTATTAATACTCACATCAAATATAACATTAATTTTTGAGACAACGAGGGAGATAAGACACTAAGCTAGAGACCAAAGCTAGGATGCGTGAGCGCAATCGATCCAGCTAGCCAATCAGGTGTTTCAATTCTGTCACAAACAACTTGATTGGCTGTAGAAACCTGCAATATTGGTACGAATGTGTATTAGCCAAACAACCACAAAACGGTGCATCAAAACTAGAATCCAAAACTCGGTAAACTAGTTTTTAGGACCGTAAAAAAACTTGGAGGTAAAAAACGAATCAATTTATTTGAATCTTGAAACTCTTACTAATTTGAAAACGTGAACCTCTAAACAGGTTGGTAAAGAAACAAGCACAAAAATACGGAGGCAACATCGTTTGTTGAATTTTGGTGGAAAATATGTAGATAATCGGTGCGATGCTTCCAAGCGATTAGATTTTATCTTTCAAGATATAATTATAAATGGAATGGACTAGAACAAGGAGAAAGAGACTAGAGAAATAAGAGATCAAAATATGCAATCTCTAGCGAACACATCCGCATCCAATACTCTTCATACTTAAAACTAAATGGTTTTTACCAATATTAATTCATCAATGAACGCTGAAGTGGAACATCTGCAATCAAGTCTAGTACTCACAAAAGAAAAATCTCCAATAACAGATGAACTATTCGAACTAACAGACATCAAAGACCGCGGCCTTTTAGTATTGGCACTTATGATTATTCAAATCGACAGACACCAATACTCAAGTGGTGTAGAACTACTGGATGGATGACGTAATACGATAGCAAAACAGTCAATATTTGATATGGAACCATTAGCCACGGCATGTGATAACACGCGACAAGTTCACTAATGAAAACGGGACACAAAGATACTGTCGCCGCTCCAACAGAACGTGTTTTGCGAATAAAATTGTCTTGTTAAATACTAAATGAGCGACTAATTTTGTCGTGTCTTTGGATTCGACGTCTACTTTTGGAGCTATTTATCTTTCTTTTGATTGTTAGACTGTGCTGTAGACAAAGCAATGCATGATTTGGTTGTTGCCTTGGCAATAGCCAATTTTCGTGGATACGTATGAATCAACGTTTTCGTTAGAATATTTTAATTTCTATTGTAGTTAGCAGGGTGTACACGCATTTACATTAGTATAATTTAATTTGCATTTAAAATATTTGCATTGTCAAATTGTTTGCTGTAGGTTCTTGCACGAGACCGGTTTACAATTTAGAATTCCACTAACTGTAAATAACATCATTTGGAGTTAATAAGGAAAGTAATTTACTATGCAGATGATAAGAGTAACCATTTCTTGCTTATTCTAACTATGTTGTTAGTAAAAACTAACTTGCACTGCAGAGACATAAGATAAGAACAAAAATTCAAAGAATTCCCAATATCTTGTAATACGTCAGATTATTTGTGATTTATAAAGGGTGCTCATTGAACGAAAAACAAAAAATACCCTCTCACTTCTGCCGATCGCCTTTTTTGTATAATTATGGGCTTGTGATAAGGTCAGAGCGAGGTCATTTGAAAGTCCCTTTTCCAGTATTGGATTGTTCATTGATACTGATTACCGAAGTGAATTGGAGCAAAAACAATTGTTGTAGAAAGCAAGATAAAATAAAATCTTACAATGCTGACAGGAAATACTTTATATCGAAGATATGTAAGTCTTAAAAGAACGGGCGACCGTAGAAAATGTTCTATCGCTAAGGAAAAGAAGACAATAAACAAGGAAGGGAATACTGAAATAACGATTGTTGAAGATATATCAAGTATGAAAGGAGAATACGAACTGCTCAAACCCCAAGTAATTTGGTATAAAAGCAGGAAGATGACGATAGTTAAGAAGATGCAAATTTGTGAAAGAAATACAAAATAATGCGCATAATAGAACAGGAATCATCGATGATGACAGAAGCATTTCTAATACAAATACTGAAGAAAATGAAAGGGAATATTCACGTGAACACAGAATTAAAAAACTCGCAACTAACGAAAAGTCACGAGGTTATCTAAACGGTTGACCTTTGTCTGCAGTAGATCATGCTACTGACAGAGTAAATTTACCTACTAGTACAAACACTTCCGCGATAACGTCTAGTTACCACACTGACAATTGAAACAAAGATGTATCTGTTGTTTTTGAGATCAACGGTGCAGATGAAAATGTCAAAGATCAAAGAAAATTAGTAAGCGTTATGAGGAGTTTGGAGATAATCTGTATGGCAAGGAAAATCAAAGTATCTCCACCAGTTAGCATTGTAGTCTTTCTTTTTGAGATAACTATACTATCACGTGTAAACGGTTTGGAAATTTTTCTTTGCCGATTCTAGACATCCATATTGTCTGTGTTTGTGCAACAATGCTTCTTTTCTTTCACTAATTTATATCCTTTATTCAAACGTAGTTTTGTTTCACGTGACTCTGGGCTATTAAAGCAGTAATTATCCATAACGCTGTTTAAATTCTGTTTATTGCATTGTTTGTACCTCATAGCTTGTTTTAAACTGTTTTTTTTTATTAATTAAAGCCACATCATCGTGTATCCAATGATCGTTTTCAATCTTTTTAGTGTTCCATTCCAGGATTGGCAAGAAGTATAATCTCGAAATGAAGTCTCTTGATATTATAGGCGCACTTTCGCTAAAACATCGTATCTCCGTGGAGGGGTGCCGGGGGAAGACGTCGGAAGGTTATCAGGCGTGATAAGAGCACATCCATCACTCTACGCGCGTCTGTCAACGAATGCTCTAGGGTGACGCTCTACGAGTACGTGGAAGATTTTGAGTTTCGAACCACAACATCTATCACTGGTGACATTACATTCCTTGGTATAAAAGAAAAAAAAAGATACATTTGTGGATGTATCCAAAGAGGTCTGGGAAAATGATTTGGGAGCACTTATTGATGGCTTGTGTTTGCTGATAGGATGTAAATTACCCCCGGTCATCGGGAAAACCGAAAATAATTTTGCAGCAAGGTAAATTGTTGTTATGACTTTGGTTATAACACTATACAAAAAACCTGCTATTTATAAACTAACTCGTTCGAAATAAAACGATATATTTAGAATAAAATCTGTTTTAAAATTTTGTATTTCCTTTGAATTCACATATATCGGGCAAACATTTTTATAACGAAAATGAACTTGAATAATACCTACATAGAATTTTCTCCGAGTTTCGCGAACTAATTGAAATCTGAGAATCTTTGGGGTACACCGACTGAACGCCCACGCCGTCCTTTGACGGGAAACATACTTAATGAGGGCTGGGAAACTGAAATTATAGCATTCAATATACCTGCTTATAGGTAATGATGTTAAATTGAAAACCTTCAAGTGACTTGTACATTAGCGATGATGAAAAGGCAAACACTTGAGTAAGACCTATTATGTTTTTTCTTAATCAATCGTTTATTTCATCTCTTAGAGGCATTGCACTTGAAAGAAGTTATTTCAATGTCAAGAATAACTGCAGCTATTTTTAGGTTTATAATAAGAATAATTCATTAACACTTCTCGTAATAGTAACCTGAGAAAAAATACTTGAAACAAAATATATCAACGGCACTAAAGCAAATAGTAAGAAAAAATCCGCTTTAGTATTCTACATGAAGTGGACGAGATTGTTCGCATTACGCAACAACTCGTGACTCTTATTACAAGTGTCACAATCAATAAACGTTACATGTCTATTTGAATTCATCAAACAAAAGTGAACCTTCCACGTTTATCAATAAAGTCACATGTAGAGCAACAGTACTCGGCAGTGTTTCCTCGCCGGGCGAATAATAACGTGCTTTTTCCTAGTCTGGTAGCAAATTATCATTTTATTAGAGCCTTAACGTTTCATTGATCCTTTTGATTAACTATTGCATTCAAAGTCATGTTAACTTAATAATACGGGGTGGAAGGGACACCGACGCGAAAACGGTTACCACGTATTCAGTACATCATTCTGAGCGGCTACATAGAAATTTTTCAACAGTTATTAAAAAAAAAACTGCTGTTCCATACATTTTGTGAATGCTGGTTAACCTATAATTGGCGACTGTGTAAGTCTAAGACTAAAACCTATGTATAATTATAATATGTTGTACACACAAGCTGTTGGTGAACCTATATTAATAAATAAATAAATAAATAAATTTTGACCTTGTAGGAATTGCACTTTTATAGGAAACAGCAGACTTTTTTTAAAATAACCGATCAAAAATTTCTATGTTTTGGGGTGCTCGGAATGATGTACTGGATACGTGGTAACCGTTTTCGCGTCGGTATCACTTCCACCCTGTATAAGACACATAAGAATGAGGCTTTTACTATTTACAGAAATCATATTCAATCTATTACATACATGGATTCCTCTGTCATTCATAATTATCTTATAATGTAAGGTGACATTCCACTATCTTTATCTACATACATGCAGGTCTGGTTTTCAGAAAATAATTTCTTTTCAACAGTAGCAGGTGTTATCATTAGTAATGTAATATGATCAGACAATGCTGTTGTTACCACTAACGATAGTTATAAAGTTGGTAACAAAGAATTAAAGGAATATTTTCTTATTTACTCAGTAGTAGAGTTCGGTAATAAAATGAGCAATATTAATGAAGAAAAAACAAAAAAGACAGTTGAACACGCACGTCGGGAACCCACAAGCGGACCGCTGGCGCATACCCGCACATTAGCAAAAAACGTGTTCGTACACACACATACAGGAGCAAAAACTTTGCAGATGTGCTCACACGCATCGTTGTCGAGCAAAAAGCGACCGGCGCGTCTTGATCTTGCGTCGGACTAGCTCCACCCGTTTGCTTGTATCTCTTCATTTCTCATACTTTTGCTTGATAAAAATTCTTTGGAATTTGATCTTTTATGACCGCTTTTCTTAATTATTAAATTCTACCATGAACAAAGTAATGTCTGAGTGTTCCATTTCATCTGAGTTATTTGTTCTATTTTCTATCACTTTTCTCTCTTTTACAAAAGGCAACTGTGTAAGAAGATTCCAGATTTAATTAACTAAAAATGATTCGATAACCGCACAAACTTTTGTAATCCATCTTCCGATAAAGTCTTCATTCGTGTGAAATGTCTGCGAAGATAATCATCTTGGCTGCGATCTCCCGCCAGTGGAGGGCTCTCTTTCTGTTTTATTTTGAATAATTTCACTCATTTTATTCTATTCAGCACCTGTGCAATTAAATCTTTATTATCCCTAAGCCGAGCTGTCGTAGTGGTAACTCGTTTTTAATTACGTTTTAAGTATACTGTACTTAAACAAAACAACTCTTGAGACATAACTCGTCGTCGTCGCCCATTATTTGAGCGTCAGTACTTGGTGTAATGCTGTCGTCATCATAATAATAAACAAATAGAACAACTGATAGGTACACTAGTAATGTTGCTGATACTATTTTAATCGTAAGTGCATCATTGAAAAATGTATTTTCCTATTTTAAGTGCATATTTGTAACCAAAGTAGACGGCTTGAAACATAGTGTGAAGAGTTTTTTTTATTGCAATCACATTTAACACATAAGAATCAAATTAACAACTGTTCAAGCGAGTAATAACTCCGCCCTGCAACGAAGAAGCACCTCTGCTACTATAAAATATTGTATTAAATAACTAGTTTAATTATCTTCTAAAACCAGAACTATTAAGAGAACACTCGCTGTGCTCATTGTTAATTTGAAAACACACAAATTTAGAGTCTAATACTTGTTTTTATTTCTACAGTACGTACTAAATGAAACCTGTTCGTGGATTTATGTAAAATGTCAAACATGAAGGTCGATAGTGCGAAGAACCGACGACTCCCAAGACTTCCGATACATTGTATCGATGATTTTATCAGAAGAGAACTGACTCTCGAAAGAACTGATGGTAAAATATTCGTAAAGGTCAAAGATCAAAACAGCAATGAATTACTTTCGCTGTTAACCAAAATTCAAATAACAGAAAACTAAAATATCATCGAAGTAAACCATCGAACGATAGTAAGAGTGCAAGTGTAGTCGATGTTAGGGTTGAGCGAAATATTTATTAACAGACCCATTTGTCAATGATTGAAATAGTTAAAACCGAAATTTTAAGCCGATATAGCAGCTTGTTAAGTCAACTACTGTTGAAACTCTTAGAACAAATTAACATAAAACTGTAGTGCATTCACCAGTTTGAGTCTGAGAGTTGTAGGGCAGGTCATGGCTGAATGCGTAAGCACAAACGGATGTGCAAACGATAACATTATCACTATTCCACAAGTCTGTTTGCAGCAGAAAGAGCCAGTTAAGAGAAAATAAATATTTGATCTCTGCTATCTTCTGCAGACTTTAAAGGTTGATGCAAAAATATTCTTATTTCAGTGCAGAGTTTGTTAAAAACTCCGTAATATTTGCATTTTTTTTTTCGTCTTTACTGTTGGTATTCTATGTGTAGCCTTGTCATAAGTCCTACGTCCAATTGTCATGTTTGTCTGGAGTATAGTGTCTGGCCACTACTTCAAGTACCAGGCTAGCAGCGGATCGCGGCGGTGTCACGTTACGCGGTGGCTGTTGACACCAGCGCCTGATTAATATTTATGATACGGCTGAGCATCTCGCATGGCCGGTTCGCTCACTCGATGCGAATTATCTTCATCCTACTCGCACATGTACGCAGTTCTTATACGCTAGACAGAACACGAACACACAGTACATATGGCAACTGCTCTTTCAACATTCGAATGTGCGTAAGTGCGAATGAGAATCCCAAATCTTCTTAATTTTTCGTTAAGTTTTTGCTACCAGTTTTTACAGATTAAACGTGTTTTGACCTTGGTTTAGCACGATGGGGTTTTGGTAAACATTTGGACCAAGTTTTGTTTTAAATATTTCTTATTTACCATCCAATTCATATAAGTTTGCTCTTAGAAGTTCTCAAACAATAATAGAAGTTGACATTTCGGTTGTTGAACTTAATCTTCTTAGCGGGAACGTAAATCACTTGATCGGTGTCAGGCCCACTGACCATACGATTGCAAATCGAAAGAATTGAGTATGTGGAACGAGGCGTGGGACAACGCCTCGAACCTGACCGTATCGAGGTATCTCAACCGGACAGACTCGACTCGACTGCCATTATAAAAAAAATTGCAACAGCTATAAGGGAAAACCGTGTTGTAGAAATTACAGCCATTTAGAAAAGGGAACACTTGTAGCATGTTGTTTGTTGAGGCTGATCATTAAATACTTTACGACAATTTCTTCGGTACCTCCGCTTAACTTAAGCAAATTCATGTTCATTTGAATTAACCATTGGACCGTTTCATTAGTCACTTAAACAGTATTGCACGTCGTTAATTGAAACGCATCCAAATTACTAGCTTGATCTCCTTTGCTTTATCTGTCTCGATGACGGCAATCAATGTCATTTGTTAATTTGTTGTTTCGCTCGTTCAATTTGAATATTTGTCTTACAATGAGATCAGCGCATTTAAATTCATTCTTAATGTTTCAGTTGGCAGTGCATATTAAAGATATTTTCTCATTGTGTTTCCTGCACGAATCTCTCACATTAACAGAATTATCATTGTGTTTGCGACACCATTATCGTTGTTTGTCTGGACATTTTCCGTGAGCTCGCGCGCTTCCAGCGCCGGCCGGCGTTCGCGAGACTCCGCTCCAAGGTCACGTTATCGTGCTATCGCCAGCCCTGAACCAATCCAAGGTTAACAGACGAATATCCACTTTTTGAATGTTCACGTCGAGGTCTGGAGTCTCAATTTTTAAAAGCATCGACATCAACACGTCACTCGCACGTCCGTCTTACAGGAACTCGGCAATCTCGACCGTCGCGCGCCGAGTCTTTATTGTTAATTTGCGAACGCTGGTGGAGCGCGCTCCGGACGCGTACTCTCGCTTTTAAGTAGCAATACCGCAATATAGTCTCAAATCAAATTAGCTGCGTGTTTACATTTTATAAATAGAGCGCGTTCACGTGGCGCCGCAGCGAGATAAGCGTCCGTCGACTCGCCGACATCACTCACCGTGCGCTGTTAACATCCTCCGCGGGGTGGCACGGGATCCTCCGTCACACTGACACTCGAGCGGGATATAAAGCACTCACAAACGGCGCACTAAGTTGAGCGGCACACGCGAGGACTGCACGGCGCGACACCCACAACTAGAATGCGGGTGAGACGGCTCGTCGCGGGGTGCGGGGGGAGACCGGCAGCGACACACGGCTCATACGAAGGCGCGGCGACGAGGACTGCGGCCGAGCAAGAGCGCGCACCCCCCCATTGGTTGGAAACGGCGTGACGTCACGCAAACTGACCAATCGCCGCGCGCTCTTTAGTTCCTGCCGCCTGTCGGTAGAGGCGCTGCGTTCGAGGAAGTCGCCCGCCCTACAGAGCTTTCTTCAGCTAGGGCGTGTGCTTTTGCGGGCGGCTAGCACGGAAAGAAATCACGGCATAATGAATTATGCATTATTATAATTTATTTGGTATCCTCAACTGATCAGAATAGTAATTATTATTTATAGTCGTAACCTTTCCATTTACAAAAACGTTTCAAGACCTGAAACGATTATTCAAATTGGAACCGGTATTGAGTAAATACTGAAGATGGTTTACATCCTTAAGCGCTAAATAAATACAAAAATGATTACAAATCGACCTTGGGTAACAGATCGTTAGTAATATAGATCTTTTTTTCTCTATAAAGAAAGTATAAAATAAAGAGGCTTGGCGTTATTGGTCTCACTAGCCATGTTTACCTGGTGGTTTTCGTTTGAAGCTCGAATTACCAAGTTTTTTTAAACTTTAATTTGTATAACTAACAAATGAAAGTTTCAGTATCTCGTAACAAGCGAAATATTTATATTTTCTAAACTAACAAACAATTGGTTGAACAAGAAACTGAACTTTGTAAATACAAGTCTGCTTAAATGTTGAATGAATTTAGTTTAGTACAAATTTTTGAATGGGTAGAAGTTAGTTGAAATAATTATTTAGCTGAGGGACTTGGATAATGTAGAATTGTTTATTTATGTGACGAGGACGGAAGTTTTAGGGAAGTGTATTTAGTAACCATTTATGATGTAATGAATTAGTTATTACATTTGGACCAGTTGAACATAAATTGACTTCTGAATTGACAGGATTATGTTTCTACCTAGTAGAGTAATTTAATCATTCATAATATCACGCTAATCCCCGAAGGTTACGGCACAGTTGTACTTATAGCATACGCACATGCTGCCAGTTATGTTTAAATAATTTTTCAGGATGTTTTTGATGAAATATTTAATTAAAAAACAAACAAAATGATCGACAAGGAAGTGTTTTCCAGAAAAAAAAAATGCAATTGTATTATTATATAAAACACTTTCAAATTGTTTGCTTTCAATATTCATTTTACAAATATCCATAATAGATAATATGATGGTAAGAAGAAGTTTGCAAATATCTGTTGTTGTTATTCCTCTACAGCCTGCAAGGCTCTTTAAATTATTTGCATTTCTCTCAATTCTGAACGAATTCCCGTCTGCTGTTTCTAATTTGTCAATTTGCTGCGTAATTTGCAAATTTGGTGTCATTTTCCAATAGAGAGGCTTTGAGCATCCGGAGATTTATGTTCTTGTATTGTTTTTCAAAAGGAAAGTTGTTTTTGTAGCTTAACTAGAAGATTCGTCAATCAGACTCGTTCCGTACTTGGGTTTTAACTACTACGTTTCTAGAACTTGAAGCAAACTTATTTCTGAAAAGCAAAGTATCGCGTCATCATCATCTGCCAAGCCTTTTCCCAACAATGTCGGGGTCGGCTTCCAGTCGTATCGGATATAACTGAATGCCAGTATTCTACATAGAGCGACTGGCTGTCTGACCTCCACGGCCCAATTCGATACCATATGATAAGATTGGTAGTAAGACTTTTGCGGCCACTCTACCTTTACCTGTGAGATCTACAAATGACAGCCGGGACCAACGGGCTTTCCGAGGCACGGAGGAAACTCGGTATGTAAAGGATGGTGACCCATCCACGCACCATGCTGTCGTGAAATAATCAAAACATGTATTGAAAGTGGTCTTTTACATCGCCAATCGCCATTCCTTCCCGTAGTCGCATAGATTCATGAAATAGTAAGTACCCTTTTGGACTCTTCAGTCTTACTGTACCACAAAAGCCTGGTCTTTTCATACACCATTTCAGCTGGGCCTTAGGTTGTGTGAGTGAAATGGTTTTGTGGTACTAGACAATTTGACATTCACTCAGCAGTGTCAATCATGGAATAGTCAAGATTATACAGACGCCAGCACATCAAGCGACTACAATCTGTCAAATTTCTTTAATAGATTTTCAACTGAATCGCTAAAGCATTAAGCTCAAGGTTGATTGGGAAAATTTGACAGTTTCGGGTAGCTCGATGTGCTGGCTTCTGTACTAGATTGGTTTAAGTTACCATGAAAGCTTTTTAAATAAGTTTTGCTCCTAGAATCAGAGGTTTTTAGGCTGTGGGTGGTTTGTCGATGAATTTAAGACTTTTATTAAGCAGGTTGGTAGCAACTGGATGAGAGTTGCTGAGAATCGAGGTATGTGGCGTGCGATTGAAGAGGTCGGTGACTAGCAGTGGACTGCTGTAGGCTGATGATGATGATGAATAAGCAGTTTTCATGTGTTTTGTATTGTTGTATTTGTAATGTCGTGATGGCCCAGAGGTTAAGGCCTCGCCTCTCATGCATGAGGTTGTGGGTTCAAATCCGGGCTAGTACCAATGTGACTTTTTCAATTCATATGTACTTTCTAAGTTTATCTTGGACATCACAGACATCGGTGAAGGAAAACATCGTGAGGAAACCTGGACTTATAATTAATATAAGTCTGAAATCGCCAACCCGTCTTGAGCAAGCGTGGTGATCAATGCTCGTGCCTTCTCTGTATGAGAAGAGGCCTTTGCCCAGCAGTGGGACAGTAACAGGCTGGTATTATTTTATTTATTATGTGTTTTGTATAACTTAGAAAATGGACTGGGCAGGCTATGTCTGCCGGATGCCGGCAAAGCTGTGGGCCCGCATATCACAAAACTGCAGCCCTGAGACAGTTAGATGGGGTCGCGGCAGACCGAGGAGAAGATGGCGGGACGCCTTCGATTGCTTTCTCGTTTATTGGCGAGAAGAGGCGCAACATCGAGAAAAGTGGAAGGAATGGTGAGGCCTTTGCCCAGGAGTGGGACAATTCAGGCTGATAAAAAAAAACTTAGAAAATAGTAGATGCCCGTCCAATTATTCAGCTATAAGTGTATACCAAGTCGGTTGGTTTGTCAAAGTACTGCAGTATTACACCCCTACACACACACCAACTAAATTCAATCAGCTGTTCAAAGGAATTTGCCCTTCAAAACCATTCCGTTGCGTGTTTCACCCCGGAATTGGGGGTGACGTCGCGTCGTAACAACCCACTGACAAAGACTTTGTATACAACAGATTGGAAATTTCCAGGAAGTCAAATTTCTATACAAATATTATTATACAAAACAAAAATCTAGTTCAAACGATTTGTTCAATTTATATTCATGGAACCTTGACCATAGTAAATGACAGGCATAAGGGCCAAGGTAAGCGTGAAATATTGACGAGTGTGTCTTTACATTTACCTGTAGTGTCGATTTTTTGAAGGGCTATTAAATACAACGCCGGTCAAAGTTATTATTTAACGAGTCGAGTTTATTTATTGTACTACGGGATCATGATACTGGAATAAAAAGTGTATGTTAATCCAGGTTATAAATTTCATCCAAATCCGTTCAGTAGTTTTTGCGGGTAAGAGTAACCAATAGTTGATCCATCCCTCATCCATCCTCACAAACTTTCGCATTTATAATATTAAGTAGGAAGTAGAACTACTAGGCTTTCTTTATTGACCGCACTTTCTTGTTTCTTGTTTCCTCATGACTGAGGGTCGTGACCACACGAGGTCGTTGCCATCTCCACCAACGCTCTCCATGCTAGACGGTTTTCGGCCATCCGGACAGAAAATTTCTTGCCTTGAAATTTCCTCTGGAGACTTCCTTCACCACATATTTCCATCGGGCGCACCTTAGGTGTGGCTGACTCTGGCTTGGCCACCATCACGGATTTTAATTTTGATAACACAAAAAATTAGTCGCTAATTTGTCGAAATTTGTCGCCAAATATCAGAATTTGTCGCTCACTGGTTCAAAAGATATAAGGGTTTATAGGTGGCCGATCTGGAGAGAGTCTCCCCAGCTTGGCCACATTTATATCTCAAAAACTAGGGCACCTAGGGAAGATCTGTTTTCTCCCATATTTAGTCGCCAATTAGTCGGAATCAGTCGCCAAATATCAGAATCTGTCGGTCACTGGTTCAAAACTTATAAGGGTTTATATGTGGCCGATCTGGAGACACTCTCCCCAGCTTGGCCACATTTAGATCTCAAAAACTAGGGCACCTAGCGAAGATCTGTTTTCTCCCATATTTAGTCGCCAATTAGTCGGAATTAGTCGCCAAGTCACAGATTTAGTCGGATCTTAGTTTAGAAGATATAATGAGTCCAATTATTAAGGTATAGTCCAAGAGCTAGATCAAAGAGTTCACGAAAAATTGCCAAGAAAAAATATTTCTATTAATATGTGTAATATACTTCTAGTTTTATCGGTCTAAAGTCCTTAAAAATGTCCGAGAGAGACAAATTCTCAATTAAATACATGTTTTTATGTTTTAAATTACTTGGTTAGAGTGGCTTAAACTTATTTGAAAACATAAAACCTTGCTCTTGGTCTATTTGGTGTCAAGTTGTACAGTCGCATGCAACTGTTTTACCAGTTTACAATGTTAAGCTCTAATTTACGTTAGAATAATAAAATAAGTTAAAATTATCGTACCTTTAGCAAGACGTTTAAAATACTTAAACGTTGAAAACGTATTGTAAGTATCAACCCATTGCTTGAAAAACACTACAATACGTTACAAAAAATACCTACCTAATAATCTTTAATCAAAGATGTAAATATTTAGATACCTAATATGAGCATTAATGGTAATTATTTTATTAAGGTTTAATAAGTTTATTTATTGCTCCTTAGAAATATAACATGTTGAACAGTAGGTATTTAAATGCAGTTAGAATTAAGCATAACCAATAAATAAATGATCGACTGCGCTTGAGCTAGGCGGAGCTTGTATTTCAGGTCACAGTTCTCTTCCCAGAGTTATGAGCGGTTAGACATTTCAGTAAATCGCTTTTTATGTACAGAAATAATAAATCAAAATCAAATCAAATTATTTTATAAAAATGAATTTCCAAAAAGGTGGTTTGATGTGTGTTGTGTATGTGTGTGTATTTTGAGGTGATTGTGAGTGTTGTGTTGTGGGTGTGTGTGTTGTGTTGTTTATGTAGAGTTTGTAAGGACGGATGTTGAGTTTTTATTTTATCTTAATTTAGGTTAGAATAATAAAACTTCTGATGTCGAAATATAAAATGATTTATACTTAAACTTATTGTACTTACAGATAATGAGACCTACTTAGTCAAAGATGTAGGATACCTATCTGTACTAATATTATGAAGAGATAAAGTTTGTGAATTTGGATGTTAGGGATATTCTCCGGTACCTACTACTGATCCGATTTTGAAAACTCTTTCACTGTTAGAAAGGTATATTATCCCTGAGTGCTATAGGGTATATAACATCACGTTATGACCAATAGGAGCGGAACATGAAAAATGTTGCAAAAACGGGGAAAATTTATTGCTTTGGCTCTTTCTCTTATACGACACAGATGAAGTTGCGCGGGTCAGCTAGTTAGGTATATATTATATCTCTCAATAAAAAAATCAATGAATGTTTCTTCATTGGACAACCCTGCTTGAAACCAACACCGATGCCTATCGATACCTACCGACTCGACGACACGTCACCGACAGCTACATTCTTCATTTCGCCACCGTCACGACCGCGACCGCTATTTATGATTTCGCATTTGAATTTTGAATCTTCTGTACTATTGTGTATTCTGTGGCCGTAGTGTAGAAATGTGACAGTATGACCATTTCGTACAAATATTATTTATAATTTTCGGTAGCTTTGGAATGGGCAAGTACAGTTCTTTCACAGTTATTACGCCTTTTGACTGGGACTGTAGCTTCATTTTATTGTTATCTTTGTTTCGACAGTTCAAAAGTGCCTGTAACTGGCGTACTTAAATCAAAACACTTATTTCAATAAATGTTTTGATTTTGGAAAGTGTTTACTTTTATTAGTAAGTGTAACTATTTGACTAAAAACAAAACAAAACGTTTTATTTATTTATTAACAACCCACGCGAGGAGCTCGTGGCTAAATAATAACAGCCGTAAATAGCTATTTTTGGAATAAAAATATCTCATCAAAGGGCATTTTTCAAATTAGGTACCTAATAACCTAGATTATTTTACTTACTTTATTTTTTTGCGTTCAGAGTTTAACACACTAACATTGATTTAAAATTTCCTTTTTAAATATCAATGCACACTAAGCGTATCATTTCAAAGTTATCCAAAGGCTTCCTCTGTTTATGTTTTTTGTTAATGTTGCTTTACACAGATATACCTATAAGGAAAAATATATAAAACACTCGAGTTCCTAACTATTCAAAATAAGTCCCACTTTAAACTGGCTGACTATAACTTACGTCACGGGCAACTCGTTCTAAGTAGCTCGTCTGTGGTACACGCGCATCTATCTCTTTCTAACTTACCGTAAATGAAAAGGAGCGCAGCGATCTATCTGCCAGCGACTAAGTGCACATTGTGTTCGATAAATAATTACTTATTTATTGTAGATCTGTTTATAGGTAATGAATACAGCTTTTATTTGGTGGGTTGAAATCATAGAATAAGTTTAAATTTATATATTTCGAAACAAACGTTCCTCCATAACACGTCATAGATACTTTCTAGAAACTACTTAAAGTATTTTGTACTTGCTTGTACCACTGTATGGGGAAATTGATTCTTTAATATCTTTTTAATTATACACCGACTAAATCTGTGACTGTGCGACTAATTCCGACTAATTGGCGACTAAATATGGGAGAAAACAGATCTTCGCTAGGTGCCCTAGTTTTTGAGATCTAAATGTGGCCAAGCTGGGGAGAGTGTCTCCAGATCGGCCACATATAAACCCTTATAAGTTTTGAACCAGTGACCGACAGATTCTGATATTTGGCGACTGATTCCGACTAATTGGCGACTAAATATGGGAGAAAACAGATCTTCCCTAGGTGCCCTAGTTTTTGAGATATAAATGTGGCCAAGCTGGTGAGACTCTCTCCAGATCGGCCACCTATAAACCCTTATATCTTTTGAACCAGTGAGCGACAAATTCTGATATTTGGCGACAAATTTCGACTAATTAGCGACTAATTTTTTGTGTTATCAAAATTGAAATCCGTGATGGTGGGCAAGCCAGAGTCAGCCACACGCACCTTAGTGATAGCAGAACCATGATAAGCTGGCCTCTTTATCCTATAGAAACTGTATCCTATGCTAGGTCAGCTCAAAGTTCAAGTGTTACTTCCACCGTGCAGACGACTGTACATCGAAATGCTTCAACTTTATGAAAAAGATATGTTTTATGTAGTATATTATGATTGATTAGCAATGCTAGATATTATGGAGGGGTTTCAGTAAGTCATCTTTTCATAGTTTTGTGTCATTTTAAGAATCATCAGTGCTTGTAGTCTATATTTTTGATGTCTTTGTATATTCTCAACACGTATTTTTTTTTTCCTGTAAACTAAAACATACGCACACAGGCGGCCCTAGTACAACAAGTTTTGACGTTTTTCGAAACGAAAATACGTCGATTTTAAAATGAAAAATACTCGTTTCACAAATAATGTTTTAATAATTTTAAGAATTTATTCATATCTATGGATGATACTGATTATGGTTGTTCCAAACAATTTAAATAAAATTCTGTAGGATAATTGTATTTTCGATTCTAAAATCGACGTATTTACGTTACTTAAAAAGGTCAAAACTCATGCTACAGCCTCAGGTGTTTTAGTTTGAAGCGTACAGTCTAGACCATTAACACTTTGTACTTAGGAACGTAAAACTCAAAAGCGATAGTCTCGTGAAATAATAAAATCAACTTTCAGAAAATACTTTTTCAAAACACTTTCTCGAAAACTGGTTCTTATCGCACTGCGATTAAGTTCAACATGCAACGTATTTATAATCAATGGATTTTTAATACTTTTCAGCACACGTGCGGAAATAAACACATCCTCAGATAACTATACTTATACTAAGTCAAATGGGTTCAACGACTATGTTCGGCTATGATTGCTTTTTTTAAATCTCGGCAAAGTGATATGCGTTTTTATGGCGTAAATATTTAAATTATGTTTAGAAATAGAATATCATAAATAAACATGATTATTTAAAAAAATATTTACTTTTATGAACAAATTAACATTTATTAATTAAAATATTTGAATTTTATATTTTTTTTATATTTAGGTTGTTTAGCGGCTTCCTACCTTTGCTTCTTCTTCAACCTGGCGAAAGCAAAGCGCGGAAAAAAAGCAAATTAAATAATAGTTTCGTAGTAATAATTCATGACAGAAATACTTTCCATTATATTATTTTATTTCTTCGAAAGTGTATTAAAAAATGTTGTTTTTCAAAATGTACTATGTTCGTTTCACCCTCTCTTTTAATATTTTAGGACAAAATAGCTTTTGAATCTTGCATAAACTACTTTTTTATGCTTATGACTGTACAACTTACTTTCGAGTTTCCTCCGTGCCTCGGAAAGCACGTCAAGCTGTTGTTGGGCCCTGCTGTCATTTGTAGACTTTGACAGTCGTTATAGGTATTCAGAGGCTTGAAAGTCTGACAACCAGTCTTACCAGGGGTTTTGTATTACGCAGGACATAAAGCGTAAGCTGAAAGAACATTACATCGACTCGGTTGTAACTTAACTGTATAGCGCGTTGAACAAATCTCAGGCCATGGCATGCAAAGATAGACCTCAGAGGTCTAATTGTCCAAACTGGAACGGGCCGGGGCTGCCTTCAAGCGGCTCTTGCCCAACCTGAGGGGTCCAAACGCCTCCTGCCGTAGGCTCTACGCGGGGGTCGTGCGGTCCATGGCCCTTTACGGGGCCCCGGTGTGGGCGCGTTCAATTAAGCGGCGTGCCGCGCACTACCTGAACGCGCCCCAAAAGGTCGTAGCCGTAAGGCTGATCCGGGGGTACCGCACGATCTCCCGCGAGGCGGCGAGCCTCCTAGCCGGATTGCCGCCATGGGATCTGGAGGCGATAGTCCTCGCGCGCCTGCATGAATGGCGCGCGGGGGCACTACGTCGGGGGGAAACTCCGCTGCCGCGGCAAATCACCGCTCAGCGGACAGACCTCCGACGCGATCTCATGGCGACATGGAGACAGCGACTGTCGCAACCCAGTGCAGGGCACGCCACAATAGTGGCGATAAGTCCCCTCTTTGAGGAGTGGCTAGAGAGGCGCCACGGCGCCCTCACCTTCCGCCTGACGCAGGTCCTCACCGGACACGGTTGTTTCGGGAGGTTCCTGCACCTAATCGGGCGGGAGGAAACGCCCGGGTGCTATCATTGCGAGGATCGTCCGGAGGACACGGTGGCGCACACCGTGGAGGTCTGCCCCGCTTGGGCGGAGCTCCGCCGTGTCCTCGTAACGGCGATAGGCGGCGGCGACCTCTCGCGCCCGGCCCTGGTTCAGGCCATGGTCCGGAGCGAGAGGGAATGGGAAGCCGTCACCTCCTTCTGCGAAGCAGTCATGCTAGCGAAGGAGGTGGCGGGACGTGAGAGGGAGAGAATCTCTCGTCCCAGCCGCCGCGGGCGACGCACCGGGCGTCGGGGGCCACGTGGTGGCTCCCGGCCACCGTAGGCGCGGGCCTGTGGACGGTGAGTAATGGGTTAGCTCACCGTCCGTCCGTCTTATGACGACAGGCCGTGTCGACGGCGCATTCGTGTTCCACGCGCGCCTCAAAGAGATGTCAGCAACCAGGAAGGGGCCCGCAAGGGCCGATGCCTGCCGGGGCTGCGGGACTGTTCGAAAGAGATACCGTGGCCCTGGAACACAAAGGGCAATGAAGGAACATGGATGGGTTTTAGTCAGTAAGAGTCTGACACTCCCTCCCACTCCACCCAGAGCGGGAGAAGTCATTTGATGATTTCCCATCGGTAAAAAAAAGAAATAAAAAAAAAAAAGAGGTCTAATTGTGTGCTTTGTTTAAGTGTAAGGAACCTGTAATTTATAAAATAAAAAAAATAACTAAAACTGCGTTGAGAAGGTCAGATAGGCAGTCGCTCCATGTAAAATACTGGTAATCAGCTGTATCCGGTTAGATTGGAAGTCAACTCCAACATAGTTGGGAAAAGGCTAGGCGGCGGCCTCGAATCAAATCTACAATTACTTTATTGACCATCCAGCAGTGCCGATGGTTCCATATAACTCGATTCCGTTTGAAAAATGGCACAGTCAGCATTCTTTAGACAAACATATAATTACATTAAAGATAATTATTATATTATCGCCGTCGAGGTAGACCGCGACGAAGGTGGTGTGACGATCTGATCTCGTTTGCGGGGCGGACATGGCCAGATATTGCACAGGACAGAGATATTTGAAAGGAGAAAGGAGAGGCCTTTGCCCAGCAGTGGGACACTCAAACAGGCTAACAAAAAAAAAGATAATTATGTACTCCGGCTTACCTCTCAGAAATTGACCCTTCGCTACTGCCATCCAGTCCTAAAAGTGTCGACACACAAAACACTGCAGAATCAACAATATTACTCCGTAAGTATAAGAATTTTTACCCAACAAGTTCCGAAATCCGGGTGTGAGTAAATATTCAGAGTAAAGCTATTCAGTACGTACCGAGAGATCTTTGTCATTAGAGTGTGCTGTAAACAAAACCCTTAGTGGTGCCCGGGGGAACGACAGCTGTCTCCAGGCTTACTCCTCGCCATTAAACACCCACGTCGGTTCATAACAACCACTATATCACCGCAGCAAAATCAACCTTAACTTCTCAAGTTCAAAGTCGTATTTTGGTTTATTGATGTTTCTTGTCTCTCTGCAGTGGATACGTATACATTTTGGCGAAATTTCAAATTGTGTTTTATAGAGTGCTACGTAAGATTGGATTTGTAATGGCTATCTGTAATTATATTACAGGAAATTGTATCGGATATTTAAGTAGAAAAAGTGTTAGAGTAAGGAATAGGGATTCAAAAGTTGATCACTATTTTTTGGATTCTCTGTGCCTTTTTAATGATATTGTTGCCATCGCGGGAATATCCTGGATGAGGCTGGCACAAGAGCGTGGAGCTTGGCACAAGCAAAGAGAGGCCTAAACCTAGCAGTGGGTGAGTCGGGCTGAGGATTATAATTGATGGATGACATTAAAATAACACAAAATTTTTAATTTCATATCTTTTCAGGCACCTTGTTCTTGAGAAAAATAGCTTATCATTAAAAATACTTGCAAAGTTTTGTATTAATCAAAAGCGGTAAAATAATAAGCACGTTTTTTTTTAAATAGTTAGGACGTATTTGCACATATTCTTTGTTTAAAGTTACTTATGAGGTATTCCTGAATAAAGTTAGTAGGCATTCGCAGCAAAATTGTCTAATATTTTAGTAGCTATTTCTATTTATTTATTTAACAATTTATGTACACACTAAATACAGAAAAGAAGAAAGGAACAGAAAATAGTACAAAGGTGATGCTTAAATAAGCATCACCTTTGAAACCTTTTCTAAAGAAATCTCTTCCAGCATACCTGCGAAAGGAGATAAAAAAAGAGATGCAGACACAGTGTGTAAAAGAAGAAGAGAAAATTGAATACATAAAACAAAACTATTTAAAAATAATATACCATATATGGTATTCTTAAAACAATATACTAACAAACTTATAAATACAAAGACAAAACATATCACAAAATAAATATTAATCTATAAATACAATAAAATAAATAACGATAAATACTTATGCAACTATGACGAGAAGGAAAGATAATGTTCTTTCACTCTTCTTTTGAAAACTGCAACAGTTTGGCAGTCCCTAATGTCAGGCGGAAGTGAATTCCACAGCCGCACGGCGTGAACAGTGAAGGAATAGGAGTAGAAGTCGGTAGAGTGTGGAGGGGATTTAAGGAGGTTCCTAAGATGCGACCTGCAAGGTGCATCGGAGGGACGGGAGTAGGAAAAGCGTTCCCGCAGATAGGATGGAGTTTTAGGGTTATGGAGGATGTTAAATAGCAAACACAATATCCGAGAGTTCCTGCGAAGTCGAATTGGGAGCCACTTGAGTATTTTGCGAAAGTTAGAGACATGATTGTGATGATCTATTATTGTTTCAAGGCATAAATAGTCGAATATCGAGTTAGGAGGTTTTACCAGGACACGAGAAATTGTATTTTACGTTACTTGGCATTTAAATTAAAAAATCGACCAAAACGAAGCTAAGATTGGTACTTCATCGTCAATAAGTGCATCGGCCTGCCATCGAACTCAAGACCTCCCTTAAAGTCCGTGACTTAACCAACGAACTAATGCCGCTATAAATAAAAAGGCAGGAAACGTGTTTAATTACGCTTTAATTATACACAGAAACAATACTAAGAAGTGTAAACAAACTGAAGGAACATACATTAAAATAATCGATGGGAACAAGCCACGTGGTAGCCTAGTGTGAAATTAACTAAAATTATGAACTATCCAACACAATGTCTTTGTTTCATGAAGTTAAAGGAAAATCGACACTATTGTTATGAATTCTGTAATACTTGTGAAGATGGAAAATCTAGTGAAAATATGTGAGCATAAATTGTCAAATTTATAACAAGGTTATCAAAGAAAATAAACAGTTTTGTTTTGCTCATTTGGGAAAAATCGCTTGCCACCGGAAAAAAGTTGACCCATCCTGAAACAAACACATCAGTTACCTGTAAACAACAATACAACTTAAAACTTCACGCCAGAAATCATAGAAGGGACTAAAAGCGTTTTGTGTGCTACACCAACTTTGCTCTAATTCATCATTTTAAACATGATTTATGTTTTCAGTTTTTTCAAAAAAAATTAAAAGGTATATAATCTGTTAAATGATTGTTAAAATGACAAGAGTATTAATCGTGATTTATTTTCATAAAAATCAATGAAAACAATTTTATTAAAGTTCCTGGAACTATTTCGCATTATCAAGGCATCGATGTATAGTCATCGACGTAACAATTTTCGCAGAATAGTATTTCGAACTCATATAGGGAACCCGTTGAAAACTCCTCTTACTACAAAGCCTAGAAGACTACAAAATCAGAACCACTTTAAATATAATTGTCTAATAGCCTTCGGTAGCAATCAACACAATGATATGTTCGAGTTATTAATTTACTTGTAATTGTGGGAGAATTGCCACGAGCTCCAGAACTAACTTTGTTCGCAAATAAAGTTCTGACACAACTGTTAGCGGTCACAGCTAGCGGACATAATTTTATTCAGTTGTAAGTTTTTCTTCCCTCTCACAGAGAGCTCTGTTTCCCAGTAATGGGACTTATGGGCTGATTATCCTTAAGTAAAGTTTTTTTACGTAAGGTAGGACGCCCTCAGGCTCGGTGGAGTGACGATCTTCGCAGGGTGGCTGGTAGCAACTGGATGAGAGTTGCTGAGAATCGAGTTGAGTGGCGATGGAGTGCGATTGAGGAGGCCTATGTTTTTATTGATGACAGTTTTTTTCCAGTTCTGAACATTGCAGTACGAGGAGTTGTGATGTTTCTTGCAGCCTTCACTCATCGCTTCAGGCAGGAGATATAACAAATTTTCGAAAGAGGAGAAGAAGAAACCTTAGTAGGAAAACCCAATAACACTTTTTTCCTTTACTCGGGAATCGAAGCCAGGACCCCGTGCTCAGCAGTCGCGCTTGCGACTGCGAGACCAACGGAGTAGTACTTGTTAGTAATACTAAAACTAACAAGTACAACGTGTGAAGATCCTAAAAAGAAGTGCCCGGAGTTGCGCTCTCGCAGTCTGGGTTCGAAACTCAGAGACCCACGCCCTCCCCGGGATTGTCTACGCGTATGTGAGGATAAATTCTCCGTATTGAAGAGACGTCTTAAATCTTCGACTGGAAGAGGGCAGATGTCGTCTTCACATCAGCAACTCTCGTGACCCCGTCTACGCCAGATAGGTCTTCGTGACCCGACCCAGGGACCCGAGCAGAAGTAGCGTTGTCTTGTCCTTGATCAGGACTAATGACCCCGGTTTCACTACACCTCTGGAATTAAACCACATTGATTTTGCCTGCAGCGGAGAAGTTTACTCATTATGGAAGCGTCCCCAGAAATACTGCCTGATGAGCTGGATTCTCGTCCAACGATCCAGCCGCGTGATGTTAGCTTCAGTCAACTGAGGATGTGGTATTGGTAAGAATGGCCGCCGAATTAGGAAGAGATTTTTCGGCCTTCATTGCCTAGTGACGAAATATCATCTGGCGCGAAGGACCATTGAATGGGCTGATTACACTAGTTTACAAAAAAATAATTTTTTTTTGTTCATGAAATGAAACCTATATTATTTAAGTAGGCTATGGACGGTTACTAAAAAAATAATTTTTTATTTTTCGTAGCACGTCACAATTCGGAGATATCGATGACTTTTTTTTTATCTACCCGCAATTGTTTAAATGCGTTTATCGTTCTGTTTTGTAAACAACTGTGTGAATCAAAAGTCTCATTTTTATATAAAAATGTCATCTAGAGTGTGTAAACTACATCCAGATCGATTTTGTTATGTTTGTGGGAAAATTGTTCAGTTAAATCGTGGTTTCCCTTTAACAAAACCATTGCAAGAAGCCTATTTACAATATTTTGGATTTCCGGTGTCAAATCAAGATAAAAATTGGGTTCCTCATGTGATTTGCACTAATTGCAGATTGGTCCTCAGCTCCTGGTATTCAGGTAAAAATAGATCACTGAAATTTGGTAAACCAATGATCTGGAGAGAGCCAACTAACCACGTAACCGATTGTTACTTTTGTTTAACAAAAACTTTTGGTTTTAACTCAAAAAATAAAGATAGTATAAAATATGCAGACGTTCCATCAGTGACCAAGCCGGTCCTTCATTCAGAGGATTTACCAGTTCCCACACCACCCGGCAGAAGTGACCAAATTCACATAGATCCAACAAGTAGTATTAGAATGCACGAGCCTAGTGACAGTGAACAATCAAGCTCCGATAACTTTTGCGTTGATGAGGATAGTCCACATTTGATAACCCAATCTGAACTCAACGATCTTATAAGAGATTTGCAGTTGTCTAAGTCAAAAGCGGAATTACTTGGCTCCAGGCTGCAACAGTGGAAATTGCTTGATCCCAGTACAAAAGTTAGTATTTATCGCTCTAGAAGCAAGACGTATGCTGGTTTTTTTACAAAAGAAAATGAGTTTTGTTATTGTCATGACGTCAAGGGACTTTTTGAAGAAATGAAACAACCGTATGACGAAAAAGAATGGCGCCTTTTTATAGATTCGTCGAAGAAAAGTCTTAAAGCTGTTCTTTAGCATATTGGAAATGCAAAGCCGTCTATTCCTATAGGTCATGCTGTTAATTGTAAAGAAACCTATGATACAATGGCCAAATTGATTGAACTGATCAAATATAAATGTCACAATTGGTATATTTGTGGCGATCTAAAAGTTATAAGTATGCTTTTGGGCTTACAAAGTGGATACACTAAGTACTGTTGTTTCTTATGCCTATGGGACTCCAGAGCAAAACAGGATCACTATAAAAGAAAAATTTGGCCTGTACGAAATGAATATGTTCCAGGCAAGATGAACGTAAAAAATACATGTTTAGTTGACCCAAAAAAAATAATATTACCTCCGCTTCACATTAAGTTGGGCTTGATGAAAAATTTTACCAAAGCTTTGGATAAGTCCAAGCCTGCATTTCAATATCTCTGCTCTGTATTTACGAATCTTTCTGCGGCTAAATTAAAGGAAGGAATATTTGTGGGTCCTCAAATCAGGAGAATATTGGACGATACAAAATTCGAGAGCCTTTTAACCGATGTAGAAAAAGCAGCCTGGAACTCTTTCAAAAGTGTCGTTAAAAATTTTTTAGGCAATAAAAAAAGTGATAATTACAAAGAGATCGTTGAAAATTTATTGCATAATTATGAGCGTATGGGTGTAAATATGTCACTAAAAATTCATTTTTTGCATTCCCACTTAGATTTTTTTCCAGAAAATCTTGGTAGTGTGAGTGATGAACACGGTGAGCGATTTCACCAAGATTTAAAATTATTTGAGCAAAATTATCAAGGTTTTTGGGACGAAAACATGCTAGGGGACTATTGTTGGTCTGTTGTAAGAGATACAGATGAAAATATTTATAAAAAAAGAGCAAAAATTACCCATTTTTAACTGTCTATCGTTTATTTAGATGTGTTTTTTGTAAAAATCTTCTTAATAAATATTTCAAAAACCTGACGTGCTGGATTTTTTTTAATATTTTTTCCGAGATGTAGATACCCAAAGTAATGTAACCGTATGTATTCCATTTCATGAACAAAAGTGATGTAAACTAGTGTTATGGATATGCCATACTCTTGAATATTTATAACTAATAATGAAAAAGATTAGTAATTCCTCCAAATGTTTCAGTTTAATAGAGCCTCGAGTTGTAGGGAGGTAGTTTAAAAACAATCGTCTGCACCGATATCACTCTTTGCGTGTGTAGTGTTTTATAAGTATGGCTTGGTTGGAGGCTTTTCAAGGTACAAACACAAAAGCAGCACATCAAGCTACTTTAATCTGTCAAATTTCAAGATATTCAACTTTATCGCTAAATCATTAGGTTCAAGGTTGATTGGGAAATTTTGACAGTTTCGGGTAACATGATGTGCTGGAGTCTGTACACCACAGTAAAGCCCGTTTAAGCAGCCGTCAACCTCATAGGCTCAACTGTGACATAATTATCCTACCTAAAAAAAAACTGTACGTGGTGACCTTTTCACACAGCCATGCATAAAAGGGAGAAGACAATGAAATAATACACTTTTCTGAAATTGTTATTTTTTCTGGAGTTGTTGTATTCTCACTGGTAGTTTCTCAGTTTTTTTAATTATATCTTCTCAATTACAGCGTCAATTAACTGTCGAAATAATGAGTCCCCTCTCTATTTAATCAACCGTAGTAATAAGGACATATAATTTACTATCTGCAGCGTCTCGCAGCCGTGGACCATAAATCTGTCAAGAACTAAACGCTCTGCCCCTCAGATTGTTATTTTTTATTGTGTCTTTAAAAATGTGTTCACTTTATGTACCTACTCAACATATTTAAAATAAGGTTATGAACATGCATACATTAAATACGGGGTGTAAACAGACCCTTCACGAAGCCGTCAACCAAGCATTCTGTACATCAAACTAAGTAACTTTACGCAAAAATTATTGCTGGGAAACGACTTTTTTTTTTGGGGTGAAAAATCACGTTTTACGGTAAAACTCAACGTAACGCACTAAAAACATTGTGCTGATGGATGGATTGAATAGTACGGGGGTCGTGAAGGTGTTTAAAGTAAAAATCTTACATTAGAAACAAGTATTTAAAAAAAAACTTGTGAAAAAGTTGGAACTTTGACCCCCAATATCTCCGTAACTAGAAGGTTCCCAGGTATGGTCTAGAACAAAAAAATGATCGCATTGATGGGGAGAATAAGTGCCCTTCGGCTTCGTTAAGGGTCTATTTACACCCTTTATATAGGTAACAATTTTTATAAAGAACGGAGAATTTTTTGTATGTATGTAAATACGAAAAAAAAATTACGTAGAAATGTGCCTATGTCAGACATACGGACGGACGGATAGACAGCGAAGCTTTAGCTATAGGGTCCTGTCACCATCCTTTGGGTATGGAAACCTAAAAATAATCAGTAATTTACTGTCATGAAAAACGAATATTGGGTTTTTCCATCAGGACTTTCTCAGCAGTAGCCACGGCGTCTAGATTTGTGCCCGGTTGATGGGAATAGGCTAGCCCCCTATTAAATGGGAATTAAACATAACTGGCGACATGTGGATATACTATTAGGTACACCTCTGCCTAACCATTCGGAGTTTACAGTCGTGATGTTATATTATGTTATGAAAAACGAAGTTGCTTATATCTACAATAATTATCAAAAATCAAGAAAAACAAATTGACAGACATTTTCAGGAGTACGTTAATCGTAAAAAAGAAAACACAATTCTTCTCGTACTTAATAAAACTTAAATAACAACGGCTTAGCTTAGGCGCGTGCTAACGTTCAAGCACCATGGCAATATGCAAGCATAGGAATCCATGAGGATTCTATTTTTGAACTGTTCCCCTCGCCATCGGCGCGAGCGCACTCCTCGGGGAGACTTTTGAGTTTAATGCACCAATAAGTGTAATGGAAGTGAGATGTAGATTTTTTTTCTTCATTAAGAAGTTGGTGAGTCTTCTTCGATCGGAAATCCGGATTTTTAATGAAGCAGATGGCCTGAAAAACCTTAAAAAAATTGTATAAATATGATTGTGTGAAAATTTCGAAAATACTGTAACAGTATTGATCTGAATTTCGCAAAAGACTGTATAGGTATGTGCTGTGCAAACAAGCTAATGATTACATATCATTATCTGCCTAGCCTTTTCCCAACTTTATTGGGGTCGGCTTCCAGTCTAACCGGATGCAGCTGAATACCAGTATTTTACATGGAGCGACTGCCTATCTGACCTCCATAACCCAGTTAGTACTGGGCAATACCCCTTGGTAAGACTGGTTGTCAGACTTTTTTTTTGGGCCACTGTTTACCTAACGACTGTCAAAGATCTACAAATGACACCCGGGACCAATGGCTTAACGTGCTTACCGACGCACGAAGGAAACTCGGTATGTAATGGGTGGTCACCCATCCACAGACCAACCTAGGCAAGTATTGCTTAACCTAAAGATCGACCCGAGCGGCTGTTATTATTTAGCCACGAGCTCCTGATTGCATATCAAAAATAAGAAAAGTACCTATGTTTTTTGAACAGATTTCATCATCACCATCATCATCATTCTCTTGCCCTTATCCCAATTCATTTGGGGTCGGCGCAGCATGTCTTCTTCTTTCATACTTCTCTATTACTCGTCATCTCATCAGACACCTCCTTTCTTGCCATATCATTCTTTACACAGTCCATACATCGTTTCTTTGGTCTTCCTCTACTCACATCCACACACATTCATTCTCATCATCACCATCATCAGTATCTATACATATAATTAAATTGTAACAGGCCGATGTGTGTACAATGAAGATATTGAAAAAAAAATGGGGGTATTTATTAGAGCAACAGAAGTCAAAACAACAGTTTTTAGAATTCTTGTCTGTCTGTCTATATGTATGTTTGTAAGCGCATCACGCAAAAACTACTGTATGGATTTGAGCGCAGTTTTCACCGCTCTACTGCTAGATGCTTAATTTAAAATATAGGCTACATTAGATATAGTTTTGTACCCGTTAGGTAGCGCTGTGTGAAGCAAGGGCGGATCGCTAGTCATGATATACAGAACTACCGACTGCGGCGAAGCCCAAAAGAAGGTATAAAAATATACACCGTGACTTTTTAGTCGTCTTACAAAGGTGGTCCACTCAATGTGCCCGACATAAAATAGTTCTAGGCGCGATTTTTTTTTACCAGCCGTAATAGGTACAAAGAAAAATAAATAAACATTAGAAAAAATTATGAAACATCCTGTTTATGATGTTTACGTGTCAAACGGGAGAAAATACCTACCCAGCGCTTGAGTCCAGTGGATAATCGCTTACAACAGGGTGTTTTAACTACGTCATGAGTCATAATATTGAATAATATTTTTATTTTTAAATTATTAAAATCTCATAAATACCATTTTTTTTAATGAATGCTTAGTAGTCATTGGATACGTGAAGTGGACTGCCGTTGTAAGACGACTAAAAAGTCATGGCGTTTATTTAATTTTATGTAATAGCAAAATTCAAAGAGAAGAAGTAAGTCTTCGGTAGTATAGTGGTAAGTATCCCCGCCTGTCACGCGGGAGACCGGGGTTCGATTCCCCGCCGGAGAGATTCTTTTTGTATCATCTTACAATATATTCTTTGCAACAACCGTCGTCACGTATTTCCGATAAGAATAAGAAATTTTATTTGCTAAAACAAGTGTATACATACATAATTAAAATAATACAAGCATGCAAGATCTGAAATAAGAGTAGCTCACGACATGTCTGCCATTTCTCATGGCGTGCAAATATTTTAGGTACAATTATTATCATTATTGAATCATTTGAATTTGATCTTCCAAGTTACATCATAAACCCTTTATTTTAGTTAGTCAGTGCCAATGTTATTGTTACTTCAACTTATGGTCACTGGCAATTAATCACACCATGGATTCAGGCTGTAGAGGTCATTTCTGTAGAGCACCCCGTTTTGTAATAGATGGTGATCAACACAGTCTCCAAAGCACTCTGTTAGAAGCGGAGGGCTGCCATTCTAAATATTAAGAAAGAAAAAATATTTATTTGTCGCAGGGACATGACGTGCATCATACAAAATGACAAAAAAAATAACAATATACAACGCATTACAAATATTAACAAAAAAATGGTGATTAAACAATAAACCTTGGTGCAGGGAGCCTCCTCGAGGATTCTTCTTCCGCGTGACTTAAAGAGTGATGGTGACCTGAAAATATAAACGGTTTTTTTTAACTTCAGTTGTAATGTGTTTTGAAAACTATTTCGTTTAACAGAATCAAGTCATGATCTGAAGAAGTTTTATAGTCCACAGTGAGTCCATGCGCAGAAAATAGCCGTTGGGAGGACAATCTGACGTCATGACTGCGGAGAGAGATCAAGCGAGTTATGCCAACTTCCAAACTTCGGACTGTCTGAGAAATCCCTGAAAAAACACCATTAACTCTTCGCCCGACCTGAAAATCGAACCCATGACTAGCTAAGCAATTTTGTTTGCCACATCACCAACAGGGCAGCTGGTTAATGAAATTGGTTTAGATGTGTGAGGTCATAATGACTGCTATCGAAATTATACATTATTTTTTGTGATGATGTCTCCAATCACGCAACGATAGCCTGCGTTATGGGCTAGGAACTCAATCTAACCAGTTTGGACACAGCTGACAGGTGTTTCCGATTGTGAGCAGATAAAGTATTTAGGTATCTAGTAATCTATTTGTGTTGGTGATTTATAATATTCAAGATTGCATAATTATTTAATTAGTTATGCATTGTGCATTTACTTCAGGTGTTGTAAGAAATCGGTCGAAGGTTCTGGAATGGACGCTTTTGATTTGTTTTTATACATACTTACTATTTACTTAACATCACGCCTATAATTTACAAAGGGTTAGGCAGAGGTGTACCTAATAGTACACCCACGTTTCGCCAGTTATGTTTTAAGCCCCATGTAAATAGAGGACGAGCCCATTGCCATCAACTGGCCTCAAATTCAGACTCCATGGCTGCTACTGAAAAATAACTGATGGAAAAACCTACAACACTTTGCCGGACTCAGGAATCGAACCCAGGACCTCATGCTTAGCAGTCGCGCTTGGGACCATTCGCCTATATTATTCAGAATACTCACTACACAAACCTGTAATTCGAATTATGTAGGTTTTTGTGAAATAAAATATTTAGAATTATGTTTAAAACATGTACTTACAGTTTAATTCCTTTCATCATCCATCATCTCGTCGTCTTAGATAACATGGTTCTTCGCTCATATCTCAGAGCTAGGAGTTGGCTCGGAGACACCTCGTCATTCAAATGGTTGCTTTTAATCATCAAATGACCCCTTCCGCTCTGGGCGGAGTGGAAGAGAGTGTGAGAGAGTTAGAGACTCGTACTGACTAAAACCCATCCATGTTCCTTCTTTTCCCTTTGTGTTCCAGGCCGCGGTATCTCTTTCGAACACTCCCGCAGCCCCGGCAGGCATCAGCCCTTGCGGATCCCTTCTTGTTTGCTGACATCTTTTTGAGGCGCGTGGAACAGTGGCTGCTAAAGGCGATATTATCAAGACTTTATTTACAAACCAAGCGTGTAATGTAGAAACTGAAGGCTATGAAGGCGATCCATGACAAAAGATGTGCGCTCAATGGAATTTCGGCGACACGAATTTTACTACCACTTCCGTATCCAGGCTCCGCTTGCGCAACGATTCCTTGTTTTGTCCGTGGAAAACACTGTCATCGATTCTTACACAACTAAAGCAACTTTTTCATAATATTGAAATCACATTAGAATAATTATTTCTTATAATTCTTGTGTAAAACGAGTAGCCGTGGTAATACAATAAAACAATTTGATGGCGTTAAAAAAATATCTGAGTTATTTTTAAAATATTTTATTGGGCTTATGATATGAGCAATCGTTTTTGATAACAGTAGTAATCCTCAATTTGTGTGTCATTAATTGATATCAAAGTGCAACACGTTGCGATAATAATCTACCAGTGAGGCGTGCAATTTCAAGATAATTTAGATTAGGCTTTACATGACTGTGAGTCCCTAAGGCTGAGTCTACACAAAAAACGGAACCCCTATAGATTCGTCATGTCTTTCTGTCCATCCGTATGTCACAGCCACTTTATTCTGAACCCCCCTCTAATTTTTAAAGTAAGAAGAGGAAAATTCTGAAAAAATGTAGGGTTGTATAAAGTAAAAAAACCTTTCAATGAAATTCAGTTTGAATAAGATTTGATGTTTAGTTTTTGAGATATGGGACTTTTTCATCGAACTGCAGAATGGTCCAAGGAGACCAAGGATTACCAAACCTTTTGAACCGAAAAGGCTTCCATAAAACATTACCATAATTTATCAATTAGTTTTAAACACTAATTAGTGAAATTAGTTTATTAATGAAAACAGTTCGATTGGCTATCATGGCTGGTGACCAGTAGTATCTTGTTGCAATGACGCACAAAACTATGACAATGACGTGTTAGTACAAGGTGAACATAGAGGTGAATATTTTGTTTTTAAATAAATTTTATTACCATTAATATGGCCGTATTGGTTGTCATAGTAGACCTTGACAGTCGTTACAGGTAGTCAGTGGCCCGAAACTCTGACAACCAGTCTTACCACGGAGTATCGTGTTACCCAGTACTAACTAGGATGTAGAGGTCAGATAGGCAGTCGCTCTATGTAAAATACTTGTTTTCAGCTGCATCCGGTTAGACTGGAAGCCGACCTCAACATAGTTGGGAAAGGGATGATGATGAGGGCAATCCTTTTCCTTCTTTCGTTTAAACACTAGCGAGGTGACAAAAGCTCTTGCTGTGCTAATACGATGAGTTAGTCAGCAAGATGGCTATCGCAGCCGTCATGAAGGCGCTGTTAATGTGTGTTGCCACTGAAGCGGGGTGGACTGTGTTCTTAAATCTGTGGAGGCTCTTTTAATACATACGGTAAGAATGTAGCTCGAAATTTAATTTATTTTCAAATGATTGTTGATTGATAATCGTGGTAGTTTCTGCCATGGGGACCCCAGGGGAATAATGTGTGATGTTATTGTATGACTGTATTTAAACCATTGTAAGAATTTCATTTGTATACAACTATATAACTATTTATAATATAACTCTTTACGCGCAAACATGCGCACATTTGTGCATTTGGGACGTCAAGAGTTAATCAGTGCCACGATGCATCCTGCATGCAAAAATAAGCAAATTAATTAAGTAATAAATATTTTATTATAGTTGACATTGATAAGGCCGTATCATAAAGTATTAAAACGCAGTGCTCGCAATATCGTCACCGATATCCAAGCTACCGTGACACGTACTTCCACTGGAAATGCAGGAATCCCCTGAATTCGGACTATCGACATAATTATTATCTAATCAGAGTAAGCAACAATAAGCCAAATCGTGTGATGCAAGAGTTTAATGTTATGTAACTGTTAGAAGTAAATTTAGGCTAAATTTTTTCTTTACGTTGACTGCCTCGTTGGGCTAGTGGTCGCAAGCGCGACTGTTGAGCATGAGGTCCTATTGGGCCACGGAATCTGGATTTGTGCCCGTTTGATGGCAATAGGCTCGCCCCCTATTGCGGGGGTTTTAAACATACCTGGCTAAAGGTAGGTATACTATTGGGTACACCTCGGCCTAACCCTTCGGGGATTACAGGCGTGATGTTATGTAGAGTTCCAATCTGACCGGATGACGCTGAAAACCATTATTTTTACATAGAGTGACTGCCCTAGCCTCTTTGAAAATAATAATATTATGCAAGCGGTATACTGTAGATATTATTTTCATTAAGTGTAAAAAAATCCTGATTCCTCTCGATTTCTTTTTGAAGAAAGCCCTTTTTTCAAAATGTCATCCATAAACTTACGCCTTTTTTCAATGGGGCCAGGCAGAAACTACAGGACGCCACCAGCTACGATCCTTCTAACTTCCTTTGCTTCCTTCACTTAATACGTAAGTTATTTCATCATCTGATTAGCCTTTTCCCAACTATGTTGGGGTCGGTTTCTAGTAAAACCGGATGCAGCTGAATACCAGTATTTTACATGGAGCGACTGGCTATCTGTCCTCCACAACCCAGTTAGTATTGGGTAGACTACTTTGGCTAGACTAGTTGTCAGACTTTCAGGCCTCTGGCTACCTGTAACGACTGTCAAAGATCTACAAAATGACAGTCGGGACCAACGGCTTAGCGTGATTTCCGAGGCCCGGAGGAAATTCGGTATGTAATGGGTGTTAATACTCAAGGTATTTGAACTCCTAAAATTTCCATAGCCGGCAAACATTCAGCGTAATTGCCCGCCTATACAAGGCAACTTATGACCAGTTTCCGCTATTACATTTAGCACGTATGTGTACACAAAACGCTTAAACAATCCCCACCAATCATTAAACCAACGGAACGTGACCATAGCGCCCTCTCGCGGCCAACCAGTAAAAACTTAAACTAATAAGAACAACATCACGGATGGTGGAGGAAACGCAATATTATTGTTATTAAACAAAGTATTGGTTTACGTTTTATTTGTAATTAAAACAATGTGGGCTTGCTTATTAGACGGTATTGTAAGAGCATGAAGAATTGAATTAAAACCAAACTACTGAAAAAACTGAAATGATAAGATACGTCATATTATTATAACGTCAATCATCGTCAGGTCCTGTCTGTTGTCATGTAACATCATCCGGTCTAGACATGCAATTAGTAAATATTTTGAAACTTATACCGGTGGATTAAAGTGTGACTGTGGAATCGAATCATAAATGATGTCCCACCTCCTGTCCTGTCCTGTCTTTTGTCCGACTCCACTTGCACTTTGAGGGACTTGTGATGTGGCTGGTCGAAACTCATTTTAACTTGAGTATAGAATCATGGACGCAATAAAGAAGAAGAAGATGCTAGGGAAATGTTTTATTTTAAATTAGGGGGGCAAAGTAGTTTTTTTTTTAAGTTGTGATCAAACACTTGTTTGATATTATTATCCAAAAGGAAGAATCTTGTTGGACATCAACATTTTGACTTCTTAATTTGGTCAGATGTCTACAAAAAATGATAAGATTGAGTTACTCGTTTAAATTTCTTAATTCAATACCAGACAACATTGGGTGAACAGAAATTCTTTTCTAAAGAAGTTCGTCCATTTACTTATAATAAAATTAACACTTCGAAATAATGATGTATCACCTCATCATTTTGTAGACTGAAAGTAACAGAATCCTACGAGCCGTGGGCCAAAACATTTTTTGTTTCAAATCTCATTTTTTTACCATCTCAGAGCATCTCTGCACGTTGTTCAATGTGTTACGCATAACGTTTAACCTTTCGCCTGTCTCAATGGAGTCTCCCACAAGGTAACACTGATTTGCCTCTACCATCGTAATGACTGCATCTGTACCATTCAAATTGAGTTCTAATTTGAATACACCCAGGGTTGGTTCTTCAACGTTGTTTAGTTGTCACTTAAGATCTTTTGGTTTTTTTTATCTTCGAGCCCAGGACCCACGTGGTGCGACACATGTTTAGGACCATCGCATCCCGAGCCAGCCCGGGAGACGGGAGATAATACGATTTAGGGGAAATTTGTCTTTTCTTAAATGGATTTTGAATTCCAACTTCGCGGGATTATTTAGAGAATATTATCAATTTTGTGGTTTATGAAAGCTGCTACGTCAAATGTAATTTTTCGAATAAAAGTATTAAAATTTGCTTTATGGTTATTTTTGTTTTTGTAAAAGTTTTTTAGTACTTTAGATTAGTATAACATAAGTACTAGATATTTATTTGTATTTATCAACGCAGATATCTACGCACTTTGTATAGATTTCAAGATTAGTTTAAGTAACTTTTAACAGAAGACAAAGTGGTGGGAAAGACAAAATACTGTGATGTTGTTAATGTAACATTTTTGTACTGATATAGATTATAAACTACTTAAAAAACATTATTTTAGAAAACAGTATCGTCATGTCTTTGTAGTTAACCGCCTTCTAACATTGATAAGTAACTTTTTAACTATAAAATGAATCACCACCGTCAGATAACGAAAAAAAGTTAATTAAGACAAACCAAAATTCACTCTGAAATATGACAAGAGTCAATGAATCAGAAATTCTCATGAATTCTGAGCTGCGCGGGCGCACACACGTGCTGCGCACATTTTGAACCTCCTCTCTACCCCCTGCCCCCCGCAAACGTAACACACACCCCCGCTAAGGGAACCGCTGAAAAAATGGACCACAAAGAACTTTAGAAAAAAGTGACCCTTATACTAATCAACGTAAGGTTTGTATTGAAATAAAAATTTGTGTGTGGAATAACGGTACCTAAAGGGACATTTTTTTTAATCATTTGGATAAGGTCGTTGACCTCTTTATTTGGCATATATTTTGACATATTTTTCTTTGTGTTAATGTCTGTTCGAGATTGTTTTTTTTATAGTTTATAGGACCCTAAAGTTTTTAAAATACAATGTATGTTTAAACTGAGCTATATACCTAAACGTTTTGCTACATTTGAAAATATTTTTTTTACTGAAAATTTTATAATTATATTAAAGGGTAGTTGCAGGTGGTCTATGCGTTCACTGTTCAGTGATAAGGATTATAATAAATATCTACTATATACCTACTCATTTTTTAGCCGTCCACGAAAAACATTGAGCAGTCTTGAGAACAAACAAACAATTAAAAAAAACAAATAATATCTTTACCATCGAAAGCAGGAAAAGTAGTTTCCTACTTTCATTGACGTTTTTTTCTACCGACTTACGAAAGTATGGTTATTTTTCACATTTTGTTTCGCAAAAGATTTTTTTATTTTACCGTTTTTAGTGGTGATATCACACAAAAATTCTTGTCATTTATTAATTTTACTTTATCTAGTACTAGAAGTTATTAAGAGAACATCGTATTGTTATCAACATAGGCCAAGAAGAAAAAAATCGTATTAAAGGAGCTAATTCATCAACTGCTAAAGCAAAATTGATAAAATTTAACTGGGACCACCACAAGGACTTCTCAATGAAAAGATTATCACGCCGATCAGCCCAGTAATCACTGAGATTTTTTTTTTCTTTTTATCAGCTTAATCTGTCCCACTGCTGGGCAAAGGCACTGAGATTTTTTTTTCAATTAATGAAAGAACGTAGATTACATAAACGCATTTTTTAGAAGTCGTTCAAATAAGTTGTATAATTATGTAGACGGATTACAAGATAATCCTCATAGTTTTCTATTTTTGTTTTCGCAGCAAAGACGCCTTAAAATTCCTTTATGATTACAATGAATAATTATTATGCGTCATCAACGAGATATTTTTTTCAAAACTCACTGTCGCATAAAGCTGTATTTACACGAGGCCAGTTTGTCGAGCGTCGTGTAGAGAGTATATCCAAACGAAGCCTCGCAGGCGATCTATCGCAGTATTTATATAAAACTCATCTTTTAAATTAAGAGGTCTCTTTTTAGCCTTGAATCTCCCAATGCTGGGCAAAAGCCTCCGCCGTACCCTTGCAGGTACTATTATCCTGCACCACTTCGATGTAGCCTTAGCGATGCACGTCCTATTGCGAAAACAATATACTTACTTACTTGTCGTATGTATTTTGTTGGTCTCAGTATCGTTGTAGATAAAACTCCTGAGTTCGTTAAAAATCGCCAAGCAAATCTAGCTTTTGACTCTCGTAAGCAAAGAGTCACCACGTCACGTGAGTCACGTCTCATCGCTTGACAGTCGAGAAACTATCTGCGTGTAAACGCGCCTTAAGTTTCGTATCAATTAAGTCTCCTTATCACCGTATCGATGACGTTATCAAAAAAAGAAACACTTATTAAAGTTATCTAATTAAATATGATTCCGCTTCCCCTTGATATTCAGTTTTAATTCCGCGGTAGTGCATGAAGCATGATATTGCTCCTGTTTGTTTTTTCTGTCCTTGCAGCTTCGGCTGCAGGTCAGCAGACACCTACGGTTAACATCCCTCAAGGTATCGTAATAGGCAGTGTGGCAACCGACGGAGATTACTTCGAGTTCTTTGGCATACCATACGCAGACTCTACTGCGGGTAACAACAGGTTCAAGGTAAATTTTAATAATTTTTTAATACATATTTCAACCAAAAAAAATACCTTTTTTTACTAAAACAGTAAAGTCTAGAAGCTGAGTTAGTACTGTGTGAAACTTACATATTATGTTGTAATAGGCTAAGCCATTTCCGCTTTTAATGTTCTGTAGCCAATTATCATTGTTGTTCCGTTTAACGTACAAATATTAAACTGAAGTCTTAACCAGATCATTTAAATTATTAATTAACACCTAAAAGAAACACTCTATAATAAACAAAATTACAGGTAACTGTGTGTGGTTCTTTGGTGAAAAACAAAATCAATTTAGTTTTTTTTCACAATAAATTATTATTATAGATAATTATCACAGAATTTTTCCTTCCCTGCAAAATAAAGGTCTATTTAATTGATGCGATGATTCACAGTACACTTACGTGTCAGTTTTTGTATGAAGACGTGACGTAGACTGATGCACTATCCGTCTTATACGAATTATTTGTCTCCAATGGGCTTCTATAAACCAAATGTTTATTACGAAGTATTATGTAAATCAAAAATTTTCGAAGTTTTCAATATTTTTATTTACTTTTCAGGCTCCGTTACCCCCTCCGTCCTTCAATGCACCTTTTGTGGCGAACCGAGCAAACATAAAATGTGTCCGCCCGCTGGGTGTTGGATTCGAGGGCACCGAAGATTGTTTGATTGCGAATATCTTCACTCCAACTTTAGAGCCTGCAAGAAATCTGCACGTCATGGTTTGGATAAAAGGCAAAGAGTTAGACCAAACAAACATACCAGAGCTGTCTTTTCGAAATTTTGTTCAAAAGAATGTAGTCATCGTTTCTCTGAATTACCGTGAATCTATCCTAGGATTCCTATGTCTTGGAACTGAAACCGCCCCTGGCAACGCCGGATTGAAAGATATTATTGCAGGATTAAGATGGGTGAAACAAAATATTGCGCAATTTGGGGGAAACCCTGAGGATATTACCCTGTTTGGTCACGGAACTGGAGCAGCTGCCGTTGACTTAGTCACTCTGTCACCCATGGCTAAGGGCTTAGTTCAAAAAGCAATCGCTCAAAGTGGAAACGCATTAGCCCCATGGGCCGTTACTCGAGATAACTTGGAACATGCCATTCGAGTAGCTGAAGCTTTTGGCCACGATATAACTTCTACTGAACAGTTGTCAACTATCTTTATTAGAACTAGTGTACCAGCTTTGATGGGTGTTATTAACGACCTAGATTTAACTGATAATTCACTGGCTTTTGCTCCTTGTGTGGAAAGACACGAATTGGAAGATGTTGAACCTTTTTTAAGTAAAACTCCCTCTCAAATCATCCGTGATGCTGAGTTTCTGCCAATTCCTATGATAATAGGCTTTGTTGATAACGAAGGAACCATCAGAGCCCGAGAGGCATTAGAAAATAATTGGCTAGGGAGAATGGAAAGTTCATTCACGGACTTTCTACAGTCTGACTTGAAATTCGAAACCGAGGCTGAAAAGACAGCAGTGGCTCAGCGTATAAGAGAATATTATTTTCAGGACAATCCAATTAATTTGATTAACTATTTTCACTATCATGGCGATACAATGATGCTAGTATCAGCTATAAGGGAAGTCAGAAACCGAATATCCAGTTCACTGTCACCGATTTATCTATATCAGTTTTCATACTCGGGAACTCTCGGAGAACCATTTGTGGGTCCTATAACCTTAGAATCAGCATCTCACAGTGAAGAACTGGCTTATATGTTCTACAGTACTCCTGTCACGGGAACACCTGATAGAGATCAAACAATCGGAAACATTCTTGTAGAGAGGTGGACAAATTTTGCTAAAACTAGGTGAGTACAATTTTTTTTTTTTAATAATTTTTCATTTGGAGAATTTGTGCGAAATTAATAACTAATATTTATTTTACAGTAACCCAACAAGTGAAACTTCGCAAGTAGTTTGGGCTTCAGTAACTAGAGATGTTTTTAACTTTCTCCGCGTGCTAGAAAACTCGGAAATAATTGGTGACTCTACAGAAGTATCATTAATAAACCCACACCTACAAACGGTGACTTTTTGGGACAATATTTATGTTGATCATTTTCTGGATGCTGAAAGTAATTGGGACATAGATGATGCTACAGAACCGCCTCCTACGGGTAGTACCTTGCTTCCTCCGGTAACGCCCCCATCACCTGCGACAGATCCAACCACTACAACATCACCTGCAACAGATCCAACCACTACAACATCACCTGCAACAGATCCAACCACTACAACATCACCTGCAACAGATCCAACCACTACAACATCACCTGCAACAGATCCAACCACTACAATATCACCTGCAACAGATCCAACCACTACAACATCACCTGCAACAGATCCAACCACTACAATATCACCTGCAACAGATCCAACCACTACCACATCACCTGCAACAGATCCAACCACTACTACATCACCTGCAACAGATCCAACCACTACAACATCACCTGCAACAGATCCAACCACTACAACATCACCTGCAACAGATCCAACCACTACAACATCACCTGCAACAGATCCAACCACTACAACATCACCTGCAACAGATCCAACCACTACATCATCACCTGCAACAGATCCAACCACTACAACATCACCTGCAATCGATCCAACCACTACAACATCACCTGCAACAGATACAACCACTACAACATCACCTGCAACAGATCCAACCACTACAACATCACCTGCAACAGGTCCAACCACTACAACATCACCTGCAACAGATCCAACCACTACATCATCACCTGCAACAGATCCAACCACTACAACATCACCTGCAATCGATCCAACCACTACAACATCACCTGCAACAGATACAACCACTACAACATCACCTGCAACAGATCCAACCACTACAACATCACCTGCAACAGGTCCAACCACTACAACATCACCTGCAACAGATCCAACCACTACCACATCACCTGCAACAGATCCAACCACTACAACATCACCTGCAATAGATCCAACCACTACAACATCACCTGCAACAGATCCAACCACTACAACATCACCTGCAACAGATCCAACCACTACAACATCACCTGCAACAGATCCAACCACTACAACATCACCTGCAACAGATCCAACCACTACAACATCACCTGCAACAGATCCAACCACTACAACATCACCTGCAACAGATACAACCACTACAACATCACCTGCAACAGATCCAACCACTACAACATCACCTGCAACAGGTCCAACCACTACAACATCACCTGCAACAGATCCAACCACTACCACATCACCTGCAACAGATCCAACCACTACAACATCACCTGCAATAGATCCAACCACTACAACATCACCTGCAACAGATCCAACCACTACAACATCACCTGCAACAGATCCAACCACTACAACATCACCTGCAACAGATCCAACCACTACAACATCACCTGCAACAGGTCCAACCACTACAATATCACCTGCAACAGGTCCAACCACTACAACATCACCTGCAACAGATCCAACCACTACAACATCACCTGCAACAGATCCAACCACTACAACATCACCTGCAACAGATCCAACCACTACCACATCACCTGCAACAGATCCAACCACTACCACATCACCTGCAACAGATCCAACCACTACAACATCACCTGCAACAGATCCAACCACTACAACATCACCTGCAACAGATCCAACCACTACAACATCACCTGCAACAGATCCAACCACTACAACATCACCTGCAACAGATCCAACCACTACAACATCACCTGCAACAGATCCAACCACTACAATATCACCTGCAACAGATCCAACCACTACAATATCACCTGCAACAGATCCAACCACTACAACATCACCTGCAACAGATCCAACCACTACAACATCACCTGCAACAGATCCAACCACTACAACATCACCTGCAACAGATCCAACCACTACAATATCACCTGCAACAGATCCAACCACTACAACATCACCTGCAACAGATCCAACCACTACAACATCACCTGCAACAGGTCCAACCACTACAATATCACCTGCAACAGATCCAACCACTACAATATCACCTGCAACAGATCCAACCACTACAATATCACCTTCAACGGATGCAAGCACTACAACATCACCTGCAACAGATCCAACCACTACAACATCACCTGCAACAGATCCAACCACTACAACATCACCTGCAACAGGTCCAACCACTACAATATCACCTGCAACAGATCCAACCACTACAACATCACCTGCAACAGATCCAACCACTACAACATCACCTGCAACAGGTCCAACCACTACAATATCACCTGCAACAGATCCAACCACTACAATATCACCTGCAACAGATCCAACCACTACAATATCACCTTCAACGGATGCAAGCACTACAACATCACCTGTAACGGATGCTGGCACTACAACATCACCTGTAACCGATGCTAGCACTACAACATCACCTGCATTGGATGTAAGCACTACAACATCACCTGCAACGGATGCAAGCACTGCAGCACAAGTCACTACAGAACCAGCTCCTACGGAAGAAGTAACCACAGAACCTGCTCCTACGGAAGAAGATACTACGGTGGAAAATACCACGGAGGAAGTTACTACAGAGGGAACTACTACGGAAGACCCCAGTTCTGCATCTACTGCAGTCGGATATACTTTCTCAATAGTCATTCTGTTTTCTATACTCAGCCATTTACATTCATCACTGATATTGTCATAAAAAATACATAAACTAAAGCGATAATCTCTAGAATTTTCGAAACGTTAGAATTCGCACAGATATCTGATCTACTCGTACTTCATCGACTTTCTAGTACCAATTGTTTCTTTACTTCAATAAATTATTTTAGATTTTACTTGAGTGTGTATGTAGCATACAAAAATATGCTATCTTAAGATAGTTCAGTATTACCGCACCCAAGGGTTAAGCTCGCCGCTGTACATAAGCTACATATTGTGATTTTGTGCAATAAAGAATAAGAATAAGGATTCCCAAGGATCATAATTATTTGCGAACTCGAAACGGCTGTCCCTACATTTAGTCTTACGGTTCTTCAAATGCCTTACAAATATGATCAGAAATTATGTATTTTACTTATTAAAAGTGTTCAAAAAGATACATATGTATGACATTGGTAATGATCTAATATTATTTACTAGTTAGTTTCTATTATTTATCCACTGCATTGTAAATAACATTGTCATAATTCTTAAAATATAATCAGAAATTTAACTAAAATGTGTTCATTATTTAGCGTTTCCTACCTATAACGAGATGCATCTTTTATGAGAATATTGATGTTAAGTAGAGTTACAGATTGGTAATTAACATTACCTTAATAATAATAACATATTTATTTAATCAATTTTATTGTAAAACTTTTATCGCCTTACTGACTCTTTTTAAAAGTCGGTTAAAAAACAGAATAAATGTAGTATAAGTTTTTAAACCGGCGTGGTCACTAACATTATCATTAACCCTGTTATAAGCTTTCACGGTTTACAACTAAATTTATACTGTCACTTACGGGATATCTTCCGTGATTGTTCATTATTTTCACGGAAGATATCCCGTAAGCGACAGTATAAGTGTTATTATCATTAACACTGAATACGGGATAAAAAATCTCCCGTAGTATCTCATCTGGTAAATATCCCGTTTTTAGTGTTAATTATAAATATAATAACTGTAACTGTCAGCCAATTACAAGTCTTCACTTAAAAAACAGCCCAAAAAAGAGAACATCACAGCTAAACACTAGATAACAAATTTGTTTCTCCCTATCGATAACACTATCTGACAATATGACATTATCGAACAATAAAACTTGGATCTTATCGCATCGAAACGATTCTCTATTGCCTTCAATCTCTGTATCCAGTTTCAATTCTGCAATTGTACCTATAGCAAGCATGATATTGCTCCTGTCCGTTTGTTCTATGCTAGCAGCATTGGCTGCAGGCCAAACGCCACCTACGGTTAACATCGCACAAGGAACCATAATAGGCAGTGTCGCAACCGACGGCAATTACAACGAGTTCCATGGCATACCATACGCAGACTCCACTTCGGGCATCAACAGGTTCAAGGTAATCATAATAATTAAAATTGGTAATAAGTCAAGTGAAGATTTTTTTCGTTTCAACCCTAATATAGTAATAGTAACAAAACCAGTATAGACAGATACTACTAACATCATAGTAAATTGTATATTCACACGTAAAGTAAATTGTATGTTACAGCACATGCTTTTCTGTATTGTATGATGCTTTTCTTGTAATGAACGGAGAGTTACTGCAAAGTTTTAATTTGTTTAGTTGTGAAATAAAGGTCTTCTGAATTATCAGTTAGATTGGACTCACTAAAACTTTTTCTTAAATCTTTAATAACAATTATTTACAGGCACCCTTACCCGCTCCATCTTTTCAAGTTCCCTTAGTGGCAAATCGAACAGACATAAAATGCGTTCGAGCCTTGGGACGGGGATACGAAGGCACCGAAGATTGTTTGGTTGCAAATATCTTCACTCCAACTTTAGACGCTGCAAGAAGTCTGCCCGTCATGGTCTGGATCAAAGGAAAGGAGTTCGATAGAATAAATGGAGGAGACCTATCTTTTCGAAATTTTGTTCAAAAGAATGTAGTCGTCGTTTCTCTGAATTACCGTGAATCTATCCTAGGATTCTTGTGTCTTGGAACCGAAACTGCTCCAGGCAACGCCGGATTAAAAGATATTATTGCAGGATTAAAGTGGGTGAAAGCGAATATTGCTCAATTTGGAGGAAACCCTGAGGATATTACCCTGTTTGGTCATGGAAGTGGAGCAGCTGCCGTTGACTTAGTCACTCTGTCGCCTATGGGTCAGGGTTTAGTTCAAAAAGCAATCGCTCAAAGTGGAAACGCATTTGCCCCGTGGGCTGTATCTCGAGATAATTTGGAATATGCCCTTCAAGTAGCTGAAGCTCTTGGTCATGAAATTGAGACTATTGAACAGTTATCAGATGTTTTTACTAGGACTAGTGTGTCAGCTTTGATGGGTGTCATTAACGATCTAGATTTAACTGATAATTCGCTGGCTTTCGCGCCTTGTGTGGAAAGGAAAGAATTGGAAGGTGTGGAACCTTTCTTAATCAAAACTCCTGCTCAAATAATCCGCGATAGGGAGTTTGCGCAAATTCCAATGATAATGGGCTTTGTAGATAACGAAGGTACAATCAGAGCTGAAGAGGCGGTAGAAGATGATTGGCTAGACCGGATGCAAGAAACATTCACTGACTTTATTCAACCAGACCTAGAATTTAAAACCGATGCTGAACAGACGTCAATAGTTGAGCGAATCAGACAATTTTACTTCCAAGGAAATCCAATTGATAGTAATCGTCTCAGAGAATATTTAAAATATCATGGAGACACCATGATGCTTGTATCATCTTTAAGGGAAGTCAGAAATCGAATATTCGCTTCTCCATCAACACGAGTCTATTTATACCAATTTTCATACTCAGGACCTCTCGGAGAGCCATTTGTCCCTCCTTTGGAGAATGTAGAACTTGATTCTGCAGCTCACAGTGAAGAATTGGCTTATATGTTCTACCGTACTCCTGTCACGGAAACACCTAACACAGATCAATTAATTGGAAACATTCTTGTAGAGAGGTGGACAAACTTTGCTCTTACTGGGTGAGTCTTAATGAATAAAGACTTCTTTAAAATTTATTGAAAATTAAGATTAAATAATTAATTATTGTATTTTCTTTCACAGCAACCCGACAAGTGAAACTTCATCAGTAGGTTGGTTGCCATATACAGAACTCACTTTTAACTTCATCCGCCAGCTCGCCGCAGGGCAGATGGTTGCTGGCGGTAACATGGAGGTAGCAATGCAAAACCCTCATTTTGAAACGGTTAACTTTTGGGAGATGATTTATTCTACTAATTTCTTGGATGCGCAAAGTAATTGGTCGATAAAAGATAGGCAAGATCCCGATGAAACTACTACTACGACTACAACTACTGAAGCCCCCGGCGATACCAACACAACCGCGACAACTCCTGGACCGGATGTAAGTACTACGCCAGAACCAAATTCCGCATCCTCAGCAATGGCATATACCTTTTTAATAATCAGTCTATTTTCATTACTGAGTCATCTCCACTCCTCGCTGGTATTATCATAAGAAACTGCACAGTAGACCTTAAGAGCTACTGTTGCTGTTTCACTAAGAATGTTCAAAATCTTCTTTGGATTTCGCGTAGAAATCCATTTGAAGGCCTTTTAAGTTAATTTCTTTCATCGTATCATTTGTTTAATAATTTTAGATGTAAGTGTATGTTATAGTATAATAAAATAAGATGACATCTTTCCATAGTGCAGCATTTCTTAAATTTGATTTGCAAAACGAATATCTATGCATCAGTTACTGAACAACATTTTTCGACACCTTTGTAAATTGTAACTGTATAAAATAAACGCTACAAAAACAATTTAAGTGCGTCATTATTGAAGTGTCCTATAAGATAAAATTATTTGAGATCGAGATGCTGCTATCCAGATTGAGATATGGTAGTTGATTGAGTCAGACAAGGTTATCTATAAACCTTATCATGTTATATACTTTTTTTTCAAACCATCGTATCTGTGGCCTCTCAACAGTTGGAATATTCTAGATCTTTTACACATTTTACCAGAGACTCTGAATTCTTATTTTGTATATGGAATTAATGATTGTCTAGGCTAGTCCACTGGAACTAATCACTCCTGCTCACTTTGTATTGGCTAATTCTAATTCTTATTCTTATTCTTATTCTTTATTGCACACAAAAAACAAAAAAATATACAAACAAATTGCGATAACATAGCTTATGTACAATGGCGAGCTTAACCCAGAATTGGGTTTTCTTACAGCAAACCAAATTTCGATTGCGAAATTGCATAAGAGGATATACCTATCCTAAGCTAAGTTTAAATATCTTTTATTTAGTTTTTGTTATCAATAGGTTTGTTATAAAGCCCTATAACAAACAAGTCATGAGGTGTTATTTCCTTATCAAATCAAGGTAAGTCAATTTTCATCGCAGATTCTTGTTACTTAGGTACATTTATCTTGTTAAATATACTTCTTTCGTTCTTACATTTAGCGGGAACGCTGTAAGGCTAAGATCAAGAAGCATAATTTCCTCTTACAAAAACCCAAAGTACCAGGGGTGTTTACATTGCGTGGAGGTGTAAAGTTCACAGGTCGCGCCTGCCGTGTCGACTTTCCGAGGTCAAGTCATGTGCTGGTAATGTCACATGGACAGTTTTAATACATCCAGTATTAAAACTGTCCATGTTCAACTGAACCATTACGTTCTTCAGGAAATCTAAAGGTAATCAAGAAATTGATGTGAAACTCGTTAATCAAATTGAATTATCACCTTAATATCTCAAAATCTTCATCAGAAAGTATTTTGCATGGAGCCACTGCCAATGTGAGCACCACAACCCATTAACAGGGTGAACCCCGTTGGACTGGTTGTCAGACTTTCGGGCTTCCAACTATCTGTACCTCTCGGCTGTCAAAGATTTTAGATTGACAGCAGGAACCAATGGCATAAATTGCTTTTCGAAGAGAGAGTCTCGGCATATAATGTATGGTCCCCCGCCCACGGATCATCCGGGAGAAGTGTTGCTTAATCTTAATGTTCTATACGGCTGTTATTATTTAACCACAAGCTACATTTCAATAACTTATAAGACTGCTTATAAGTTAAGACAATCATAAAGTTATTAATAACATAACGAGCTACTTGAAGCCATGATTGTTTTATTTCAAGTTAAGTTTGTTTACCAGGCGCGGTGGAAGCTATAAAATGCAGATTTGCAGGCCTCCGGGTCTACACATCTGTGTCGGCATTGTGTATGATATAAACAAAGTTTGGCTGATTAGATTTTTGTTTAAGGGTAATATTATAAGACGATTCTAATCCTTTTTAATGTAGAAAAAATTGACGCTATAAAAAACAATACATTTTTAAAATGATTATATGCCTTTATAAGTAGGCAGCTTTGCTTTTAAAAAATGGTTTTGCCGGCAAAAGATTGCTCGATTTACTGAATAACACGTTAGGTTATCTTTATGTACAAAAATGTTTTATTTTTACTCTGAAAAATTTGTATACGTGTAGGCTTTCTAATTTATAATATTAGTTAAGAAGTTAGGATTAGGTAGGATAGGATTAATCGACTACTAAAACAAAACAAATATTTTTATAGTGAATATTTACATTATATACAAACTACAAATCTATAATAGGTGAGAAATAAAATAATAATATAATATCTTTTTTAAATCAGCTGCTCCATACATTTTGACCGTGTAGGTATTGCACTTTTGTAGGAAACGGCTGTTATTTTAAAAATAACTGATGAAAAATTTCTATTTGGGGGGGCTCACAATGATGTACTGAATACGTGGTAACCGATGATCATATTATTTATGAGCATTGCCTACATATTAAAATGTGGTTGAATCAGTTAATTAGGATTACGAAGATTACAGGCTACAGGAAAAAGCATAAAAAACTTTCTGTCATAGCTGAATATCCTGTACGCGTATTAAGATAGGGTCTTATCTAGATTTACGTCAATATTGCCTCAGTTATAACAAGTCATTTTATGGAATTATCTATACCTATCTTAATAAAATAAAATAAAATAAAATTCATTTATTTCGGACAACCGTGATTTAATAAAATCTTGAATTCACTAACCGAAAACGTAAACCGGATCTAGAAGCATGGGTGTGTCCAAGGGTTCCTTATACATTTTACAAAAATGAGTATGAGAAAGGGTTTCTGGTAATTATTTACCCCTTTTTTAATATCCATGAATATCTCACTACTAGGCAAAAACCAACTGAAGGGATTTAATATAAAAAATGTTTATTGTGTCTCAAAAGTTACATGCTATACATACATGAGTTGAGACAGCCCCAGTAAGGTATTAAAATACTTGTGTTGAGATTGATTCGCTACTTCCCTTACTTAATACAATATTGAGACTAAATTATTAGAAAAGAATAAAAAACAAAATAAAATAAAACAATTAAGACAAATAATAAGGGTTGAAAGATTATAATTTTAGAAGCTCGTCTTTTTGCAGATAGGAAATATTATCCGGTGCAGTGCTCTTCGTTCTAGTTTATTGACATAGAACAAAACTATACAGTGGAAGAGACATGGACGCACAAACGATTAGGTACCCTATTTCAGTACATCAGCCCGCCCCCCTCCCCCCTAACAGAAAAAAAAGCCTTTTTTCTACAAAAGAGCAATACTACCTACACGGTAAAGTGGAACAGTTGGTTTTTTGCGTCGATATCCCCCCATCCCGTATAACAACCAGAAAATTCCTTCACTATAATAAAATAATGTGCGGATCTGAATCATTGGAACAACAGTGCGGTACTCGTCACTCTGTAACCTGAACAAGGTGCGTCGGATGTGGGGCCACATGGCCCACAGGAGACGGCTGCGGCACGCCTCGCGCCCGCACGTATGAAACTTGTGGATGTACCTTTACTTTATTGTGAGCATTCAACTTAAGACCTACAGTATTTTATTTCCCAGAAATGTTCATTACACAAACGTTATTTAAGGTCAGTAGCTAGTTACATGATTCGAATTTGTATTTGAAAAAACTTCATGCAGGCAAGGAACTTCATGGTTACACTTTACAATGTTGTAAAATGCAGTGATAATACTAAGGTATAGACAGTGTTGAACTGACAACAGAATATAGTTAAATAAGGGTACGAATGCATGGGGAGACTTGTGGAGTCATCGAAATTTTACTGGCGGAGATTGCATTTCTTACTAATTATATTTTTTCGAGCTAATAAAACTTTATGGAACAACAAAAAAAAAGTATCATTATCACAATTTAGAAACTTACAAATATGTACCTGACGTAAAGTATTAACTAATGATTCAGACATGATTATTTACCTACACATAAGATTTATTATTTAGCTGTAATATTAAAATTTATTACTGCTAGTCTCATCCACACTAATCTACACTTGAAACAGTGAGTAACATTAAAAATCGTTGGGGGCACGTGTGCAACGATTTCAGATGAATGCAAGAGTGGCCGCACCTAATGCTTGGTGGGTGCATAAATATTGTTTCTTATTACATTGCTTAGGCATATGGGGATCTTTCATGCCAACGATTACTGAATAAAACAGGGACCAAACTGCTCTTATGAATTTCAGCAGAAGATTCTAGACTACCCAGCAAATACATTTTAAGTCAGTTTAAAAAAAGCTGTTCAACTCCATACATTTTTACAGTGTATTTAGTTGTTGTAGTTAGTTACTTGAATGAGAAAACGATAGAGCTGTCTAGGTATCACGCCTGTAATCCCCGAAGGGTTAGGCAGAGGTGTGCCTAATAGTACACCCACATTTCGCCAGTTATGTTTAAGTCCCAAATAATAGTGGGCGAGTCTATTGCCATTAACCGGCCCAAATCCAGACTCCGTGGCTGCTAATGAGAAATTTCTGATGGAAAAACACAATGACACTTTGCTTGACTCGGGGATCGAACTCAGGACCTCATGCTCATCAGTCGTGCTTGCGATCCGACAAGACAGCTCAAAAAATCGGAGTGTTATGTGTAAGTAATGGAATTATAAATGTTGATGGATGTATGTGTATTTTTGTTATACCTACGACAGACAAAGACTGCAAGTAAAATAATTCCTATATAATACCTATATCAGTTAAAATTTATCAGTTTACGATTGTATTTTGTACGAGGGATATTGGTTAAAACTAGAATATTGGCGTCATTGCCGAATATACGGTGCGTAATCTTTACTGTCTTTATCTAAACCTTTTAACTGGCCTTTTTACTTTTATCATGGTTTTGATCATTTCTATAATCATCACGTTTGGTGTTCGAATTTTGTTGTCAATACTTACTGTTATATTCGAGGTCAAGCTTGAATCTCTTTGAAAACAAAAGACACTCCGTCTTTTGTTTTAAAATATTGACATAATTCCAAGTTTACACAAAGATGCAAAACATGTTAAGGCCTCGCCTCTCATGCATGAGGTTGTGGGTTCAAATCCGGGCAAGTACCAATGTGACTTTTTCAATTCATATGTACTTTCTAAGTTTATCTTGGACATCACAGACATCGGTGAAGGAAAACATCGTTATCAACACTATTAACGAAAATAGTGGAAACAACTTTCTACTTTTTTCGTTTATAGTTTACATCAAAACACAAGTTTTAAAGACTGGTTGGATGCAACATTTGTTCAAAACATAACGTACACATAACGTATTGTTGAGACACGACATATTTTTAACAAGTTTTTAAAAAGGCTCGTACAAAACAAGTATCGGAACTTGTAAATGGATATAGCTACTTAAATACGTAGTATTAACAGTCATCGACGTAAAAGAATTGGTTTATCTTACTAATATTATAAAGAGGAAAGATTTGTATTTTTGTGTGTGTGTGTACCTATGTTTGTAATGAAAAAACTCAAAATCTACTGTGCCGATTTCAAAATTTTTTTCACTATTAGAAAGCTACATTCACCCTGAGTAACATAGGCTATATAAATATAAAAACAATCATTTCCACCCGTGCGAAGCCGGGACGTGCCGCTAGTACTTTATAACCTCATACTTTCCTTTATTTTGGAGGCATTGTTGATGGCGGGAGGGAACCTGAAATCCCCGGAGGGAAATTGTTCACTCACATGTCGCCAGTGATGTTTAAATCCCATGTCATACACCGTATTCATTTCAACTATCCTATCCTACTTAATATTATAAATGTGAAAGTTTGTAAGGATGGATGGATGTTTGTTACTCTTTCACGCATAAACTCCTGAACAGATTTGGATGAAATTCAGCATACAGATAGCTTATAACTTGGATTAACATAGAGGATACTTTTTATCCCGATCTCGATAATTATCAAGCTCCAAGCGGGCGAACACGAGGCCATAACTTAGTCCATTATATTCATTTTAAGTGATTCGAGCCAATACTGATTACCACAAAGTTAGATTGAAATGTTTCCCATTTTCATTTTTGTTCGGAACTCTAAAGAAATCATTAATCGATTAATATAATTATCTGCAATTAATAACACATTTATTTCTGTTAAGATAGCAGTAGTAAACTACCCGATCAAATCTAATCGATTGAACTTTGCATAAAAACTTAATGAGACGCCAAATTATAGGCGAACAAAAACGTAAACCAAAAAACTACTAAAGACATTTACTAAATAATGGGTGATCAATTTTTTCCACAATTTTCTTACGAACTGTTAACGACTTAGTGAAAGTTTACGATTTGACACCGTAGTTCGATTTTATGATAGTTATAAAACACTTTTAAAAGTTACTACCGAACAATGTTACACTAACAATTTTAACGGATGAGTTACAAAGTCGTTAATATAACCATAAATAGGTCTGTGAACTTTTATTGAATAATGTTTCGGATACCGTCTTGAATTCAGGTGTGTAATCTGGCATGTAACTATCACCGAAGTCTGCCGTTGGACGACAGTCAGACAGATCAGAACATCTAGCTAGATCTGGCTAGACGCGGATATGGCCTACTACAAGTCTTCCATCCAAGCTACCCTGGGTATATTTCATTGACACCTAAGACATTTGGAATATTCTGGAGTCATGCATGCTGCCAGCCCATCTAGCAACAATATTTAAAAATTCAGTTTGAGGGCCAATAATAATATAATTTAATCATGATTCGAAAGACACGTGTCGCCACTCATAAGAAAGTTATTGTTGTTTTCCTCGGGTATAGTACTTTTTTTTGGGATGAAAGGTACCCTATGTACGTTTTTGTATACCTGACCACGTATGTACAAAATTTCAGGATGATCGGTTCAGTGGTTTAGGCGTGAAAAGGTAACAAACAAACAAACTTACTTTCGCATTTATAATATTAGTATGGAAGTTAGGGTGTAGTAAGATTTTGACCGAATGGTGGCCAAGGTTGGGCCAAAGAAACTAGGGCCGTCACAAAGCGCGTTGGGTTGATAATATCGTCAAAATCGCGGGAGACCGATGGATCAGGCACAGAACCGAGAGGTATGTGAGAAGAAAGGTGAGGCCTATACCCAATAGTGGGTGATTCCGGCCTGAAATGATAATGATAAGGAATCAAAGCTGACACACAAACTAATATGTATATCATCCATTAATTCTTATTCTTATTCTTTATTGCACACAAAACCTCAAAAAAAAAATATACATACAAGTTGCAATAACATAGCTTATGTACAATGGCGAGCTTAACCCAGAATTGGGTTTTCTTACAGCAAACCAAATTTCGATTGCGAAATTTGCATAAGAGGATATACCTATGTGCATTTACAGAACATCATTACTTAACTTAATTAATTTTATAAACTAAACTACATACATACAGTATAATACACGTAATACATACAATACGGGGTGTAAACAGACCCTTCACCAAGCCGTCAACCAAGCATTCTGTACATCAAACTAAGTAACTTTACGCAACAATTTTTGCTGGGAAACGAAATTTTTTTTTGGGGTCAAAAATCACATTTTACGGTAAAACTCAATATAATGCGCTCAAAACTTATTGCTGATGGATGCTTTGAATAGTAAATGGACCATGGAGGTAATTGGAGTAAAGTTAGAACCTTAAAAAGCAGTATTTTAAAAAAAAACTTGTGAAAAAATTGGAACTTTGACCCCCAATATCTCCGTAACTAGAAGGTTCCCAGGTATGGTCCAGAACAAAAAAATGATCACAATGACGAGAAGAACAAGTGCCTTTCGGCTTCGTTAAGGGTCTTTTTACACCCTTTATATACACAATACAATGCCTATAGAATCCATCCACCAGACAATCTCATAATAATCTTCCTCAAATATTCTTCTACCCCCATCTTCTTTTTTTGCAGCCAACATCTCAAAATTTACTTCTTAAACATACATAACATCACGCCTGTAATCCCGAAGGGTAAGGCAGAGGTGTATCTAATCGTACAGCCATATTTGCCAGTTATGTTTAAGTCCCATGTAAAAGGGGGCGAGCCTATTGCCAGCAACCGAGCATGAATACAAACTCCGTGGCCGCGACTGAGAAATTCGTGATGGAAAAACCCAATAGCACTTTGCCCGACCCAGGTATTGAATTCAGGACCTCATGCTTAGCAGACGCGATTGCGATCACTAGACCAACGAGGGATTATAATACACAAGCTTATGCCCGCGGTTTCGCCTGCGCCGAGTTCGGTAATTATCCAACGGGATCGAACTACCGGGATAAAAAGTATTCTATATAATAATCCAGGTAATAAAGTATCTGTGTACCAAATTTCATTCAAATCCGGTCCGTAGTTTTTGTGAGCATTTATAATATTAGTAGGATAGGATAGTAGGATATTAACAGATCAAATACAAAATACATTCCTACAAAACCTATGTCATAAAACAATGTCTATGTCAATGTATATGTCTATCATATCGGTTTTTCATTTCCCCATAGCATTTCAACTGTAGTTATTTTGTGTAACGACTAAAGTTTTGAAGGTCCTATGAAATAGTCTGAGGTAATAATTTGAGTGTCAATGTCAAACGATATTTACATGTAGATTCGATTTTTTCCGCAGAGAGTTTGTTAGAGTTACTGAAAAGTAATCATTGGTAGCTTACACTCTCACATTTCACATACACACCTCGCTACACACACTACACACATATACACCCTTACCCAACCACAATCTAAGATACCCAATCACAATCATTTTCTCCATTTGCTATGTCAACAACCACTGTAAAGAAACAGAAATGTCACGGTTATATGAAGGAGGTGACGAAATCAGCATGCCTGGAAGATATTTCTCGACAGCATGTAAAGCCAAGTCAGAGGTCCATGGGCGGCATAAAAACTGTGACACCAGTTTAGGCACTAACCACATGATAAAGAAAGGAAATGAAGGTAAGTTTACCCCCGTTTCTTATAAGGGGAAGGCTGAAATGTTTATTTATTAATAGAAATAGTAACCGCCTATGCCACAAAATTGAGAGCAAACTAATGAGTAGCATACAACGCAATAGCTTTACCAGCCGGTAATCATATTCTGCAAACGAAAATAAAAGAAATATTATTTTTGCTGTCTAATAAATATAAATGGTAGTGATCTATGTATATTTTGCGATTTCCGCCCTTAACGGACGTGATTACCCAAAGATAGCAAAAATAATCACAATTATTATTTTCTTTTCTTACCGTTTCCTCTATATTTATTTTATTTCTTACTAGTGGCCCGTCCCGGCTTTACACGGGTGGACATTTATTTTTTAAACATTTTGGGATAAAATATAGCCTATGTTACTCAGGGATAATGTAGCTTTCTAATGGTGAAAAAATTTTTGGAATCGGCACAGTAATTTTTGAGTTTATTCATTACAAACATACACACACAAAAATACAAATCTTTCATCTTTATAATATTAGTAAGATTAGCTTTCTCTTAGTGTGAGATCAAAATATGAAAATTGACGTCATCATGCTCAGTGCAAACTGAAGATAACACAGGACTTTTGGTGCCCCGGCCTTCTTTCTGTTCATCACATCCTTTGCGTGTGTATTTTCATGGCTAGTAGACAACATCTCTCCATAAAATTAATATTGTATTCGATAGTTTAACAACACATTTGCCGAAGTTACAGGACGAAAAGTTCAGCATGTGTACACCTGCAATACCCCTACTTACCCCCCCCACTTTAAAGTAATTACAATCATCATCTGCCTAGCCTTTTCACAACTATATTGGGTTCGGCTTCCAGTCTAACCCGGATGATGCTAAATACTAGAATTTTACATGGAGCGACTACCTATCTGACCAACAACCAAACAACCAACCAACTGGGTGGTCCAGGTGGTACTAGGTAATATGATACCCCTTGGTAAGACTGGTTGTCAGACTTTTTTTGTCGAAGATTTACAAATGACACCCCGGACCAACGGCTTAAAGTGCTTTCCGAGGCACGGAGGAAACTCGGTATGTAATGGGTGGTCACACATCCACAGACCAACCTGGGCAAGCACGGCTTAACCTAAAGATCGACCCGAGCGGCTGTTATTATTTAGCCACGAGCTCACTTTAAAGTAATTAGCATTGCATTCAATCATTTACTTATCATTATGAAAGGGCCGAAATTACGTCGCGTAATTTTCAAAGCAATGTATCTACGTATGAGCTCGCGGAATATCTGTGGCGAATTTATTATCGGTGAGTCAGTCGCTACGCTTAAGATCAAAGTATTGTCTAGCCTTCTCTGTCCCACTTCTGGGCAAAGGCCTCCCTCCACTCCTTCCATTTCTCATGAACTGCACGTCCTCCTTCCAGTGCTGACGGAACCTGTGTTGTCTTAAGTCATAAAATTATTTTGCTTATACACAAAATAAAAAAATTGTATAACGACGCTAGACGGTTGGTGTGCGCACAGTCCTTGGGAATCCATGATTGAATTCCACGGAATTGTTAATTTGATGGAAATGAGTGAGAAAAGGGTAAATTTCTGAGAAATATGTCTGGATTTACGAGTATTTTAGATTTTCTTCATCTTACAATATTTTCAGGTGAATTTTAGTAATAAATGGATACTCGTAGAAACAAAAGTTCGTTTTTCATCAATATCGTAAAGCTAAAAGATTTATCTATCAGTAGGTACCTACGAATCATGATTCTGTTGTTTTGCTTTCCATATCTCTGTGTCATATTCTTGTCTTCTATATCTTATTACTTTTGAGTTGCAAAGATAACTAAAATGATTTATTCCTGTAAGTAGATCATCAAATGCGTAGATACATACCTACCTACGTGGACAGACGATGATGGAATTCTAGTACGTTGTTCGAAACATGTGCTTACTACCTATTGTTTTACTACTGGCATTGTGCCGAAAACGCAACATTGTGTTCCTATCGAAGATGGAAATTGTATACTATTGGATACGGTTCAACCACGCCGCTGTATTTTCGGCATCGGCAATGTATTTTTCATTCAAGAGGTTGGCTACCTTAATACCGACTTGCATAAACAAATCAATCATATGTCTCGTTCTGTTGTCTATGATTAGTTCTGGTTTTTAAAGAGAATCGTTCCAATTTTGTAATGCGATGCTAGTCAGCTTAATGTTACGAAAAAGGGTTCTTTGTCTAGTATTAGTAGTGATAAGTTTGGGGTTTTCCATCAGAAATTTCTCAATGGTTGTCGTCACCGAGGCAGGTCCAAGAAACGATGGCGTGACGATTTGCGCTCGTTCCTGGCTGATTGGCCAGAGCAGGAAAAACACCGGGAGAGTTAGAAATGAATGGGTAGACCTCAGCGCCAGCAGTGGGATAGAATAGGCTAATAAAAAAATACTCAATGGTAGCCCCGGAGTCTAGATTTGTACCCGGTTGATGGCAATAGGCGCGCCCCCTATTACAAGGTACTTAATCATTACTGGCGAAATACGGCTGTACTAATGGGTCTGCCAAAACCCTTCGGGGATTACAGGCGTAGTACTATGTTAGTCATTAGTAGTGATTACATGGATACATCCACCAGCTACAGAGTCAAAAAATATTATGAGCCTCGAAATTCTTCATTTTTGTTTATTTCTCTTATGTCCAAGAGTAAACATAATTATTCTCAAACACTGTTCAGTTCATATTGACATTGATCATTTGACATTTTCATTCTCATGCCCTTATCCCGCTTTACTTGGGGTTCATACTTCTCTTGCATATTCTTCCATACTTCTTCTACCATCCTTACATATTCAAAACTCACGACATTTTCCTCATTCCGCTGCATCACATGTCCAATTGTCATACAATGAGCCCTTATAAATCAATGCACATAAAAATGCACCTCCATTTCCTAACAGTAACTCCTACAAATACCACGTAAAAAAATAAACGTGTGAAAAAATCAAGTCAAGTAGTCCTGATACCAGCCGTTCAAGACGTAACATACCCACCATTTAACGGATTGAAATTTCTACCTAAGGAAGGCCCACTAATAATAAAATTGCAGTGTCATACTTTTCAACTTAAACTACTTTGTCGTTCGCAAGGACTGTCCGAGTTGTCAACTGTAATGATTCCCAGTCGACGTGTGTTGCCAGCCTATTTATTTATAAATCCTAATATCGATCGGTTCGGAGTTCCGTATGTCCGTAAATACGACTGCCGAGGGATCCTTGACCGACTGACTGGAAACGTGAAAGACTAAAATACTAGGTTTGTGACAAAATTATCTCAATCGCTAGGCTATTTCATTCTATTTATATTTTGGATTGCAACTTTCTTCAAGAAGGGAAACTTTATTGAAAATTGGGCGTGTCAGTCGCATGTTTTATTGCGTTTCATAATTAAATCCTGTTCTGATGTTTATCCGTATTGTGTTTCAGCAGCTTTCAGTTTGTATTTTAATTAATAACTCGTGTAATGGATGCGTGGACGGCACGTGTCAGAATTTCTCGTAATTATCTCTGAGCTATTATTTCGTATTGTAATATTATTTTTGAGCTACGGAACCGTTGGCGTTCTTTAATATAACCGTGTCTTGATGGCTGTAATCAGTGAAATGCATCGACAATTGTAGTGAAACCATTTATAGTGAACTCTTGAAAACCGATCATTTGCCACTTATTACCATCAAATAGTGATATTGTCCGTTTCATTTTATATGTAATACGAAGATACCAGGTCATTTTTATTCAAATGGGTCGATGAATGAGCATTAACGAGGGGGTTATTTTTATGCCTTTGTGTTCATTATTTGCACACACTGGTTATAATTTCAGAACTTATACAGGGTGTAAACAGACCCTTCACGAAGCGGTCAACCAAGCATTCTGTACATCAAATTAAGTAACTTTACGCAAAAAATATTGCTGGGAAACGACTTTTTCGGTAAAACTCAATGTAACCCACTCAGAACATTGTGCTGACGGATGGATTGATTAGTAACGGGGTCGTGAAGGTGTTTAAAGTAAAAATCTTGCATTAGAAACATGTATTTAAAAAAAAAACTTGTGAAAAAGTTGGAACTTTGACCCCCCCAATCTCCGTAACTAGAAGGTTCCCAGGTATGGTCTAGAACAAAAAAATGATCGCAATGACGGGGAGAACAAGTACCTTTCGGCTTCGTTAAGGGTCTTTTTACACCCTTTGTAGTGTCAAAATTGCGAACCCCAAAAGTTTGTTATGTGGGTTAGTTGATCTGAAGACCTGTAATGCGATGGAGTACTATACGGGGTGGAAGGGACACCAATGCGAAAACGGTAACCACGTACTCAGTTCATCATTCTGAATTCCCGCCAATTAGAAATTTTCATCGGTAATAAAAAAAAAATCAGCTCTTCCATACATTTTGACCGTGTAGGTGTTGCACTTTTGTAGGAAGCAGCAGTTTTTTTTTAATAACCGATTAAAAAATTCTATGTGGGGGAGGGGGGGCTCAGAATGATGTACTGAATACGTGGTAACCGTTTTCGCGTCGGTGTACCATTCCACCGTATATTTTAATCTATTGGTAATGAATTGTTAAGCATTTTCTTCCTTTCCTTTTTTCCTTCCTACTTTGTTCCTATTTTTTTTAGGGTTACGCCTCTTTTTGTGTCTACGCCAGGATGTTCTATCTTGGGTTGCATGTATTGGTGGTATATTCTGCTCTCTCGATAGTGGTCCATCAAGCGGCTGGTGTGCTGCCCCTTGATTTTTTTTACGTACATTGTTGCGTTATCTATGGTCTGTGTGAAGGATGATATGACAAGAAAGGAGGTATCTGATGAGATGACGAGTATTAGAAAAGTATGGCAGAAGAAGACATGACGCGCTCTCCCCAAATAAATTGGGATAAGGGCAGGTGAATGATGATTGTTACGATAAGAACGTTTATACAGAAACTGGGCAAGGTCGCAAATAGCTGTCAAATATTTCGCTGTTTTGATTAATTTGGCAATAATATTGTATGGAAATAAGAAATATGGCTAACTAGTGAACTAAAATATTGCTTATGAAATGCAATAATTAATATAGTAACACCGAATATTTAGTTTGAGATGTAAAAAAAGTATTTAGAAACTTTCCAAATGCATTTTTTACAACAATTCCGTGTTTTAATTGCAATTCATTATTAATAAATAAAAAATAAATAATAAACCCAATAAACAATAACATCAAAACAAAGTCAAAATCAATAAACCAGCAAAAGGTTACACAGCAAAATATTTTCACAGAAAATTGGTATCTAACGGATTCCGGAAATGTTCTGAATTATAGACGGGGAGTCGGCTGCGGCTTCTCTCCGACAAGCTCTCAGAGTAATGAACAGACAAACGGCAGTTCGACAACACTTATGATGTTCGATGCCTCCGACTACGGTAGACGGTAGAGTAATTGCTGCTATATCCGGAACTGTTTTAGTTTCATATTAATGCGGTACTGCATGATGCTTTTGAGATGGATTATCAGATGCTATTCGCTTGGGTTATGTCTTTCCAAGGGGTATCGTATTACCCAGTACTAACTGGGTTGTGGAGGTCAGATAGGCAGTCGCTCCATGTAAAATACTGGTATTCAGCTGCATCCGGTTAGACTGGAAGCCGACTCCAACATAGTTGGGAAAAGACTAGGCAGATGATGATTCGCTTAAGTTGTGTTTTCGGCCCTTTAACATTACTGTGAAGTGTGAGGTCAGAGTAGGTACGTAAAATGAAGCTTTATACAATTTTAGTTAAAATAATTTGTGTGAGGAGAAGATGGTGGGACTCCATGGATGGTTTGCTCGTTAATTTGGAAGACGCACAATATCGAGAAAAGCGGAAGAAATGGGGGGCTTTGCCCGGTCGAGTGGGATAGTTCAGGCTTACAAAAAATAGTAATTCGTTAAACTTCGGTTTGGAATATCAATTATAAATTAGTTGAAATTAAGATTAATCAGTTTAACTAAAATTTTTATTGTAATCAATGGGAAGTTAAAAATAAATAAACTCAATCGAATTTCAGGATGAAAAGTTTCCACGTTTCTATATTTCAGTTTTAAAACAATTGGCATTTATATTTTTCACCGTGTTGGGTCTTGAGTGGAGACCGCGAATCGGCAAACGTAAGGTGGGACGCCCTCAGGCTCGGTGGAGTGACGATCTTCGCAGGGTGGCTGGTAGCAACTGAATGAGAGTTGTTGAGAATGAGTGAGTGAGCGAGTTGAGTGGCGTGCGATTGAGGAGGCCTATGTCCAGCAGTGGACTGCTGTAGGCTGATGATGATGATGATAATGATGATGATATTTTTCATGTAAAGTTTACATAAATTGTCATTAATTTCATAACGAATGATATGATTATAATGAATAATTATATGAATGTTTGTCATGGGAAAGACATGTGTTGTATAACAATTAGCGACATGTGCAAAGTTCTCATTGAGCCATAATAATATGGCTTTAAACGCGTCGTTTAGTTTACAAATGTGTTTACTTCTACATTATTGTTTTGTATGTTGCCTTTACTTGTTATTCAACATACTCTAGTAGTCTGAGATCGATCTTGAGATAGATTTCAGATCAGACATCATCACCATCAACGACCTTCAAATTCAGACCCGAGAGACTCTTTATATTATGCTACAAGCAAAATAATCCACCTGGGCACGCGTTGCCGTGGCCGACTTGGAAATCCTTAAACAGACTTCGAACCCAAGTCGGCCGGACCAAAGACAATCTCTGCAGATGGAGGTTCATGGACGGCTCAGACCTCAAGTGCGTAGGTATGCGGCGCCTCCCCACAGACAATGGCCCACCTTCCATCTTGCACCGCATGCCATATCACCTGCGCGCTCGAAGATCTGCTTACTGCATCAGTGAGTAGGGTTCGCGTGGCTGAGTTTTGGGCTAAACATAACATCTGAACTTTTTGCAATCGACACGCTAAGAAGAAGAAGTAAAATAATACTTAATATTTATTTTATTTTTTAATGTAAGTAAATTATGTTTGTGTTATGTTTGTATTATGTTTACCTACATAAACATATGCAATATTTAATATCATAAACAATTATGCTATGCTATGTTTTGTGTTTTAATGGTGTAATAATTTAATAATGTTGTTGATTTTAATTTTTCTAATTTGGTTATTGTATGTATAATTTGTATATAGTTTAGGTTATTAGTTTAAGTTCTTAACTGTCGCATTAGGGTAAACCCTGTAATGATAGTCTAAGCTGTTATAAATAAATAAATAAAATAAAATAAAAAAATATCATCCACAGTCGGACTTCACCCACTGCTGGGTATAGGCCTCTCTTTGCTTCTGCCAAACTCTATGTTATTGTGCCAGCGTCATCCAGGATATTCCCAGATCAGACATAATTAGACGAAATTAGGTTTTTTCGATTATTCTCTTATCGGAAGTAAAGTTAGTGTTTAGTTGTTTAACTGAAAAACATTAAAAGTCTGATAATTCAATATAAATCAACAAATAATTTACATTATGTAACTTATTTGTTAATTTATTTGTTGATTTTATAATTAAGGTTATTTGTTAATTTTTGTTTGATTATTGTAAATATTTGTTGTTTTTATTTGATTGTTAACCGTGATCACATATTATCATAATTACATAATTATATTTGAATTTACAATTTCACTATATGAAATTCAATAATTTTGAATAATTTTAAATCGAAGTAATAATGAATGTTTTTAATTTAATGCAATTTATTTGTTGAGTTTATAATTAAGGTTATTTTTAATTTTTATTTGATTATTATTCATATTTATTGTTATTAAGTATTTGATTGGGATTTGTTTGTGGGAAAGCTTTGTTATTAATTCAAAAAGTCGAATGTTCTTTTGTGTTGTCCTATGTACAATGGATAGTAGGATGAAATTAAGCTTATAAAAGAGTCTCAAAACACAATGCGCCAAAAATCCCTAACAGTAAATACATATTTTCCCACCAAGTCCATCGACAGCTTACAGAAAACACACACAACAGTAAACAAACGGCATTTAAATGTAATTATTGGGTAACAATCTTGCTAATCGGCGCGATTAAGTTAGTTAGTGGTCGCTGAAAGCTTCAGTATCAACCATTCAGCTAATAAGACAGGCGGTGCATAGACAATGAGCGTGAATTATCGCTGTTGCAAGTAGCCGTTGTTTTGTTTATGGGTATTTATAAAGCTTTATATCATATTATAAAGGGTGGCTATTTAGTCACCGGCAACCAATTCTAGCGCTCATAATAATCAACTTTTGCTATGAAATTCAAATCCAAAACAAAAAACGTTTCATACTGGTTTCGTTGTTGTGTGTTGATGTGATGGCCCAGAGGTTAAGGCCTCGCCTCTCATGCATGAGGTTGTGGGTTCAATTCCGGGCAAGTACCAATGTGACTTTTTCAATTCATATGTACTTTCTAAGTTTATCTTGGACATCACAGACATCGGTGAAGGAAAACATCGTGAGGAAACCTGGACTTATAATCAATATAAGTCTGAAATCGCCAACCCGTCTTGAGCAAGCGTGGTGATCAATGCTCGTGCCTTCTCTGTATGAGAAGAGGCCTTTGCCCAGCAGTGGGACAGTAATAGGCTGGTATTATTATTATTATTACTGGTTTCGTACAAATATGAACTTTTTGAAGAAATCTGAGTCCTTTTGTAAAAGTATTTGTTACACAAGGTATAAACGGACCCTTCACGAAGCCGTCAACCAAGCATTAGGTACATCAAACTAAGTAATCCGACGCAAAAATTATTGCTGGGAAACGATTTTTTTTTTTGGGGTGATAAATCACTTTTTACGGTAAAACTTTATGTAACACACTCAAAACATTGTGCTGATCGATGCATTGAATAGTACGGGGGTCATGGAGGAATTTAAAGTAAAGTTATAACCTTGAAAACCAGTGTTTAAAAAAAAAACTTTTGAAAAATTGGAACTTTGACCACCAATAATTCTGTAACTAGAAGGTTCCCAGGTATGCTCCAGAAGAAAAAAAAGATCGCAATGACGGGGAGAACAAGTGCCTTTCGGCTTCGTTAAGGGTCTATTTACACTCTTTATGTATTGTATAGACTTATAGAGGATGTATGGAGTAACTGCTTATCTGAGATCCGCAGCCGCTGGATCACGGCTTGCTTAGACTAGAGTCAGTGTTTCGTCCTACTGACTACGTGTTACAATTAACAAAGATCTAAAAATGACAGTCAGAATCAATATCTAACCGTGCTTTCTAAGCCACGGAGAATTTTTAATATTTAATCAATGGTCATCCATCCACGGACCCCCTCAGCAACCTTCAATCGACATAGTTTACAAAGATGATGAACACAGAAGGCATACCATAACATCGCGGGCCTGGAACACAAAGGGCAAAGAAGGAACATGGATGGGTTTTAGTCAGTAAATGTCTGACACTCCCTCCCACTCCGTCCAGAGCGGGGGGGGGGATTATTTGATGATTTTCCATCCAAAAAAAGGCATACCATAACATTAGTGATTACCGTCCGTTCACACAAATCCGCTGCATCGCTCTACCGCAGTCGTCACAATCTGTCCAGGCGTACGTATGCTAATATGAAAACAACAATAACTCACTAGGTGTCCCGTGGGGGAGTCACATGGCTGGCTATGTGAGCCGACACGTGGACTTACTCATGAATTGTCACATTGGCAGCAAATCCTGTAGCTTCATAATTAATCATTAGGATTATTGTTTTGCGGATTTAGGTCGTGAGCGTGGATATATTTATGAATTAATCTGGCCCGGAAGTCTCAACTTGTGGACTACGAACCCAGTTTGGCCGAAGCAAAGGAGAACGAGACGCGGAGATGGCCGGTGGAGCAAGGCTTTGACCGAGTGGTGGCAAGGTAACCCAGGCCGTCCTAAAGATCGTTGGGTTGACAATATCGTCAAAGTCTTGGGAAGAACTGGGACGTGTGGCAGAAAAAGGGGGAGGCCTGTACCCAGCAGTGGGTGATTCCGGGCTGATATAATGATGAAGATGATGAAGTAGAACGAAGAAGTGAGTTTTTTTTTTGTGTGCAATAAAGTGTATGAATTAGGGAACCTGCTCAGGTGGAGGTCTTTAAGAGATTCTGGAATCGATTGGAAACGCTACATTAGTAGCCGTATGCTGTCGACTCAATTTAGATTGCTATCGACAGGCTACGATGAAGGAGTTAGGAGCAACTTGGTGCTTACCTTCTAAGGTCACTGCATCAAGTTATATCTTTAAAATGTGTGCCAACAGCCATGTGTCTAAGAGCAGATAGCAACACATCTGCAGAAGCGCGATGGAAATATCGGCTTGTAAAGTTTACGCTTGTAATGCTCTCAAAATGACCAATGCAGATATGTGTCATCCGGCCGAAATTACCTAAAATAATATTCATAGAAAACATAAAATGTGGAATTGTCATTGCTTAATTTTGTGACTTTGGTATCGCAGAACTCCGGAAAAGAAGACGATGTACTAAAATAACATAAGAGCTGTACCTAATAGTACACCCACATTTCGCCAGCAATTTTAAATTCCCATGTAAGAGGGGACGAGCCTATTGCTATCAACCGGGCACAGATCTAGATTCCGTGGCTGCTACCGAGAAATTCCTGATGGAATAACCTAATAACACTTTGCCCGAACCGGGAATCGAACCCAGGACATCTTGCTGAGCAGTTATGCTTGCGACCACCGGACTAACGAGAGTACTGTTTAAAAAATGGATAACAAATGACTGGGTAATGACAATGAACAATGAGTAAGACACAAGAAGTCAGCTTCGATGCCCATTTTAAGACTAACTGACAATATTTTTACCAGGACATGAACTACCACGAACTTAAGCCACAGGAAAAAACGTTTTTCAAAACGTGAAAAGAAAACATCCATACTAATATTATAAATGCGAAAGTAGCTGTTTGTTACCTATTCACGACTAAACGGCTGATCGGATCAACTTGAAATTTTTCATATACGTTGTCAGGTGTACAGAAACGGACATAGGGTACCTTTCATCCCGAAAAAAAGTACTGTTCCCGAGAAAAACAAGAATAACGTCCTTATGATAGTAGATGGCGCCACGTGTCTTTCGAATCATGATTGAATTTTATTATTACAAGCAGAATACAGCCTGAATTGATTGTCAAATTCTAAATTAAAGCGAGCGAAACCGCAGGCGAAATCTAGTTTTACATAAACCTTAATGGTGGAAGTATACAGACACCAATCTGTTACCGCACAGGCTTAATAGAATCTACAAAGAAAAGTATCAGACATTGTTGAAAGTGCTTTCAAGTGTTGCCCACGCAACTCGTGCGCCTGGAATTTCACTGACTACACTCGAAAAGAGCCTGTCTAGACGATTATAATAACATCTATACATATAAAATTCAAAGTCCTGACTGACTGACTGACTGAGATATCAACGCACAGCCCAAACCGCTGGTCCTAGAGACATGAAATTTGGAGGGTGTATTCTTTGTGAAGGGTAGGTATCCACTAAGAAAGGGTTTTTCGAAATTCCACCCCTAAGAGGGTGAAATGGGGTGATGAATTTTCTATGAAACTTTTTATTCTCGCAGTCGATTGACTTGACAATTTGTGTACATACTCTTCAGAAAAAATTATGAGATACGTGTATCACAGTTTTTCCAAAATCATCCCCCAATTTAAAAATGTAATGTCTTGATTGGCTGACTGATATAGCAACGCACAGCCCAATCCGCTGGTTCTAGAGACATGAAATTTGGAGCGTGTATTCTTTGTAAAGAGTAGGTATTCACTAAGAAAGGGTTTTTCGAAATTCCACCCCTAAGAGGGTGAAATGGGGTGTTGAATTTTATATGATTTTTTTTTATTCTCGCAGTCGATTGACTTGACAATTTGTGTACATACTCTTCAAATAAAATTATGAGATACACGTATCACAGTTTTTCCAAAATCATCCCCCAATTTAAGAATTCAATGTCGACTGGCTGACTGAAACATCAATGCATAGCCCAATCGGCTGGTCCTAGAGACATGAAATTTGGAGGGTGTATTCTTTGTGAAGGGTAAGTATCCACTAAGAAAGGGTTTTTCGAAATTCCACCCCTAAGAGGGTGAAATGGGGTGTTGAATTTTCTATGAAACTTTATATTCTCGCAGTCGATTGACTTGACAATTTGTGTACATACTATTCAGATAAAATTATGAGATACGTATATCACAGTTTTTCCAAAATCATCCCCCAATTTAAAAATTCAATGTCGTGATTGGCTGACTGATATATCAACGCAAAGCCCAATCCGCTGGTTCTAGAGACATGAAATTTGGAGCGTGTATTCTTTGTAAAGAGTAGGCATTCACTAAGAAAGGGTTTTTCGAAATTCCACCCCTAAGAGGGTGAAATGGGGTGCTGAATTTTCTATGAAACTTTTTATTCTCGCAGTCGATTGACTTGAAAATTTGTGTACATACTTTTCAGATAAAATTATGAAATACATGTATCACAGTTTTTCCAAAATCATCCCCCAATTTGAAAATGTAATGTCTTGATTGGCTGACTGATATATCAACGCACAGCCCAATCCGCTGGTTCTAGAGACATGAAATTTGGAGCGTGTATTTTTTGTAAAGAGTAGGTATTCACTAAGAAAGGGTTTTTCGAAATTCCACCCCTAAAAGGGTGAAATGGGGTGTTGAATTTTCTATGAAACTTTATATTCTCTCAGTCGATCGACTTGACAATTTGTGTACATACTCTTCAAATAAAATTATGAGATACGTGTATCACAGTTTTTCCAAATCATCCCCTAATTTAAAAATTCAACGTCTTGACTGGCTGACTGATATATCAACGCACAGCCCAATCCGCTGGTTCTAGAGACATGAAATTTGGATTGTGCGTTCTTTGTGAAGAGTAGGTATCTGCTAAGAAACAGTTTTTTAAAATTCCACCTTTAAGAGGGTGAAATGGGGTGTTGAATATTCAAAGAAACTTTTTATTCTGCGAGTCGATTGACTTGTACATTTGTATACATACTTCTCAGTTAAAATTATGAGATACGTGTATCACAGATTTTTCCAAAATCATCCCCCAATTTAAAATTCAATGTCCTGTCTGGCTGACTGATATATCAACGCACAGCCAAAACCATAGGTCCTAGAGACATGAAATTTGGAGGGTGTATTCTTTGTGAAGATTAGGTATCCACTAACAAAAGGTTTTTCGAAATTCCACCCCTAAGAGGGTGAAATGGGGTGTTGAATTTTCTATGAAACTTTATATTCTCTCAGTCGATCGACTTGACAATTTGTGTACATACTCTTCAAATAAAATTATGAGATACGTGTATCACAGCTTTTCCAAAATCATCCCCCAATTTAAGAATTCAATATCTTGACTGGCTGACTGATATATCAACGCACAGCCCAATCGTCTGGTTCTAAAGACATGAAATTTGGAGGGTGCATTCTTTGTGAAGAGTAAGTATCCATTAAGAAACAGTTTTTTTTAATTCCACCCCTAAGAGGGTGAAATGGGGTGTTGAATATTCTGTGAAACTTTTAGTTCTCTGAGTCGATTGACTTGAAAATTTGTATACATACTTTTCAAATTAAAATTATGAGATACGTGTATCACAGTTTTTTCCAAAATCAAAATCATCCCCCAACAGAGTCAAATAGGTTCGAAGCCCTATTTGACTCTGTTGGGGGATGATTTTGATTCACGTAGACGGGCGCAGGGCGCGGGAGTATTTACCTATTAAGTAAGTAGGTAGGATTTTTCTGAGGTAGACGTCTATAAATATGGTTTATTCCACAGATGTTCGCGTTGGCTCGTGATACGCGACATTGATATTAAATATTATGTAAAAGTTTACTGTCTATAAATAGATTCCTAATTCATCATTTTATTGTTGTCACCGGTGTCCAATCTCAAACCAAGGTATCATATTTCACGTTCAAATGTAATTTAATTGATATTACTATGAACGAATGTTTGCAAGTTATAAGCAAGTACATGTAAATCTATGTATGTACTATACGTACATAGATTACTTATTATCCCAGAAGTAAGATCCCGTGGGCAATTCTCGAACTCCACGCGGGCGAAGCCGCGGGCATAAGCTAGTTGTAAAATAGAATCAATATTCAAAATGGTTTTGATGTGTGAATTTTATCAGTTGTTTTCGCAAAATCACTATTGTGGCTATAACTATGTTAGTCTTCTTCAGTGAGTGTCATCATCTGCCTAGCCTTTTTCCCAACTATGTTGGGTCGGCTTCCAGTCTAACCGGATGCAGTTGAATACCAATATTTTACTTGGAGCGACTGCCTATCTGAATTCCACAACCCAGTTAGTACTGAGTAATACGATACCCCTTGGTAAGACTGGTTGTCAGACTTTCGAGCCACTGGCTACAAGACTGTCAAAGATATACAAACGACAGGCGGGAATAACTAATAACAGCCGCTCGAGTCGATCTTCAGGTTAAGCCGTGCTTGCCTAGGTTGGCCTGTGGATGGGTGATCACCCATTATATACCGAGTTTCCTCCGTGCCTCGGAAAAAAACGTTAAGCCGTTGGTCCCGGTTGTTATTTATAGATATTTTGGCAGTCGTTACAGGTAGTCAGTGGCCTGTAAGTCTGACAACCAGTCTTAGCAAGGGGTATAGTACCCAGTACTTATTGGGATGTGGAGGTCAGATAGGTAGTCGCTCCAAGTAAAATACTGGTATTAAGCTGAATCCGGTGAGACTGGAATCCGACCCTAATATAGTTGGGAAAAGGCTTGGCAGATGATGACAATTCTGCGACGTCTTATAATGAAAGAGCTGAAAAGAGGATTTCCAAAACATTCTTCATTCACAATCACAAACACTGCATTTTAAAGTCTTACATAAACAGAACAAAAATACAATGTGCTGATTTCCATTTTCAAGGCAACAATCTAGAAACTTTCCTAATTTCTACTGGACACCAGCTAGTTCGAAAATATCTTGTCCCACTTTCGTATAAGGTCTAATCTAAAACAGTCGCGGCGTTACAATGGATGTCGCTCAATTTTCATTAATATCCTCTCTGGTTAGGTTAAGCGGTTTTCTGTGTTCTGTACAGTCCGAAAATAAGCTGGATTCGCTGAATGCAGCGCTAGATATGGTTCAGACGTCAGTAATGATTAAAACTGTCGCGAATTGCATTTAAATTGCAGCGCTTTTATCAAGCGCTTTTAGAACTGTTTGTGTTGGACTTTGTGATTACTTTGTTTTGATTCGGTTGTATAGATATTTACCAAGTATCTTTAGGCAGATTGTAGGCCTATGAAGTAGGTTTGTGTTATGAAAAACCATCTTTTTAAAAGCATAGAAAGTATTTCATTATTTGAAATATGGTTCATTTGAAATATAAGTGTTATTTTGCTATCATAAATTGATAGCAGAATTACCTAATTAAGTATGATCGAAGTCTTTTTCGTTGAATTACTTAATTAAGTGTGATTTTTTAAAACACACAACATTGTAGTATTTTCGTTATGTATCCTCTTTCCTCCACGTAGCTTCCACATATTGTTCGCCAAAAAACAACGCAAAAACCAAAAAAAGACCAAAAAAAGTTTAAACGGACGGACCAAATTACGTATTAACACGACAAGAAAAAAATGCAAAAAAACGAGAACACCTACCTACCTTACCCAACTCGACCTTGCATTAAACCGAACCCCTAACCCAAAACTCTAAAATAAAAGGCCAATAGGTTTAAGGGTCATTCGGAGCTAAGTGCTTGTGACATTTTAGCGTGTGCATAATTGGGAGTGGAACTGACGTCGCCCCCCTCGGGGGGTGGAAGCGTCAGTGCCGACGTGTCAAGTCTGGTACTGAATAATATATGGGCAGCGAACCGGATGGCTTTGCCACTTAGCGGTGCTTGAATAATGGATGCAGCAGCTATGGAGACGGCGCTGTTTGCATAGCTGGCATGGAAAGTTTGTGGGGTTATGGTATGTGAGATATGGAAAATTATGAAGGTCTTTTGTGGGGTGTAGTTTATTCAGGTGAAGAGTTTGTATATAATCTTTTTTTTTTCTCATCTGCAAAACTGCACTGTAATTTTTGAAAGCTACATTTTTGAGCAAAACCATAAAATAAAATCGAAACGGAAATAACACCTAAATACATACATTCCAAAAATAAATATCTAAATACTTTAGAAATTGAAAGAAGTTGAATCTTCAACCTATTGAATACGATCCATCTCCGAAGACTCAGCGTCCTCAGCAACCACTGAACTCTTCTGGGTCTAAAGAGATAAATTATGGTATCTTCAGAGTATTTATTATCATCTGCCTAGCCTAAGTTGGGATCGGCTTCGAGTCTAACGGGATGCAGGTGATACCAGTATTTTACATGGAGAGACTACCTATCTGACCTTCACAACCCAGTTAATACTGGGTGATACGATACCCCTTGGTAAGACTGGTTGTTGGACTTTCGGGTCACTGACTATCTGTAACAACTGTCAAAGATCTGCAATTGACAGGTATCTCAGAGCAATGCTGTACAGTAATGTTACGCTTAATTTTCAGCTCAAAAAAAGTCTTCCACAATAAAATTCACCATCAATCAACCAACTCAACTGCCCCCCTCAAATATCACCACCACGATAATTACAAACCCATTTTTCTATTCATTCATCGCTTAAAAACTTCATTATTCAGGACCGTGGCAAAGAGTATTAAAAACGAATAACTCAGCGCGCATGCGTGACGTCGCGTCGCCTGCGTGTGCGCAGGTGTCCCGCCGGATGCGGCTGAAACGAGGGGGGTGGCGGGGTGCAAGAGAGAGGGGCCCAGAGGAACTGAGGGTGCTCACTCCGTGTCGCATGTCGGATTTCATTGTGTTTTTTGTTTTCTTTCCTGTAGGAGTGTGGGGTATCGAAAGATTTGTTTGAGTTTAACGTACTGGAATGTTTTGGGTTGTAAATTGTATTTAATATGGGTTCTATCTTTATATTGCTTTATAAAATTAAAGTGCTCTCAAAACAAGAGCAAAAACTTGAAGCTAGGGGTTAGATTTCTCAATCACCAACCGCTCAATATTTTTTTCAAAACAAACTAAATATTTTCGGCGCATGTCATCTTCAATAAACAACACTGTTCATAGATGATGGTCTTCTATTAAGCACTTGGTCGTTTAAAAAAAACAAATATAAGCTCAATAACCAGTGATAGCCTAGTGGTATGACCGTTGGACTGCCAGGTCTCGAGTTCGAATCCAAGACACGCACCTCTAATTATTCGGATTCATGTGCATATTGTATAATTATCACTTCGGTGAAGGAAAACATTGTGAGGAAACCAGCATGCCTGAGAGATATTTCTCGGTGGCATGTAAAGACAAGTCAGAGGGCCGTGGGCAGCATAAAAACTGTGATACCAGGTTAGGCATTGACCTCGCGAAAAAAAACTTATTCGAAATAATAAATTCTAATATTCATACAAACATTTCTTATGAAACTCTTCTCGTTTACACCGTCATTCCTAATTCCGTCAAGGATTCAAAAAAAAAATCCTATTACACCTGAAAACTAAATACAACGTAAGACCTATATATAAGAACCTTTTCTTGGGAAACTTCAATACATAATGGCCGTCGCTATTAGGGACAATTACCCGTGGTAAACTTTCTTGTACTAGTGTATTCAAAGGCTTTAATTACAGGCTGCGAACAAATATGGTCATTATCGACTACTGGAAGGCAACATTTAGAATGCCGTTTTGCTTTGACATCAATACTGTGATTATACTTGAGAAAATTTACACGTGTAGTTTATAATGACGTTTGATGTGTCGTTTTGCACTTCTCTTTGTTGTAAAATGTTAGTTACCTGTTCTAGTTTTATTTTTCTTTAAGGACTATTTCATGTAAGAAAAAAAACTTTTTTGCAAAAAAAATAACCGTCTTCCAAAAAAAAACACAAAAAAGTGGAAAATAACTTTACTTTCGGAAGTCGGTGACTTTTGTATGTTTCATTGACTTTTTACACTTAAATCGTACTAGTAATCAAGGAGAAATCTGCTGGATGCTGGTGGAGTACATAATTTCTTCCTTTTTTAGAAGTCGGTTAAAAACATGCAGGTCAAATAAGTACACTAAATGCGTTTTGCGGTAAACTTAGTGAAAAAATAATTTTGTCTCTGTTATTTTCAAAAGATTTACAGATTGTTTTGGTATCAAATTATAAGGCCCACGAAAACTTTTTTCTATTCGAGATTCAGAGTAGTAATGTTTTTTTAAACTAAAATCAAGACCATTCCTTTAAGTTAACGAAAAAATAACAGCAAAAACTACACCTCAGAACTTTAACAAAATGAGTTTCAGTCGCCCGATGCGCCGGCGCCGGTTTTCGTGGAGGGTGCGAGACAACGACGAAATAATGAACCCGCCATGACAATTGATTCGAAACATGTTTGACGAAATTATATGCTTTGTCAATACGTCCATTTCTTTGGAAATTTTATCACCTTTATTTTCCATATAATAAGGGATAAATATCTGACTGAAAAGTTGTGTGGTAATCGGTCGGTGCTATGGGCATGTGACGCCGAGGAATTTGAGATGATTATTAATAGAGAAGTATGGAAGAAGAAGACATACTACGCTGACCCCAAAATAAATTGGGATAAAGACAGGAGAATGATGATGATGATGATGAAATGGCGAATGTGAATGTGGAACCACATCCGTCTCTGTTCCCTTAAACATGCAGACAAAGTGATCTCTGCGCTGCCACCGTCGAAACCGCTGTGGAAGATTTGGGAGAAAAATATTTAAAATACCGACGAGCCAGCGACATGAAGAAGAAGAGTTATCTCTTATTCTTGAGCTTGGTAAATAAAAAAATAATCAAATAGAATGATTTCAAATGCTCACGGTTTTATAAATACCTATATATCGACATCACCAAGCATAGCCCTTTCCCAACTGTGTTGGGGACGGCTTCCAATCTAACCGGATGACTAGCATTTTACATGGAACGAATGCCTATCTGACCTCCACAACCCAGTTAGTACTGGGAAATACGATACCCCTTGGTAAGACTGGTTGTCAGACTTTCGGGCCACTGACTACCTGTAACGATTAGACCTATCGATATTAAAAAAATATGTAATTATGTTTGAAATGTTTTCTCTGACACCAAAACTATCTATTCAAAAACTTTTACTGTTAAATATTGAAGTAGTTTTGTAGCTCATTCACCTGTAGAAAATAATTCAGAAAGATTCCTGGAAAATCTATGAAAGCTTTCAAAAATAATAATTGATTAGTTAACTTAAATTCTAATCAACTAATCTAGAGGATTAATCGTTCTATTTACTACGTAGGTGATTTATTAATATAATTGCTTCGGGTTCGCTCATATCAATTAAATCAAGGCTGAAGTCAACCTGAAAATTAAGGTCAATTAGGTACCGGGACCGTTTCACGGCGGATGTTTTAAGGGTAGTTACACACACATCGCAAACGCACGGGTCGATGACCGGGCCGTATTTTTTGTGCTCACCGGCTGCGTTCGCTTCCTGTCACAAATTCTTTTTTTTTCTGTAGTAACACCGTTACAGGACGGTGTTGTTATTGTTTTGCAGATGACTGTGACGTCATCTTAAAAAAACGATACGTATTTTCCTAAAAGTCTTCAAAAAGTAAAAAAGTGAGTACAAAGACCGATTAAAATGTACTTACTTAATGAAATTATTAAATCTGTCTGAAGGAGACTTAATAAAATGCTTAAAAGTTTTGTGTTTAGATACAGATTAGTATTTACTTTAACAGAAGTACCTACTTAATTACATTGTCTGTTGAAATAGTTCATAGTTTTTAAACCAGATAATCCTTGAAACTTTTTATAGAAAAGACTTTTTATTAAGAGGGTGCAATCAGAAAGTTGGCAACATCGCGGATAGCTGTCAAATGCTTCACTGTATTCATTAATTTATCAATATAACTAAAATCAAATATGATAAATATCGCACTACAGGTCACTTAAATATAGATTATAAACTGCAATAAAAATGTCGGAATCAGCTTTCTGATAGCACCTTTTCAGTGGGAATATAACTAATCTTTAAAACAATCAAATATAATTTAAAAATGGTGGTTAGGCAATCAATCGATTCGTATATACTGGCTGTCTATACATTATACTGATACATCCCCTGATTGTCATAAGTTCACCCCTTGGTATAACAAAACAAACTTATAGATAGACAGATAGATAGTTAGATAAATCATTTATTTAGGGCACACAAAAGACATAGCACAACACACAGAAGCACAATTAAATAATACAATTACACGACTATATAACTATATAAAAACAAGGTGCAAATATACAAAAAGAAAAACATATTGACGAAAGAAGTATAGTAACACCATGGCATACTTCAAATCAAATAACGAGTATCATCACTGCTACTTGCTAAAAATATCAAATCCCTGATCATACGTACAGCATAAATCAGTAAGTCCTCACCAGCGCTTCACAAAAATCAATAAACCACTCCCACACAACGCCATGGATACCTCGACCTACCACAATTCAGTATACATCGCCATCGGAGCATTAACTCCACATCTCAATTACCCATTCGGCTGTACTGCACTTGCTAATTCAAATTGACAGATCAGGCCAGACTAAAATACCTTTGCCCGTCTGGGGGGGTGGGCCGTAGAATGGGGAGTGCACACCCCCCCTTTAGTTCTTTGTTTACATCCCAGATTCGTAGCTCACTGTTGTCATAATGATTTTTGACAGTGCAGCTTTTAAGCTTTGTATTTTTTATTGTTCGTAGTTGATTTTATGTTTCAATTTTTGAGGATATTGTTTTTGTTTGGTTTTGAAAATAGTCGTTGAACATTATGTTCAACTGCGATCTGTCATGGTTATAATGTTTTGGTAAATATAAGTTCCCGAGTCCAAACTTTTCCCAACTATGTTGGGGTCGACTTCTAGTCTGACCGGATGCAGTTGAATACCAATATTTTATATGGAGCGACTGCCTATCTGACCTCCATAACCCATTTAGTACTATGTTATACAATACTTTGGATAACGCTAGTTGTCAGTCTTTCGGGCCACTGACCTGTAACGACTGTCAAATATCTACAAATGACAGCCGGGGCCAAGGGCTTAATGTGCTTTCTGTGCACGGAGGAAACTTGGTATGTAATGGGTGGACACCCATCCACGGACATCGAAGGCAAGAGCGGCTTAACCTTAAGATCGACCCCGAGTGTCTGTTATTATTTAACCACGAGCTCCTCTGAAAAATATTCAAACGTTCAAAATATTATATATTTGTAAACCTTCTTAATAACCCAAACATCAAGTCCTGTAATTAAAAACGTTTATAATCTTGTCGCTATCTGATATCAGCAACTATCAATAAAGACAAACACTATAATATTTTGACAGATTGACACTGAGATTAGATTGCGAAACTTTTTTAATAATACGGGATTACCCGCTTTGTATGCTTTCATTATCTCCTTATTGTGTACCTGATACTTTTCTGTCGAAAAATATCTACTTCTCAGGCCCGTAAACATCGCTATAAGAAAAATTTAAACTGTCACTTACGGGATATCTTCCTTGATTGTTCATTATTTTGCGCTCCCGATATTTCGACGCTGCCGTTGTTGCAAGTGCCATGACGATGTGTGTAAGTGACAGTATAAGTTTAGTTGTAACCGTGAAAGATTTAATATATATAAGAAAACGCTATAAGAAAACCAAGATTAAGATGACATTTTCAGCGAAGATGTGACGGAAAAGTCAATAATATTATAATAAACGTTGCTGAAATACGAAACTCTTTGGAATCGATTATAACCCGAGCCGTTACAGTAATACCAAACTATTTGACAATGATGGGTTAGATTCCCGGGTCGGGCAAAGTGTTATTAGCTGCCACGGAGTCTGTATTTATGCACGGTTGATGGCAATAGGCTCGCCTCCAATTATAACTTAGGTACATTTCTGTCTAACCCTTTGGGGATTATGAGGCGTGATGTTATGTATGTTGAAAATGATTACCTCTTATGTAGGACCTAAGGTTTTTCTTAGAAACCAAAAAAAGACATTGTAGATAATAATCATTCTAAAATAAGGACTTCCTATAAAGCCTACTCGTATTAAACCTCTTCACAGTAATTTATCGAAGAAAGAGGCAAATCATAGACTTGTCGCGAAAATTAGTAGGCACACATTGTAAGGGCTCACGATAAACCGTTATAAGAAAAGCGCTTACTTAGGGTTACAATCACCGGTTTTTGCAGCTGCGCTTTTGTAAGGAGGGGTTAGACAGGGTATCATTTTACAGTACAGAAGTAGGTCGCTTTAATGTTTGAGGAATTGATCGAGTGATACTGGAATTGGAAAAGAAATGACAGTTGTAGAATCAGGCGTTACTTTGTAGAAATCCATAATTTTAAATGTGTCATTAAAGACAGGACTGGTTTGAGTGTATGGCATGCTAGTTATTATTGCTTTTCCGGCATGGGCATATTTTTGGGGGCACGAGGGCGTTGCTGCATCCTGCATCCTGCATCTTTATCGCGGAATTAATACTAAATATTTTGCATAACATTTTACATATAGTGGATAATATATGGATGATATGGCAAGAAAGGGTGTCTGATGAGATGACGAGTAATAGAATAGAGAACACATCACCTCATTTCTAGCCATATCATCCTTCACACAGTCCACCCATCGTTTCTTTGCTCTTCCTCTACTCTTATAGCCATCCACATTCATACTCAAAACTTTCCTCACGACACTCTTATGGAAATAATTATTAAAAAAATGTGAAAAGCTTCTACTATATACTTTTTCGTTAATAAATCTGACTTCATAAGTATTACTTGATAACTCAATATAAAGTTAGGAACAAACCTTATAAACAAGTTTAAACTTTTATGAAGTTCTCGTTTTATAAAAACCAATTTCCTACTTTTACGCAACTTCTAGATTCATCGACTGGAATTATTTGCTTGAACAATATTCTATTGTAGGCGCGTAGCAGAGAGCTACGAAAGTAAGAAATTGCTTGATAAGTTACCGTTGTTAAAGGTTTGAAAAAACATAAAAATAATAAAGAAAACCCTTCAAGAACCTTCTATAAAGGGTAGTTATGAGATTAATATGTTACAGATAGAAGTAAACAGCCATTTAACTTAGAGGTCACGCGTTAGGGTGGCCCTACGGCTCAGAGCTACGCCGCCCCGCTGCGCCGGAGTGGACCGCATCTCGCGCCGCGTAGCGCTTACTCCCGCGAGCAAAATCCTCACAATCAATGTATAAATAATCGTTTACCAATGCGTCCGAAAACACGCAAACCACCGGCCGTAGTACGATATTTCAGGAAGGTATTCCCCCGTCCGTCAGACGAAACTTCAGCACATCCTATTTATAAGCGTCTATGTATAAATTCACTAAAAGTTAACACCACAACACACGTAACGAATATAAACTCGGAAAAGCCTCTATTAATAATCGACCGACTGACTTTGCTACCAAAAATAATAGTCTAATTGTGAAAAGTTTATGCGCGATGGGTCGTGGACCGAGGCTATCTTGGGGCGGCTAAACTTAGTGGTGCGTGCGAGCCAGATGGTAAAATTAGTGAGACGCCGTCTGCTGCTCCTCATGACGCCAGCGCAGCGTCCGCGTCCATTCACTCACCTCCCGCCACCTCCCGCCACCCATCGCGACCGATACGTAAGTAACTGCCAAACTTATGACATTCCATTTACGAATTGGCCGCCATGTTGCCAGGTCGGCCATCTTAATGTCGCTCATTTATAATCCGGTATCACTCACCAGTGATGAATTTCGTGTGATGCACTGTTTTACGCGGTGCATCCAACCCAATTGTGGCAGTCTTTTTCGCTGGCGTTTTGGCTGAATCTGCCAGTGTTCCTGGCATCCTTACCATACGATTATAACCCTTCTTTTTGTTCATTTAAATTGTAAAACGTGTGCACTTACAGGTTGTACTCATTATTTCATAAAGGAAATCTGTATTTGACAATTGTTTAATAAAATACTGCCTGCGTTTTAACATTTTTTTTAATTTTTTCAGATTGCTATCATAACCAGGTCCATATATTTTATTCCCACCTAACAATCTGTGTTCCAAATAAAAATTCATTTTACGAGTGCTCATAAACATAAAAACGTGTTTGATGCCTTAATTTGTTTCTGTGTTATCAAAGTATCACGTTTTTTTATATAAAAACATTTACTTTGATATAAATAAATATAAAACTTTCTAAGCTACTTAAATAAAAGTTTATAGCAGCTCTACAGTATGGGCGTGAAAATTGACAGGAGTTTTTTTTAAACTTTTCTTATTTTCACCATACATGCAGAAAATTTTATAGAAATTTATTGAAGCAACACGTGAAAGTAGATTCACTCGAATTTCAGGCCCTATTGAGTTTTGAAGCCTTTGACCCGGCGAAATGTGATGGAGCGGCAAATCAAAGGGTTTTTCAGGGGCTTTTGTTTTCAGCGGCCCATTAATGACGGGATAATTATATGAAATGTCCACTGGCCACAGTTTTGCCATTTTTTGTGGCCTTTTTAATAAGGTACTTTGTGTTTGAGTTGACCTCACGCTTAATTTCTTTGTGGTTGACCAGTTTACTACACGTGTAGAAGGAGGAAAAATGAAAGTAAAATTTTTGTTTAAAAATATGTTCGAAATAAGATTATAAATAAGCAGAAATATAATGTAAAACAGTTGTTATGAGGACTCAATATGTGTTATTTATTTCGGGAACATTCTTAATTAAATAGTGAAAATATTTGTAATATTTTGCACTTTTTTGTAAGTGAAGTGAGATATCGACGACGTATTACCAATAATATCTCCTATCTTAAAAATTGCAAACTTTACAGGAAACCAAAAATGCGTTTTATTTAAAATAAAAATGTGGCTGATGAAATAATATCTGTATGAATAAAAATAATAAATGATTTTTATATTGTTTTATATTAGAATATTTAAAAATGTAAATAATATGTATATAAATGAATAAACGAAAAAATAATAAGTAAAATAACACCTAAACTGTAGTTTTGTATATTTTCAGGCCGCCTGCCACCTATTTTTTGATAAACATGGCTTGTCATTAAAAAATACTTGCATAGTTTTATAATAATCAAAAATTGTACAATAATAGTTTTTAGAATATACGCACATAATATTTTTATATAATTACATAGGAGGTAAAGATAGTAAGTAATCGCAGCAACATTGGTGTAAAATATTGAGTTAGGAGATTTTGCCAGTACATGTGTAATTGTACTCTACGTTACTTGCCATAAAAAACTAAAAAACGACAGAAACAAAGTTAGGTAGGTTACTTCATCACCGATATCTATCTTGAGTCATTGAATAACTTACTACTAACTAAAATTGCCTCTTCAAATGATTTACAATAGTCTTCAATTTTATGTAAAGACAACCGTACGCTGTTTTAAGCTTTCACGGTTTACAACTAAATACTGCACTTACGGGATATTTTCCGTGATTGTTCATTATTTTGAGCTACCAATATAAAAAAAAATAATGAACAATCACGGAAGATATCCCGTAAGTGACAGTATAAGTTTTGACAAACTTATGGTTCCTAAAGATACAAATGAAAAACTGTGACCTCGGAACTTTTCAGGAAAATTACTGAAAAACAACAATTCTTTGTTACAGTTTCTCAATTCCTAATATCCGTAGCATTATGACGATCATTTAGTTCGACTCATATGTGTTTTTACGCTATTGAATCCTTGAAATCGTTTCTATAAATAAAACTGGCAACTTTCCAAGTATAGAGTGATGTTAATAAAATGTATGAGATTTGGGCGAGCCGGTCAAAAAACTTGTGTAAACTCTGTCTTTTTACATTGTTGCTAATCGGAGAATGGATGGAATTAATAGGTATTATTTTTCTTAAGTCTTCTGCGAGTATATTCAAAAATGTCAGGTGCGTAGTACTCACAACCGGCGTGTGTTTGCAAAGAGATTTAATAGACTTGCAGAGCGGACATTGGAAATATTTTCATACAATTTTTTTTTTCCGAATATTTTCGATTTTGACACGCGAATGCTACCTGACAAGCGGGCGTATGACGCTAGACAGACCGACTTGTTACCAGTAACAAGTATTGGATTACGATTTTCTTCGTCTTGTCCTGTCAATCGCTCGTTAATGTATTTGAATGTCTATGTGTGTTTGTGATCAGAGCAAAGGGCGTATGAAATGATATCGCTAACGTTCCGTGGTTCCTGCTTACCGCACTGAGGAACAGGTGTGAGTTTATATACAATGTCGCCCATGCGCATGTGACCGCCCGTAATTTTCTGAATATTCATGAAGAAATGTCGAAAATAAACTTTAAAAAGGGGGGTCTATCTACAACATTTTTCATGATATTCAATTTTGAATTTTTTAAGTATAGTTTGTAGATTTGCTTTCTATTTTTTGACAAATCTCTGGAGTTTATGGGTCGATTTGGATTATGTTTATTATTTCTAAAAGCTTATGAGTTATTTTAACAGGTTAATTAACATTTTTACTAAAAATTATCGATGACGAAAAAAAAAAACGGAATCGAAGTCATTTTTTCGATGAAAAATTGTGTATTTATTTTGAAAAAACTAGTGTAGGTCCATAAATTATCCCGATAGGACGACTTTTTTAATCATTATTTGTAATCTACTACATAACAGCTACAAATTCACAGAACATTGTTGATACCTATCTTTAAAGAAAAAACAAGGGCGGGTATAACAAATCATCGCAATCTTCATGTGTGGGCCACTGAAAATCCACACGTCATTAGGGAAACAACTTTCCAGACTCAATTTTCCATAAATGTATGGGCTGGAATGATTGACGGTGAACTTATTGGCCCTTTCGTGTTACCAAACAGACTAGATCAACACGCGTTTTTAGATTTTATAGTCAATACGTTGCCGTTGCTTTTGGAGGAAGTACCGCTGGAAAAAAGAAGGCGGATGTATCTGCAATTAGATGGCTCCAGCACACTTCGCACGACTAGTTCGTGATTATTTAAATCAAAATTATCCGTGGCGGATTGGCAGAGGAGGTGCCATTGCTTGGCCGCCGCGATCTCCCGACCTTACACCCTTAGATTTTTATCTTTGGGGCTACATGAAACAAAAAGTGTATGCCGTGCCCTTCGAAAGCCGCGAGCAATTAACGGCTAGGATTTTTGCTGCTGCTGCGGAAATAAAAGAAAACCGTGAAAAATTACGTCGTACAATCAAAAGTGTTCCATGAGGGCTTTGGTTTGTTTACAGGAGGGTGGGGCCATTTCGAAAATCTAATTAATTAAAATTCTTGTATTTTTTATTTTTTTTTGTAAAAATCTGGCTATTGCTTGTTTGTTTTTAATTCCATTATCATCCTCATTATTAGTTTAACCTTTTAGTACTCACTGCTAAGAGCAACATTCAATTGACTTTCACATTATCTTTTCCTAAATTTGACTCATCAGAGTTTTAAGAGTTTTACCTTGGATTTAGTTACAGTTAGGTATCAATAATGTTCTGTGAATTTGTAGCTGTTATAGAGTAGATTACAAATGATGATTAAAAAAGTCGTCCTATCGGGATAATTTATGGACCTACACTAGTTTTTTCAAAATAAATACACAATTTTTCACCGAAAAAATGACTTCGATTCCGTTTTTTTTTCGTCGTCGATAATTTTTAGTAAAAATGTTAATAAACCTGTTAAAATAACTCATAAGCTTTTAGAAATAATAAACAGAATCCAAATCGACCCATAAACTTCGGAGATGTGTCAAAAAATAGAAAGCAAATCTACAAACTAAACTTAAAAAATTAAAAATTGAATAACTTGAAAAATATTGTAGATAGACCCCCCCTTTTAAAGTTTATTTTCGACATTTCTTCATGAATATTCAGAAAATTACGGGCGGTCACATGCGCATGGGCGACATTGTATATATATGTAAACGTGAACATGACTTTGTTGTACAAATTGTTCATAATCTTTGTTTGCTTATCCTGTATTTACGCCCCAACGCTTCAACCGATCGTGTAGAAATTTGGCACCGTGAAGGTCTGTGAGACAATAAAGCATATAATACATCATCTGCTTTGCCTTTTCCCGATATTGTTATGGTTGGCTTCTAGTTTAAAAGGATGCAGCCGAAAACCAGTCAGTGTTTCTTTCTCTATATCGTGTGGTTGGTCGCCCATGGGCCTCTGACTTGGCTTTACATGCCGTCGAGGAATGTCTCTGAGGCATGCTGGTTTCTACACGATGTTTTCCTTCACTGAAGTGAGTGATAATTATATACAATACGCATATAATCAGAGGTGCGTGTCTTGGGCTCGAACTTGAGACCTATGGACCTAAGTCTGTGTTTAACATGGTTGCAACCGTCTAAATACCTTACGTCAACAACTGTAACATGATATCGGTACATTTTAGATGGCAAGGAATCAATTTATATGTCAACTTAATACCAAATCTGCCCAGACATTACTGTGCCTTGCCACTGGCAAAACATTAACATAAAACATGTTGGAATCTACTCTCTCTCTCTCTTTTCATATGAGATTATTTTTGAGGTTGGTATGCCAATTTATACAATTTAGACAGTGTCTTGTATATTTTTCTTTAAGCGACACTGTTTTTTAATGAAGTTGAATGCAAAATGGACCAAACGACAAAACCAAAACCATGGCAAAAAAGCCAAATGTCTTAATCGACAGAAGTTATAAAAGTTCGAATAATCTAAATAGCTTAAGTCATCGAGACTTCAAATTTGTCTAATTTTGTGTCGTATAGATCAATGAGCTTGGAAATGAGGCCTGTTTTGCTGTGAGTCCTAAGCGCCAAAAAAGTAGTCAAAAAAATTGAAACCGGACTCAAACGACAGAGAAAAATTTCCTGATTCCGAATCTGTATATAACTCAATATCGTAAAAAATGTCGCTTAGACCAATTAGCCTTTCAACCGTCGATATGAAAACGTTTATCTCACTATACACCATGTTTTATTCACATGAAACATGTTGTAATACTTTCCTTTTAGTTTTTATACCATAATGAACCTCAGATTTTGTATTTAATGTTTATATAGAAAAACATAATTAATTTCGGCTTTTGTGTTACCATTAGTACTTATCTTGTAATAATATAGTTGCCAAATTTTGACCTGGCTTGTAAATAATAAAAAACATCAGAGTCTACGCTAATAACATTGTAAACGTTTTTTGTTCGGTTGAGGAAAACAACAATAGAAAAATAATAAGCTTTTTTCATTTTTGGTGGAATTAAAAAATACCTGAAGATATCAGTGTCCAATATAAATATGGGTAACTAAGTACTAAAGTGGATAAACATATGTTTCATTAGTCAAAGAGCCACAGGTACTCAAAAATTCAAATAAATTTATTTTACATAAACCCAAATAAGTCATGAAAAATTTTCCCGTTTTCTATAGAAAAGAACTGGCAAGAAACTCCATGGTAACTCTTCTGAGTTATAACAAAATAATAAAAAAACGTGCATTACCTTTTTCCGCCTACATTTTACATAACACAACGTTAACCTTCGGTCCGTCGCGCATTTTTTAATTACGCGGTTCGTCGCGTGGGGTCCCTCAAAACCCCATGAATAAAACGCCTAGAAAACTCCTTATATCCTATACTTCCTAAGTATTTTAGCAGTTGGTTATTTATTTATTTAATGACACTAAAACTACTACAAATTAATCAAAAATATTCATTTGTTTACTGTCTAAACTGACAACCTAAAATTAGGAACATAAATTTTTCTCTATGACATCATTTCGCAGTTTTTTTTTATGCCACTTAATCAAAAAACTTTAATTTATATTATATCTTTATGAGATCACACTAGAATAATTGACATTTTAACATAACACTTGGATCCCGACAGCAAAAAAAAACACAACTTCTATCAAACTAAATCAGATTCATTTTCAGTTTGAACACAGTCAGTGCAATATACCGGTATAGTATGTGTAGAGCATAATTTATGTTACCCTTGCAAAAGTGGCAGATAGATCTGAATTTTCTATCAGTTCCTCTTGGCCAATGAATGCAGCGCCTTCTTATATAAACGATGTCGTTTCCATCTGGTTCAATATTCTGAAGCGGGGGTACGAATCGCCTTAGGGTCTGTTTAAATTCCCGAGGTGAAGTAGAAATATGGCTCGCGATTGCAATTCACAGTGTTTTCAAGAAAAACTGGCGTCAAAATCTATAAAAAAATAAAAATACACGTTACAAAGGAAATCCCCCTTACATTTTCAATTCTTTATTACTAACGGAGTTCGTCGTGTGGGGTTTTTTAGGGCCCACGCGCACAAAACACGACTGTATCTTACTGCGCTGGCGCGCGAACTCACGTTAGCCGCTATAAACGCTAACTATAATCCAATTTCGGAGGGTACCTAAAGTACTAAAACCCTGGGTTAATTTTAAATGTGTTAATTTTACATATTTCTAACACCGTGGCTTTCAAAGACTCCACGCGACGGACCGAGGGTTAAAGTCGCTGACCTGCTGTAGGCGTCAAAAGAATTTGTAAGACTTCAAAACTTTACCCTTAGCTAAAAACGTGACACAGAAAAAAACAAGTTTCAAAACAAACTTAACAAAAATGTTGACAAACTCTGCTCCGACCAACTTGACTTGCAGACTTTATTTTTGAAAAATGGATCTAAAAATTAAAATGTTTATCTTAACGCCTTTTGATTAATTAATCATGATTATCTTTTATGTTTTTCTGGAGGGGGCGAGAGAGCATTGACTTTTAGGTATAGTACCTAATTGGTTTTACATTAATTTGGAACTGTCTGTTTTGACTTACGTTTCGCTTCAAAAATCCGGCTCGAAGGACCAAATTGAATAATAGTTTAATAATTAGCAACGACAGTACGCGTTTTTTGAAAACACTCAAAACGATCTGACACAAATCCTTTAATTATTATCAGGCCTTCTAATAGTTACAAATTCATGCCCAGAACACTGTAGCAAAACCTAACTTCACAGGATAAGTACTCCCATTTTTGCCCTGGCTATCGAAACTGCTTTCAGTATGAATTTTGTATCGCATTTGCAAACATACGATCCAATACTAAACATGCCAATATTTTTTTTGTAAATCTAACGCTCTCCATAAAATCATAACTGTCAACGCGGCCTTCTTGCACAACTACCCACATTACCTCTGTCCACAATGACCGACTATTGATTGTCTACAACGATACACTACTTGCGTATTCACTTCACTTCAATGTACAGTCACGAACATAAAAAATATATTCTCGAAGAGCTCACGATAGGTTACGTTTCAATCACAGTGGCCACGAAGGTACAATTACTTGTGTGCCCACTTATAGTTTTACCTTATTTTTTTAAAGCAAGAGAACTATAAAAATAAAGTGTATTTAATTTTATATGCTGAGAAAAGGTTTTTAACTAAAGAGGCTTCTGGTTTTGCAAAAACGTTTGAGTAATTAAAACGTTAGTAATGGGCTGCAGTCAGAAGCAGGAAAGGTCTTATAGTTTAGGTATTTACATTCAACTGGTTCCAAAATATTCTGATTCCGGCTTTAAAAATCCGGTAAGATAGATTTGATGATGTTTTTTATCGCTTGTACCGAGCTCCATCACTGTCTCTTATTGACGTTGCAAAAGCTTTTATTTACTGATATACTAAAAACGAATGACAAAGCATTGGTCACCACGAAATGCTAGTTTCCCCTTTGGTAGTGAAAGAGACCTTGGTTCAACAGAGGAGCATTTGCAGACTTCTATGGTATTACCTACCAACTCTTATTGGACCCACGTGGTGGATCACGGCCCTCTCTCTCTGGCAGTGAGGCCAGTGTCCTAGCTTGGGGCACATTATTCGCTGATTTAGTTTCATTATGCTACCCAACTAATTTATCTGTGAACCTGGTAAAAAAACAATAAACATTTATCTACATAACACATTGTATACCTACATGAATCTATGATTTATAAGCTTTCAAACATTGCGTACGTATCCGTAATCTCAGCGTAGTTACGGCTAGAAACATTTCACAGAAGCTTACATCACTAAAACAACATACAAACAGTTTTTATACCTACTGATGACGTCATTATCTCTATGTGTTTTCTCATCAACAGAAGTCTTTCAAAAGTCCAAGGTTTTGAATTGTAAATGAATGATTTGTCGGATGTTCTTCAGCACTTTAGGCAACTGACTATTGGTTCAACCAAATTATTGAAGCTTTTACGTTTTGGTCTACGTTTGGTACATAGTATAATCAACCGGTAATGTTTCCTCTATAAAAGATCCTCCTCCATATGAGAGAGAGCTCGTAGTCTACCAAGTGCGCCCAGAGCGGGTTGGTAGGTGTCACAATATGTCTTCAAAGTTTTGGTTCCTCACGATGTTTTCCATCACCATTTTTCAGAACAGGGGTTATGAAATTTAAACAAAGGAAAGTGCTACACTGGGTTCGAAGCTCTGAAGTAAATCCCAGCAGACACAAGCCATCAACGCAGAAAATATTACAGTGCACAAGTGTGTGCAAAAACCTGGATGCGATCTGTTTTCCTTCACTTTCATCTTTTTTCTTTATCTGGTGTCAGAGTTTTTATGCCTCCCATGGGCCTCTGACTTGGCTTTACATGCCGTCGAGAAATATCTCTCACACACGCTGGTTTCCTCACGATGTTTTCCTTCACCGAAACAAGTAATAATTATACAATACGCACTTGAATTAAAAAAATCAGAGGTTCGATCTCATAAACCGGTGGGACGGCTATTCAATGATGACCGAACGGAGAGACAACATAATGTGTACGCAAACAAATAAAGGACAATACCAAAACAGTCCTCAACATCCAACTACCATAAACACAGAACATTCAGAATTCAGTATTCAAGTTCCTCGTACTAGACAGGCGACAGACTGAATAAACACTAACTTTCGTAGCTCCACGTCTGGAAGTACAAGTGAAGGGTACGAAGTAGCATTTATCATTTATTCACAGTTATACGAGTGCACGGGTGTCAGCCTTTAGCCGATAGTTCCCGCGGATTTCCTGCTTCTTGGAAAGACAGTGTTTGATTGTTTCGGATTTGCGAAAAGCGAACTATGCTCTGTTTTCTGATGCTTGTACGTAGTAAGTTTTTTGTAGATATGTGAGGAGTGTAGAGATGTACCCCTTCTAGTTTGTTGAGGTCAATGTGCAGTGTGTATTTTGATGGTACATGTCGAGAATATGAACCAAAGATTTTGACTTAATCTTTTTTTTATAATCATCGCCGTCATTGAAAAGGTGGCTTGGACAGATTGAATTTGGAAAGCGGAAGACAGGTTTCAGAGGCGCCGCGTCATCACCATCGGTTTTCGAGTCTATTAAAATAAATGGAAAAGACTTCTGGTTTCCAAAGACTATTGCAATGGGAGGCAGAAGAAAAATGATGTAATGCCAAACAAGGCAGACTGGTGATACAAGGTTTCATTTGTCCAACCATTATTTGATTTATTATACGAAAGAGTTGGGCGAACATTCCATTCCTATATTCAGTAAAGGGGCAGTGTAATAATTATATTAAATTCTGTGGGTGTTTCAGCTCTAAATATCTAATTACTTTTGACAAGGGTAGATCTAAAAGATCTTATAGGCATTTGAGTAATTTTCTGATTACATTGAAAATGAGATTTAATATTTATCATTTCGAACCGACGATCTGCGTTTTGATTGGCATTGAGCGAATGCCGGTGAAAATGTTAATAGGACGACCTGTTATTGCATCAGATTTTCAAAGTTATCGCCATAATTTAGGTAGGTATAGCACGTATGGGGGGTAGGCTTCCCCCTTATTAGGCCGTGGATTTGACGCCAATTTTACTAATTCTTCTTTCATACAAATAATGTTTCAACTCCCAATATGTTAAAGTAAGTAAGATATAATATGTAAATACTAATTCACAATTTTACGGATACATGTTTATGACGATTTTCAAAGCGGTATTTCAAGTCATTAACGCGTAAATTTTACAACCCCAACGTAACCTATGACTGTCAAAGAAAAAAAAACACAGATTTATGGTTGTTTACACAACACAATCTGTAGGCTTGTGGACGGCTCATTAAATACGACATCACGAAGAAAATGTGAGACGGGCTGCCAGTGACCACGGCTAGGTATGGCGGCAAAGATTAAAGGAGAAGGGGGGAGAAGCGACTGTGATTTGCCGCGTTGCGATGAAGAGTCTCGAATGTTCTAGAAACTTCGGAGACACGAGAACTTTGCATAATGCTATGACTAACGTCTTTGATGCACACGGTTGAGTTTTTTTGTAAAAATGTAAAAAAATGGGATGGGATGGCTTCCTACTAATTAAATAATTTTAATCTTTTTAAAGTATAATCAATACTTGTTCAACTAATGCGTATTTTTAATCAAATTCGTTAAATGATCCCCTTGATATTCAATTCAATAAAACACCCACAAAATCAACCATCCACCCCACACAAAAGAATAAAATCAAATCAATCGCCGCCTCTACGCAATTCAGTGGAGAGCTTGCGGGGCGGGCGGTGCGGGGCAGGGCGGGCGCCGCCCAAAATAGCTCGCACGTGCCGCTCGCCGCCGGCTGCCCACGCGCATGCAAGATGGCCGCCGCGCCTGCGCTTGTGTGCTGCGCTCGCGCGTGTGTGCGTGTGCGCAGCAGGCGATTGTGGCACGTAATGCGCGGTATATTGTTATGCATGGAAAATCTGTTTATGATTCCTCAGATTCAACTGCGACTGGTGTGGAAATTTTATGTTAGGTGTGAGGTCTGTTTTTCTTGCTGTATTTAGGTATTTTTGTTGAAGAATTAATTAATGTTTCGTCTGTCGTTCGAAGCAAATTAATTAAAGTGAAGTTTGAAAGAAAGACAGCGTTTAGTCAACGTCGGAATCATATTAACGATTGTCAAAATAAAGTTAAACGGATTAAAGTAACTCTTTGAAATAACTGCTCTACAATTTTTTTTAAGAAAAAAAAACTCCCGAGATGCGTCAGTTTTGCTTTCCCAGTAATATGCCTACCATCAGACTTGACATTCCAAGTCGGTTTTTTTAATAAACTCCAAAACAAAGTCTCTGAACGAAAGCTATGAATCAACCTATCATCACATCCTGTAGGTATTCCAAACACTCAAATCTTCGCACATGCGGCCACCATCTTACCAGACGCTACCGACGATTCAGGAAAGATTCGTGAATCATGCGCATACTTATTAATGAGAAAGTCTGTCTGTTTGACGGGGCTTTAGAATTAATTGAATTATATAATACAGTCTCTAGTTTTGGAGTATCACAGTGATTTGTGATAGTCAGTGGTTGTGGATTGTTTGTTTTGAGTAAACACGCTTGTTTGGAAAAACCAAGCGTTGGGTTCTGGTCAGTTTCACAGCCGAATCTAAGGGCTATCAGCCACGTGTTACGAACTCAAACCAGCGATAAGAGTAGCGTCATGGACTCTGATTCGCTCTGGTTGGCGTAAGTTGTTTATAAAAGTGACAACGGTATCTTGCGCAGAATATCTGATTAGCAAAACGTCATGTCCAATAAAAATTTCTAATTTGCAAAAAAAATAAACATTTTTATTCCAGCATCACTGACTCATGTAACAAATAACTACACACACATACAGTCACATTACATACACAACATTACTAATTCAATTCAATTCGTAACAATTTAATTGACTTAATTCAAAAGGTCCGATTCGTAGAATGTCCAAGAAGACCAAATTATCAAATTATCTTTAGAAAGTCCTCTTTGTTGTTTCCTCTAAATGTATTTAAATCTGCTAGATCTACTTCATAAAAATCAGATCATTCTCCCTCACATTGTACAAATACCCATACCTACTCATTCTTCGCATAAACAATATACTTTGACAAGCGCCTCCCGATGACTTACTCTGTCCACGATATGATATATTAAGGTGATGTGGCTTATAACTTTTGTCTTGGACGAACGCCGAGTAGGTACGTCATTATCGTCTGCTATAGCTGACTAAGCTTTATAGTCTTTGTTTTATGCTTCTGATTATGACATATCACTCTCTCTTTCATATCTCAATCTATGTCTTTCTTCTTTATCTACAGAACTAATTCTCGCTCACTTCTCGTCCAGATCGTCTTGTTAGGCTGCTATTAGCATTTATCTTTTATCGTCTTCATCTTTCCTTTTTCTATCTTATAAAAATAAATAAGCTAAAGTCAGTATCACTAAGCTGAAAACAGTGTTACTCTGGGTCTTGGATGTCAGATAAACAGTCACTCCATGTAAAATTTTAAGTCTATTCCCAATGTAATTTGGAAAAAGTAGATGATCACTATCAGTATCTGTGATTTCACCTAGACTGTCATCAGTCTATTGCTCGTCAGTATCCATCTATACTTCTTCTATAGTTTCAATTATAACATACTGTTCATGTATTATAACGTTAACTTATTATCTCGCTGTCTTATAAAGCATTGTGGCATGTTTCTTGTCTGAATTGCTTTTGTTTTATTGAATTATTGGAGCGTTGGCAGACGATGGGCCGGCCACCTGTCCCTGCACTGTTAGTATCAACAAATGCTTGTCTTTGGGATATATTATTATTGATAGTACTTAGATTCTGTGGAAAATACAAGGACAATTTTTTTTTGTTTTTTTGTACTGGGTTAATGTCATCTTGCGATTTCTCGTGTCATTGCTATTAAATGTGATTTATATATATTTTGTCTATTACTTCTAGGTGATTTGCGTAGACTGTGTCTAATTTTATCTATTTTGACCTTTTTAGAGGTTATAATGGTAATTATCCTCTAATTTTAATTGCCCTTTGATATTGCTGTATGCTGGAGAATTTCACACCTTTTGTTGTCTCTTCGATAAATTCTTGAAACCCACGCATCAGCCTGGCTCACTCCTGGCCGGACCGAATGATATCATCATCTGCCTAGCCTTTTCCCAACTATATTGGGGTCGGCTTCCAGCCTAACCGGATGCAGCTGAATACCAGTATTTTACATGGAGCGACTGCCTGTCGGACCCCCACAACCCAGTTATTACTGGGTAACACGATACCCCTTGGTAAGACTGGATGTCAGACTTTTTGGGCTACTGACTACCTAACGACTGTCAAAGATCTACAAATGACAACCGGGACCAACAGCTTAACGTGCTTTCCGAGGCACGGAGGAAACCCGGTATGTAATGGGTGGTCACCCATCCACAGACCAACCTAGGCAAGCACGGCTTAACCTAAAGATCGACCCGAGCGGCTGTTATTGTTTAGCCACGAGCCCCTCCGAGCCGGACCGAATGATATAAAATAAATAATTGATATGCTACAACTTGTTATTAGTTTTGTGTTCCAAGGTTACGGAGAAGAGTGTGACAATAAATTCTTAAAAAGTCGTAAATGTTATCATTGCAAATTTTTACTGTTATTTAGTGTCAAAATTTGAAAATAATAATCTCATATTCTCTTTTATCTGAAATATTTTTATTCCCTTTTATTTTGATTGGAATGACGGTAAAGCACGTAAATAAAATGTTAAATAAATAAGTTACTATGGAAATTAATAATCCAAGTCATTTCCATCCTCTATTTCTTTGTATCTATTCCTAAAAAGCACCACATTATTATCTTCAGTACTTATAAACCTTTCCGCTTCTTGTCTAACTTTATCCAATACAAATCTGTATTTACCTACTATCTTTAAACCAGCCTCTATCTCAGTTCCTACCTAAAAAAATAAACTTATATCAAATATTTTAATTTCTTATATACCTGCATCGTAAGTTCACTGCTCTCCCAGGTACATACAGCGCAAGTCGCACACACACATCTGTCGCATCGCGCATGCGCGCTGAAGCACGCGTACCGGCGCGCGCGCTTCTAAATATAGCCGCGCCTCCCGTCGAGCGACGTTACCAACCGCTGGAGATCTTGAAGATTCCTTAATTATTGTTTTTTTTTCTCTCTTTCTCGCTGTTCGGTAACCTGATGATGGTTCAGATGGTTGAAAAGCGGAGAAATAATTTTCTGACGACTGGATGGAGTGTTTTTTTCTTTAGTGACTTCAAATTTATTTGGAAATATTTTAAGGATATTAGTTTGAAGTTTTGATGAGACGAAAAATATCGAAATGGGTTAGATTATGTGAAATGTCGGCTGGTCATGTGTCGGATTGTGAGGTGGTTGATTGTGGATCACCCCTCACAAAGAAAAGACGTGTGCACCAGAAGTTGAAACTTTATAGGTGGATTGAGCTTATGCTTACACTAAAAATCGCGCTCCGATTTAAACCATATTACGAAGTAACACAATAAACACCACCCACGATCCTAAACTAGACCAAAAAAGAATCTAGTTCAAGAATGATTTGTAAAACATTCACTTCCCACTTACCTTGAAGGAATACACTTTAAATTAATGAATAAACACTCATTCACCCGGATGGACTATTTAGCCAAAAACTGATAAGGTCAACGCACAGTTATATGCTCTGCACGGGAAGATCGCCTCAACTCAAACCGTTCGGGATTCCTTCTATGAAACTCAACACAGCAAAGCACCGTAACGGCATCGCCTCGGATCAGGATTGGTTAAAATGAGGTGAGGTTCTGTAGACCCAATGCAGAGCTTACAGGTATGCTATGAGCTTTAACCGCCAGATCATCGTTTGTGTTCCCGATCGCTCGGATTTTGGCAAATGACCACTAAATAGTTTAGATACGTCATAACTCCGGATGGCGATTATGTCTCGAGTTCTCGACCTATTTGTTTCTCGTCTTGGTTTATGATGACAAAGTATAGACAGTAAAGAGACGATCGCGAAAACTCTGGGATGAGATCACGCTGTTGTTGCCAGGTCGTGGGAGTTGGAAAGAATTGGTGGCATTTCCTCGGCCTAATTTGAAATTATGGATGCCAAATGAGGAGCACATAATTTTTTGACGGTGCAGCTACGCCTTTAGCTGATTGTTTAGAAGAGTGCCCGCATCCATGATTAAAATGTCTACACAAAGGCAAACGATAATATTTGATAACGTATAAAAAGAGATTAAGAAATATATTTAATTGATTATTCAATAACTTGCAGCTACATTTTCAGACAGGCCCTAAAACCGACACCTAAAAAGTTACAAATAATTGTGTACTAAAATTTAACGGAATATTAGCCTTGAGCATAGTAAGTACCTACTAGAAATGACGTGGAGAACGTTTAACAACTTGACTCAGATTTAAGCATTCAGCTCGCAAAATGATAAATCATCAACGGTATTAGACATTTGCGATCACTGGTAGTAGTTTGTGCAGCTGAAACCTTGAGTATTAGTAAGACAAGCTATAAAAGGCCTTACATCTTGACAATATTTCCTAGTGGAACCAATGACATCCCTAGACTGGGTGTTTTGGCTAAGAAAAAGAGAGCTTCAGGGCCCAGAGAAGAGTCAATTCCTTTTAAAACGATTTGTACTTTTAAAACGACTTTGAACAGAAATCACATAAGAGGTTTGGTAGCTTTGTTAATTCGCGGTGATGGCAGGTGGAGTAAAGCTGTGACCGAGTGGCGTTCAAGGAATGGAAAGAGAAGTGTTGGTCTTCCGGCAGCGAGATGGGCAGACGACATTGTTGCCATTGCGGGAATATCCTGGATGAGGCTGGCATAAGACCGTGGAGCAGTAGGTGAAGTGGGCTGCGGATGAAGATTATGATGATGTTAATTCCATGTTTTCTTTGCCTTCTTCATCGTAGTCATCGCCGATACAATACTAATATTTTTTCGAGGCCCTCTGGTCACAATTGACAAATTGATAGTTTTGAGGTCTACGTTATAACAGGGCTAGAAATGCCCATTGACTGGTTACACAAAAATCTTATTCTTTTTCGTGTCGATGATTATTTAATTAAAGTTTATGTATGTTTTACTCATCCACATGATGAGTTCTGGTCAAAACTTTGGTAGTGGCTTCAGGAATTCCAGTTCTGGTGGCTCCTAGGAAGGACTGTGGTGAAAATATCGGCCAGCTGGACTCTGCCTTACTGAGTGCCAGTTGTTACCAGGGTGCGGCCGCTCCGGGAGGATGAAAGTTCAGAAAAGGTGAGCCCATCTCGGCAAAAAAATATCTGAATAAATTGACCTTTTCGTTTCGCGAGACTGATTTGTGAAAATCTCATAAATGTAAAGAGCGGAAAATGCAAAATATGTAAATCAGAGTACCTACGGACAACACCTCATCATTTACATACTGAAACACGGATAACCTTGTGAAGGGAAGCTTGGTTGCGCAATGTGTTTACTATACTATGAGTAGTCATCGTAAATTGTTTCTGTTTAATGGCTGCCAGTATTAATGGCGGTAAACAGTTTTATATGAGCTACGGTTGCTGCGATTTTGCTTGATTATTCAGCGGGTGGAATCCTGGATGATGAATATTACTTAAATAAAACATACTTAAAGGAACACTTCATTCCGCATATCATCCAAAAAGCTACAAGTGAGACTAACATGAAGTCAAAAAGTTGTCGAAAAGTATTCTACCTAGATTAAAAAACCGGTCAAGTACGAGTTGGACTGGCACACGTAAAACCGCCGAAAAAAAAACACGATTTTTATATGGTTAAAATCCCCTTCAATTTTAACAACCAACTGCCTCGTTGGTCTAGTGGTCGCAAGCACGACTGATAAGCATGAGATCCTGGGTTTGATTCCCGGGTCGGGAAAAGTGTTAATGGGTTTTTCCGTCAGGAATTTCTCAGTAGCTGCTACAGAGTCTGGATTTACGCCCGGTTAATGGTAATAGGCTCGCCCCCTATTACATGGGACTTAAACATAACTGTCGAAATGTGGGTGTACTATTAGACACACCTCTATCTAACCCTTCGGGGCTTACAGGCGTAATGTTATATAGTTTGCGCACACTGTTTTTCCTGAATAGACATTTCTGACATAATCTCAGAATAGTTTATTTTGTTAAATAAACAGAACTTGACAATGCTTTCAAGAACCCATCAGTTACATAGATTTCAGTAAGTAAGCATTCAATTTGTGATGTATGTATGTCTACATAGAAAATTTTATTGAATTACGACGCAACTTTACATAAATTGTGTTCCGATCGTTATGTAAAAATTGGGTGAAAACTTACCTTGACTGAACTTTAATACGTTTACCAATAGTAATTGTATTATGAATCTAGGTTAAATGGCGCTGTAGCTGTGTAATAAAGGGTCCTGCTATGCAAAAAATATTATGAAACTTGTCAGGAAAATTATTTAAATCTACATTGGACTTATCTTTAGACGTATATTAAAAGTTGGGTAGGCTTAGCAAGTCTTTCTTAGGGAAAGAAAACAATATCGTTTTGTTTTTATTTGAACCACATAATAAAGGGTGTAACAAGACCCTTAACGAAGTCGAAAAACTTGTTCTCCCCGTCATTGCGATCATTTTTTTTTGTTAAAGACCATGCCTGGAAACCTTTTAGTTACGGTTATATTGATGGTCAAAGTTCCAACTTTTTCACAAGTTTTTTTTTTTAAATACATGTTTTTAATGAAGATTTTTACTTTAAATACCCCCACGACCCCCGTACTATTCATGATCATTTTATTAGTCAGACTGACTGATCAGACACGGGACTTGGATATATATTACAGTTTATTATCTGTCAAAATATAGTATCCGAAGTTCGGTCCGGAGTCAATTCCAGTCGGTTAGACTGCACCAGAAACGCTGGGCCATTTTTAAGAAAAAAAAATATGGTACTATTTTTTCTTATCCAAAAAAATCCAACTTAACAATAAACTAAAAAAAATTTCGTCAAAAAACTCCACCTCAACACTGTCAACTGATAATGTCCTCTAGAAACTGACGGCGTTGCCACGTTGTATGGCAACGCTTACCCTCCGGCAAAAGTAAAAGCCAGCCCTTAGGTCAATACCAATAAATTAATTTAAACCAGATTAGAAGACTACCACTTTGCTATAAATAGTATGATCTAAAAATAACCCCCACCGGGACCTCCCGTGGGTGTCGTAAGTGACTCACTGATCTTAATCAGAGGGATCGACAAGCATCCACCTGTTTCAAGAACATGTCTCTTCTCTACATTCACAACGCTTGCCAAGACAAATGGATGACAAATCAATTGAGCATAATTTCTGAGAAGGAATTTGTGTTTGTGTTTTTGAGAACGTGCATGGTCAAGTACTAGATGGAATTGTTTATGAGCTAATACGTGTCGTAATAAGCACTCACGTCGCTTGGCAGTGAGCAAAAGTTTCAAAAATCGTAGTATGTACCGTTTTTTAGTTTCAAAGGCCGTGTTACAGTGGAGGAGCTCGTGGCTAAATAATAACAGCCGCTCGGGTCGATCTCCGTGGATGGGTGACCACCCATTACATACCGACTTTCCTCCGTGCCTCGAAAAGCACGTTAAGCCGTTGGTCCCGGCTGTCATTTGTAGATATTTGACAGTCGTTACAGGTAATCAGTGGTCCGAAAGTCTGACTAGACTTACCAAGGGGTATCGTATTACCCAGTACAAACTTGATTGTGGAGGTCAGATAGGCAGTTGCTCTATGTAAAATACTGATACTCAGCTGCATCCGGTTAGACTGGAAGCCGACTCCAACATAGTTGGGAAAAGCCTAGACAGATGATGAGGCCGTGTTACAGTACATGTACTTCTGGGTCAAAGCTAACACAGTAGAGTATCTACGAAAATAAGTAATATAATTCAATCATGGTTCGAAACACACGTGGCGCCATCTATTATCATACGAACGTTGTTGTTGTTTTCCTCGGGAAAAGTACTTTTTTTGGGATGAAAGGTACCCTCATTCCGTTTCTGAACACCTGACAACGTATATGCAAAATTTCAAGATGATCGGTTCAGTGGTTTAGACGTGAAAACGTAACAAACAAACTTACTTTCGCATTTATAATATTAGTTAGGAATTTCATCGATTTTCAGCATAAAAATAAAACGTGTGAATTGACTTTTGAGGGAATAAATGTAGTAAGTAACAACTCTTAAATTTAAAGACAGTCTTCTAAGACGATTTTCAGTAGCTACTACGGTTAAGATACCTGCTCTTATCGCCCCACTTTTGTTAGTACTCAGGGTCAAGTTCTAAACACCGAAACTTGTAGGTACTAGGTAAGTAAAGTTTCTTAGAATTGTTTATTGTCCTTAAAACAATGGTCTTCAAACTCAAATCAGTATTAAAACAATAGCTTGAAGAAAAACAACATACATCACCAAGGTTTACACATAGCAGCTGCCGTGATGGACTGTACCTACACATGAATAGTAACAATTTGACATTGACAGCGCCTTCATACCTTAGACGTAAGGGTGATTTTCGAAGCTGATGTGCGCTTGAGTGTACGACATACGACAGCTGCGTTTGCGCCTTGCTCTCGTAAATTCAAATTCAAGTGAGGAACCGTAACTTTGGTTTTACGGGATTTGTCTAATGATGTTATGTCTATCCGTTTTTTGGGGTTCCGCCTACCACCGAAGCTACTTTTTGTGTTTCTAGGAGATGCATTTTGCGCAGACCTTGAAAAATGTACAGTTTGGGGTTAGAATATTGTCGTCTGGATCATTCAAGAGCTGTGAGTGTCATCATTGCTACGGAATATTGTCACTGACATCTCATTAATGCAGATTATAAATGCTGATCGCGTTCAGTCATTGATGAAATTAGCTCTAAGAGGCCTTGTGCAATCTCTGGCCAAAATCATTAAAAAAATCCTAATTAAAAACCAATTCATAAAAAAACACCACTTCTTTCTAAATAAATAATTGGTTCTCTATGTATAAATATTCCCTGAAGGAACCCTCAGAACTGCCACGGGAGAGGCGCCCTACCTATAATGGCATAACGTATAAATTGGCTTATGCTAATAACGTGACATGTGTCGTTTCTGTTAGAGGTGTTTGGAACGACACGTGCGACGTGCGCAAAGTAAGCTGAGATCCTTTGGCAGCTGCGGCTCAATTGTGACGCTTGACTCGCAGTGACTCACACGCAATGGTCCATTCTGTAACGTTGTTTAATTACTTGAAAATACACGTTGTTTTTGTAGGTAGAGGAACATAATTTAGTCGTCAGATTCGCTTGGCATACGTACATTACCTACTCACGCCTTTTTCGTATAGGGGTTAGCAGAAACTTCAGATAACTGATTCGTCCTAACGCGTCAATGATTACGTTTCTGTTTTGCTAATAATGACATTAGAATGGTACTGACTCGCTCACACATACTGAAAATATTATATATCGTTCCATATGCGATGTGTGACGTCACTCGAGATCATTTTCGAAAGTGGCGTAAAACATCAGAACTTTTCGGAAATGCACCTGAGGGATCTTAGATTAATTAAATTTGAAGAAAAGCCTCATGGCAAACTTCGGACTGAATGGTTGATATTTTGCCGACACGGCTGGCGCAGTGGCTGAGCGATTAGCTGCTACGCTGCGTGTCGCGGTTTCGATCCCCTGACGGAACAAATATTTCGAAGACCTACAGGTAGTTTTTCTGAGTCTGGCACCCACGATACAAGAGAAATTCATAGTGTGCGACTAAGATTTTTTTTTAAAAGTATGTAAATAGTCTAATGTGAACTAGCTAGTGCCGAAATTCTTAAACCATGTAATTACATACATCATCATCTGCCTAGCCTTTTCCCAACTATGTTAGGGTCGGCTTCCAGTCTAAGCGGATGCAGCTGAATACCAGTATTTTACATGGAGCGACTGCCTATCTGACCTCCACAACCCAGTTAGCACTGGGTAATACGATACTCCTTGGTAAGACTGGTTGTCAGACTTTTTGGGCCAACTACCTGTAACGACTGTCAAAGATCTACAAGTGACAGCCGGGACCAACGGCTTTACGTGCTTCCCGAGGCACGGAGGAAACTCGGTATGTAATGGGTGGTCAGTTTTACGGTCCAATAAAATGCTTTCAAAATTGCTCCAAAAACTGTGTTAATAGCACAACGAGGCAACTAAAATGAATATTAGTAAACGTCATTGAAAAAATACTCCAATTCCTATTTCTTTGTAAGAAATTGAGAGCCAATGATGTCATGATGGTTTGCGTCATATAAAATATTAGTCTTCTTCCTATGTTTTATTATTTAAAATTTTACTTTCATGTTCACAGGATTATGCAGTGGACATTAATTTTCCATGTTTTATATCATGTGATGGTGTTATGTAACTTTTTTCGTATGTTTGTTTTGATTTTAGAATGTATCTAAAACTATTTACTTAGTTACGTTATATAAATAACGTCTGGTTTTAAGTGGGAGGGATATAAATGAAACTTGAATTAAAAATAAAATATGCAATTTTTCATCAGTGCCTCTGACAATGTTGCAGAGCGTTTGAAAACTCTACAAGCACTGAAAAACTTAAAGAAATACAAATATATATTTTTGACTTATTTGTCAGTGATTTATCAATTAAAAGCATTTCATAATCGCACATATTTTTATTCACTCAAAAACCGCCAAAAAGGTAACATCAGCTGCAATTCCGCTTAATATTTTGAATCTACTTCCCAATATGTATATGATACTGTTAGCCTGTCTCATCCCACTGCTGGACAAAGGCCTCTCTCCATGACTTCCAAATACTTCGATCCAGAGCCAAAGTGGACCACTGGTCGTTAGTTTTGTCCAGCTCGTCCCGCCATCTCTAGCGAGGTCTACCGCGTCGCCTTCCGGCTATGTCAGGGCTCCACATCGTGGTTATTTTGGCCCACAGATCGTCGGGCATGCGGCAGACATGGCTACTTGACAAAAAAAAAAAACAAAATGCCTTAAATTAAAAAAAAAACTACGGACGTCCAAAACCCAAAACACTTCAGTATCTAAGTGGATGTTCCATTGAGTTCAATCCAAATGAACAGCAATAAATCTGTTATGATAGCCAACCTGCTTGTTGAATCGACTCGGTTTCAATCGTAAACTCCACACCAATAAGCTAGGAATGCGTTTCAACTATGTCCTTAGGTTGTTGATCGCGTAAGCTTCAGTTGTTAACGGGAGGCGAAACGAGAATCGAGTCGAAAATCGAATGCCGAAAAAAATCGACACAATAATATTGATTGTGTTGTACTCGGAACTAGCACCGCATGACGTGAATGAAGAAAAAGGAGTGTGTAAGAATTGTAGCAGCACGACGGAAGAATCGACAAAATGACAGATTGTGAAAAGAAATCTGTCATTTTGTCGACACAATCTGTCATTTTGCCGATTCATCCGTCAAAGAAACCCGTTTCTCCGGTGGTCATGCTACGCGTGCAGGTGTCTTATAGTTTCTATCTACTGGAATAATGAGTAAGTTTATTATGTATTTATTTATTGCAAATTTTTCCTACGACGGTGTTGAAATTGAAAAAAAAAATACTTGTTGATTTACATCGAACTGCAGACATAATGCCCCCTGCAATGTATTTATCTGTGAACGGGTTATCAGAATGAGGGTAATATCGCACGTGTCGTTTGGTTACGTTAATTACATAGTTCGCGCTCCAATATTGTTGGACATCTGGGTTTTATCTTGTGTACTATTACCATAATTATCAAAAATACACAGTCGAAAATTCAAAATATACAAATATCTAAAAAAACAACTGGTATTTGAATTCTGAGCCGACACATTATAGCACTTGATATTATAATTTATCAACACGCTAAGAAGAAGATCGAAAAACAAAATACTACTTATCGAAAAATTTTCAGTAATCGAGAAAGATTTTCGCCAACACTATCGAAAGCTCTCCCGCTAAGCGTTAAGAGGGGGTGATTTGGTGTGTTGGCCGCACGCCAGGCGGCGTTTTTGGCTCCAAGCCAAATCGGGAGCGCACAGTGGAAAAGAAATGGCGTCGCGCATCTTTGATATGCGTCAGAGGCGTACGCGCAACCCGCAGCGCCGGTAACATGTTTTTCATGATGTATAAAAGTGGTTTTATTGCGGCCGGACCATGAAACTGATTGCTGTTGTGTGTTAGATGATGGGCGTTCGTTACGGGTTTCAGGAGGACGTTGTTAATGACTAGGTGGGTGGAGGGGAGGGGGGGGTATGAAATAGTATCCTATGTTGAAATTGCCTACTGTAAAGGTATAGTACCTTTCGGGAGCACTAGTTAATGTTTTTTCGTGGGTCATGTATTTATGACGTGGCTATAAGAGCTGGGTGCGAACTGCGAAGATAGGTCAGAATTTCAGGATTAGATGAATAGATCAAATATAAGTCCAGAAGTAAACTGACTAATACAAAATTTACTCTGAAATACCTAGTAGGCACTAAAACAGTTATAGTCATGAAAAGGAATTCGCATCTTTTGATATGCGTCAATCGACGCGGGCGCAACCATATAAAATGTTCTGAAAACCACATGGTAATAAATCTTTGATTGCGGTTAAAGCCAAGATATCTACAGTTAACTTTTAACTGCGGCGTCGCTCGCGTGGTTCGTTATACTAGAACAAAACGTATTCTTTGTCCTAACCTGGATCATGGTTTGTCTGTACGCAAAATTTCATAGCAATCCGTTCAGCCGTTATGCTGTGAAGGCGTGACAAACAAATTTTATAGTTATAGGATAATCTATATAACACGAAGGCATAATAGTTTTCTTTTCATGAAAAACGTATGTCATAACTTTTGTATGGAATGCTGGAAATTGGCCAGACACTAAATGTTTGTGAATGGAAAAACGAATGAGATAATGTGTTACGATTTACTAAGGGTATGGCCATCTGTTGATAGAAAAATACTTGAACGTGACAGTACGAACAAAGTTAATTCTTTATCTGTTAGTAGCATTCAAATGATGTATTAAATAGCCGGCAAAAAATTCGGCCTTCATGCACACTCTCATAATTCTTTTTTCGCAACTTATTGAACGCGTTTAAGGGATGATGTTCGGAAGTCCTTTCTTAGTGCTTAGTAGTTATTATTTATTTGACGGAACCGGTCGTTAGTATGGATATGAAATGAGCCAGCGGTGACATCACAGCGTGCTTCTAAGAAGCCCTGATGTTCAGCTCGAGGGAAGGCGACATTCTGTGTCCGATCGCGGCGTAGCTGAGACGTCTTGGAACTGTAGCCGTTTCATTGTGCCCCGTATTACTTTGTTAAGTTGTAATCTCAAGTAATTCGTTAGTTTTGCTAGAAACAGTGTATCGCACCCAGTGTGTTTTCATAGCACGAAACCCATCGTCTGCCCACATGGTGTACGAGCCTAACGGAATAAATCCTGACATATCCGACATATTTATAAAGTTGATGTGTAGTGGCTTGAGTAAAATTTTCATACTGAAGTGTAATATCCTATTCTTGAATGACGTATAGTGAAATTTTGATCGAAGAGCCGACTGCTGCAATAGTAGTCCGAGTTTTCGATAGCACGTAAAAATACTCTCTGAACGGGCTCTTATATCCGAATAACATAGTACCTTTTGTTCAAATTACACTGAGAATCATCAGTTATTGAACGTCATGATGGCAAAACCCAATTACACTTTGCCCGACCCGGGAATCAAACCCAGGACCTTATGCTCAACAGTCGCACTTGCGACCACTAGACCAAAGAGGCAGTCACCCACCCACCTAACCACAACGCGTACCTACCTAATCTACATTAATTTAATAACTTCAACAAACTCGTTAGTTCTGTAATTAACAATCACTACACTTATTTGAATTGAAACTAGGGCAATAATAAACTTCATTCATTGAATATATTTGTATTGAAAGTATAATTAAGCTGTTAAATAATCTAGGCAGGGATTTATTTAGGTGAGGAATAATATGAAAGGAAAAGGATTGAATGATAGCGTTACGGTTGACAGAGGAGAGTGGAAGAAAAAAACGTGTTCCGCCAACCCCAAGTAACATGGGACACGGGCAGGAAGATGCTGCGGGACTGTTCGAAAGAGATAACATGGTCCTGGAACACAAAGGGCAAAGAAGGAACATGGCTGGGTTTTAGTCAGTACGAGTCTGACACTCCCTTCCACTCCGCCCAGAGCGGAAGGGGTCATTTGATGATTTCCCATCCGAAAAAAGCAGGAAGATGATGATGATGAATCTAGGCCGGAATCTCCACAAGGTCCTATGGGAAAACTAAATGGGATTGCGTAAATGGCGTATCTTGGCACAGTGCTGATAGATTAGTGTACTTTAAGACCAAAAACTGGTGTCAAGACTGTTTTTAGTTCTATACTCTTGTTTTCAGCGTAAAACGAGCATGTTCACTGAGATGAATTATTTCCATGGAAATAATAAATCCTAGTAAAATCAATAGTAAATGATTAGCAAATAATTAGCAAGTTTTACAGTTTTTTTTAAAACTTGCTAATTGTTCTAAGACCACTTCGGTGACGTGCATAAACATTTAAGACATTATTGTAACTTTCAATCAATGAAATCCAGAGGTTGCCTTTTTCGACTTATTTTAATTTTATATCTTTATAATATTAATTGAGATACTAGATCTACCTAAACAACTGTGGTGGTTTTTATTTTTAATAAGTATCCATTGCCCACATTTTATACAGCGCTATGAAAAAATTAACGCACCGATTTCCTGAACCACTAAGCCTTGAGCTTATCGTTTGTATGTAGGGGGTAGTCTCCGGAACTAAAGATCCAATTCAAAAAAATCTTTCAATAACAGAAAGCTACATTATTCGTAAGTCTATTATAAATCTGCTATAAATTATATTTATATCATGCATATTAGCCAAGCTATCACAATTTTAACGGACGAAGTCGCGGCTGAAATGCTAGCTCACCTCTCACAATATTTAATTAGTCATTCAATATGATAATGTTATACAAAAGGCGCCGATACATCACTAGAAGATCTCAGCCGTAGGTGATTGATCTACTTGCCTGCCTACCGAGAAGTACAAGTTCAATGTTCAAACTTATTTATTTATAAAAGCAACAAGTAGGTTGAATATGTACGACTAGTGTTTGCCTGCGGACTTGCCCTTAAGAAATGGAGCTAGGAAATTACCTAACTGGAACTTACGAGTGTCCTGCTCAAGCTGACGTCCCCTTTTCTTCTGGGGTCAGCTTGTACAAGGCACTGATTGTGATCATCGTCATCATCAGCCTACAGCCGAACGCCACTGAACTCGATTCTTAGCAACTCTCATCCAGTTGCTATCACCCACCATGCGAAGATAGAAGCCCACCTTACGCTTGCCGATTCGCGGTCTCCACTCAAAAACACGTCCTCCCCAACGGTCATCGGTTCTACGGTTACTATGGCCGGTCCTATTGCAACTTCAGCTTACTTATTCTGTGACCTATGTCGACAACTCTGGTTCTCTGTCGGATCGTTCCGGTGCGATGATTGTGATACTGGTATCAAAGGCAAACCTAACCTCAGGCTCGTTGGAACGGCGATCTTCGCAGGGTGAGTGAGTGGCGTGCGATTGAGGAGGCCTATATCCAGCAGTGGATTGCTGTAGGCTGATGCTGATGATGAACCTAACCAATGTCATGGTCTACCTGTGTACCAAATTTTATCGAAATTCGTTCAGCTGTTAAGACAAGAGACAAGATAGACAGAGCTACTTTCACATTTATAATATTCGTACAGGTTATTATTTTTAGTACCCAAATACGTGGGTAGGAGTCTATAAATCAGTTCATATATGTATTAGAAGAGGCTAATGCTTATATTCGGTGTTTACCTTTCAGTTAATACTGAAATAACTGAATGGTGATCGATAATCTTTTCAGTACGCACCGGTTCGGGTAATGCAAGAGAACAGCCTTTAGATATCCCGTGGGAAACTTTTTTTAAAAATTTATCCTTATATTTAGTGATTGAGGGTCTTGTTTCAAGGTCTTCTCCATCAACGGCAAATAAGATTAGATCATAACAAGTTATTCTAGCTGACTCTGCAAGCAATGTCAATGTTCCTTTTTAGCCAAGCGTAATGTACATGTACAGTACATACGCGTACATGTACTGGACCTTTTGCCTCGTAGTTTAAAACTACTACACTATTAATGAATATCTAAATGACAAATTTTAAATTAATACAATTCACTGAATAGTTTTTTAAATATTTTTACTTTTGTATACCAATTAATTAGTAAAATTGAACTCTCTCGTCTCTCCTACCTTGCTGTGCCCTTACAGCGTCCATATTTATGTACCTAGCTTTAACTTGTAACATCTTTTTACAATATGGAATGCAAAATAAATGAATATGAAAATATATGAACCGGAACAGAGCAGCCATCTTGTTTTTCGAGAAGTTTCACAAAGACTACGACAACGGCGCCATTCGAACGCTAAAACACCCTTAAACCACTACACCAAATAAAACGAAATGTTTACAAAATCATTAACCTTTGAAGTGCTATGATTACTATTAGTATTTAAAGTAAAGTAGATACCAAGGACATGTACGTGTAGGTATATAATTATTATTTGGATAATTAAGGTCACACAAATTATGGTGTGGAGTATGTATATAAATATCCCTATCAATTACGCGGGTGTTCTAAAAGTCGATGAAACATAACTGTCAAAAACAAACTTTTGAAATAAAAATAACTATGTATTAATAAAAATAATTTGGTATTTATTTTAAAACACTATCTCTGTATACCAGCTTCCATCTGTCAGAGATACGCTGCATGGACTGCGTACATGACAAGTCTAGAAGGGAATCCCCCTTCTAAGCACTTCTAACTTCTTACTTCTCTTCACTAAGAATGGAATAATAAGCCATGCTGTATAGATGCTAAATATATTGGGGAAAACTGCAAAAGAATTACAGTATGATCTTTAGAAATTCGTGCCTAGACGGGAGAAGAAGAATTATTACCCCTAAGTTCAACATCTGCCTAGCCTTTTCCCAACTACGTTAAGGTCGGCTTCCAGTCTAACCGGATGCAGCTGAATACCAGTATTTAACATGGAGCGACTGCCTATCGGACCTCCACCACCCAGTTAGTACTGGGTAATACAATACCCGTTGGTAAGACTGTTGCCACTGCTGTGTTGTCAGACTTTTTCTGCCACTGACTACCTGTAACGACTGTCAAAGATCTACAAATGACAGCCGGGACCAACGGCTTAACGTGCTTTCCGAGGCACAGAGGAAAATCGGTATGTAATGGGAGGTCAACCATCCCCATCCTCCTAGGCAAGCACGGTTTAACCTAAAGATCGATGCGAGCGGCTGTTATGATTTAGCCACGAGCTTTTTTTTACCCTTAAGTTAATCAGAAAAATTAAAATCCAGCGGCTGGCCGTCTGTCTGGAGTACACGCGCATCCCTAGCTTTTTAAAATTCAATAGGTACGGTGGTGACGGTCGACCAATTTTCGACCTTAGTTTTCAGGGCATACGGGTGAAAAGTGGTCGACCGTCAATGAACACGGTAGTACCTTAAAAAATCAAACATACCCTTACACATCTACATAACTTCAGAACCTGAAACAACATGAAACTAGACCAACCCATTTCACCATAAACTCTTAGAAATCACAGGCTACAAACCCAGAAGATTTAAACACTCCTAAACCATGTCCAAAATTTTATAGACGACATTATCTAGTTGAACAAGCTGTCGTGAAAAACCACACGGCGCTGTTGGCAGCGCTCCAGGAGCAACAGGCGCGCTGTCCTACTACGGATTTCGTGTCACGAGAAGTTTATGGAAAAATATTGTTTTAATGTTCTGTTTACACGGTTGTGACAAAAGAATAGACAGCAGTGATTGTCTAGTAGTGAGACCGTCGAACTGCAAAGTCATTGGTCTCGACTTCGAACCCAAGACACACACCTCTGATTTTACGGATTCATGTGCGTATTGTATAATTATCACTTGCTTCGGTGAAGGAAAACATCGTGAGAAAACCAGCATACCTGAGAGATATTTCTCGACGGCATGTAGAGCCAAGTCAGAGGCCCATTGGCGGCTTAAAAACTCTGACACCAGGTTAGGCACTAACCACACGATAAAGAAGAAGACTGATGACCACATCTTGACCAGACGATTAGCTTGACTTGATCTTACCTTATCCTGGTAAGATTTTACGGTCTCATGTAACCAAGATACAATGTACTATAGTGGTCAGCACTCTGTTATCTCCACACGAATAGGAGCTTTACCCAACAGTGGGACAGAAACTAATTCAAGAACTGTCTATATTTTATTGCGATACTTTATTATTTCCTTTATTTATTTACTATACATATAATTTACATTTTTAAATATTCCTATACAAAATAATATAAAACAAAAACATTTATAAATATAAAAAAATAGTGGTCCGCTGGTGTCGGGAGCAGGGTCCAAGCTACCGGTGGTTAGGGCTCCAGAGACAGGAACCTCCTCACAATGCGAGCCGTGCGATACGATACTTTTATTATTAAGTTGCTTTCATGCGTCTTATCATAAAATAATCAAAGTAAACAGACTTCTGAAAAAGTTAAGATGACACAGGGGTTGTCCTTGGAGGCCCCGTTGTGGAACCTTTGTGATTTAGAAGGATAGTGGTCCTAATAGTTATAACCAATAAGTAACAGAACATGAATTTGATTACTAGCATATTGTAATACATATCTAGGAGAACATTACGTCATCGAAATCATCGCTTACAAATCGAAGAGAGCTCTCCAAACAAATAAATCATTTACCAGAAGTTCCGGTTATCCGTGACGTCGGCCTGTAATGAATTGGGTTCAAAGATCACTTATTAATGGTAAACAAGTACAGAGTACTAGGAATATGTTTGTTTGTAACTTTTGTTTTATTCAGAACATCCCTAATGATACTAGGAACGCATCATCATCAACAGATGGAAAAACCCTACAACACATTACCCGACCTGGGAAACGAACCCAGGACCTCATGCTGCCAGACATGCTTGCGACCACCAGACCAACGAGGCATTCCTTATTCCAAAGCAAAGAACTAGGTGCTAGGAAAGTTATAAAACCAGCTGGTACTTTTACAAAAGAGATTGTATTAATTTTAAATCACAGCATCTCATATTTTCATGCTGCCACTCAAACACTTCAGCATTTTAAACAATTCAAGGAACGCTTGGGATTTCAAACACACTCATTTGGGGCACATTTTCTTCGAAAGCTATGTAGCTCGTGAGTATTTTTCTGAGATGTATTCTTAAAAGACCACAATAGGTACATTTATTTTTATCGTAAAAAGTAATGAAGTATGTTTTGATACAATAATTACTAATTCTTTTTATAATTTACATTACAATTATTACAATAGAACGGACACAAGACTTCATAATTTCGAAAACATTTTAAGAAGGAATTCACGTCCTGCTGTCTTATTCCCCGGTGCAAGTGCCATTATTTTTTTGAATTGAATAGGCTTTTTAGTTACAAACAGAATAAAACGATTGAAAGCACTATGTGAAACGAGCAACATCGACACTGACAGTCAATGAATTGACAGATGACACTTTGACATTTGATAGTAATGACAGTCTCGTCATTTTGTCACTCGCAATTATTACGTTTCTATTGGCCTAATTATAACCTCAAATGCCGAAAGTGTTATGGATTTTTTTACAATTCTCAGAAGTATCTGTGATTTTAATTTAGTTTCAATCGTATTAATGCATTATTTAGAACACAGAAAGTAAATTCATGTCTCTGTTGGTTCTTAGGCGAACGATGTATGGACGCAGAACAATGTCCTTTAACAAGGCCCATTGACGTCAATAGAAATGAAAATATTTCAGATTTAAATACTGGAGTTTCCGGATATGAAAATTCAATCAAAAGATTACCAGAAAAATCTTTAGTAAAAATCCCTAAACAAACTCTGAGCACATAACATTTTTTTGTAAAAATCTCCCCACAGTCCCTTCATAAAAACATACCGATTCTGACCATACGTTACCTCATAACATTAATTGCTTGAAAACGTCGAACACAATGATATATTTTCTATAAGAACTCGAATATAAAAGCGAATCACAGATAAGTACAGGAGTTCTTGGCTTAGAGCCAGAACTGAAAGTTGTAGTGGTGAAAATTTATATGTGTGTACCAAAGTAGTACGGTCGGCAGAAGAAATTTAGCTCAGCCTAGATTTTGTTGACGTCATACGTTTATTACTCGCGTTGGTGGTGAATTAGCGTGAGTTGTAAAGATTCTAGTTTACAGGATTATGTAATAGAAATCATAATTTTACCCAGTTTTTATGTGTGTATTTCCCCGAAAGGCTAGGCAGAGGCATACTTTTAGTAAATCAACATTTTGCCTGACCTGGGAATTGAACCCAAACTAAGTGGCTTTTTGGCTACGATTTTTATTAAAAACTTTTTCAAAATTATAACCAAAGACTTATTACGCAGTAGCAAATGGGCCTGCTCTTCGATCACGCCTGATGGAAAGCGATTAGTGATTTTTTTAACATATTTTACAGCAGAATCAATTACTTTTGTAATCAGAGTAGTGATGGCGGTTAACATTAACGGGTACCAAAACTAAGCCTAGGTTCAACACACCACTACAGAATTTTAGTTCCTTTTGATAAAACATTTCATTTTAATTCAATCAAACGGGGAAGATAAGCGTTGCTATTAAAAAAACACAGTAAATGAAAGAAATTCTTCTCCTATAAACTTAAAAGATCAGATCAGACCAGTTGCGTATTTATTCAAGAGAAAACTGTTTTGCCAACGCTACCCGCTAAGAGACGATGACCTCGAATGGTCGTCTAGCCAAATGTCGGCGTTCCGATCTTGCGTTACGTCCCTAACAGATAAACAAGCGGGAACGATTTATGCATAAAATATACACGCAACTGATTGCGTAGGTTACTGAAAAACTATGAAAATTGTTGATACCTAGTATATCATCATCTGCCTAGCCTTTTCCCAACTATGTTGGGGTCGGCTTCCAGGAGGAGCTCGTGGCCGCTCGGGTCGTACTTTAGGTTAATCCGTGCTTGCCTAGGTTGGTCTGTGGATGGGTGACCACCCATTACATACCGAGTTTCCTCCTTGCCTCGGAAAGCACGTTAAGCCGCTGGTCCCGGGTGTCATTTATAGATCTTTGACAGTCGGATATCATCTGCCTAGCCTTTTCCCAACTATATTGGGGTCGGCTTCCAGTCTAACCGGATGCAGGTGAATATCAGTATTTTACATGGAACGGCTCCTATCTGACCTCCACAACCCAGTTAGTACTGGTTAATACTATACCCCTTGCTAAGACTTTCGGGCCCGAGACTACCTGTAACGATTGTCAAATACCTACAAATTGTTGATAGTGTATGTTATAGATTAGCTGTCAGCGAACCCATGGTCCGATGGCTGATGGATCCAACGGTTTCTGCAGTGGAGACAGCGTATTAGCGAGCATATCATAGGACACGAAAATGATAGAGCAATTTTATTTATTCCTTATTATTACTTAGTGACTTGTCCAAACGATAAAGCTTATCCGCCATAATGTACCTGGTAACTAATGTTTTGTTCACGTAATAAATTGGATGAGAGAAAACAAAGTGAGACAGCTTTTCTTTTGTTTTCCATTCATTGTAAGTTTGCAACGTCAAGCAGTGGACGCTAGACTTAGAAGTAAGCTTCCTTATTCGAAAAAAGATATGAGAAAAGGTTTTATTGAAGAAATTTGTTTTTTTTTTTAAATACTTACAGCAGTGACTATATAATTTAAAGCTTTCAGCCAGGTTTTTAATCTGCAAAAAAGAAGAGTGCATTAAATACTACTTTCAAGATCAAATTATGCCTTTATTCCTTGAAGTCCATGAAAATACAATTTTAAGTTAATTTCTAGGTAAGTAGACCGCACCGAAATATTATAATGACCCCAATTTTCAGCAGTAAATCCTCTTTTGTCTGTAAATAATGCTCCAGACAATGGTGGTCTCCAATTTTACCAGTTTTAAGCTGATTAATTAATCAATGTCAACACAATTAATAAGGTTCAAAGGATGCCTGACCAGACTCAAGTTGTTTCGAAAACCAGCTGGTTTCAATTATTCGAAAGTCTAACAGATTGCAACCAATCATTTTGGTGTGAGTTGATTTCCAGTAATAAGTTCCATGTGTCAATAGAATGTGTGCATTTTGGATTAATTTAAAGTCTGTAGTGCAATGCTCGGATGAAATAAATCAATCTCATTGAATATTATGGTTTTGCAAAGACGTACCTATCTATGAAAGCAATGCTTTTGATTACCTGCCTAGCCAACGAACTCTATAGGAGTCCAGCCTAAACGGATGCAGATTAAATAAAAAAATGCTCTCTGAAGAAAATATAATTGTGTTCGTGATATTGAGCCTGTCTTGTTTCCATGTAGTATACTGTTCCATTGATATTAAAATCTATACCATGCTTGCACAAAAAGCCCCAGGCACAGTAATTTCCGACTTTCTACACTAATAATCTAGTTTAGTCATTTATTTAATGTTTGTCCAGTTTTTCTAACAATTCAGATATTTTTAATGTGTTATCCGAAAGTCTGTACTATACTGTTATTTAATTACTATTACGGACTTTCAGATAAAGTCCGTAATAGTAATTAAATAACAGTATTGTGAATCACGAATTTAATCAGCCTTTTTTACAAAGTACTCCAGTAGTAGGAGTAATGAAATTTATTTCGATACTAGCTTTTACCCGCAGCTTCGCTCACGTTAATTTAGAATTTGACAATCAATTCGGGTTGTACTCGGCTTGTAATAATAATAATTCAATTATGTTTGAAAGACACTTGGCGCCATCTATTACCTAAAAACGTTATTGTCTTGGGAACAGTACGTTTTTTCCGTTCACAACGTATATGCAATATTTTAAGATGATCGGTTCAGTGGTTTAGGCGTGAAAAGGGTACCAAACAAAAAACTTACTTTCGCATTTATAATATTAGTTAGGATAATACAAACCTAAACCTAATTTTCTTCGGCCATTTACATAAAAACGTACTAATAAAAAGAAAAATACGAACCTCATTAAAAGGCTACAAGAATAGTTTAATTTTAATACGACTATAAATTTTATTATATTGTAGGAATTTATAAGCTTAGCGACTAGACGTATCCCGTCAATAAAAAATGTTTTATTAATTTAGTTGTTAAAGTGTAGTGTAAAAAAAATAGACCGTACAGATTTATGCGTAATTTAGTTTTTTTATTATTACTTTTTTTTAATTTTTATTAAAACATTTATTAACTAGATAATAATTATGAAGAAAGATACTTAGTTGTTTAGTAACCAACTAAAAGAGATTTATATTAACAGAATTTTTGTTACCTTATGAATCAGGGATATGGAGGAGCCCTTTGCCCAGCAGTGGGACATAAGTTTTCGTTGCGTACCAGACAAGGAAGAGAAGAGTAGCGTATTTTCAATATCATTAGACCTTGTATGTCTTGTAAACAAAAATCAATCGTAGAAACATCAGCCGCAGTGAGATATCCTAAAAAAACACCTCCATATTTGAAAAAATATTAAGAGCCAACAAACAGATCTGCCATAATTAATTTACTCCATTTATTATTCATTAAAAGGATGGTTTATTATTTAATTTTATCCAGACCACCTAAGCGCTTCATTGGAAAAAATCTAAGTAAGTTTTTGTCATCATCTGCCTAGTCTTTTCCCAACTATATTAGGGTCGGGTTCCAGTCTCACCGGATGCAGCTGAATACCAGTATTTCACATGGAGCGACAGCTGTCTATCTGACCTCCACAACCAAGTTAGTACTGGGTAATACGATACCCCTTGGTAAGGCTGGTTGCTAGACTTTCGGGCTACTGCAACTGACTACCTATAACGACTGTCAAAGATCTACAAACGACAGCCGGGGCCAACGGCTTAACGTGCTTTCCGAGGCACGGGGGAAACTCGGTATGTAATGGATGGTCACCCATCCATAGACCAACCTAGGCACGCGAAGCTTAACCTGAATATTGATCCGAGCGGCTGTTATTATTTAGCCGAAGTATGTTCTCGTGTCTTACCTAAATTAAAATCTGTAACAGATGTGTTGTAATAAAGATTGACTGATTACAATGTAATGTATCGTTGTCAAGGCACACATTAATTTTGAGGAGAAGAACGGATTCGGCGATAGAGATTTTTTAACGAAGATATCCTTACTTAATATTATAAATGCAAAAGTAAGTTTGTTTGTTTGTTACCTTTTCACGCCTAAACCACTGAACCGATCATCCTGAAAGTTTGTATATACGTTGTCAAGTGTACAGAAACGGGTACCTTTCATCCCGAAAAAAAGTAGTGTTCCTGAGGAAACTAACAATAACTTTCTTATGATAATAGATGGCGCCACGTGTCTTTCGAATCATGATTGAATTGTATTATTTCAAGCAATTTACAACCCGAATTGATTGTCAAATTTTAAATAAACGAGAGCGAAGCCGCGGCCAAAAGCTATTTTCTTATACCTAATGTTCGCTTTATTATTGATAATTAGGAAAGTTTTTTTTGCTTTACTATCGATAATTAAGGTTTCAGTCCCTTGTTAAGGTACGGACAAATGGCGGACATTGTTGCGGACAATGGACTCTGACAGATAATGAACTGAAGGATGTGTCTTCGACCGGTTCCCCAGCCGGTACTCAATCAATCTATGAGCGGTTTGAATAAGCCTTTAGCTTATCACAAAGTATACAGAAGATTCATATACGTCAATGTCACTTGAGTTACTCAGTCATGTAATAAACGCAATATAAAAATCTAAAAAAAAATCTAGAAAGTTTATTTATAAAGCAAAACGCAACGAAAAATCGCACTAGTGACAATATTCTGACACACCTATGAATGTTTCAGCAATATTTATGTTTCCTCGGCCAAGTCCCAGTGATGTGGGCGGATAATACGGCCGCCATCTTTGAATTTTATCGCGGACAATCCCAATAAATTTTGTGTTTCGGAAACATGTTAGTGTCTGTGTTAATTTATTGGTGATCTAATTGATTTTAACGCTGTGTTAATCATAATTTAATGATTACTGATGTACTGGTTCTATTGATTTATTTGAGACATCCGTGATCAAGAAATATCAAACAAATTCTCTTATTTAGTGCAAGGAGCACAGTTTGATTAAATCTGCTAAAAGTTACCGAGATACCGTTTTAATACGAGTACCTTGTTTGTATTCTTCAAATTATTGTGAAGTTCACAAGATATTTTATTATTTCCAAATTCCAATAATTTTACTCGGTAATAAAATTCCAATTTATCCGACTTCTCCTGCTTGCAAGGTGACCCTACACAGATGACGAAATGAAGATGCTAGTAGGCAAAAACAATATTAATGTAATTTTGAACGTCGCCATAACATAAATTAGTGGGAGCAAAAAAAACATGCCATGGGAAAATACACCTAAAAGGTTATTTTATAAGAAATAATCTGATACCTTTCATAAAAGTGCTTTTTTAAATCAATTAATTGAAACCCTTCAAGGATAAGAAGGAGCGAAGGACGATGTTCATGTTATAGAGAATTTTTCAAGGTTGAATTGGGACATCTTCAATATTCCTTGCATAAAGATCATGAATGTGAAACCGTAGGAATTAGATTGGACTTGCTTTCTGAAGAAATTCTTTGCAGATTCCTGGATAAGTAGATTAAAATTGTACTTCTTTCTATAGTGACGGTTCTTTTTACCACTCATTTCGCGTAAATCGCGACATTAGAATGTTTGTTACACTTTCACGTAAAAACTACTGAACGTATTTGTATGAAATTTGGCACAAGGATAGTAAATAACCTGGATTAACACATAGGATATTTTTATCCCGGAAGTACGATGTCGTGGGACAATTTACCGAACTGCACTCGGGCAAAGTCGAGGGCATAAGCTAGAAAAGCATTTAATCGGCGTTTCGGCCCACTATTATATACTAAGCCTCCTCTTTGTGAGAAAGAATGGGCATTAATCCACCTCACCGGCCCAGACATGCGGGTTGGTAGATGCCACATGTCTTCGAATTCTCGGTTCTAGGACACACGGCGTATCTTTACCTTTTTCGTTTTCTTTGAGAGTTTTGGTGATGACAAGGTACTTACATTGTCTGTTTTTGATTTAATCCTTCGACAAACAGCCCAAGGAGGAGGAGCTCGTGGCTAAATAATAACAGCCGCTCGGGTCGATCTTTAGGTTAAGCCGTGCTTGCCTAGGTTGGTCTGTGGATGGGTGACCACACATTACATACCGAGTTTCCTCCGTGCCTCGGAAAGCAAGCTAAGCCGTTGCTCCCGGTCGTCATTTGTAGATCTTTGACAGTCGTTAGGTAGTCAGTGGCCTAAAAAGTCTGACAACCAGTCTTACTAAGGGGTATCGTATTACCCAGTACTAACTGGGTGTGGAGGTCAGATAGGCAGTCGCTCCATATAAAATACTAGTATTCAGCTGCATCCGGTTTGTTTGGAAGCCGACCCCAACATTGTTTGGAAAAGACAATGATGACAATAACATGTAGTCATAATTAATTTTCTATACGAGTTCTAAGTTACGGAGCCTGCATTTGTGCCCAGTTGATGGCAATAGGATCCCCCTATTATAAGGGACTTAAACATAACTGGCGAAATCTGGGTGTACTATTAGGTAAACCTCTGCCTAACCCGTCGGGGATTACAAGCGTGATGTTATGTTTATGTTGTAAGTTACCTTTTCTGAGATTACAGGTTCATTACAAAATAGGTCAAAACCAAAACACAAAAGGTGTTTACGCAAACAAAACAACGAAAACAGAGTTTGGGTGTTGTTCATAAACAGTCCAAAGCATTTGATGGTGATAAATTAGTAGTCAATTCAATTCTGACATGTTTTGTAAACTCTGGCCATCCATGGTGTTTGTGTGTTCTGCACCATGTGTACTATGGTGGCCTGATTCCTTCATTTTCATTGACTTTTAGTACTTTTGCGTGTGGTCGGTAAATAGTGGGAAGTAGAGCATATTGTGAAAGGGGTAAGCGGGCTCGTCCAGGGAAGTACTATCACTAAATAACACCGAACACCGCCACGCCTATCACTTTATTAAGCGGGTAATTTGAATGTTTTTGATTTTATCTAATTTGATTTTAATACATTTTTTTTTAATAATGTTATTTTTTCTTTTTAATTCTGATGTTGGTTTCCATGTTAATTTATTTTATTTTATTTTAATTTAAATCGGACTTTATGGATCAAGTTATCAGTTTTTTTTTAAAACCCTTGAACTGCCTGAAATAATGTTTACCGGTTAAATTACAACATGAAGACATTATAATTATTATTATCTGGGCTTTGGCTTATAATGCTACTTTAAATCTTTTTAGGGTTCCGTACCCGAAAGGTAACCAACGGGACCCTACTACTAAGCCTCTTCTGTCCATCCGTCTGTCTGTCATCGGGCTCATGATCCGTAATAGGTAGGCAGTTGAAATGTTAACAGACTGTGTATTTCTGTTGCCACTATAACAACAAATAATAAGTTAAAGGGGGCTCCCCTACTACGGTGGTACGAAACCCTTCATGCGCGAGTCTGACTTGCAGTTGACCGGTTTTTTTTTGCCTGATGTGAAGCGATGACGTGGTCTAGGGTGGAACACGCTTGCCTAGAATAAACCGATTCACTCGATCTTTGAAGAGATCTAGATTATAAAAATCGGGAAACAGAGAAGTCGGCAATGAATTCCGCAGACTGGATAAATAACCCATTTTTCTACAGTCCTCGAGCCATCTGAATCAGTAGGTTTCTTTAATGTTCTAGTACAATGATAAGAACTTCATAACTTTGATCGATGCGTGAAGGCTTATTATCCAACTTCTCACAACAACAAATAACACACAGATCTTCAGCCAAGTCTTCGAGCCAGACTTTCTTCCTCTCAATGTCCTAGATAAAATCATAAGCTTATCTTTTTTTTTTGCTACTTTCTTCGAAGACTTTCCTGCGTACTTCCTCCAGTTCGTTAGTTTATTGATTTAATTTCACTCTCGAACTGGAAAGTTGTTTACTTGAATTTCTTTGTCGAAGTTTCTTCTTTATGAAGCTTATCTTGGTTGGCTCTTGTCAAGGTCAACGTTTAAATCAGTTGGGTTGAAATCAATAACGTGAGTTTTGGGACAAGAGGCGAGAAATAAGGCGTCATTTGATTTTTCGTGTGTTCCTTTAAGACTGTAATGGATGCAATCTCCATGAGAACATCATGCTCTTGAGCTATTCCAATTAGTTTTCTAGATCATCATCATCATCATCTGCCTAGCCTTTTCCCAACTATGTTAGGGTCGGCTTTCAGTCTCACCGCATGCAGCTGAATACCTGTATTTTATATGGACGGACTGCCTATTTGACCTCCACTACCCAGTTAGTACAACTCAACCCAACCAACAAACCAACCAAAATCAGCCCAACCTAATTAGTTTAGCAGATAATATAGGTAATTCATTCATTAGGTATGATGATTCTGGCAACATTCATATAAATGACAATGAAGATCTTCAAGCAGTGGATTAAACAGGCTAATAATGATTATTATCTGTCCTGTTTAGTTTTGATTTCTTGATATTAGTATTATCTGATAATTTACTAATCTCCAATCAGCATTTTACTGTCATTGTCTAATATTACTGGGAGTGGATGCAACACGTTTTTTCTTCCACTGTCCCTGGCAACCGCTATGCTATCATCTATTCCTTCTGCTTTCATATCATTCTTCACACAATCTATCCATTCTTCTCTTCGGTCTTCCGCTCCCTCATTCGTTTAGTCACATAAGGTTCATCCTTCCACATAATTTATTTTACTTATTATAAAACTAGCTTTTGCCCGCGGTCTCGCTCGCGTTAATTTAGGATTTGACAATCAAATTGGGTTGTACCTACTCTGCTTGTAATTCGAAAGACACGTGGCGCCATCTTTGAGCACAATAACGTTATTGTTGTTTTCCTCGGGAACAGTACTTTTATTCAGGATGAAAGGTATCCTTATGTCCTTTTCTGTACACCTGACAACGTATATGCCAAATTTCAGGATGATCGGTTCAGTGATTTAGGCGTGAAAAGGTAATAAACAAACAAAGTAACTTTCGCATTTATAATATTAGTAAGGATTTATTCCAATGAGATGACTTATACTTATATAGCTTCCCAAAAACCAATTGATACTGAACTTCCTACCGAAGCTACAAAAAAATAATGTTTACCTCCGGTTCCCGAATCGGAGAATTGAACCATTCATAGTAAATACCACGTGGTAAATATTTAGCCGATCACTCGCGGAAAACGTAAAGCAACCAATGAGAGACGTACACCAGTCATTCACTGACCTCATTCAATATTTTACCCTACTTTATAGGCTTTAAGAGCAATCTTAGGGAAATCTGTTTGTTGAATGGACAGTATGTAGCTACCTCATTGCTAAATAATAACAGCCGCTCGGGTCGATCTTTAGGTTAAGCCGTGCTTGCCTAGGTTGGTCTGTCCATCTATTACATACTGAGTTTCCTTCGTGCTTCGGAAAGCACGTTAAGCCGTTGGTCCCGGCTGTCATTTATAGATCTTTGACAGTCGTTACAGGTAGTCAGTGGCCCAAAAAGTCTAACAACCAGTCTTACCAAGGGATATCGTATTACCCAATACTAACTGGGTTGTGGAGGTCAGATAGGCAGTCGCTCCATGTAAAATACTGATATTCAGCTGCATCCGGTTAGACTGGAAGCCGACCCCAACATAGTTGGGAAAAGGCTAGGCAGATGATGATTGGACAAGGCAAAAGGAGTATGTAAGGATCGTAGCAGGTGGCGCTCTGTGGCTTCTGCCTAACCCTATGGGCAAAAGACATGAGTTTATGAATGGTATGCCATATATATAGGTTTGTAACCCGTAGCAAAACATATTATTATCTGTTTGCCTAGAGCACTAGACACACACGTAAATTATTCGGAATACATTAGTGATACCGTAGACTCTTAATCAACAGCTATTCATGTTGATTTACATAAGTTGATTTAAATTCAATTTATCCGCTTCATGTGCTAGTACTGCTAGTACTAATTATTATTTTACTGGCTTCTCTAGAATTTATGTGAAATGCTCATTAGATGAGGTAATGCAAGTACGAAGTTGCTTTTTGTATCTGTATGTGTGGACAACGTGGTCACACACTAAAACTTTTAAACTACGTAGCGAATTTTGATACAGTTTTCACCGTCATTGAGTTCATTTATTGACTCCGGAAGGTTTACGAGTATATAGGGTGACTGGTAATTAGTGACCGATACTTAAACACGTGATTGTGCGAATGGTAACAAACAACTTTCCCAACGAAACATTTTTTTTAACATCTGACAGCTATAGGTCAAAGGCGCGCGCGACCGATCTTCATACGGCTGTTGTCTTAAAAAAATGTTTCTTTGGAAAAGTTGTTTGTTATCATTTGTACAATCACGTGTTTAAGCCTCGGTCACTAATTACCAGTCACCCTTTATAAATATATTAATATTAAACATACATAACATTACGCCTGTAATAGGTTAAGCAGAGGTGTACCTAATAGCACACCCACATTTTAATAATAAATTATCATATTTTTAAATATTAAACTTACTTATACACAAGTAATCTCGATGTTTTGTCAAGTCGTATAAAACTTGCAAAGCACGTGAAAAACCAATGACCAACCCCGGTCATTGGTTTTTTACGTGTTTACTGAAAACTTTACGGAACAAATTTCAAAGTTTTTCAGAAAACAGTTCACGTTAAGCTCTTTCACGGAACCTGTAAAAACAGTTTCTGTAGTTTTTATAAGACTCACTCAATTTGCTGGAACAGGATATCTGATTCTTGTAAAATTCTATCATTTCTTTAGATATAGAAGCTGTACAAATCAGGTTTTTCGCGATATCATTACTAATCATGCAATTATAGTGCAGCATGTTTTTTTGGCGCGTGGCCATAGTCGGAACTAGCGCCACCATCTTGTTTTTTCAATAAAATTTCCACAAAAAATATTTCACAAATGTTTATCAACAGCAGTTTATTAACAATGTCATTCAAGCGCTATAAGAACCATGCTGCACTTTAAAAGAAAATAACTGTTAATGTCAATAAAATGATGACCCATTCAGACCACTCTTCCACTGGAACAAGACTCACAATATAATCCCAAAAACCCCCGTCTCACGTATCAGAGTAACCTTTAACGCTATCGTCATGCGTTGGCTACACACTGGGTGACTAATTCCTTGGCAACGAGCCAGTAACTCGACCTATATACTCGCCTCAAGTCTTCCTACTAGTACTCCCGGCCACCGGTCAAACTAATTAGGTTATGATTTTTATTTCATCGCTTTATATGGAAAGGTAGGATGTTGGGTTAGCCAATGACGTGGTAGGTCTTGGTTTAAAATTAGACTTCGTTCAAACGGGGCATCGTCATCGATTCAATTATTTTGTGATCGAAAGAACTAGAAGTCAGAGGCATTTGCCCAGGAGTGGTATTACGCAGGCTAAGAGTAACCTGTAGCTATGTAAGAAGAATTATTTCTCAATGAAAGAACCTTAAAGCAATGGAAGATGATGGGACGTTTTGAAAGGCTTCTAAAAAAATAGGTGAGAATAAGTAAAACACAGAGGAGGCTGGTGTGGGATAGTATAAAAGGTTGAAAGTTCTACTAAGTAATCTAGTGGGATATAAGTACCTCATACTAAACAGAAGAATAGGCCAAAGGTTCGCAAAAGGGCTGTGGGACTGTTCGAAAGAGATAACACGGCCCTGGAACACGAAGGGCAGGGAAGGAACATGGATGGGTTTTAGTCAGTAAAAGTCTGACACTCCCTCCCACTCGGCCCAGAGCGGGGGGGGATTATTTGATGATTTCCAATCCCAAAAAAAAAGGAGTATAAAAGCCAATATCATCAACCAAGAAAGTTCGAGTCGACTTTCAGCCTAAACCTTTGGACCGTAATGTTCGACCGCGACTTCACGTCTTGGAGGATACCACCTACTCATCCAATAGACATCTATCCACCCATTGACAGCTGTCACAAAATTCTCCGAACAATAATGAAAATAAATGAGCTACGTTTCTGTGAGTTCAATGACAATTTCAGGTTACACCTAGTGCCAGGTTAACTACCGATTTATTTAGGTCATGACAGGAAAACCTGGGTGTCTCGCCAATACTATGTTACCTGTTACAAATGACTGTAAGTCAAAGTTTGTTAAATTAGTCTTATGGAGAGTAGACAGGTGTTAGTCAGACTTTAGTGTATTTTTAATGTTTTTGGTGTCATTGACAAATTCTGGTGATTCATCCGCAGAAGCGATGATTTAAGAGATGCAGTGTGTAGAGAGAACTGTTAAAAAACCTGATATTGAATGATCGTTATTTAACTCAAAGATATAGACTGAGAAGAAAATTGTAAGTTGTTGTAGTTTTTATCTAAAACCAAAAATATCCATATTTTTGTTTTTTTTTAGTTTATTTTTTATGTATTGAAAAGCAATGTAGTCAATGCTTTTACCATTGCAATAACCCCATACACACATGCATTCATTATTTTCCTTTTTCAAACCACTCAACCAGCCAACATTAATTTGCTTAAAACCTTTGGCAGGAAAATATGTATTGGATTTCAGTGGTGTCAGAGTGCTGGTAGCTGAAGGAATGAGTCCGGTCTCCGGTGCGAGTGTGAAAGACTTGACGGCGTCATAGACACGCACACAAAGACGAGTGGGCGGGGCGTCGTCGCACGCGCAACACCCGACAACAGCCGGCGCCCCGGGGTACAGTCGGGGAGAATAGTCAGTTTCGTAATGTAATAATTGTGTTTGTATTCTCTGAAGAGAATGACGGAAGATTGCTGTCAAAGCGAGGCTGAGTCATATCGACGTTAAATAGTTGTGATGTTTGCTGCAGAGGTTGTCAGTAAGATGTTTTAATACAATATTATATTATTTATTTTTTTGTTAGCCTGTTTGAGTGTCCCACTGCTGGGCAAAGGCCTCCCCCTTCTCCTTCCAAACCTCTCTGTCCTGTGCAATATCTGGCCATGTTCGCCCCGCAAACGAGATCAGATCGTCACACCACCTTTTTAAATACAATTATAAATTAAAATAACCTAAAGTAACTAATTTAACAAATAAACTAAAAATGGCGTCAAAACTCCTCAAAACTGTCAACTGGTAATGTCAACAAGAGACGCAGCGTTGCCGCGTTGTATGACAACGCTAAGCGACTGGCCAAGGTAAAAGCCAGCAGTCACAGGAGGTGTCAACAAAGCGTTTTGAAATTTCCTTGAAAAGGCTATGAGCACTCGGACCCCACGGTCCTACAGTTTCAACCCAAACGGCTAGAAAATATTTACCAATAAGGTTACTATATTTACGCCACTTGAGGTTCTCCGTAGCTGCAGCGGCAACCCCAGCACAGCCACGTGTGATGTTTTAAATGAATTCATTTAGACAAAAGTTCGAAACCATATTCATAATACTTCACAGGCGAATAAAAATTCAACTAATTACTTACCTACTGCCTGCGTGGTGGACGATTACCCTCTACTTTCTCTGTGTCCCATCAGTGGGAATCTTATAGGTGGATTATTTTTAAAATATACCTAATTATAAAAAAATCACCTATTCCACATTAAATCAAAATAATAACAATAAGACGCGTTACAAATTTTTGCTCTCCACTGTATAGTAACTGCGCCAACGCACGCCATATACGGGGCGCCTCTCCCCTCCGCACCGCACCCCGCGCCGCCCGCCCTCCAACACCGTTTGGCTCACGTTTCGACATAGAGTGAATTATAGATGCGAGAGTTCATTGATGTTCTTCTTTGACGAGATTCCCCAAGGTGGATCAGCGCGAGGGAGTTCTACTACATTGAGGATTAACATTTTCCATTCTTTAAAGTCCAAAATTAGTCTTAAGTACTAAGAATGATTAGGTACCAGTTGGAAGACTTACGACGAGGAACTCAATTAACTCTAGTCTTAGATTTACTGTTTTCCAACTTAGGAAGTCTGAAATACACTACCTAAGACTAGGTACCTAAGACTAGGTACCTAAGACTAGGTACCTAAGACTAGGTACCTAAGACTAAACTGTCATTTATGATCGTTTCCTTATGTGTTGTGTGTATGTGTTGTTTCTTTATAACTAGGTAATTTCCTGGATTTTTTGTTGTTAATTATGACAAAGTGCCATGTTTAATCAGATATTTTACTGCAAAAGACCCCAACGTGTTTCTTCGCTGGGACAAGGGCCTCCTCTATATGAGAGCGAGTCGGCTGTTATTCACCACGCGCACACTGCGCATTGACAGATGTCACATGTGAATAGACTCGGTTGGAACTTTAAATTTAAACTAGCGGACTATATTTAAATATAAGTGTAATACCATAATTAACGTATAGTGAAACGAGAGAAGACCGTACAAAGAAATGTCCGGAGTGGTCGGCGCGCGGCGTCTCAGGCGTGCGGCGGTTATGAGCTGAGTGAGTGGCGCGCAGTGGCTCTCGCGCAGCCGTTACCCCGAGCCCCGCGCCCTCCCCGCGGTTGTCCACGCAAATGTGAGGTGCCGACACATGTCTTTTAAATTTTTTGTTCTAGGATGCCCCGATTTCCTCACGATGTTGTCCTTCACTGTTTTGAGAGCAGCCGTGTTTTAGGAACCTCGCAACATATTATGTCACCATTCACCGAACTAAACACCAATCGACTTTCCTACCTACTCCACCATCTGCGCCAGCTCCTCAGCGCTGCGTCCGAGCATGTTTGTTTACACGGCAGCCGCGGTGCATTTGTTTTTTCTCAACGCGCTGTAGTGACTTGGCTCGCATCATATAGTTGAGTCCATCGAGGTTTCCACACATTATTCTGAAGGACAAAGATAATTGAAGCAATATCAGATAGAATGAGATGTTTTTTTAGGAAATGATTTATGACTTATGACCTAAGTCATTCTAGAAATCTAGATTGTGTTTGGACTAGTGCCAGGATTTTTTGTCAGATTTAACAGTTGTCAGTACATTCATTAATGGTTTTTCTATTGGTGTGTAACATTTTAAAACTTTTGAAATCATATTTGTTTTTTTTTTGTGTGTGGCGGCATCTACATCGCCACATAGGAACTACGCACCATCCTGACGTCACACAATCAAAGGTTTCCGCGAGATTAGGATATACAGGGTGTAAACGGACGCTTCTCGAAGGCATCAATCAATCTTTCCGTACATCAAACTAAGTAACATTGCGCAAAGAAATATTGCTGGAAACAGCCTTATATTTGGGGTTTTCGCACTGAAAACTTTGTACTGATGGTTGCATTGAATAAAATTGTTACAGGGGTCATGGAGGACTTTAAAGTAAAGTTATAACACTTAAAACTTGTTTTTATAAAAACGTGTGAAAACTCCGTAACTAGAACGTTCCCCGATATGGTAAAGAACAAAAAAAATATCGCATTTACGAGAAGAACGCCACGGCTTTCTTTGTTGAGGATGTTTTACCCTTTATAGTCGTGCAGCAGCCGAACAATGACAATCTTCGGACTGTAACCCAGCAGGAGGAGCTCGTGGCTTAACGATAACAGCCACTCGGATCGATCTTTAGGTTAAGCCGCCTAGCTTAATTTGTGGATGGGTGACCTCCCATTACATACCGAGTTTCCGCCGTGCCTCGGAAAGGACGTTAAGTCGTTGGTCCCAGGTTGTAGATCTTTGACAGTCGTTAGGTAGTCAGTGGCCCAAAAAGTCTGACAACCAAACTTACGAAGGGGTATCGTATTACCCAGTACTAACTGGGACGTGGAGGTCAGATAGGCAGTCGCCCCATGTAAAATACTGGTATTCAGCTGCATCCGGTTAAGTCGACCCCAATATAGTTGGGAAAAGGCTAGGCAGATGATGGACTGTAACCCAGCAGACACAGTAGCTACCCATCTAGTCTATGCCTCTTTAAGTAAATAAACCACAATCTAATAACAAAGTAGGAATTAATTCCCCTTAACTCCATATGTACATATAAGGCGTGTTTCCGTGTTTGATTACAACCCTTTCGACAAAGACTTTGTTGTAAAACAAAGTTAATATTAATGATTAAGTAACAATTCAATCTTTGTATTCAACACTATGTAGAATTACAGCCTAGTTACGTAACGTAACTACGCTGTAATTCTGACGTAAACGTAACGTAATTATACGTCGATTTTAAAATTAAGTAAACTCGTTTCACATTTTATATTTTCATAATTTTAAGAATTTATCTAGGCTAATATGGGATTGGGCCGGACACGTTAGCCGCATGCACAATGACCGCTGGGCAAAAATCTCCACGCGATGGTTGCCGGAAGACGGACGGCGCCGCCGAGGCCGGCCCAGAAGGAGGTGGCAAGACGATCTGGTCGCTTACCGCGAGGGCTGGTTCGAGGTGGCACGAGAAAAATCACATGGAAGGAATTGGGGGAGGCCTTTGCCCAGCAGTGGGACAGAACAGGCAACTAAAACAAAAAAAAAAGAATTTATCTTAAAAAGTCCATTCACTAATGGCATCTTCAGCACAACTTTGATTTGATCAGCCACGCATAAAACCAAAGTGTCACGTTTCCACGATAGAAGCAATCAAAGTAGTGAATTGTGAACTTTTAACTTTGATAGCTCATATCTCGGAAACGTGACACTTTAGAACATTTTGTCTCATACAAAATTGGTTTGTATTGATACCAGCTATCGATTAATATAGGTTTTAAGCACTAACGCAAATTTGAAAAAAAAAGTGCAGAAGTTAGGCTGGCCTGGGCCTGCAGTCTCGACATTCGTAACGACGCTGACGCAAACTTGCGATCGCTAAATATTAACGAAAAAAGAAACGCAAGTCGAGACTACTAAATATCGTAAAATCAGGGTCGTTGTGACTTTACGACAGAATTCGGTTGTTTTGCGATCGCTATCTATGTCGAGACTACATGCTCAGGCTTCATACAAAAATCTTACAAGCCCTTTCGCTGGCTACAGGAAACGTACTCTGAAAACTTTCAACATTAAGTTTCAAACAGATTACTGATCGGAAGTTTGATATCACGAGTTCCAGGGTGTCTCAGATTGTTATCCAAACGCTCTTAGTTGTTCAATGAGTCGTGATAATAATCATTACTCAATACCAGAAGGTATCTCCTTTTCATAACCTGATTATAATAGTGACTGAAGCTGAGATCCGTTTATGATATAGACATTGGTAGTAATTAGTGAAGTGTCATCTTTATTGTTTGCTCGGTAAAAGAACAGTGTAGCGTATTTAATGCTAACTTGTTATGGTTTGGTGAGGAAAAATATGTTTTTCTATAATATTGTATTTCTTTTCTTACTAATATTACAAATGCGAATTTATAATATTAGTAAGTTTGTGAGAACGCGAAAACTACTGAATGGATTTGGATGAAATTTGGCACAAAGATCGTTTATAACCTGAATGAACACATAGAAAACTTTTTATGCCGGTAGTATGATCCCGTGGGACAATTATCGAATTCCACACGGGCGAAGCCGCGGACATAAGCTAGTATTATGATATTATGATACATTTTTAACACGACAGACAGTCAGACAAAAAAAAAGACAGACAGACAGTCAGACAGACTGGAAAAGAGTGAGAGTTATAAGTTCATAATAAAATTAAGCTGATTTCACGTCATTTTGGATGAAAAAGGCGAAAAACAACCCTAACTTGGGTGAGTAAGACTCATTTGCATGTATGGAGTATAGATGAAGACTAAAGCGCTGGACACACTTATTTACTTTTTGAAAACGATCTGGATAAATATGTAGATCCTCCATTATTTGAAAAAATCTATTGTCTTCATTGCTTCGCCATACCGGATGTACCCCGTAACGTCTAACCCTCAGCATATAAGCGAGATACACCAGTGCCAACACATCTTCGGAAGAAGACATGGTTATCGTGTCAAAATCGGACGGCTGAATGAAGTTGGTTGAAAACCGTCATCTCTCGCGGCGCCCAGCGTCACGTCCGTCGTCCGTGCCTCGTCTTTTCTATATGTTTTAAAAAGTTGCGACGGCGCCCCGTCTGCGCCCTGCCCGCGCCCCGTCCTCGTCTTACGCCTTTTCTGTGTGTTCAGCACCTTACTTTCCTCAAGAAAACCTGCAGCTGCCCAAATCACAGATACCTACGCACGTTAAGGAAATTGACGTAGGCAAATAACAAATTCAAAGTTGTATACTTTTGAGGCAATCTTACAAAAACTTTAAGAGGGTGTTGCGAAATTGTAAACAGCCGGGAGAAGTTGGGAATTTGCGAAACGTGCGATATCAATTTCAGTTTCGACTTGACGCAAGCTAAGTTTGTTTGGGTGTGACGCACGGACGAAAAGTTTGTTAATGGTAACACGTGGACTGGTATGGGTAACGAAGTATACAGGGTGTAAACGGACCCTTCACGAAGCCGTCAACCAAGCAAAGTAACTTTACGCAAAAATTATTGCTGGGAAACGACTTTTTTTATTGGTGTGAAAAACGCGCTCTAGATTAATTTTGTTTAGCATTTTTTTCAGCAATTGTACGACCATGTAATATTCTGCATCATTGATCTAGTGGTCGCAAGCGAGACTTCAGAGTATGAGGTTCTGGGTTCTAAGTTCAAAGTGTTATTGGGTTTTTTCATCACGAATTTCTCAGTAGCTGCCCGATTGATGGCAATAGACTTAAACATAACTGGCGAAATATGGGAATTCTATGAGGTACACCTCTGCCTAACCCTTCGGGGATAACAGGCGTGACGTTATGTTATGTAAAGATTTAAGATTTTATTTTGCTACCATGTGGACGGAACATGGTTTATGTTCTCTACTTACATCAATAAATACCTTTTCTCTATAATCTAATCGTTCACGCTTTATCTATGTTAAAGTTAGAATAAAGTCAGAATAAATTGCACCAATTACCAGCAACATCCAATCAGTGCAAAACCGAATATCCTCAAAAAACTAGACGCACCAACCCTATCAAACCTGCGTAAGCGCACTGTAATACGATACCCACACGCTTTCCCTATACGGCTGTAATGGCCGCCGTCGACCAATCACAGGCGACGTCGTCTCGCCTACCACATTGTTGTGTAATGCTTATACTTTGCTCTATGTAATCGTTTCAGTTCTATTTTTAAATATGATGACTAGCTGTTGCCCGCGACTTCGTTCGCGTGTAAATTTTGGTATGTATGTGTAAGACTGCCTCGAGTGGTCGCAAGGGTGACGACTAAGTATGAGGTCCTGGGATCGATTCCCGGGTCGGGCAAAGTGTTTAAAAAAAAGAATGTTTATTTCAATTAGATACATAAAGTTATGACACACATGATTTGGAGATCACCTTTTAAGCAAGGAGATGCTTGGGTTAGGGGGCGTCCATTAATTACGTGAGGCAATTTTGGCGATTTTTCTACCCCCCCTCTCCACTTGGTGAGATGTCGTGAGATTTTGCTTTTAATTTACAACATTGAGAGAGTTTTTGCGAGAGCCCTTAGACCACCTTAATCCAGCCCTGCCGCAAAATCCGTTCTTAGCAGACTTTTACTGACTATTTATTACCTCCCTGCCAAATTTCAAGTGTGCTACAAACAAAAAATGAAGGACTTTCATACAAACTTGCGAGAGCCCTTAGACCCCCTTTATCCGGCCCTGTCGCAAAATCCGTTCTTAGCGGACGTCTACTAACTATAAACTACCTCCCTGCCTAATTTCATCTTTTTACGTCAAGCGGTTTCGATATTTCGTGATGAGTGAGTGACCTTTCGCTTTTATATATTTTTGCTTTTTTTTTTTTATATTTTGCTCTGAAGTTAAAATGCTAGTGCAGCCACATCTAAACGTTAAAGACGTGCCGCGAGTGAAACAGTTATAATCTCAGTTATTAGTTATTTTCGTTATTTCTCTTCACTCCACAATTGTAAATAAAGCCTGCTTAGTATAGAAAAAATGCCTAATACAGCCCCCCCCCAACTGTTCACCGAATGAAAAATATGTTGAATATACATTAAAAAAACTAAAGTCATCACTAATAGCGTAAAAAGTAGGGTTGAGGTAGATGGGCAAGAAATTCACTATAACGTCGATGAGTACATTTGAGTTTGAGAGTTGCCGAGTCGAGAACGCCTGGAAGAGCTACTGGTCCATGAAGTCGCTGATGAAGGGTGACCTACCTTTATCCCTGAAGCACAATCTCATCGACATGTGCATTCTGCCCATCCTAACCGGTCAGGGACCAAGTTTGAGCACCGTAATGCTCAAACTTGGTCCCTGACCGAGTCGCAAAAGTCCAAACTCAAGGTTGGCCAAAGGGCAATGGATCGTAGCGTATTGGGTATTAAGCTCAGCGACAGAATTCGCAATACCACAATACGCTCAAAAACTGGAATCGCTGATGTGGGCGATAAGATTGTTAGTTTGGAGTGGGATTGGGCGGGCCACGTCTGTAGAATGCATCAAGACCGGTGGGCCAGAGTCGTCACGCAGTGGGTGCCAGAAGACGGGCGTCGTCGCCGAGAGAGGTCTAGAAAACGCTGGTGTGACGACTTAGAAGCGTTTGTGACAGATTGGACGAAGAAAACCGCACGGAGAGAAGAATGGAAGCCAATGGGGGAGGTTTTTGCCTAGTAGTGGGACAATAAAGGCTAAAAAAAAAAGATTACATAAAAATTATAACGAATGGGTTGCCTAATCATTAAGTCAAGAATATTTAAAACTGCGACAGACGCTAGGCTTGACCGCTTTTACTTAGACAACGTTATACTTTCCAATCAAATTTAAGCGTAAATTTGTCGACCTGTGTATCCTGCCTATCCTAACCTATGGTACCCAGACATGATCTTTGACGGAGGCTGAAAAGTCCAAACTCAAGGTTTGCCAAAGAGCGATGGATTTTAAACATCAATACACCGATTGAAAACGCAACACCACAATGCGCTCCAAGACAGGCATCGCCGATGTTGGCGATAAGTGTAAGAGGTTCAAATGACTGAGCGGGTCACATTTCCAGAATGGGTCAGGACAGATGGGCCAGAATGGTCATACAGTAGGTACCTGAAGACTGTCATCGTCACCGAGGCAGACCCAACAAACGTGTGACGATTTGGATTCGTTCCTGACTGATTGGCCAGAGAAGGCAAAACACCGGGAGAGTTGGAAAGGAAATGGGGAAAGCCTTTGTCCAGCAGTGGGACAGAATAGGCTAATTAAAAAAACAAAACGTTATACCATCGTGTTTGTTATAGAATAGAATAGAATTTTTTTATTTCAGACCGGAGTCCATAGGGTAAAAATAAAATTACCTATCTGTTTCTTAATACACATTTTAATGAGAAAACAGATGAGTGTATATAGTACCTAGTAGTACACCCACATTTTGTCAGTTATGTTTAACTCCCATGAAATATTTAGCGAGCCTATTGCCATTTTGTATAAAGAACAGGTTGTAATGTTCTTCATCCCCCATAGAAAAGGGAGGATAGTCCGACCAGACGGGTATAATGTCTGGTGGGCTATAACTGCCCAACAGTTGTTGTCGGGTACTTCTATATAGTCTTAAGTCGCGGATAACTTTATTTGGGCGATTTATTTGACCCAGGCAGAATTTAGACGTATTTCGATGTTTAGTTCATCACCTGCGTCATAGATGGCGCTGTAGTACTTTTTGTTATTTGTTGTTTTTGTACTTTTTATAGTGCCGATACACCATCAACCGGGCACAAAACCAGACTTCGTAGTTGCTACTGAGAATTTGCTGGTGGAAAAACTCAATAACACATTGCCCGACCGGGAATCTAACCCAGGACCTCATGCTCGCTTCTGAACACTATACCAATCTATAAAAGAACAATAAAATTCCAAACTGCGATTGATTATTGATATTTTGCAAATCGAGAAGGAAACAGACTTCTAGTAAAGCAAGAACTTTTTGTAGAAATCATCATCATCATTCTCCTGCCGTTATCCCATTTTTTTCGGGGTCGGCGCAGCATGTCATCTTCTTCCATACTTCTCTATTACTTTTTGGAGAAACGTTTGAAGAAAAAAGGAGAAAAACGGAAATGCAAAGGAAGTCAATACAAAAAAAAATGGAAATCTAAAAGCATCAAAAAAATATTCAAACAAATTACAAAAAAGTGAAAGTAATAGTGGGGTTTGAACTTGCGACCAGTAGCTTACAGAACGTTCAAGAAACCGCTAGGCTGTTTTCTCTGTTGACATAAGCTTTAAATAGCCATTCTGGTGCTTGTCATGACTGAAACGTCAAACAAATGAAGGATACTGACATAATGCATTATTGCTTACCCCCTTAAGCGAGTAGCGTGATAATATATAGCCTAACATGTGAAGAAGCCTGTAAGGAATATTTGTGCAAAATTTGAACAGGATCTATGCAGTAGTTTTTGAGCCAAGTCGGAACATAAAATTGGATTTTTACGATTTTATTATATGTATAGATTAGGCATCGAGTATCAATTTTCATAGTAGATCCTTTGGAGTTGGCATGTGTACGGGAGATCTTTGGTTGTTCAGAGATGAGTAGATCTGTAGGTACAACGTACAATACTTATTGGCATAGATTATATTGCGCTACACTACATAGAAGATAGATACTCTGTGATTGTATATAAAAAAAAAGAATATTTTGCGATTATTGGACATTTTGCGAAATGGCCATTTTGCGAATTGGACATTCTGCGCCTAAATGGCTTGATTGTTTACCGAGTTATGATAGGGTTACGCCCCAATTACTACAAGCACTTGTTACCTTTATGGAATTATATTTCTATCCTTTTATATATTTTTTGGACTGCCTCGTTGGTCGAGTGGTCGCAAGCGCGACTGCTGATCCTGGGTTCGTTTCCTGGGTCGGGCAAAATGTTATTGGTTTTTTAAATAAGGAATTTCTTAACCTAAAGATCGATCCGAGCGGCTGTTACAATTTCGCCACGAGCTCCTACATTCAGTAATTAAAAGATTTAATTAATTAAAAAGACATTCTACGAATCATTAAAAAATTACAATGTTTTTTTCAAGTTCATAATTTTGGTCACTGGCTGGCAACTTGGCCCTACCTATTCAGGCACTTGTTGCTTATCCCAGAATATAATGTGTGTAAGTACATACAATACAGACCGATCAATCTTCGCTGGTAGGCGTGAAATAGGTAACAAAAGATATTGTTTTGTATTAAGATCGATGGAGAGTATATTTCAGCAAACAACTTCTTAAGTTTGAAAACTCATAATGTAACCGCACATTCCCAGTAATAACTTGACATCTTCAGCAACTCCTATCTTTGTTGCTATGAAATAGAACCTTATTTCGTGATAGGAATGGCAGTTTTCGGAGGAACTCGTGGCTAAATAATAACAGCCGCTCGGGTCGATCTTTAGGTTAAGCCGTGCTTGCCTAGGTTGGTCTGTGGATGGGTGAACACCCATTACATACCGAGTTTACTTCGTGCATCGGAAAGCATGTTAACTGGACTCCAGTCTAACCGGATGCAGCTGAACACCAGTATTTAACCTGTTAACCCAGTTAGTACTGAGTAATACGATACTATTTGGTTAAGACTGGTTGTCAGACTTTTGGGCCACTGGCTACCTGTAACGACTGTCATACATCTACAATTGACAGCTGGGGCCAACTGCTTAACGTGCTTACAGAGGCAGGGAGAAATCTCGATATGTAATGGGCATGGTCATCCATCCATGGACCAACCGAGGCTAGCGCGGCTTAACTTGAAGGTTGACCTGAGCGGCTGTTATTACTGCCGAAGAGCCGTTTTTCATGTTTTCTTGATTCTCTGTAGCAGACCAGAGTCTGGATTGGCCCGGTTGAAGGCAATAAGCTTGCCCCTATTGACATTAAACTAACCTAACCCTTAGGGGATTACAGACATGAGGGTGTGGCAAAAGGCTGTTACTGATTTTATTATTTCCAAATTGACGAAGATCCTTGACGAAGACCTATGTGAAGATGTCTGTCTGCAGGGTTTCGCTCACTTCGCTCGCGCACTCTAACCTGTCCGAGTCGGGGTGCCACAAGTCCCGAGCTCGCTTCGCTCGCTCTTGCATCCTATATTGTCCTTGCCGCAATGCGTTTTTGAATATGAAACATGTTGCAAAAATATTTTGTTTTAGGTGTGAACTGTGAGTATTAGGTACGTTTGTACGCTCTGGTAAATTTGATGTGACAATCAGTATTTTTGATGTAAAAAATATTTAATTAATATAAATAATTTGACCGGTGATAAGTTTTTTGATGTGCATTTAAAATAAGTCAAAAAAAATCACAGGCAACTTTATTAAAAAATCCTTACAAGAAAAAAACCTTAGGACACGAAAACACGATTTCAATAAAATCCAACATTAAGTACGTGACTACGACTGGTTGCCTTGGAGTAGGGTGACCGTATCTTATCTACGATCATTTGGGATATCACCTTGAAAAGAACAATGGCATACCCTTACGGGTTCTGGGGACCACACTTGGAGCTCGCGTACATTCGTAAAAATACTCCCAAAAGGTAGGTCTCGGTCAAATTAAGATAAAAGGTAATCACAGCATATTTTTATAATATTGGATTTGGCTAGAATAACACAATTTATAAATACACTTGTCGCGTGGGCAAAATCAGAACTAACGCCGCCATCTTATTTTTTCAATACATTTCACAAACGTTTAGCAACAGCGCTCTCGCCTATCAACCTCAATGGAGCTTCAAAAGATCCATGTAACACTGTAGGATAGACAACTACGTCAGCTGTAATGTCATTCAAAAATATTTTCATTATTATACAATCCAATTTACCTTATATTTTATTACAAGTACGTAGCATTTAAGGACTTAGGTATTTAGCCAGTGGAACCCACATTTGCACAACCCATCACATTGTCTTATGATTTTGGTCGGCTTATTTTTTAATGGCGCAATTACACTAATCGAAAAACAAACAATAAAGCTGGATGAGTCTGCCCGAAGGCGGACGTACTCGACCGCGTTCATTTACACTTGGTCGTTTGACGAATTCCATGGGCAATCGAATTCGGGCGAACGACGGGGGCAAAAATGAAACATTAATTACAAGTTGGATAAAACATTTATTTTAAGCAGCTTAACATTATAATCTTATAACAACTTCTTCAAGTAAGTGCGCGACCGGCGGCGCGGGCATGCCATCATCATCGGCCTCATCGGCATCATTACCATAATCACTATATGATGCTCCTCGCACATACTAGCAGCAACTGTACTGTTTATGTTTATGGCATTGTTTTAGCCTCTATCATATCTATACACCTTCACTGTACGTTTCTTTTTTTGTATAGTTCACCACGAAACAAGTAAAACTGTTAAACTAATAAAATGCACAACTATCCACAACAAAACCACACATCTACATTTAAATTGATCAAGACAGAGAAGTGACAATGTTTATGACATTTATGACATATTCTGTTTTCATAGATGACATAGCTTTGAATGTTGCCATTTAAGCTAAATTCTCCAAAAAAACGTTACGTACGTACTTTACATTTTTAATATCAGCAGTCACTAATTAATCATTTATTTAGTAACATGATAATTTAGTATCATAAAACTTGTTGCGAATCGAATAAGAGGCTGACTTAGAAGCAAAGAAAGCATATGTTTCCAAAGATAGGAGGATCCTTACTCAAAATGGCTTAGATTAGATGAGACAAAACAGATAAAATATCGCAGCAATGTAAACGGCTTGTCTTATAATACTAGTTAGCAAACGTCTCATGGTACTCACTATTACTACCAGCAAAATCATTAATTAGTATTATTATAGAAATTCCATTTTCTGTTGAAAATGGTAACTGCGTTGCTTCCGTCACTATTTCTACGTTTCGATATTACAAATGATTGCGTTTAGATGTTCAGATTTAGTAAAATATTTGTTTCTTCTTTTTTTACTTTGTGCAGCTTAGTAAAAAAAAGATATTACATGGAAAGAAACGCTCTGTTATTGCTTCATATAATGTACATACTTTCATTGATGAACGCTTCTGAAATTAACTGAGCCCTAAAAAACCAATCTTCTAAGTTCATTATAGCTTACGATTTGCACACATATAGTGTAGTAGCCTCCAAAAGATAGTTGACATTTTTCAAAGATAGTTGAAATTTTTCACTTCAGATGTTTCATGATGATGTGATCGTAGTTTTGATTGTTTGTACTGTACACTTTGGCTTTGTTATAGTCTAATCCAACTATATAATGATGAGGGATTTCCTGAAATTCTATTTGTTTTGTCTGACAACCGATTTTTAGTAGCCAAATATTTGAATTTCAGTCAACCAAAAATTTTGTTAATTTCTGTGGATATACTATAATTGATGACACCTTAAAAAGGGAAGACTTTAATTTCTTAAATTACTACTAAACATGTCATTTATGAGGCGACGTACGCCAAAAAAATACCAAAGTGATCACTTAGTCCATAGCTAAAAAATGATATTACAGTAAATGCCATAGTACAGATGTTTCAATTTATTCAATAAAATCCTTATCCAACACAATTAAAACATTTCAAACCATAATTTTAATCGATACTGTAACATTACATTTGAAATGAAATAATTTCAACCGACTTTTGGAGGGAACTGTGTAAATACAGCGTGTACTAAAAAGGTGTTGTCATAAACAGTTGTTCAGTTTGATGGTCTATACCACCCGGTATAGACCATCAAACCGAACAATTTCTCCATGAGACCACCATCGGTACACGCTGTATACATACGGAGTGGAAGAGACACCGACGCGAAAACTGTTCAGTTCAGTACATCATTCTGAGCCCACATAGAAATTTTTCATCGGTTAATAAAAAAAAAACTTTTTTATTCAAAAGTGCAATACATACACTACAAAATGTACTGCACATGTACTGCATGTACTTTACGCACAATTTCAAGTTAGGTTCATCGTAGAAATATATGCACGGGATTGAAAGATTGACTGCAAGCTTCATCAATGTTTTCTGTTTTTGATGATTTTACTGGTGATTTCGTTAGTTTACCAATTTTCAAGTTACCTGGGTGGGGGGTTACTTTGACGTCTTAATTCCAGTGTGGGAAAGAGACAGAGCTATACAAGTCGTCTAGCGCGATCTCTTTCTTGGTAGGCTAGGCCACCTGAACTTTTCTACCGCTTGTTATAGCTTTCTACTCTCCCTTATCAGAAACTAACACCAAATAAAATCCACTGCAATAGAACCAAGATCAAATAACCATAAATTCTCCACGAAACTGGAGCTACCCTACTCCAGAGGCTTAGTTGCGTAGCTACGGAGTGCACCCCCCCTTCGATCCCCCCCCCCCCCCCCCCCGGAACCCAGACAGACCTCCATCCGGGGTAGCCACTTGTTGATCACCCGGGAAAATTAGCGGGAAAAACCGGTAAACAAAACGGTTTTTCAAACGGTAAAATATGAGGAAAAACGTTAGTCTTAGCGATACTTAATAATTTTGTAAGTTTATTCTGAACTTGACATTAGGAAATTGAAGGGGAAATTAATAAAGATGTTTGTGTTTGAAAGTAAAAGAATTGATTATTTGAAGAATTGAGTTTAACGGCTTTTGTTTAGAGATCTTCAGATTATGAAGGGTTTTCTATCGTGGAATTTTCAAATTTTTTTTACAACAATTACTAAGTGCCTTTTACTGGACGATCGTACTGACGAAAAATTCACATAAACCATGTTAATAAAGTGAAAGATTTCAACTAAGACAAGAGAGTGAGACAGGGATAGAAATAGAGATTTCAACATGTTCGAATGGTACGCAATTGAGAATTCACAGTTAGACAATCATTGTCCATGTCGTACAGTTAATCGCACACTAGTGGCTATACCTGCATAAAGGACACTGCCCAAACCGCTGCCACATAAAGGCACTGTCAATCTTCATCTGTTATTACTAACGAGCTGTTAAATGTCCTGTGCATATTAATAAATAATGTCATTTCAAAATAAAAGCTTTTTACTGAATTCATATCAAAGTTTATGCGGTACTTTTACCAAAAAATCATCTTTTTTAATTTTTGGCTGTCTGACTGTTTATTCCGGCTAATCTCCAAAACAGCTGGACCGATTTTGCTGACACATAGATCCTTGATATTATAAGAAGTAACTTAGTCTACTTTTATTTTAGAAAAAAGATTAGGGTTCCGTGCAAAAAAATGAAAACCTATGATATTATTCATTATCCTCTTCCTTTTCTAAATGTCAACATTTCTTTTTCATTTCTCCTTTTGCAGGTCTGCTGGCAGAAATTTCTTAAGAAATAAGCAGTACCTATGTACTCATATATTATAATGTTATTTCCCTGAGTTGTCTACTGTGTGTACATAAATAGTAAAATAAATAAATAAATAGATATTGTTATAAAAATCCGATTCAAATAAGGAATCATTCTGACGGGCAACAACTAGTACCAAATAAATTATGAATTAAAGAAAAAAATCTATCAAACTCTAAGGCCACGATATCCTTGTTACGCTAAGGATACAAACTCTGGTAATTGAAAAATCTATCGTATTTTCCCGACGTCTTGATCAACGCTAGATCTAAAGACTTGTCTATTTCTTATTAGACCTTCTTTACAAACACGCCTACAGTTCAGTAGATAAGTACTTTAGTCTCAAGATCGCATCGCAATCAATAGATCGAAGTGCTTCTTACAAGACGGCAGTCAATAAAGTGGGGATCGTCTTTAAATGGACGTGGATAAGGTTAGGCTGTGCTTGACGAGACCTCTAATGATATCTCCTTGAGTTGTGAGTCGAGCTACAAGATAACGCTGGCTGGACAGATCCACTCAAATCTGTCTGGTTCTTTCTTCAAAAGACCATCTCAGATACTGATCGAATTTCATACGGCTGTTGTGGTATTGTGATAACATTGAATGAGTATAAAAAAACGAGTGTGCTTATGACACGACTGAAGTGAAACTTCTTCTTATTTTTTATTTGGCTATGAGAGGAAAAGAGAAAGAAAATGTGCGCGCGCTCTGCTGTCTCTTGCTTATATCCCCCACTCAATTCCCGTTCGCCTCGCCCGATCACACTTTTCGTAACGCTTACGTCACGCGTTCGCCAGCTTACTCCCCAAGTCAAGCGTGCGTAAAGAAGTTTCACTTCAAATTTTTTTCTTTGGGAAATTTGTTTGTTATCATGAGTACAATCACGTGTTTAAGTATCGGTCACTAATTACCAGTCACCTTATATAAATCCGCATCTCAACTGTACGCACGACTGCCAATCAAGCTATACAAAACCAGTTTATGCGGATCTCTCATTGTATAGGATATCTTTACAAAGCCAGGCCAAGTTATACTGGAAATGTACAGCTTCATGTGCTGCCGTGTGTACTAAATGCCGCCATGATACAATACGAATCAAACAAGTACCTCATCATCTGCCTAGCCTTTTCTCAATTATGTTGGGTCGGCTTCCAGTCTTACCGTATGCAGCTGAGTAGGTACCAGTATTTTACTGCGACTGTCAACCTGACCTCCACAACCCAGTTAGTACTGGATAATACGACACCCCTTGATAAGACTGGTTGCCAGACTTTCGGGTCACTGACAACCTGTAACGACTGTCAAAGATCTACAAATTAAAGCCGGGACCAATGGCTTAACGTATTTTTCGAGGCACGGAAGAAACTCGGTATGTAATGGGTGAATACCAATATTTTACATGGAGCGACTAAAGTGCCTATTATACATTACTCGTAAAATATAACTACCAAACGCCAAACAGCCTAACTGGATCGAAAGGAAAACCGATAATACGCCCACACAACTTCGTACGAAACTAAACAATTAAACAACAAAATATTCTACTACCCACATAGTCGGCATAATCCTAAGGGAGCACCCGCGGCCCAAAAATTTAGATAAGTGTCCGGGCACCCGTAATCCCAAGTACTTGCCCTGAAATATTCATCACAAGGTCGAGACTCGTTGACTCGAACGAACTTATTATATTGATTTTGTTATGTTTTGTTGTTTGTGTGGCTGGCTGATCGGAAAATGTTTTGATTTCGATGTTTTATATATATATAAATCATATATATATATTATATATAAAGGGTGTAAAAAGACCCTTAACGAAGCCGAAAGGTACTTGTTCTCCCCGTCATTATGATCATTTTTTTGTTCTAGACCATACCTGGGAACCTTCTAGTTACAGAGATATTGGGGGTCAAAGGTCCAACTTTTTCACATTTTTTTTTAAATACAACTTTTTTATGGTTATAACTTTACTTTAAATACCTCCATGACGCGTTTACTATGCAATGCATCCATAAGCACAATGTTTTGAATGCGTTATATTGAGTTTTACCGAAAAAGGTTATTTTTCACCCCAAAAAAAAAGTCGTTTCCCAGCAATAATTTTTGCGTAAAGTTACTTAGTTTGATGTACAGAATGCTTGGTTGACGGCTTCGTGAAGGGTCTGTTTGCACCCCGTATATACATACATATATTTTAGTTGTGTGTATTGTCGCACTGCTGGGAAAAGGCCTCCCTCAATTCCTTCCATGTGCGGTAAGCGATCAAGATCGTCTCGCCACCCCTTTCTGGGCCGGCCTCGGCGGCGCCGTCCGTCTTCCGGCAACCATCGCGTGGAGACTTTTGCATATCAATGACAAAATAATAGGTAATCTTATTATGCTTGGTGCTTCGGTATGTTAATTAAATATAAACCATTTTGAGATTTTAGGTTTCCAAACTTTATTTTTTCTTCCTTTTTTTGAGCTTTTAAAATTATAAGATAGCGTTTATGTTAACTAAATACACACATCAACACCGTCTAGGGATATTTTGTATAAAGTTCTTAAACTCAAAAAATACTGGCCAGTTTTAAATTCTTTTGAAGAAAGCTTATTTTGTAAACCTTTTTGAACGATTCTAAATTTGAATTTGAAAAAATAAATTAAAAACAAAAGATTTACGCGGCATAATGGTAGCGAAGTCCGAAGGTTTCATTTACCTACAGCAGTTTTTGGCAATTTTTTTGTGTCAAATTTAAGTTTTATAACAAGTTATCGGTTAATTTCGAATTAATGTTATTGTGTGCATCATGCACCGGCGCCATTTAACGAGAGAGGAAGTGTTAAGGGCAGTAGGCATGGTTCAAGCTAGGGCTACTTAACGGAGTATTGCTGAGGAGATTGGAACAAGACAAAACGTGATATTAAGGTTATGGTCACGTTATCGTGCTACTGGTGAAGTGCCCAAAAGACACCCAGGCGGGACGCGCATAACCACTCAACGACAAGACCGATTTTTGCAACTTGCCGCGAGAAGACAACCAAATGTTACGGCCATGCAGTTGGTTCAGAGGCTCCAGTCAGAGCACCAGTTGCTTGTGAGTGACCAAACTGTGAGGAGAAGGCTGCATGAAGCTAACCTTCATGCTCGCAGACCGCTTCGTACTCCAGCACTACGCCGAGGAAATCGTGGACGACGACTAGAGTGGGCTCGTGAACATTTGCTCTGGGAAGATAACCAGTGGTCTGTAGTGCTGTTTACCGATGAGTCCCGGTTCGGTTTCCATCCCGATACACGTAGAGTACGTGTTTGGCGAGTTCCTGGTCGTGAGAGCCGTCTGCAACATCCTCAGGAAATCCATTCATACCACGGCGGGACAATTATGGTTTGGGCGGGAATTCGTGTTGGTGGAAGAACAGACCTCGTTTGGATCAGAAACACCATGACGGCTGAAAAATACCGTAACGAGGTGCGTGTACCAATAATCTACCCCCATCGACAACAAATGGGCCAAGAATTCACGCTCATGCACGATAACGCCCGTCCGCACACAGCGAGAGAGGTGACGAGCTGGTTACAGGAGCACGACGTATCGGTCTTAGGCTGGCCCGCTCAATCGCATGTCCTAAACCCCATAGAACACGCGTGGGACATGCTCCAAAGAAGGGCTTTGAGGAATTTCCCTGCAAACATTGCGACGGAAGAGCAACTTTTTTTGCATCTTAGCCGGACCTGGGACAATATACCGCAGCAAGACTTGGATAACTTAATCCAAACATGAAAAACCGTTGCAGGACCGTTATTAACGTCATGGGTGATTTTACCAACTACTGATTTTTCACATAACTGTAAAAACAGATAATTTTTTCCTTATTTTTCACTTTTTCTTGAGAAACACATTCATTGTTAGTTTTACCATTATTTCACTTTTTTTCTTTATTTAAATAAAAATTTGTTTACACAAAAAAAAAGTTTTATTTTATTCTGGATTGTAGTCTGATAAATGGGCTTTATAAAAATATAAACATGTAGTATGTTATTTTTAATAAATTTTGAGTAAATTGAGTAAATCCAAAATATCCCTAGACAGTGTTGATGTGTGTACTTGAAACCATTTGACTTTCATTTCACCTTCAAAATATATATATATAATATAACTATTGAAAGTGCAAAGCATATAAAGAAAGAAATACCTGACAAAAACTTTACATACCGAATTACTTAGCTACAATATTATTTGTCTTGGGTTTAATGATAAGGGAGCGCTGTTGGCGAACATTCGTTAAATTGTTTTGTTTTCAGATTTGTATTGAAAAACAAAATGGCGCGATTTTTTAGAGAAAGCGCCAAAAAAAAAATCCTGGATTTAACTAATCTTAATACTTTAATTGTGCGTATCGCTGTAGAAATTACTCTTTAACGAAGCCTGAATTTCCTGGTAGCTCTAAGTATGACCTGGGGTGTCTCCAATTCTTGAGGGAATAACTTAATCTAGGTGAGCGGGCACCGTCGCTGGCTGCATCATTGCTTACCATGAGGTGACAGCTGTCTTACCGAAAACCTCAACTTACCCACTGTGACAACAACACCACACATATTTGCATTGCGCACGCCATCTTTTTTTTATGCCAGCTCTTGACCAGCTCTCTATCTGGTATTAAAAAAAAACAAATAAAAAAAATAACATTTAACTTTTTTGTAATTTCCTTTTACAAATTCCTATTCTTTTCCAGGTGTTTGAATTGGGAACGCTTTGTCGAGGCTGAACTAGGATTTATCAAGGGTAAAGAACCGTTAGAGCGTGCTGGTATAAAGCGTTTGAGAAATTCTTGAGCCGTGGCGTGGGAGTTCGATTTTCGAATAATATAAATATTTATCTCGTAAAGGCACAGATAATATTATTAGTTGGGTGTTATTTGTACTAAAGGGGTATTCGCAACGTGTAATGTTTCTTATGTTTTTGCATCCGAATTTAACTTGACAAACTTCTTGACCAAGACAATGTCTGGACCAAAAAAAAACTGTGACCTCTGAGTTTGTTTCGATATTTCTTCTTAGAGTACAAGAATAGGAACCTCTGTCATCATACAGTTTGATTTTGAACAGCCTACTTAATAGATTCATATAATTCAAAATAAAAGCATTTATTTCAAGTAGGCCAGTTATAGGCAGTTTTGAATGATCAAATTCAAGGCATAATAACTGTAGGCTGCGGGACTGTTCGAAAGAGATACCGCGGCCCTGGAACGCAAAGGGCTAATAAGGAACATGGATGAGTTTTAGTCAGTACAAGTCTGACACACCCTTCCACTCCGCCCAGAGCGGGTAATTTGATGATTTCCCATCCGAAAAAAAAGGCAGCGCAAACCTTCACATTTTCTTTTCGTGGTCTTTCCACATTGCAGAGTAAAAATTAGTCAGATTTGGTTTACAAGGATAAGTCTGATTAATTAGAAAACGAGGCAGATCTTTAATTTACGGTTTAGTAACATCCCAAAACTGTTCAACATATTTTGTTCAACATTGTATTAACCGGCAAATTGCAAAAAAACGTAAGAAAATTTGAATTTTCGCGGGCTACTTTGCAGTATCTTAAGCTTAAGCATGTAATGCAAGTCTCCCGAAAAGTCTTGCATGCGTCAATATGCGAATTAAGCAATGTGACTCAGGAAAAACATAACTATAAAAACAATTTACCTACATAAAGGATTTTATAGCAAAAGATCACAAGTCAAATATTCAACTTATATTCCGCATAAAAGCCGCTACAAAACAGGGTTGCCACGTAAATAATAAAAGCTACACAAACGACCAAGGATGTCACTTAAACGAACGCTTACAAAACAGTTCCGTTGTACAGTTCAAAGGGGTCTAATCGCAGTAATAACACGTCATTTACATAAAAAATGCTGTGAAGCCACGGCATCGATGTCTTGTGTACAGTTGGCTTCACGTACTAGAAACAATTTCACTTAGACAGGACCTTATTCTGTACCATTAAAGAGGGATTTCGTTGTTCAAGTGGTGCGACTATCGTGCCATTGAGTGTACTTGGATATTCTTTAAATGTCACTGGCTGCATTTGTTTTGAAAAATTCAATGGGAGTACCTTCTTCGTCGTTTATTTATTAGCTTGGAGTAGTGTTGTAACAACATAACATAATATCACGCCTGTAATACCCCAAGGGTTAAGCAGACGTGTACCGAATAGTATACCTACATTTCGCTAGTTATGTTTAAGTCCCGTATAATAGGAGGCGAGCCTATTGCCATCAACCGAGCACAAACGGCTGCAACTAACAAATTTCCGATGCAAAAACCCAATATAACTTTGCCTGACCCTGGAATCGAACCCAGAACCTCATGCTCAGCATTCGCGCTTGCAACCACTACAACAACAAGGCAGTCCGCTGTCATCCTAACTGTTCGCAGATTACAGGCGCGATATTATTATGTTTATGTGTAAGCCTACAAGTATGGAATGTCATAAAAACAAAAAGAATTTACGGCAACAGGCAAGAATACTAAGTTTCAATTTGAAAAGCGAAGAGGCGAGTTGTCTAAAATAACTGCTAGTTATATATAAGGTCCTCGTTATAACAAGGCAATTGTCTTCATAATAATCAGCCTATAATGTTCCCACTGCTGGGACACACGGCCTCCTCTCTATGAGAGGGAAGGGGCTATAATCCACCACGCGAGCCTAGCGCGGGTTGGTAGATATCACATGTCTTTGAATATTTCGTTCTAGAACATAGATAGATAGATAAATCATTTATTTAGTGCACACAAAAGACATAGCACAAGACACAGAAGCACAATTATTAAATACAAATTACACGACTATACAAGGTGTAACATAATAAACGCAAGACCTCCCGTGTGGTCTCTCGGACCATGAAACTGAACAACCTTTGTTCTACGAGTTCTTCGAAATTCGAAAAAAAAAAGTACTTTCTATAGGAATTGACGCGATCAGCTGATCAACATGTATGGTAAAACAAAAAAATAAGTTACGAATTTCCAAAAGCCATAGAACAAAAGTTGTTCATTTTCATGGTCTGAAAGACCACACGAGAGGTCTTGCGTTTATTATGTTACACCTTATATAACTATATAAAAACAAGGTGCCAATATATATATATTTTTTAATAGCCTTGAATGTCCCACTGCTGGGCAAAGGCCTCCCCCATATCCTTCCAGGTACTCTTCTTCTGCGCCACCTCGAACCAGCCTTCGTGATGCGCGTCTAGATCATCTCGCCACCTCTTTCTAGGCCGGCCTTGGCTTGCTTTGTGCTAATATACAAAAAGAAAAACATATTATTTACGAAAGAAGTATAGTAACACCATGACATACTTCGGATAAAATAACGAGTATATAAGGTGCGGTGTGCGTCTCAAGGTTGCACCAAATGGGAGTCCAGCTCAGTATGTGTCAGGCATGCACCTGACGCTGATATTCTGCTGGATCCCTATAGTGACATACGGAAGTCGAGCAGATGAGATAAATTGGTTTTGTGACAAAGTGTTATTCAAGAAATTATGCAAGTATAGGTACCTCGGTTTCCTGACGATGTTTTCCTTCAACCGCACACAAATCCAGTCTCCGGGCCGTTATTATATTCAAGGAAAACTAAATAAAACTTTAAAACACCATCCACGTGGCGTATCATTTTTCCTTTATATTTAAATCCTACCTTTTACTCGGAACAGTGTTGCAGAATTTTCCGTATTTACGAGCTAAGCTACTTTTATTAAAACATTTCCTATTTCTTTTTATTTTGCGTTGATCATTCACGTGGAACTAAAGAAATATAAATAGGGAGGGTGGGTTTTTCGAAAACTTGAAATGCAGGTTGAATAATTAAGATTCAAATCTTCAGTGTCAAGGCCTGAAGGTTTGGGAAGAGGTGTAAGTAACCGCGCCCCAGCCAGAAGTGGAGGAACACCATGTGGTTTTAGTCAGTAGGAGTCAGTGGCGAAGGTCCCATAGAACTTGATTCCTACCGGCTTCTTTGGAAAATTGCACAGTCAGTATTCTATAGACAAGTAATATAATACATCAAAGATAGGTACTCCAGCTTACCTCTCACAATAATTGACCCTTCGCTACTGGTAGGAGTCTGATAGACTCCCAAAAAAAGTGGTTTAAGTAACGCTCACATTTTGCTTCTTTTGTTTGAGTGCCATGTAATAAGGGGCGAGGCTATTCCAGCACACTGGGTGGAAATCCTGACTCTGGGTTCATGCTGAGAAAATTCCTAATTGAAATCCCGTTAACACTATGCCTGACCTCGGAATCGAACCCACATCTTGTGCCATAAAAATCATGACAAAAACCGGCCAAGTGAGAGTCGAAGAAGAACTCACGCGTGGAGACTTCTGTACGATCAATATTAATTTAATTAACAGTGTAGTTCAGAAACATGTTCTCCTATTAATTTATTTATCATGTTATTTTAAGACCGTAGACTTTGTATAGGTTTCCATGTAATCTCTAAGAAAATAACTATTTTTTGTATTTTTTTCAATATTTTAAACTATCTTCTTTCAGAGACAAGAAAATAGATAAAAAATTACTATCTTTCCTTACCATACGTAAGGAAGAATGGTATTTTTTTGTCTATTCTCTCAAATAACTTTAAAACAACTTAAAATCCTCATAACAAACCCTTTAATCTGATATATCACACAGTAAAATTCGCAAAACATTTTTTGATAATTTTTAGTTAGCCGAAAAGAGACCCACATCTTCTAAATTCAGTAATTTACGTCCCTACACATCCGTATTTGGATCACATAAATGCATATGTGCAAAGTGGTTGTAACAGACGACCGTGTGATCCTATAAGAGTTCCGTTTTTTATTTGGACTTACGGAACCCTAAAAATATCAGATTGTCTATACTATGAGTTGTTTCATTTCATATTAACAAACGGCTATGTATCATTTCTGTGAACTAGTAGGTGTATGAACTCAATAACAATTAAAATTTCCCCACATTTTCAACTAACAGAGTTACTGAACAGTTCATTAATGAAGTAACTTCCCAACCAAAGTTAGTAACAGTCCGAGCAATTCAATCTACCTACTGAATCGGACCTTCAACTTCAAATTGAAAAATTAATTTTCTATTGTTTGCAAAAACTCCTTTTTTTCAATTCACGGAATCGTATTAATTTAACGAGACTTAAATACTTTTGGGAAGTTTTATTATTGGTAAGTGGAAACGTATTGTTCCATTTTTTACGGACGTTTTTATTTATTTTGATAAATGATTATAAATTGTAGTGTCGTTTGTCTGTCGTACTATGTGGATCGGAATTCTGGGCTGTGAAGAAGATGGATGAAAAAAGATTGCATGTAGCGGAGATGAGAATGTTGAGGTGGATATGTGATGTGACAAGAATGGATAAGATAAAGAACGAGTATATTAGAGGAAGTTTTTAAGTTGCGCCAGTTACAGAAAAGTTGCAAGGGAATCGATTGTCTTGGTATGGACATATGATGAGGAGGGACAAATCGCATGTGACTAAAAGAATGAATATAAACATTGATGGATGGAGAGGGAGAGGAAGACCAAAGAAACGATGGATGGATTGTGTGAAGAATAATATGAAAGATAAAGAAGTGAATGATAGTGTGACGGTTGACAGAGGAGAATGGAAGCAAAACGTGTTGCCGACCCCAAGTAGCAATGGCAGGAAGATGATGCGTGACGTTTGCTTGAAAATTTGATCAATTCATCTGTGCGGTGTGCGCAATGTGTACTACACTTTTCTTCTATCCCTAAGGCGCCATTTCCACGGGAAAAAAAAACCGCAATTCAATAGAAGCTCTAAAAATACAAATGGCCTAGACGAAGTGAACTTCTATCAGCGGTCGTGATTGTCGAAAGGTGAAAATGTGTGCAACTGAAAGGAAGAAGAAGTATTTATTAGACTCGCACAGGACAAAACAATAAAACAAAATTTAAATGAAAAAGAACAACAAAAAATAATTACAAAAAAAAAACAAATAAATAGGTACCTATGCTGGAAGAGATTTCTTTAGAAATAAGCATCATCTTTGTACTATTTTCTGTTCCTTTCTTCTTTTCTGTATTTAGTGTGTACATAAACTGTTAAATAAATAAAATAAATAAATAAACTAAGTTGGTCCTGTACGAGGCCAAAAGGCCCCCAACACATTAAAAATGTCACAGCGCTGTTATTATGATAGGGCCCAACTGACATGCGCTCACTTGGTTTTCGGACCGACATAAAAATTGGTAGACAGTCTGCATCCCAGGGTATTCTATGACGACTGTGATAGCGATCAATAACGTCATCGACAACTTTTCAATAGCAAAATGTTTTGTGCTGACCCAACTATGGCCGTAATCCTCTCGTCCAAAGAGGCAGCGCCTAATTCTTCTGGCTACAGAAAACACCACGATTAAATATTAGGTTTACATATCAAAGTATCTTTAAGTAGGCATAAACACAAAGACCTCAAATATTCCTTACACTGGTAACAAAATACTCTGGATAAAATCCTAAGCTCTTTAAGGGCCGCCCACACGCATTCAGTTATGCCTTGTTTGATGTACTTAAGCATAGCTGAATCTTTATAAAACCTCTTCTCTATCTTTCTAAGAATTTTATATAAAGGATTGTGTTGTCGAAACACTTCTTGTCTTATTATTTTTTAAGGGCATGTCAAAATAATAAGTGAGTTGATTAATAAATCTGAATATAAGTAATCATCATCATCTGCCTAGCCTTTTACCAACTATTTTGGGGTCGGCTTCCAGTCTAACCAGTTGCAGCTGAATCCCAGTATTTTGCACGGAGCGATTGCCAATCTGACCTCCACAAACCAGTTAGTTACAGACAGTCGTTACAGTTAGTCAGTGGCCCAAAAAGTCTGACAACCCGTCTTACCAAGGGGTATCGTATTACCTAACCTAGTACTAACTGGGTTGTGTTTATGTAAAATACTGGTATTCATCTGCATCCGGTTAGACTGGAAGCCGACCCTAACATAGTTGGGAAAAGGTTAGGCAGATGATGATCCCCGTAGTATTATTTGACCAAAACATTTATTTTAGGTACTTCTGTTTTCTTATCAACAATATTCCTGTAATCTCGTTTAAAGCTACAGGATATTTCACGATAACACCGTCTCATTCACATTTCAAATGGACCACTTATGAGTCAAGAGGTTCAGGTGCGCCGGCGCCGGCGGCGTCTTTGTCGGCTGCCGAAGATTACCGAGCGAACACGAGTGGCGCTTCGTAAGTGGGGGTTTATGACCTGAGTTTTTTATGTTTAATGTAATTATTTTATGTGTAAAGAGGTGCATAGTAACAAAGAAACCAGTACATGTACCTCTGTAAGAAGTATTATATTTTACCCCTACTGAATCGCCGAGAAATTTTTGATTGTATTTTATAATTTAAGATTTTTTTAAATAATAGTAATAGTTATCGTATTGAGTTAAATGTCCGCTAGACCGAAAAAAATAAAATAATATAATATGTGTCTACCATTAGTCTTTGGCAAATTATATTTATTACGACGACAATAAGCATAAATAGCCGATGTTTTATCAATCATAGGTAGGTACACAACATTTTAGTTATTTTCATCTAAAATTTACGTAACAAAATTATACAGCAATCCCGTGAATACGATAAATGACGTCTTCAAACATGCAGTACTGATTTACCCTGTTCTTAATTAACACACTAGTTAGGTAATCTGAAACCTGAGTAATATAACACGTGGAAGGAAATCATAAGAAAGTCTGCGTGTGAACCCACGTCAACGGTCTCATTGTTCATACTGCAACGATTTATTCATAACATAACATCACGCCTGTAATCCCCGAAGGGTTAGGCAGAGGTGTACCTAAAAGTATAGCCACATTTTGCCAGTTAGTTAGTCACATGTAATAGTGGGCAAGCCTATTCCCATCAACCGGGCACAAATCCATGGAAATTCCTGATGGAAAAACCCAATAAAACTGTGCCCAACCAGGACCATATTTTCAGCAGTCGTATTTGCGAGCTAGACGAGACCAATGAGGCAATCGGTATCGATTTATTCAGATTGATTTTAAGGGTTCCGCAATCAAAAGTGTACTTTCTTCTTCTCGAATTGATGACTCAGATTTTGAGCCGACCAGTACTAAGCAATCTGGACAGCTCTGTCGATCCAAGTCCTGGAGGGTGCAATTAGTTGTGCACGACGGGTAGGAGAGGAGGTGAGGCATATCCTGTGTTGTGGCTCCATAATTGCATTGTGTTCGAGATGGGTCGATTATACCTCATCTAGCCAAATTGAATCTGCAGCGACCAACTTGAGCAAAAGTGTTCCTGAATTAAATAATTGAAGTCATCATCTGCCTAGCCTTTTCCCAACTATGTTTGAGTCGGCTTCCAGTCTAACCGGATGCAGCTGAATACCAGTATTTTATATGAAGCGACTACCTATCTGACTTCCACAACTCAGTTAGTACTTGTTAATATGATACCTCTTGGTAAGTCTGGTTGTCAGACTTTTTGGGCCACTGACTACCTGTAAATAATTGAAGTTTAGAACTTAATTAAATTTTGAATTTCGAGTGCTACATTGCAATGAAGGAAACATTTTAATTCGTGTTTAAGTAGTTCTTTAATCAGAAACTGAGCTTAGTATTTGGTTAAACAAAATATAGCCTGTTACACTTTGACAGCTTATAATACGAATGCGACCAAATGGACCCCGCGTTGTTTTTCCAGTTCAATAAAAACTGTCAGACGTATATAGGGGACGATGACACTCCTTTTCCCATCTGACCCACGGTCAGAGGCATATAGGGACGGATGTGATTAAGTCAATATGCAAGATAAAATATGTCTGACTTCAGTTAAATGAGCCCTAACTGGTGCATTTGATTGGGAAGTATATCAGTTCCCAGTACTAAGTAATACCGTTAGACTTTTACCCACAATATCCTCACAGGCAAGCATAATTGCAGTTTCCGTAAATTCCTAATGGAATTGGTATAGCGCATAGAGCTTCCTTTGTAAGAAGGTATTCAAAGGACAGGTTTCAAAGCTTTTTGTGGTGATTTATATTGTATCAGTAAGGTAGGTAGGTGTTACAGGTGTAATAAACCTAATGTAGGTGGGGTAATAAAGGTCTTACATGGATTAACGTGAGACAATGATGACAATGGAAATTGGTAATCTGCATGGATTAGGCTACTGCCTATCTGACCTCCACAACCCAGTTACTGGGTAGTACGGTACCCCTTGGTAAGACTGGTTGTTACAGTTTCGGGCTGCTGACTACCTGTAACAATTGTCAAAGATCTACAAATGACAGCCGAAACAAAAAGCTTAACGTTTTCGAGGTTTAGAGCAGTCTCGATATGTAATGAATGAATACCCATCCAGGGATCGACCTCAGCAAGCATAGGTTAGCCGTCGATTGTCGTGCGGCAGTTATTATTTAGCCATAATGCTATACAGGGTCGTTAAAAAATCGTGAATCAAACGAAACAGATCGATAGTTGGGGTTATTTGAAGTAAAAAAAAATCTGTGGCAGAGTTCTACTTGATCCTCCTTAAAAGTTATGACTTTGAGTGTGTTTTAAGAAAATATCAAAATTTTTACTAAACCTATTTAGTAAAAATTTTGATATTTTCTTCTCTAATTAGTGGTGCTAAGTTGCTTTTAGGAAATGTATCATCACTACAAAAGTGCTTTTATGACAGTGTGTACCATGATTTATGAGTATTGGCACTTTATTCAATATCTTTTAAGTCTCACGAAAAAATAATTGTAACTTCAGAACCTCATTGAAGAAAAACACACTACCAAAAAATGACCCTGATAAACCCAACTATCGCCCTGTTTCGTTAGATCCACGATTTTTTACCCACCCTGTATAAAACTCAATTCGCAATAAATAAAATCACAAAGAAAGTAGCTCCTAACCTATCTAAAAGTCAATCACACGACAAATCTTCTCGAACCTTCCGTGTCTCTTTCAAATAAAATATTGACGCGATTAAATTGAAATGAAGGCACTCGGAGTGATTGCCCTCAAATATTCAGAGGCAGTCCTCCGCCATTACCGATGTGAGGAGTAACTGATACTGTTTTTACTGATTTTATATGTTTTTTTTGCACGTCATGGTGTTTTTTCGGTGGAAAGGTGACTTTAGATGAGATTATGGCATCTATGTAATTAAATAAATGAGTTTTTGAGATCGAGTCGATGAATCATTTTTTTGCTAGCCTGGAAAAAAATGCACATTACATACCATTACGCCTTTAATCACACCTTCTTCTTAATGTATGTTTTTTTATGATAATAATATTATTCTTTTTATTTGCATGTGATGCGGACTGATGATATGGACTGGTTCTGAAATAATTAATTTAATTTAATCCCCAAACGATTAGGCAGAGGTGTGCCTAATAGTACACCCAAATTTCACCAGTTAAATTAAAGTTCCATGTAATAGGGGGCGAGCCTATTGCAATCAACCGGGCACAGATCAAGACTCCATGGTTGCTAGTCAGAAATTTCTGATGGAAAAATCCAATAACACTGTGCCCGACTCGGGAATGAAACCAACCACTAGACGAACGAGGCAGTCCCCTTATTAGAAAAAAATGTTGGCAAAATTTATAAATCTCTTTCTCAACTAAATCAACTATCATCGAAAAAGCACTATAGTTGTAGAAAATCTCCTAAAACAACTCTTATAGACAATTAAAAATTTTGCCCTTGATTATCAGTTACTAAATGCGCGGTTGTGCATTTTGATGTACTGTATCATAACACGGGGTGGATGGGACACCGTCGCACGAACAACACAACACACCGGTTTTAATAACCGATGAAAGATTTCTATGTGGGGTTCAGAATGATATACTGAATACGTGGTTACCGCTTGTGTCCCTTACACCCTGTATATCACCATTTCCTTTATGTCATTAAATAACTTAAAGAATTTGGTTAATTATACGACCCCTTTTTTAATAACAACAACTCATTTCTCCCACACATTTTCATCACCTTTTTATACGCAAAAAATCTATACGCTATATAAGAAGAGTTTATATAAATAGCTTTTCAAGTGCCTATAGGACAGGCACGGCTTGAAACTTCATGGGTCATCGATAATGCTCACTGCGCGTGAGAGCCTGGGCCTTCGACGCCGTTATATACTCGTATGTATGTAGGAATATAAGGGTTATATACTGTTGTCATGTTATGTGTAGGTGTGTTGTGTAAGGATGGGTAATTAATAGAAGAGAGGATGTGAAAAGGAGCAGAAGACGTTTTTGATTCTTAAAAAAGAAATAGCCTGATCTTCAGCACCGCAACTCGCCTGATGTAAAGCGATGATGCGGCCTAGGGTGGAGCACGCTTGCCTAGAACAAACCAAATCACTAGAACTTTGAAGAGATCTAGATTATAATGATCGAGAAACAGAAAAGCTGCAGCAGTGAATTCCACAGACTGGCTGTTCGCACAATAGCGAGGAAGCATAGCGCTTTGTTCGAGTTCGTGGAACTTCAACCATATAAACAGTGAATTGTGCTTCGCCGTATCTCTGCTCGTCCGATGAAAAATGGGGATGAGAGAATTAGATTGTGTAGTTGCAAAGCACACTCTCAACCCCAACTTACTGCTTACATACTTAACTGGTTGGCGATAAGGTAGGGTCCTATACACCATGTATACAAATCCCTATGGTATACAGGCAGGAGAGATTAATAACACTAGTTTACACGATTTTTATACCCCAGGTGAAAGTTGTTGATTATTGTTTATTATGGAAAGATTTATCCAGAAAAAATTATATGAAAATCTGCCTCGTCTGGTTTTGGAAATATTTGTTTAAAAGAAAACAGTCTTAGTAACAAAAAAATAAGAACGGCAAATTTCCGTCTACTTTTTTTTAGTACTGTGTACTTTCTCTTATAATGGGCAAACAGTCAGCTTCTAACATTAATTCTATTAAGGAAGGTAGTTTAACATATGTATTTGTAAAAAAAATCTTGCAGGTATACAAAAAAAGTTAAAATTTGTAAACTAGTGTAGGGCACTCATTTCGTATAGACCACTAGGCACTCACCATGCTCTGAATCCATGCACGGTATATTGAGAGGTAAAAAGAGTGGGAGTTACCCAACCTTCCAGATAAACCACACAATTAACACGGCTCAAATATACAAAACAATTAACACAAATTACATCCTTTCCCGTTGTTAACGAATGCGCAAACCAATTAATTCAACGAAACGGACCTTAACTGAATTCTGAGAAACGCTACGGTGAAGACTGATAAATAATTACTACGTAAATTTCACTAATTACTCGGAGAATCAAATGGTATTTATTACACCGAATGATGTACCCTTGTTAGAACAAGTAGGTCTAAGATAATTCATTTCTTTATTTCGATGTCTCGTAGTCAGTCCGAATTAGTCCGTAGCAGGCTTGTAGCAGGTGCTACGAATTTAAGGCGGTAACGTGCTACGAGCATCTACGAGCTACGAGATCACGTAGGCTCTAAGGACTTAGAGGAAATTGTTTGTCGGCAACGTCCTCTGTTATAACTTTTATAAGTTTAATAAATTAATAGAGCCTTATTTCAGTTGACTCACTCATTTATTTATTTATTTTTATTTATTGTTTCTGGCCAACCAACAATTGTTTATACTGTTACATGTTAATATAAAGATTCTTATATCAAAGGTTAGTATAACGATTTCTTAAATCATGCCCCTTAAAATAATAATTGTTACCAGTAACTTATATCAAAGTGTTAAAGTAAAATTAAAGTTTAAACACAGAATTAACATCAAAATTAAATCCAAAAATAAAACAAAATTAAATTCATCACTCATCATTATCATCCATAATTTATCATTGATTGATCAGCATTTTCTAAACATAATGTTAACCTTTAAGATGATTATGTGGCTGTCATTTCCATAATTTACTCTTATGTCTAATTATTTGCATGTAGAAACTACTTTCAGAAATAAGTCCCCTCGAAGTTATCATACATTATCAGCCTTTGAACATACCGATTTCACTGACGATCTGCCATTTTTCACCCTTCTGACCTAAGTAATAAGGTTCAAAGTGATCAACCGTCTGAGAACTCAGTAATACTCTCAGTAAAGAACTTGATCACCACATGCTCATTAAGTAATTGTAACATCAAACCAACATCGTACAAAGAGTAATATATTTCTTATTACATTTAATTCAAGATCAAATAAATTAAATTCGAAGCAACTTTCGATTTAAGAATGGCAATTACTTATTTTCATATAACACGTGACAAAAAAAATATTTCGCCTACAAGAGGTAACCGAGATGGAAAATTATATAAATAAGATTTTATGATGAAGAAAAATATAATAACTTCACAATAATTCAGAAATCGTTAACACATAGAATCTATGTTTCAGTTCGAAATCTGATAACCAGTCTTTCCATGAGGTATCATGTTACCCAGACTCTGGGATGTCCAGGGGGGGGGGGGGGGGGTATTATGACGTCTTAAACCAGTGTGGGAAAGAGACAGAGCTATACAGGTCGTCTAGCACCATCTCTTTCCACACTGAAATTACAACTGCTTTAAGACGTCATGGTAGGCCCGCTGGTCAGATAAGCAGTTTCTTCATGAAAATTTTGATGATATTCAGCTCTATCCGGTTAGGCTAGAAGTCGACCCAAACACAGTTGGGAAATGGTAATGCAGAAAATGACACTGTAATTTTTGAGATTATATATTTTAACAACAAGCTTTTAAAAATAGGTGTGTCGTCATTTGTTTCGTATTTTTCTCAGTAAACCCTTTTAATTTGATTCCCATTTCATGAGGGTGCAGTAAAAATTACTAGTCCGCTATCTTTGGGAGTCCGCCATCTTTGGAAGTCTGCCATCTTTGGGAATACGTCATCTTTGGGAGTCCGCCATATTGGATTTGAAATGACGTCACTACACTGTCATCTAAACTAAACGTGTATGCAAAATTTCAGCTCAATCGGTTGGATAGATTTGACCTAAACAAACATACAATCATTGCAAGTTAAATAAAAATCTTGTAAAAAAAGGTAAGGCATTGACCTCGAAGCTCACAGTTAAGTAGTAGCCGAGAACAGAGACACAAACATGCCTGGTCAATGACAATACGATTTTAATAGAGAGCCTCTATTAGAATTTTACTGGCATATTATGAAACTAAACATAAATGGCAAAATTTGAGTGTGCTATACCTAAAATTCTGCCTACTCTTTCCAGGAAATCATCATCATTCTCCTGCCCTTTTTCCAATTTATTTAGGGTCGGTGCAACATGTCTTCTTCTTCCATACTTCTCTATTACTCGTCATCTCATCATACACCTCCTTTCTTGCCATATCATCATTCACACAGTCCATCCATCGTTTGTTTGGTCTTCCTTTACTCTTATACCCATCCACATTCATACTCAAAACTTTCCTCGCGACATTTTCCTCATTCCTCCGCATCACGTGCCTATACCAAGCCAACCGATTACCACACTTTTCGGTCACCGACGCCACTTTCAAACTTCTTCTTATGTACTCATTTCAGGAAAATAAGCTTGATATAATTATGTTCTTGAATACATTAAATATATAATCTTAAGCACTATTAGCACCAACGTGTTTTTTATGGGCAGCCACCTTAGCCTAGGGGTCGCAAGCGCGACTGCTGAGCATGAGGTCCTGGGTTCCCCGATACCCAGGTAAGGCAAAGTGGTATTTGGGTTTTTTCATCTGGAATTTCTCAGTAGCAGCCACGGAGTCTGGATTTGTGTGTGTGTTGATGGCAAAAGGCTCGCCGCCTATTACATAGGACTTTAACATAACTGGAGAAATATGGGTATACTATTAGGTACACCTCTGCCTAATTCTTTGGGGATTACAGGTGTATATTATGTTACTATTGTATTAAAAGGTGAACTTACTCAATTACTGAGGCAAGTCGGTTGAATCGTCATCAAGTGAGAACGCACGAGTAGGTCCTTCGAAAATACTTTGAAGGCAATTTTAACCTAAAACTCTTAAAAAAGATGAAAGCAACGAATGGTAGGTTATTTTAGGCTCTCTGAAAAACAAAAGAATGTCGGCCTTCCGATCTGTCAATTTTGAAGACTACAAAGGTTTTATTCGATCTAGCAGGAACATGACTTTGCAGTACTCGGCTGCTGAAATAAAACAAGGAGTTTGAACTAGACGAGATGAGCTAAAGTAAGGTTTTTAGAACTTCGTCTTTGTCAGTCATACGTCATAATTATGTGACTGTGTCAAAACCGAATAAAGAGTCGTCGACCATTGACTCATAGCAGTACCGCCAATCCCAATTCTTAACTAACTCACTAACTAACTCTTACCTTAAAATATGATAAGATAGTATGCGTAGATGTTATTAAAGCATATGAGATCATATTGTATGCTTTGCTTAAAAATTAAAGCTTGCAAACTTCAACAAATAAACAAATTTGAATTTTCAAACGTTATAATTTATGTTCAAAAAAATCCTTAATACTATTAAATATTAATTAATTTTGATTAACCTGTAGTAAAGAAATGCATCAATTTCTTGACTACGGTTTGTGCGTCGGTGACCCTTCCACCCTGTATAAAGGGTGTAAAAAGACCCTTAAGGAAGCCGAAAGGTACTTGTTCTCCCCGTCATTGCAATCATTTTTTTGTTCTAGACTATACCTGGGAACCTTCTAGTTTCGGAGACATCAAAGTTCCAACTTTTTCACAAGTTTTTTTTTAAATACATGTTTTTAATGTAAGATTTTTACTTTAAACACCTTCACGACCCTCGTACTATTCAATCCATCCATCAGCACAATGTTTTGAGTACGTATCATTGAGTTTTACCGTAAAACGTGATTTTTCACCCTAAAAAAAAAGTCGTTTCCCAGCGATAATCTTTGCGTAAAGTTACTTAGTTTGATGTACAGAATGCCTGGTTGACGGCTTGGTGAAGGGTCTGTTTACACCCCGTATTATATGTACTTTTACCTATCTACTGTCGGCATGAGTTACGGCGCATGTCTTAGTGAAAAGATAAGTCAGTTAGCGAGGTTGGTGGCGAGGCTGTCTGCCCGGGGAGCGCCGGACGTACGTAGGTATCTACTCGACCCCGGCGCGGCGTGAGCTATGTCGCAAGTCCATAACTGCTAGATAATAGAGAGAGGTATGACACAAACAAAATAGCGGTTGATAACAACTGACCAACGTACCTTCTACGACCCGAAAAGATTTTTTTTTTTTAATTGAACTAACTGAGAACAAACCTCTTTTGAAAAAAAAAAAACGGTAAGTAAGTACATATTTAACACTGTTGAATTACACCCCCTTAATATTAATTAATATTATTATATTAAACTAATTATAATCTTACAAAAAAAACTGCAATATATCATGCTATGGTCGTCATTATGTACAAGAAATGTGTTCTCACCGTAATTGATTGACTACCTGGGCCGGGGGTGGCGTAGGCCGGTTGCCATGGTAACGCCCACGCTTTCCTCGCCTCTCCCCCCTTCGCCCCCTCCCGCGCCGCGCAGCATTGACCCGGGGAACCTTGAACTTAGGTACCAGCTGATCGACGCGTGTCGTTTCGTGAGTACCTTTGATATCTTTCGGCTTTGGATTGAGGTCCGTTTGAGGTTTTCAGTAGGATTGATTTTCGAGGTTGAATTTTAAATTTTCAAGTGGTTTTGATGATGTAGATTTTATGGAAGTTACGAACGGTATTATAAGCTGTAGAAAATTGATAGAGAATTTTAAGGTTTTTGACTGAAAATAATAACGTCATACGCAATAAAAAAAATCAATTAAGCCGCGTAATCAAAAAGCTTAAATCTCATAAGCCATAAAACAAACAAAAACAAAACAAAATGGTAGTATTTTTCCTACCCGTACATTCTCCCTCCTCCCTTATACTAAGGGTGGTAACCACTGACGTCAGGACATGCGTACAGGCACGAGTCTACGTCACATGCATATGAGGTATTTATTCTTGTTTGAAACCGCTTTTGTTTACATGAAAACTGCCCCCAATGAACTGCCCGTGAAAATAATTCTGAAAACAATGGCTTGAAACGCGTGGACGTGTGTATGAGTTGCTGAATACCAGTTATATAAGATTATTTCGGTTACTAATAATTAAAATAGTACCAGCCTCAACGAAATATAGATAATATAACATAGCATGAGGTATGGAAAGAGAAACGAGAGGCCTTTGCCCAGCAGTGGGACACCATGAAGGCTAGCAAAAAAAAAAAAAAACATAGCATCACGCTTGTAACCCTTCGGTTGGCAGAGGGTAGGCAGAGGTGAACCTAATAGTACACCCTCGTTTTGCCAGTTACGTTTATGTGAATACTAGCTTTTGCCCACGGCTTCGCTCGCGTTTATTTAGAACTGGACAGATAAACTCTTAACACACTACTAAAGTTTCTATAATAATATAATTCAGTCATGTTTCGAAAGACGGCGCCATCTATTGTCATAAGAACGTTATTGTTGTTTTCCTCGGGAACAGTACTTTTTTTCGGTATGAAAGGTACCCTATAACCGTTTCTGTACACCCGACTACGTATATGCAAAATTTCAAGATGATCAGTTCAGTGGTTTAGGCTTGAAAATGTAACAAACAAACTTACTTTCGCATTTATAATATTAGTAAGGATTGCAAGATACAAGATTGGGTCAAGTCTAGGCCACGTCTTAATCGAAGCAATCGTCGCGCGCCTCTGTCGCGTTAATTTTTTTCGGCGAATCCGAACGAGCGGTCGCGCCCTCAGAGGGGGTCTTCCGATTTTCCGAACAAATGAGTTACATATGAACGAGACGATTGTGTTTGCTTTATTTTTATCCTAAGATCTAAGTATGTGCATAGTATATCTAAGTTCTAAAAATTATCCGCGTTTTCTCATATTCAGAAAACCACTTATACTCGCAGACATCATCGCAAGTACAAACCCTTGGTATTTCATAGTACAAACGACTTCCAAACATGTTATACGAGGAAAAGTTCCTTCACGTAGAAAGCATTGTCGTTTTTCATGCGAACTCGAGAAGCAACGCAGTTCGATGCATAGCAGGGGGAGTTGCAGGCAACTGTCCTACCGACGACGATTAGCGACGAGCGAGCAGAACTAGCAACTAGTAACGAGTTGTTTGTTAGTGTGTAGTACTAACTAGTGGAGACGGCATTCTCGGCGGAATTGTGAGCAGTCAGCGATCAACTATTAATATAACGGGTGTAAAAAACACCGTTATCGAAGCCGAAAGGTACTTGTTTTTCCCGTCATTGCGACCATTTGATTGTACTGGGCCATACCTGGGAAGCTTCTAGTTACGGAGTCATTGAAGGCCAAACTTCCAAGTTTATCCCATTTTTTTTTATATGTATAACTTTTAAATGTTTTAACTTTACTTTTAATAGCTACATGACCCCTGTACTATTCAATGTATGGCTCAGCAAAATATTTTGAGTGCGTTACATTAAGCGGTACCGTAAACCGTGAGTTTTCACACCAAAAAACTCGTTTCCCAGCAATAATGTTTGCGCAGTGTTACTTAGTTTGATGGACAAAATGCTTGGATGAAATACTATGTGATGGGTCTTTTTACACTCACGATGCAACTCTTTTACTAACACGGAACCTACATCTATTGTAAGTTTCTTGAGCGTGAAAACCATAGATAGCTGGTCGTTTTCTCGTTGTCAGTGGAACAGTGGCCCAAGGAGAGGAGTAAAGTCGTTCCGGGAACAAAATGCATAGGAATGTTTGAATCGATTACAGATTTCTGAGAAAATATTTCCTGTCTTTATAAGTTCTGGATTTCTAGAACTATAAGCTGTGAGCCCGGCAGGATTACATATCTACATAAAATACGAACTTTTGTACACACTTTCAAGCTTCTATATAGACCATACGGTTTTTTTCTGTCAGTGAATTTATAATAAAATTAATTATTCAGAATTTACCTGATTTATGTTATGACACATACAGGGTGTGAACGGATCCTTCGCAAAGCCGTCAACCAAGTATTATGTATGTACATAATACTTGGTTGACGGCATCAAACTAAGTAATTATTTCTGGGAAACGACTGTCTTTTTTTAGGGTGAAAAATCAAGTTTTACGTTAAAACTCAATGTAGCACACTCAAAATATTGTGCTGATGGATGCTTTGAATAGTGGGTCATAGAGTTAATTAAAGTAGGTAAAGTTTTTACCTTAAAAACTAGTATTAAAAAAAAACCTTTTAAAAATTTGGAACTTTGACCTCCAATATCTCCGTAACTAGAATGTGCCTTTCTGCTTCGTTAAGGGAGTTTCTGCACCCCTTATTGACAAACGTTATGAACAACCTTAACCTTTTTTTTATTAGCGTAAGTGCAACAGCACGTCTGACGATTAGCATATTATTTGTTTTTTCTTTAAACACTTTGGCATGTGCCCGCCAATGAATAAAAGAGTTAGTGAAATGTTTTTTCTATATGTCGGATCCGGTCCGGAGTAGGGATATAAAATGAATCGGCAAACACGCGAGTGGGCACTAGTGACATGACGCGACCTACTTACCAGTCTACCCACACCACAGCATGTTTCTACAGAGCCCTGATATTCAGCTCGAGGCGAGGACGACATTCAATGTCTGATCGCGGCGGAGTTGAGACGTCTTGGAACTGTAGCCGATACATTGTGTCCCGTGTTATTGTGTTAAGTTGTAATCTCAAGTAATTCATTAGTTTTGCTAGAAACAGAGTATCGCACCCAGTGTGTTTTCATAGCACGAAACTCATCGTCTGCCTTCATGATGTACAAGCCTAACGGAGTAAATCCTGAAATATCCGACATATATAAAATAAACAGAGCATAGCCAGATCTATGTATTTCATAACCTTTAATCTAAAACTTTTCCCGCTGCACATGGAAATATAGAACCCACGCACTTCAGAGCTACCAGGAAAACAGAAAACATTCGAAATTTAAACTTTTAGAGCACCCTTTAAAGCGAGGGATGGATGACGTGACGTCAGGTCTTCGTGATTAAATTCTCTAAAACGTACTATACTCTGACAGTTAATTGGTGCTTTATTTATTTAATTCCTCATCATTTGCCTGGCTTTTTCTCAACTATGTTGGGGTCGGCTTCCAGTCTAACCTGGTACGACTGAAGAGACTGAGAGAGATTAGCGTGTAGAAAAATAATTATTTGTATACACCGTGACTTTTTTGTCGTCTCACAACGGCAGCCCACTTCATGTATCCAATGACTACTAAGCATTCATAAAAAAAATAGGTATTTATGAGATTTTAATAATTTAAAAATAAAAATATTATTCTATATTATGACGCATGACGTAGTTAAAACACCCTGTTGTGAGCGATGATCTACTGGACTCGAGCGCTGGGTAGGTATATTCTCCCGTTTGACCCGTAAACATCATTAACAGGATGTTTCATATTTTTTTCTAATGTTTATTTATTTTTCTTTGTACCTATTAAAGTAGTTAAAAAAAAAATGGCGCCTAGAACTATTTTATGTTATTGAGTGGACCACCTTTGTAAGACGACTAAAAAGTCACGGTGTATATTAAGATTAGTAGATATGTATATCCATTATGTTCTGTTAAAAGAGTAGTGTTCACAGCTCTTTCAAGCACCTTTGAAGTAACCATTTTTATGATTTATCAATATTGCATGAAAGAAAATAAAAATCAACCCAAATGAACAAGATAGAAATAATACAGAGACTCAGTGACGTCAAGCCGGTGGGATAAAATAACTGAAACTAAGGAGACACGCACCGTCGACATCCGTTAATTGGTTACTGATATCCAAATATAAGTAATTTTTATTTCTTTTATATTTTTTTACCGTACATGGCTGTAACATAAGCCAGGATTTTTTTCTTTATTCAAGCTATTCAGTTGATCCTTTCTTTCTACGTGTTTGTGTTCATTGGGTACTCGCTTAGAGTACCAAGGAATCAGAAATACCCCTAAGTATCGCAAAGTGTTCAATTAGAGATTTTCTCAGTAGTAACCAGGAGTCTTGATTGGTTCCCTGATGATGTTATGGGCTCGACAATGTCGGTGTAGGTACTATCTTCTCCATGCGTTATGTGGCATAAATTTAACTATGTTCAGTTCCCGTTCATCATCATCTGCCTAGCCTTTTCCTAACTATGTTGGGTTCGGCTCCCAGTCTAACCGGATGCAGTATTTTATATGCAGCGACTGCCTATCTGACCTCCACAACCCAGTTAGTGCTGGGTAATACGATACCCTTGGTAAGACTGGTTGTCAGACTTTTTGGGTCACTGAATACCTGTAACGACTGTCAGAGCTCTACAAATGACAGTCGGGACCAAAGGCTTATCGTCCTTTCCGAGGCACGGAGGAAACTCGGTATGTAATGGGTGGTCACCCATCCACAGACCAGCCTAGGATAGCACGGCTTAACCTAAAGATGGACCCGGGCGGCTGTTATTATTTAGCCACGAGCTCCTCTGTTCAATTCCCGTTATGCAAGCAAAATAAAACTGAAGTAATTAGTCTCCCTTTTAGCTTCACATTTGTGAAACTCAACTCAGCTATTACAAGCTATAACAAAATAATAAAAAAAAACACATCCATACCTACATACAGGGGCGCTAGCACGAGTGCACGCTGAAAACGTAACGTAAATACATCGATTTTTCAATCGAAAATAAAATTTTCCTATAGCATTTTAGTTAAATTGTTTGCAACAAACACAATCATAATATAAATATGTCACATATTATTATAATCATATATTAATAAAGGGTGTAAAAAGACCCTTAACGAAGCCGAAAGGCACTTGTTCTCCTCGTCATTGTGATCATTTTTTTGTTCTGGACCATACCTGGGAACCTTCTAGTTACGGAGATATTGGGGGTCAAAGTTCCAATTTTTTCACAAGCTTTTTTTTAAATACTACTTTTTAAGGTTCTAACTTTACTCCAATTACCTCCATGGTCCGTTTACTATTCAAAGCATCCATCAGCAATAAGTTTTGAGCGCATTATATTGAGTTTTACCTTAAAATGTGATTTTTGACCCCAAAAAAAATTTCGTTTCCCAGCCAAAATTTTTGCGTAAAGTTACTTAGTTTGATGTACAGAATGCTTGGTTGACGGCTTGGTGAAGGGTCTGTTTACACCCCGTATATCATCCATAAATATGAATAAATTATTAAAATATTACATGTGAAACGAGTCTTTTTAATTTTAAAATCAACATATTTACGTAACGTTTACACCGCGCGCTCCTGCTATGGCTTCATTTTCCCTGGAACGTCGTTCATCATTGTAAACTTCGGTTACAATCAGTTTCTTCGCAGTTTTAAAAGGCACAAAAAAGAGAAGTCTTACAAATAATTAATTTACAGTTCCCTGTTGCGCAGTTATTTTCAAATGCGGGTTTTTTGAACCCTTCAATGTAGGCATTATATAAAAAATAAAAGTATATATTGGTACGTAGGTACCTGTGGTTGAGGTTGAGAATAGAACCTCTTTCCCCCTCCAGTTTCGTAAGACGTATTTTATATTACGTAATAACTACCTACCTTACCTACTCCATGATGTTGAATGAAAGTTTACTATGTGTGTAAGGCATACACCATTTTCTTACGTCAGTCTTGAGAAATCACATAAGTTGCTTAAAAGACTATGCAGCTGGAAAATGGATTAAGTTTCTCGTTTCTAATAAAGAAAGAAAACATTTTTATTTGGCACAAGTCACAAGTGCACTTAACCCTTAATTGGGCGCGCCTAAAATGTTACGTAAACGGTCACGTGGGGTGCGTGACACCCCGATCATATAAATCAAATACGAAATACATGCAAAATCACGATTATGCTCGATACTTGATCATAAAGGACACGTGTTTTTATGAAGCTAACGGGAACTTCAGCGCTCAAAATTCAGAATTTAATAAGTTCGAAACCCTTAAGGATGCGCTGGGGTGTGTAACACCCCACGCGACCAATTAACGGTTAACATAAAACAAAAATAAAATACATGACATCACTCAAGTAATCCCCGAAGGGTTAGATAGAGTTGTACCTAATAGTACACCCACATTTCGCCAGTTATGTTTTAGTCCCATGTAACAAAAAGCGAGCTTGTTGCCATAAAACGGACACAAATCCAGAGTCCGTGGCTGCTACTGAGAAATTCCTGATGAAAAAAAAGGCCGATATACTTCGCCCAACCCGGAAATCAAACCCAGGACCTCATGCAGCAGTCCCACTTTACCGACGAGACAGAGGCAAAGACAAAAAATTCACATCGTACATCGCACATATTCAGAAAATTTCATTGAAATCTTTTGTGTGGTTTGGGCGTTTGTGCACTTCGAGGAATTTTACTGTCCGGCAGTACCATTTTTTACGGTCCGATATGGCACGCAAATGTTTACTAACATAGTTTTAAGCAATTGACTGAAATTTAAGATTTAATCAAATAAAAAATAAAATAAACAAGGTGTAAACAGACCCTTCACGAAGCCGTCAACCAAGCATTCTGTACATCAAACTTAATAACTCTAAGCAAAAATTATTGCTGGGAAACGATTTTTCTTTTGGGGGGAAAAATCAAGTTTTACGGTTAAACTCAATGTGACGCACTCAAAACTTAGTGCTGATGCATGCTTTGAATCATGAGTCATGGAGTTAATTAAAGTAAAGTTAAAACCTTAAAAAGTGGTATTTAAAAAAAAACTTGTGAAAAAAAATCTACTTTGACCTTCAATATCTCAGTAACTAGACGGTTCCCAGGTATGGTTCAGAACAAAAAAAAATATCGCAATGACGGGGAAAACACGTGCCTTTCGGCTTCGTTAAGGGTTCTTTTACACCCTTATACTAGTTTGTGCACTATACGTAACTTTACCGTCCGACATTTTACTTCTCCCCATTCCGGACCGTTTAAAAAAAAAACATAAGTAACTGATTCTTTCGTCCTACCTCAATTTATTTAAAACTAGCGACCCGCCCCGGCTTCGCACGGGTGGACATTTATTTTTTAAGCTCTCTGAAAAAAAAAAAATTGTTTTGTATGTATGTTTTTATAGGTTTTTTATTCGTGTTCCATTTCTTTGTTTCGTACCTGCTTAACTCTTTTATTTTTGTTTTTAATTTTTTTTTTTTAAAATCTATTTTAATAAGTGCATTAATTCAGTAAATTTACTCGATTTGGCCGCGTCCGCTGCGTGAGCCGCGCGGCAACCTGCTTCATAGATGTGTTGTGCACCCCCTCCCCTGCGGTTTCGCCGTGCGAGTCGTGCGACACCATCATTCATTTTAATACCAATTACAATTTTAAATTCGTAATATCTTTTGAATGGATTGTCCGATTGGAATAAAATAAAAAGTAATTTATAGCTATTTAAACAATCTTGCTCAACGACGATAATATGATCAATAAACATAGGCTAATAATTTTAATTACTTTTATTCTATGGAAAAGTGGTTATAATGGCTAAAATATAAATGTTAGGTTTATACTATCGCGGACTTTTTTGTAGGCATTATTGAGTTCTACAACTTTTCTGTAGAAGTCAACCATACATCTCTAACCATTTAGGCAGCGTTCGTGAGAATCGTTAACGTACGGCAGTTTTTTCGACGCCTTACTCCACAATTTTCACTACCACGAAAAATCCTATCTATTTTCTGGGATAAAATATAGCCTATACGGATTCGGAAGAATCCCTCTAAGTAATGGTAAAAGAAATTTTGAAATCGGTCCAGTAGTTTTTGAGCCTATTCAATACAAACATACAAAAATACAAAAATACAAAGGTTTCCTCTTTATAATATTAGTATAGATGACCGTGACACTCTGACAGGTACCTTTCACTTATAAGGGGATGAACCCAAAATTCTTTTTGTCTTCTTCTTCTTCGCAAGTAGAATAATAAAACAAGCAACTGCCGACGTTGCAAGAAATTCATTGTTGCTAGCGTAATTATGCGTGCGTGGCGTGTAGATTCAAAGAGCGTTACCCTAAACTGCGCAGAACCAATCCGAGTAAAGATGGACAAGTGCACAAGGCAATCATCCGTTTTTTTTTTGCCACCTCGGACCGTAAAAAATCGGACTGCCGGACAGTAAAATTCCTTGTAGTGCACAAACGCCCTTTCGGAGATTACCATATATACCAACATAGATATAGGTACTAATAATGCATGTTTGATTTCCACCACCGTAACGTGTTAATATAAGTGAATAGCCTTAATTTTGTAACACTAGAAACTCTTCTTTATCGATACTCATTTACGATTCTTGCGTACTAATGTTAAATTATTACAAATCTTCAGGACGACTAGTTAATTATACGTTTGAATGTGGGTGTAAATCATAGGCTGAACCGACAAGCGTTTGTTTTGGAAATCCTATCTTTACTACGTGTATGGTGATACTAGTATGTATCATAAATGCCTCGTTCATCTAGTGGTCCCAATCGCGACTGCTGAGCAAGAAATCCTGGGTTTGATTCCCAAGTTGGGCAGTTTACTTGGGTTTTTCATCTGAGATTTCTCAGTAGCAACCATGGTGTTTGGATTTGAGCCCGGTTGATGGCGACAGGCTCGCTTCACATGGAAATTAGATATAACTGGCGAAATGTGGGTGGACTAATAGGTACACCTCTGACTAAACCTTCGAGGATTACAGTCGTTATGTAATGATAGATCCTCAAAAATTCGGAAAACGTAAATCGCTTATTGCTTATCGAGTGTTGTGTGACGTCACTGGTCATGTCAAACAATGGCGGCCGCGAGTGACATGCATATAACGAGCGGCTCTGATCGTCTTACATATTTGATTCACACACAAAGTAACTGAAATCGATACCTTTTACTCAAGACTTGTTAAGTTTTATGGTAAATTGAATTTTGTACTGAAAGAAAGTTTTAGAGTGAATTTTACAAATTTAACTCTAAAACGGCGTTTATGTGCACCTCTGCCTAACTCTTTGGGCTTACAAGCGTGATGTTATGTTATGTTTGAGACTCCGTGCTGCCTCTGAGAATTCTTATTGGTAAACCTCAAAAACACTTTATTCAACCTGGGAATCAAACTAAAGACCGCATGCTAAAACTAGGAGCAGCGCTTGCGAAGAATCAGACCAAACCAACGAAACACACATTCCAATAAAATTAAAAATATATCATTAATCATGCCTATCCTTTTTCCATCTATTTTGGGGTTGACTTCCAGTCTAACCAGATGTAGCTAAATACCAATATTTTACATAGAGCGACTACCTATCTAACCTCCACAACCCACTACCACACCTCTAGTACTGGGTAATACGAAACCTCTTGGCAAGACTGGTTGTCAGGGCTACTTTCGGGCCACTGACTACCAGTAACGACTGTCTACAAATGACCGCCGGGACCAACGGCATTCACGGGAGAAAACTCGGTACGTAATGGGTGGTCATTCATTCACATACCTACCTAGGTAAGAGCGGCTTAACCTGAAGATTAATCCGAGCGGCTGTTATTATTTAGCCACGAGCTAAAATATATCATTAACTGAAACATAAATTCTCCCACAACACAATAGCACCAGCATTCCAACAATGAAGAAACAAACAAAAGAACCTGGCCCCCACGTAATCACATGCTACCAACCACGTGTAACAGTTTTAGCACTAACCTACCTCACGAATAATCCAATAATCTACCACTAATTCATTCCGGTCAACCTTTCTTCATTGACTATTTCCGGAGCAGCACGGAAACCTACTTATAATGCTGAATATTTAAATAGAAAACTGCTTTTAGAAGTTAGTTTTAAGTATAGATTTCATGTGTAAGAAAGTATTGAGCGGTGATTGAATTATTCAGGACTGAAGTTCAAAGGTGGGGTGGTAAGTAAAATTGTAGGTACTCGTATACAACGTGTAAACGGCCCGTTTACGAAGCCGTCAACCAAGCATTCTGTACATCGAAATAGGTAACTCTTCGCAAAAATGATTGCTGTAAACGACTTTTATTTTGGGGTGAAAAATCACGTTTTACGGTAGGACTCAATGTAACGCACTCAAAACATTGTGCTGATGGATGCATTTGATTGTATAGTATGCGCGTCGTGGACGTATTTAAATTAAAGTTACAACATTAAAAAAATATGAAAAAGTTGGAACTTTGACCCCCAATATCTCCGTAACTAGAAGGTTCCCAGGTATGGTCTACAACAAAAAAATGATCCCAATGACGGGGAGAACAAGGCCTTTCGGCTTCGTTAAGGGTACTTTTACACCCATTATGTACCTACCATGTGTTATGAATATGGGGAATGTGAATATTGTTACTAACCTATGATTGAATATGCGGACTAAACACACTGTTCAGGCATGTATATTCAGGTAGGACTTGGATCTTAGTTTTCCACACTTGAAAAGAGAAAATTATAACAAACTGTTATAGTTTAGTTTCGGGACATATTGCTGTGTTATTAAAAATCTTTGGTCGACTGACTATCTATGACACCACAGGTCCAACCATTAATAATGGTTATTATGAAGAATTTGGTTGCTTACTGAAAGCCCTTTCTTAGATAATGTTTCTGAAACTTTCACAAAGCAGAGTTTGACCCTGTGGGGGTCAAAGTTCATTACTAAATCGAACGTAGCAGCGATAAAACTGATCCCTTGTAAATACTGCTTCGACATCTTCTTTACCCTTTAAATATGTCTTTTAAGCAAATTCAGCCAGTAAACTCAGACGTGTATTTTAGGTACTCTACGCCCGCATGACAAATCTGCAAAATTCAACCAAAATCTCAACTAGCGACCCGGATATCCTTTTAAAAGCATTTATACAGTCGTTGGAGCCCTTAAATGGAATACGGGTTTAACCTTTGAGACATCCAAAAATATTCGGGAACGTGAAATTGCTTTGGCTGAAAGTGACAGCATTGAAACGAGACGAATCAAACACGTGGTGTTACAAATTAAATTTCGGGAATAATGCGTGGGTGAGGTGGGATCCCTGGGTGATATTTGTTAAAGAATTCACTTATTGTGCGGGGAATTGTTGATGTGGTTTGAAGGTTTGTGGATTGGGTTTATTATGATGTGGTTGGGGGTTCGAATCCTGTGAAATTCTGTTACAGAACTGAATAACTTAGTCACTGTATATTTCTCTCCAAGTTTGTTTGGTCAAACCGAAGCTTAAATTTTCGTACGTACATGCACATTGCATCGGTAGTGTCAACTCGTTGGAAGCAAATGGAAGTGAAACTCGTTTCTTATCTCGTAATCATCATTATCATCATATCAGCCCGGAATCACCCAATGTTGAGTATAGGCCTCTTCTATGTACTGTGCGACTGTGCGTCCCTTATCCATCCGTTTCCGGCAATCTTGGCGATATTGTCAGTCCAACGCGCTTTTGGACGGCCCTTAGGCCCTACATTGGGCACCATTCGGTAAAAACCTTACTCTATCGATTATACCTACTCTTAGAAAAATCGTTTTTTAAATATTCTGCCTTTAGTGTGTAAAAATGGAAGCGACAAACGCCTGTAGCACAAACATAGCATAAAACTTCAGTAGCACTCACCGCAGTTGAACGATGTACACAAGGCACTAACAAACCCAGCCCATTCACTACTACAGCACATTGACCCACAAATGCTGAACCTAAACTGAAGTTCACGTAATCACCTTCGCTTTATGACGTCACTGAGCACAATTGCCTTCGGAACAACACTTTCTCACATAATCCTTGCGAAGCCAATTATGATCAGCATGTGGTGCCACGCGACCTCCCGCCCGTCAGCGAACACGCGATGTCTTGTGAAACAAATGAGGGTAGGTAGCTACGCATATATCTAGTAATATGTTGACTGTTGGAGGAAAAAGGGTAGATATAATGGAGAAGGTATTTTTTTTTTTATATTTCGAAATAGGTACCGATTGGTTTCCCTTGATTTGAAATGACCGTAGGCATTATTGTTTTCAACCAGTTGTAATTATTTATTGACTAGCTTTCGCTCGCGTTAATTTTGAATTTGACAATCAATTCCGATTGTACCTACTCTGCTTGTAATAATATAATTCAATCATAATTCCAAAGACACGTGGCGCCATCTATTATCATAAGAACGTTATTGTTGTTTTTCTCGGGAACAGTACTTTTTTTCGGGATGAAAGGTAGGTACTCTATGTCCGTTTCAGTACACGTGACAACGTATGTGCAAAGTTTCAGGATAATTGGTTCAGAGGTTTAGGCGTCAAAAGGTAACAAACAAACTTACTTTCGCATTTATAATATTAGTAAGGATTTTTAAGTAGGAACAGACTATCAATAATAGTTTTTCTACCTCAAAGACACCTAAAAACTGACTCATTGGTCTTGTGGCCGCAAGTAGACTGCTCAGTGGATGAGTCAGTTGGCACTTAGTTTTAATTCAAGCCAAGTTTGTCTTTAAAAGTTCTCTTAAAGCGATAAGACAGCACATTGTGTCAATCCTATGTAATTTTCTTTTTTGTAGTAGATATTCTATTTTACTGTCTTTAGTGACTAGCGCATTGGTTTCTGTCTGAACGACTGTCATCATTCTCTTGCCCTTATTCTAATTTATTTGGGTCGGCGCAGCATGTCTTGTCCTTCCATACTTCTATTTTAGTCCGTCATCTTATTAGTCAGCCCCGCAGTCCATCATCATCATCATCATCTGCCTAGCCTTTTCCCAACTATGTTAGGGTCGGCTTCCAGTCTAACCGGATGCAGCTGAATACCAGTATTTTACATAGACCAACTGCCTATCTGACCTCCACAACCCAGTTAGAACAAGGTAATATAATACCCCTTGGTAAGACTGGTTGCCAGACTTTTTGGACCACTGACTACCTGTAACGACTGTCAAAGATCTACAAATGACAGCCGGGACCAACGGCTTAATGTGCTTTCCGGGAACGGAGGAAACTCGGTATGTAATGGGTGGTCACCCATCCACAGACCAACCTAGGCAAGCACAGCTTAACCTAAAGATCGACCCGAGCGGCTGTTATTATTTAGCCATGAGCTCCTCACACTGATCACAGATCTTTCACACACTCCATCCATCGTTTATTTGGTCTTCTCATCTTCATCTACGCTTTTAACTTCATAATCGAAACTATCCTTTCCTTATATTTTTGTTTAGTTTCTGCAACTATTGCTTACAATTTTTTCTTCACACTTTCAATACTGTAACCTAACAGTTTACAGTTAAGACATACATAACAACTGGAAACGCTGAAACATGGCGATGTCTCGTAATTCTTATTAATGGTCTTCCGCAGTTGTTCCCATACTCCCCACAACGTACGCAGGTAAGCTGGGTCTATAAGTACTTCATTTACACCCACGTATGGTTACGTAAAACATAAGCAGGTACTCGTGAGTAGTTATTTAATTTGATGACGTCCATTCCAATGCTTGTGTAAGGGATTATTTTTATGTAAGGCCTATTGTGTCACTACTAGAGAATACTTTACGTGCTAAGTCTAAGACGCGAAACGACGAAAAATCGCGCGGTGTTAAAGGTCGGAACGTGGCCAGGCTCTGAGTGCGTGTTTAGTTACCTTCTGGTATTTGATATAATATCATAATACATTTAACTGAAACTGAATTAGCGCCTTCTGATGACAAACATGAGAAACAAAATGATTTAAGTTTACTTGAACGCGAAAAGAAGTCTTAAAATTGGCGCCGGTGACTGAAAAGTTGTGTGGTAATCGGTTTTCGTGGTATGGACTTATTGTGATGCGGAGGAATGAGGAAAATGCCGTGAAGGAAATAAATTTTTAGTATTAATATGGATGGCTACAACAGTAGAGAGGCCAAAGTAATGATGGATGGACTGTGTGAAGGACGATATGGCTCGAAAGGAGGTGACCGCTGAGATGATGAGTAATAGAGAAGTATGGAAGAAGAAGACATGTTGCGCCGACCCCAAATAAATTGAGATAAGGATAGGAGAATGACGACTTGAACGCGAACGTTTTATCAGTGCTGGAAACACACTAGCTAGGTTGGGTACTAATGTAAGTAATAGTTACCGATTCATTGGCTGGCTTGCCTAGGGTATAAAATATGGTCTTCTCCCAATTAGATCCCTTAGGAACTTACGTAGGAGTTGCTAATAGGATAGGGTCTATGTCGCAGAACCCTTTACGGGCTTCGAGAAGAACATCGGTCAACAGAATACTATCATAATAAAATATGATGGCCTAGCTTAGTTTGCGGCTTTGCCCGCGTAGAGTTCGGTAATTGTCCTATAAGATCGTACTATAATCTATCTGTGTGCCATATTTCTTCCAAATCCGTTCAGTAATTTTTGCATGAAAGAATCATCCATCCTCACAAGCTTTCGCATTTAATAGTAGCAAGATAAAATAATGCAACGTTGGAAAATCATCATCATATTTACTTGGCAATTGTGTAGGTACTAGGTATCTACCAAGATACTTACTATCCTAGGTATAACTTTTGATGAGGTAGGTACTAAGCAAACTTAAAAAAAAAACAGCCCCCGTAAGTAATTAATAATATTTGTGTTGGGGTTGCTTCGCTCCTTCCCTTAATTGATAGTTGATAATATCGAAACTTTATAATATAAAAATTAAGAATACCATTTTTAAGAATAAAGAGAAACAATAAAGTAATTAGCAGCTCTGTGTAGTGTGTAATTGTTTATGTATGTGTGACTAATAGTAGTGTGTGATGGTGGGTTTGTGTGTGTGTGTGATTGAATGTGTGTGCATGTGCATGTGTGTGTTTGTGTGTTTACGTATTTGCTGATAGTGCCATTAAGAAGGTAAATATTCATGTAAGTCTGTCTAAAATAACTTAATGGTGTGATGTAGTCACCATCAAGCTATTTCTATTTTCGTACTTATTAGTTTTTCCAAAACAAGACTTCCAGTATAACTTTGGCAGTTTCCTAATTGCTTTTAGATTAGTTTAGTCAACTCTCTATTTTTTCTTAGACAAAAATATGAAAAAAAAACACTCAGAATTCGGCTAATTACCTACCTAAAAATTATTCGTACCCAAAGAATACAGGTATATGTTTTTCTCACATAAGTACCTAGAGGAAACTATATCGATATACCTGTAGGTATGACTGGTACATACTACTTATATACAGGGTGTAAGGGACAGCCCTCCACATGGGGTGAATTCAGTATATCATACTAAGATGACCGGTACAAGAAATTATTTCAGGAATATTATGGGAATCCAAAAAAATGATTTAGTTTATTTTCTCATACGCAATGTATCGTTACCGTGGCAAATGCACGTAGCGAACGGCAAGCGCGACGACTAGTTAGATGAACTCTGTAGCTAGGCAGGAAGTGAACAGCTGATTTCACTAGTTTGTTCGTCAGAGTATTTCAACATCCATTTTTGGGTTTTTGATTTTAGCCGTATTATTTACATAAATGGTGCTGCGTATAGGGAATGTAATTTTACATTAAAATAAAGGAATAAAAAATAAAATTCCGGAGAAAAAATCCGGTGGAATATGATTCAAAATAAGGAGCTGAATGCACCCTGTCAGTTTGTGGAGGGCTGTCCCTTACACCCTGTATATCGTTTAGTTGACTGAGCTGTTGAGCCAACCTATTGAGGACTTGGAGAGGCAGAAGATAAGAAGAACAGATTGCTGATAAACAACCTGTTTTATTTTCTATTTCTTGCACTATGAAGGTATGAAAAGTGACAATGTCTATGACTATATTATATGCCCCTGTTGCTAGGCTAGGTTCTACTTAACACGTAATTACCTATTGCACACTGAATAATATTACAAGTTCACAGCTTATTATTTCCTTTATTTATTTTCATACATATTTTTTACATTTTTAAATATTCTATACAAAATACTATAAAAAAAAAACATTTAAAAATATAAAAAATAGTAGACCACCAGCACTGGGAACAGGGTCCGAGCCGCCGGTGGTCAGGGCTCTTGAGAGAGGAACCTCCTAACAATACGCGCCGTGTCCAGGAGTACCGCTCTCTGAATCAAGCCTTTGATCCAGCTGCCAAGCGCGAGCCTCTTCAGGTGTTGGTCGAGGCTCTTGGCAATTAAGCCATTGGCGGACACGACTATACTAGCTTATTTATTATTATGTTATTAGAAACTTACTGAGGCGGTGAATGCTGCAAGGGCAGGAGAATGATGATGATAATAATGTAGCTTTTATTGACAATTTGTATTTTATTTGTCTCCAATTTCACATTTCAGTTTATATTATAGCGGCCCGTCCCGGCTTCGCACGGGTGCCTATGTTACTCAGGGAAATGTAGCATTCTAAAGGTCACAGGACACATATCAACTCGGAAAGGGATCGCCACCGTGTCAACTCGAGCCGTTCAGTATTCTTCGTATGAAACTCTCTACTGCAACGCACACTAATCGGAATCGTAACGTTATCGCCTCGCCTCGGGACAAGCTCACGAACCGCGGTGCGGTGCGTGGTCAACTCGCTTACCTCTCTCCGTACCCGAGCTTACGTCTCTTCGTCCACCCTTACGCGCACTATTGTTGCTCTTTGTTGTTCTTTTTCCTCGTAGCTTACGTTAGGTTGACGCCTGTTTGACGGCGAGGCGAAAAGCGATACGGTGCCGATCCCTTTCCGAGTTGATATGTGTGCTGTGACCTTAATGGTGAGAGAATTTTTGAAATTGGTCCAGTAGTTTTTGAGTTTATTGGTTACAAACATACAGATCTTTCCTCTTTGTTCATAGATTCAAACTCAAAACATTTATTTTAATATCAGGCCACTTGAATTGTCACCGAAACGTTAGATCAGAAAGTTAAAGCTACCATACCCCACAGCTCATACAAGTAGCCGACCAAAAAGCCAACCCCAAACGGAGTTCAAGGTGAACCGCAGAACTGAGCCCCCAACGCACACTAACCTACTTTACAGACAAATCTCTTCGGTAGCACATTAAGGACCCACGCGCTGCCTCGGCGGGGGAACTCGGCAGATGTGGAGAAAACGTGCGGACACCCCCTCTCTCCCCCTCCCTGTCTGTACTTACCTCGGTGCCGCACCCTTGTGTAGGCGGGTGGTAGTAGGTGAGTGCAAGAAGATCCAGTTTGCACGAGCTTTAGGCCGTTTTGGTATTTTTTTTTTTTGCGCTGAGCCGAATCTAGGATCCGCGAACCGAAGTTATCTAAAATACATGATGATCTTTTTGTCGTGGAGCCGCGTTCCGGCAGTAAAACGGGATTGCGTGAATCTACGTCCGGCTTATCGAAGGTTAAGGGTCGAACTTGATCTGGCAGCATGAAGTCGCAGTTTTCCATGCTGCTATCTTTTTCTGTCGCTAAGAACCTTCACTTGATGGAGCGGGAATGCATTCATCAGCACGCTCTCTTTCTCGCTTTGGCAAATGCATTCCTTCACTGAAGCAACCCATATTAGTAATTCGTTTAGGTGCGGATTATAGTGTTAATAAAAACGCTATCAGAGCCAATTAGGTGGGATACTCAATTCATTTATTTTATTTTCTCTTCACAATATTGGTGTCCTTAAAAATTAACCATGTTTTTAGCTAATGTTATATTCCACCATTGGAAGAGACTGGTGCTTGAAGTAGGTTTTTGAAGAAGCCTGTGCTACAGGTCACCAGGGCATACTCGACCAGTACTAGTAGGTACAGCCATCCGTTGAACATTCATGAGTTCTTCACACCCCTCAATAACGCAATTGTGTATTCATGTATAGATTCAACAAGTTCTGTAATCCTTCTATTATTTTTGTATTTTCACCACGGTAAATGGCGAAGGAAAACATCTAGAGGAAACCGTGTTCTAGAACAAAAAAATCGAAGATATTGTGACATTCATCAAACCGCAATGGACCCGCGTCTTGAATTACGGTCTAGGTCTACTCTCCCTCTCACAGAGAAGAGGGATGTGCACCAGCTCATCATCTGCCTAGCCTTTTCCCAACTATGTTGACGTCGGCCTCCAGTCTAACCGGATGTAGCTAACTGTGTATTTTACATGGAACGACTGCCTATCTGACTTTCACAACCCAGTTAGTACTGGGTAATACGATACCCCTTGGTAAGGCTGGTTGTCCGACTTTCGTGCCACTGACTACCTGTAACGACTATCAAGGATCTACAATTGACAGCCGGGACCAACGTGATTTTCGTGGCACGGGGGAAACTCGGTAGCTATGTAAGGGGTGGTCACTTATCCACGAACCAACTCAGACAAGCGCGGCTTAACATGTAGATCGACCCGAGTGGCTCTTATTATTTAGCCATAGGTACCTACTCCTCGCCTGTGCACCATAATAGGTTGATTTTGACACGATATAATGATCCTTCTGGCCATTTCTTTATTCTTGCCATACACTTGTAGCTTCTACCGTGAAAATTAAAGACTTTTCCTCTAGACTGGCCGGATTTCCTGCCATTATTATAGTGTAACTACGATGAGAGGATGTAGTAGGTGTTCCGAAATGAACGTCAAGAAATAATAAATAGAAATAGAAAGCATCCGGTCCGACAATATTAAGTCAAGTGTGTAAAAAGAACCTTTTGGATTGTAATTAAAGGATAAAGTAGGAGGAACGTGTGTAAGTACTTTGTACCCGACACCGCCAACAGCCCACCCCTACACACATGGGTCAGAAAAAAAAACTGGCCAAGAAGGAGTCGGACTCGCACATGAAGGGTTCTGTTCCATCGTAGTAGGGGAGACCCCCTTTAATTTTTGACATAAATATTATTTTTATTATTTGTTGTTATAGCAGCAACAGAAATACACATTCTGTGAAAATTTCAACTCTCTACCTATTACGGATCATGAGATACACCTCGCTGACATACGACGGACGTACAGACAGACGGACGGACGGACGGACAGCGGACGCTTAGTCATAGGGTCCCGTTGGTTACCCTTCGGGTATAGAACCCTAAAAATCGAAGAAAAAGCCTTTCTGGTAAATCTTTCCTTACCGACAATAGCTATTTAAAGTGATATCAAAGAAGGTAAGAGTTTTTGCTGTCAACAGACAGTTATACCAAGTGTCCTTATCAAAGCAATCAGTCGTCCGTATCCGCGATCGTTGGGTTCATTTATGTCACTCATTTGTTAGGGACCCGATAGCGCCCTCTATTGGGGCGACTACGCATCTCGCCTACGGCCTTATTTTTTTTGTAAATAATCATTTTACGAAACGCAATTGCAAGATTGGAACAGTCGGACAAACGAGGTGCAAAAAGTCAGTCTTATACTTATTGTAAATTTGTAATGTAGATATCTATATGCGTACCGATACCTTGTACCTCGTGCTAAGCTGAAGACCGATTGCACGGATGCATAGCATTTAGTGTGAGCCGTCCCTAAATTATTTTGTAAATTCCGAGGTAGGTCATCATCATCAGTACTGCCTAGCCTTTGCCCAACTAACCACACGCAGCTGAATACCAGTACCTATTGTACATGGAGCGACTGCCTATCTGACCTCCACAAGTTGCTGGGGGTAACTGTGGTAACACCGTACTCGGTAAGACAAGTTAAAAAATAAAACACCAATACATAAAATATAATAGTTTTTATTTGCACTTTTCCGATAAGTTATATACCAGATTATAATTGAGGTTTACACATAGGAATCCAGGGCACATCGATTCAGGCTTAAGCCGTGTCTAAACAGATATAAATACAATACTGGAATTAAAATTTCATTTCAATAGACACTTAATAGGCCTACTATTAGAGTATAGTTTAGGAAAAAGCACGCAACTAATTTTCATTGACGGTGTTGATAAGGTGGGTTACTATAGTGTGGAAAAGAGACAGAGCTATACAGGTTGTCTAGCGCCATATCTACGCTTTAACACGTCATAAGGCACCTGGGGTGCAAACTTTTGTGTCGGGCGATTTCAGATTTTGAAAATCGAATATAGTATCGATAAATGTTCGGGATTAAAATCGCTCGGTCACTCGAATTTTGCCGAGGCGACCCGAACATGATTGAGCGAGGAATCTACGGGACGAAGTTTGTCGATCGGGTCGAGCCGAATGAAACCAGAATATGTGTAGTGTATGGGTTCGTTTTGGTTGTTCATCAAAATAATGCCGAATCACACACAGTGACATAGTGCACGATGAAGTGTTACAAACATAGTTTTAAGGTTCTATTTGCTAACACAAATTGTATTTTATCATATATGTGTTAGTCTGTTAGGTATATATCTGTGGGCCCAAGAGAGAGTGAGTGAGAATAAATGAATGTTATGTTATATTCAACGTTCTTCAACGTCCCGTCAATGTTTGTGTACGTTGCGTGCAGTTTCTTATAAGGGTGTTACCACACCAATCGATCGATAGCCGTCATTTCTACCATCGATAGATTGGTGATCAACGATAGATCGATTGGTGTGGTAACACCCTAAGAATAGAGGTGCTAAGATTGGAAAAAAATGTACGTTTATTTTTTACTTTACCTTGGTAACTTTTTGATACGTTTCACGCACACTGTTGGCAATCAAATCAATTATTAAGAAAAAAAAATTTTATAACCTCCAAATCGTACATTTTCCCTCCAATCTTAACGATAAACGCTTGCAGCATACATAACACAGAGATATGATTTAAACATTTAATATTATTAATTATTCTAATAGAATCACTTACATTTATAAGGGACCGTCGTGTTTAACACGTACATGAATACTAATAATGTTTTGCTTTAAAGAGCATTTTTATTACTGAGAAAAATCATTAAAATTATCATCTTTCCATATATTTTAACTATGCGAAATCCCATTCTTTTAAAAAAAAATGATTATTTTCAATATTGGAATGTTCAAAACAGCCATTTTTAAATGCCCTTCAAAGCAATGAAAACTTTGACAATCAGGAGTTTAGGTACTACAAGAAGAAAATCAATAAGAACTCATTTTAACACGATAATAATTTCCATTTTTGTAATACATACATATATTTACATCTAATAGAAACATCGAATAAAAACAATTATAACTACTTATAATGTTCTACTGAATTTCGAAATTTGTGCAAAAAAATCTACTAAGTAACAAGAAAAAGGAAAAAATTAGCTGAATAATTTTCGGGAGGCACTTTTTAGATAACGAAAAACGCGTACCTTTTTAAGTTACTAAAATTCATTTAATATTTATGATTATAATTATGATATATCCACCACATTTTTTTTGTGCTTCAGTTTTATGCCAAAGCCCTTTTATTCTTCATCCAACAGTCTATGTATAATATGTATTCATTATATACTTAAAAGCCTACCATTCTCAAAGATTATCAAAAGATATTTGAGATTTTTACATAAAAAATAATTGTCACAGATGTAACTTACAAAAATATAATAAAATACATTGTATAAAGTCGAATCTTTAATTCGTCATAAAAGTGGGGAAAATATAAAAATAATGTCAAATTATATAATTTAAAAATATAAATTATATTAGGAAATTACTAAAAAAATATGTTGTTGAAAATAATGTGCAAATATAATTCAAAAGGGCGATACAACAGTGCCAAAGTAAGTACAAAAAGACACAAAAACTAGATTTTTCATCAAAAATAATACATAGCATAACATCACGCTTTGTAATCACCAAAGGGTTAGGCAGAGGTGTACCTAACAAGTACACTCACTTTCGCCAGTTATGTTTAAGTTGTTACAGGGGGCGAGCCTATTGCCATCGACCAAGCACAAATTTAGACTCCGTGGCTGCTACTGAGAAATTCCTTATAGAAAAACCCACTAACAATTTGCCCGACCCGGGAATCGAACCCAGGACCTCATGCTCAGCAGTCGCGCATGCGACCACTAGACCAACGAGGCAGTCCACCCAAAATAATAGTAGTCGAAAAATAATAATAATAGACAAATAATAGTCATTCAGAGACTTTTGTTAAACGCAACTTTACAAAAGCGTCTGAACAAGTGAGGTTTATTATAATTTAAGTAACACTAAACTTACGATATTTACAAATTCAATTGCATGCATTTGATATTCAATGTTATTCTTATGTACGTAAGTCATAGATTGCACTGCAAGGCTGTACAGTTCTGGGGCTGCGGGACTGTTCGAAACAGATACCGTGGCCCTGGAACACAAAGGGCAATGAAGGAACATGGATGGGTTTTAGTCAGTAAGAATCTGACACTCCCTCCCACTCCACCCAGAGCGGGAGAAGTCATTTGATGATTTCCCATCCGTAAAAAAAAAAAAAAAAAGGCTGTACAGTTCTGCGGGACTGTTCGAAAGAGATACCGCGGCCCTGGAACACAAAGGGCAAAGAAGGAACATGGATGGGTTTTAGTCAGTACAAGTCTGACACACCCTTCCACTCCACCCAGTGCGGGAGGGGTCATTTGATGATTTCCCATCCGAAATAAAAGGCTGTACAGTTGCTATGCTTACTCAAAAGTCCCCTAGACGCATTTTTTTCCCAATTGATGTAATTTCCACTCAAACAAATATCAATTTATAAAACCATCAAGTATGTTGGTTGCAGAATGACAATTTATTGTAGCGCAAATTGATCTTTACGACTAGCCTGATAAAGTGTATTTTTGGTTCATGGTAAAATAATAAGAGCCGAACAGTTCCATCAGAGGTCCAGTTACGCTTAGCGAGGTCGGTTCGTGGATGGGTGATCATTTATTACAATCATATCGAGACCCCTCCGTACCTCGGATAGCACGTTAAGCCGTTGGTCCCTACTATCCTTTGTAGATCGTTGACAGTCGTAGTCAGTGGCCCGAAAGTTTGACTACCAGTCTCAGTAAGCGGTATCAAATTACCCAGTAACAGTAACTGGGTAATACTACACAATATTTTATTGAGTGTCCGTGGAGTTTCTTGCCCATTCTTCTCCATAGAGATCTACGCCTTGGAATGGGCAACTACAGTACTTTCACAAGTTATTATGCCTTGTGTCTGGGACTGTAGCTTCACTCTTTGTTTTTTTGTGACATTCAAAAGTGCCTGTAATGGTCTAATTGAAATAAAAGCTTTGAGTTTGAGTTTACCTACTGGTCGAAAGTGCTAACTCCTCAAAAGGTCGATTAATGTTAAAAATTGATATCAACTGCATGCAAACTGTCGGGAGTCCGTTATTCAAAGCCGAAATTGTTTGTTACACATCAACACCAATATTATTTAAGTTAGTATTCAGTAGATTATACTAAGGAATACTGTAGGTCTTACTATTTACAATAAATATTATTTTTAGGACAGAGATTTTTTGCATAAAATATAATTTCATCTGTTATTTTCATTTTGGCAACTTTATGTAAAATTAAAACGCGAACGGATGTAAAATAGCTTCTTTTGAGTTATTATAAAATATTTTGATTTATTTTTAAAGCGCAACATAAACATACAAAACATCACGCCTGTAATCCCTGAAAGGTGAGGCAGATCGACAGTTAAGGTGAAATCCCATGGAATAGGGAGCGAGCCTAATGTCATCAACCGGTCATAAACCCAGACTCCGGGATGCTGAGACATTCCTTGTGGAGAAGCCGGATAATACTTTGTCCGATCTGGGAATCGAACCTAACACTTCACGGTCAGCGGAAGCGCTTTTAGACAGCAAACTCAAATGAGGGACAGAATGAGGGCCAATCTACAATGTTGCCAACAAATATAATATTTGAAGTTGCAACACCAAATATTTTTTGTTTAAGTTCATGTTGCTAAAAAATAACTCAAAATCCCTGCTAAGACCTGTATTCGTGCTTAATTTATCAGTTTTGTAGAAATATAGATAATTTCTATATAGATCTTAAATATTACGATACAATTCAAGTCTTTCATACTGATTTTGACTAGTAAGTATAGATATTGTAGTAATAGGTAAATATACATATTTCTTACACTAATATTAGACACCCAGATCTTTTAGTTAAAATACATAAATATAAATGTATAATTATGTCATACCTACATTTATAACTAAAAATATAAATTAAATTTGGATAACATTAATATTGTATACGGTAAAATATGCTTAATTGTAGTTTTAAATAGACCCTTTCCAGCACATTAAATATTTAAGGAGATTTATATTTCTCTTAATTTGAGCTATTCTAATAAAAATGATAATTGTCATCATATCTGATTCCGCAAATTCGCCTTGCGCAAGCACAATTATCAATGCTCATGCCTTGTCTGGCATTATTATAATTTTTATCAAAGATCATTTTCTCAGATCGCCTCAGTTTTCTTAACACAATTAATAAAAAATTAAACCTAAAATCAATGTAAATAATGTTTAAAATTAGTCTTGAATATGGAATGTATTCGTTATATTTCAGATCTTGTAATTTCAGCATAATTTAGATTTAGCCTACGACTGAAAAACCAGTAAGAAATAAACTAAATTCGCCCTCTTGTTGACAAAATAAATGTGTCAGTTTTTACAAAAAAAAAAAACTGGAAAGGGTGGCAAACAATTCGAGTTTAATCATTTGATAATTTAAATAAATATTTTTATAGCTGCCTCAATATTTTGAGCTTACAACAAAAGGATTACAACATAAAGATACCCAATTATCGTTAATTTTAGAGCACATTAGGTATTTGTTAATGTTAATTTATTTTTAAAGTTATGCATTGATTTTTTAAAGTAAATAAATAGGCAATAATGACCTTAGAACTTAGACTTTTTGAACTTAGTACATGGCAGCAGTCAATTGTCAAAATGTAAATGGGCCTATTACATTGAATAGTTATTTTATTTCTGATATACCACCACTGAGAAAAGCACAGTGATCTTTAAACTGTTCAATACAAGGTTACTTTTGGTTTGTGCATGAACGCTACAATACTCAAGTAAGTAGTAGAAACTATAAAGCAAAAATATTAAGGACAGAATTTCTAATCTCATTATCCATTACCGTATTTCAAGTTTTTCTAGATCCAATCTTCGTAGTAATCCTTCGATGGAATTCAAATTTCGCGCAGTGGAATGTTGACGAGGTTCTCCCGGGCTCTGTTCCAGTAGTAGTAGGGGGGGCCGGCAGAGAAGCAGTACTTCTGGTCCAATGGGGTGTCGTTCTCAACCCAGTACATTAGGTAGAAGTTGCACATCTCATCTTTGTTTGTTGCCCTGTAATTTGGAGAAATGGTTTGTTAGAATACGGATTAAATTATTAAGTTGTAGAATACTAGCTGTTACCGGCGACCTTCGTCCGCGTGAAATTGTTATAAAATATTACTTCAATTTCAAGGGTTTAAATTTTGTGTACGGAACCCTGATCCTTTTTCTAAAATAAAAGTAGCCTGAACCGATAGACCGAACCACCGACCCGTCCGATTTTGATGGGACTTTTCCTGGCAATTAGTAATCTAAATTAATATCTTCCAGGAAAAGTCTTGTCACTTCAAGAACTCTTCCTTTTACTTTGCCGATGTCATTATATTCCAGAATTTGATCCTTATTAGCGACACTATCGAATGGTGTATTAATACGGTGTGTATTTTTTTTTCGAAATCAATGGGATCGATTCCTGGTTAGGAATATTGATTTTTCATAAATCTAATGATACAGTTTTAGTTTTCATCAAAATCGGGTTCGTGACTCCTTTGAGCATTTTTCGCTATTCCTCATAGTTTCGGATTTGACCATCCACGCCCACTGGAAAAATTCACCCTGCATATAAAAATCTCGTGTCGCGGTGTTTGTGGTCGCACTTCTCTGAAACGGCTCAACCGATTTTTATGAAAATTTCTATGTAGATTTGATAGGTAGGAGAATAGGTCATAAAGTATATTACACACCGCTAATTTCACGTGAACGAAGGTCGCGGGGCACAGCTAGTATACAAATAATAAATACATACCCAATCTTCACAGGATGATCATTAGTGTTATTCATGATGCACCGTGCCGCCAGAACATCATCCTTCTCTATAGGCATGGTGCTGGCCACAGGGTAGAACATCTGAGGCAGCTGAGGGTTCTTTTTGCCGAGGAGAGTCCATACGTCACCTTGTTCGGCTTGGCGGACCACGTAACCGGTTACCAGTTTACCTGTAATTTTATTATTTAAATGAGTGTTGCAAGAGGAAGGCGAAAAGGAGTGGTCATGCAGAATATTAAGAGTCTATTTCGCCACGATTAAGTTTCCGTTAATTCACTGCAGATAATTTCATACAAATTCTGGTCCATTTTTAGGGTTCCATAGCCGAATGGCAAAAAACGGAACCCTTGTTAAGATTCATCATGTCTGTCTGTCCGTCTGTATGTCACAGCCACTTTATTCCGAAACTTTTACGACTACACAGTTGAAACTTGGTAGGTAGATGTATTCTGAGAACCACTTTACGATTTTTAGAGGGGCGCCTCTGGGGGCCTAAAATGGCTGCTTTAGCGGAATCATAATAGGTTAATAATATAAATCACGAATCAAAACTCATAAATGGTCACAGACGCAGTTAATATTATAATTTATTTATCCTATTATAGTTCTGCTAAAGCTGCCATTTTAGGCCTACCCTGACAGCATCAACGCAACAACAAATCTTCCTGTTACGACGATAAAGTCCACGGTCATCTTGTCAGACTTGTCAGTGGGAGCAACTCATTATCAACCTAAATGCAACAAGCATAAGGACACTGTGATATCTATATTTAACATTATAAAACTGAACTGTTTGTTTGGTTGAACGCGCTAATCTTAGGAACTACTGGTTAGAATTGAAAAATTATTTTAGTGTTAGATAGTCCATTTATCGAGGAAGGCTATAGGCTATGCAACATCACGCTACGACCAATAGGGGCCGAGCAAAAAGAAGACAAGTCAGGAGCGGCGGGTGAAACCGCAGGGCACAGCTAATTTACAATGAAGCGAAATCAGAGTTTTAAATACCTGTGAGAATGTCCACAACAGGATTTTAACCTACTTACCTAATGCATGGGTGTGAGTGCGGAATGCGAAGGGATGTATGACTTTATACTCGTTGATGCTGCAAGCCGTCTCCATGTGCTCAACGTGGTGGGGTGGGATAACGCCGCTGGTACCCAGCAGTATCACTCCAGCTTGACGGGGCATGCTGGAACATTATAATGTTATACATTAATAAAGATTTTTTGTAAGCCTATAAAGGTAGGGCCAAGATGCTATGGAACAAATTGAGGATATTCGATACGGGTATAAAAAAATTACCATTTTATTTCTTAAATAAGAAGTTAGCAGACTCGTCCCACAATTAATTTTTAATTTGTTTTTCTCCATCTATGTTTTTTCATCTCTTTTTATTTTTTTATGTTTTGTTTGTATGTATCTATTTATTATTACATTTTATTCTTGGGAATTTACTGTAACATTACACCTACTACTATGTGTCGTCTCTGCATTACCCTAAGGTAGAAAATGCTCCACCCGCCTTTGTACGGTGTTGTTTTTACATTATGTGCATAACGTTTTAATAAATAAATTGATTATTATTTTATTACCAGCGTGTTTCAGGATTATTTGGTCATATTTTAAGTTTGTATAGACCACCAGATGTACGCTGTATTGCTTAATTAATGTGATTTTGCTATGTGTTTATTTTATATATTTATATATTTTTTATATATTTATGAAAATAAAAATGGCAATGAAAACATTAATTATTTAAAACTAAAACTACAACGATAAATTGATATTACGCTGATAACATTGTTGTAAGATACCGGAAGGTGTCTATTATACAAGCATTACATCCCGACCCTCAAACGATGCTCTTGCGTGTTAACCACACATTGTTAGCTGTTCCACTAATTTACTTAATGCTTATAGTGTTTAGCTTAACTAGTATGAAACTCATGTGCTAGTTGGAACCTAAATACCTAGGAATATAGGTATAATGAGGTATTGAGGATTTAACAACAAGTTTTTTGTCATTGATAAAAATTACTTGATGGCGTCAAAGTAAACTTTTTTGCTGGGTTCAGTCACGAGCTCTAATATGTATGTATACACTTTACTAGATTTAAATGCAATTTTAGCGGGAAATAACGATTGTAAGTTGGAGATAGCATCTTTTTCTTAATAGTATGAGTTCTAAGATATTATGTTCGTAACAACATGATATTTTAATAATAACAGTAGATATACACTTTTAAAAGTAGTTAAGTGTTTACATATTGGTGCTCTTGACTGGTCATCTATAAGGATAAGACCGGGGAGTCTGGGATTTTTACCGCACTAAAACCACCCCGGTGGTCACCATCCGCACATGAGAGGAGGCACCGTTTCCTCTTAAAAGACCTGTCCGGAGCCCCCTCTGTGCAACGCCTATTAAGGCACATCCCTGAGGCGTCTATAGAAAGGTCTCCCCATAGTAACATACCTACACTCGCGGTAAGATGGAAGCGCCGGGGTAACCCGCGAATTTTTTTTTTTTTTACGTTTTTTGCATTTTGTCAGTCAGTGTCAAGGTTGTATGTTGAACAAAAAATGATTCGCGACCGAAAAAAATATTGCTTTACAGAGTTAATATATTAATAATCATCAACACAATGCTCTAAGTTTATTTAATCTAATTGAATGACTATTTCATAAAAAAGTAATATTTTAATCAACATACAACCTGCAAATTGCAAAAATGTGACAAAATACATAAACGCAAGTGCGTGTCCTCCACGCCAAGCCACAATTTCACCTAACATTTTGTCACATATTTGTGTCGATTGGCTCTCAGGGCACGCGCTTGCTTGTCACGAACGTCATTGTCACATAGGCAATGGCGTTCAAAAGGTTAAAGAAATTTGTTATGAATACACATATTTACCTTTGTTTCGTGTATTTGAGGAAAACGCCAGAGTTGTCGAGTATGCCATCTGAAAACAAATTGATACAACGTTATTAAATTTATTTCAAACAAACGTCCTTTCCCGAGTGAAATTGATCAAAGAGGAGCACTTTGAGCACTGAAGAGGATCTTAGGCACTGTTCTGATTTTAATTTAAGGTTAAAAATGATATTTTATAGAAATGGCAATATGCCTAATAAAATTATTCCAAATGAAATTCTGCCATCTTCATAGTATGCCAAGTGAAATTGTACCAAATAAACGTTATGCTAAACGAAATTATGCGGAATTTTAACTTTGCCAAAGGTAATTATGCCAAATAAAAATCTGCCATCTTAGAAGTAGGTATGCACGTAAATTCGGACATTATATAAACATTCGGCCAAACAATAATTATATTGTGTAATTTGTATGCCTTAAAAATATTCGTTTAAAGAAGAGTATGCCAAGTGTGTTATGCTAAATAAATTTCAGACCATCAAGATTCTGCCAGATAGAGGGAACACGCTTGATATACCTTTCATACAGGGTGTAAACAGACCCTTCACGAAGCCGTCAACCAAGCATTCTGTACATCAAACTAAGTAACCCTACACAAAAATTATTGCTAGGAAACGATTTTTTTTGGGGTGAAAAATAACCTTTTACGGTAAAACTCAATGTAACGCATGCAAAACATTGTGCTTATGGATGCATTGAATAGTAAACGGGTCATGGAGGTATTTAAAAAACTTGTGAAAACTTGTGAAAAAGTTGGAACTTTGACCCCCAATAACTCCGTTCTAGTTACGGAGTTATTGGGGGTCAAAGTTCCAACTTTTTCCAGGTTCTCAGGTATGGACTAGAACAAAAAATAATAATCGCAATAGCGGGGAGAACAAGTGCTTTTCAGCTTCGTTAAGGGTCTATTTACACCATTTATTTAAATTAAGTTAACAATAGCACGATCTGTTTTGTCAACGCTGAATAGCATGGATTCTATGGTATTATTCATAGTGTTAATGTTATGTCTATGGCATTAACAATCCATTTTCCTCATACCATAAAACAAAAGGTTTGTCTAATGAATGAACAAAGAAATAAAACTGAGGTGTCTGTTTGTACGTTACTATACGGTACTTAAAACATTTTTTATTTTTGTCTGTCTATTTGTTTGTTCCGGCAAATCTCTGAAACGGCTGGACCAATTTTGACGGGGCTTTTATTCTAACACCACGTAAGTCAATTTTTGGCGTTTTTGATATTTTGTTTGCTAAATAATCGGACGACGCATTGTTTCAGCCAATCAGAAACAAGCAACGTCTCTATCTAAAAGAAAGAAAGAAAGAAAACATATTTATTTGGCACATGCCACAAGTGCACACAAATCTAATTTGCAGTGTACACAAATTATAAATGGTATTTATGTAAATACACGCCGTTTTTTTTACTCTCCTGTAAACTTGCTATTTTTGACTTAACAGATTAGCATCAGAAGTACAAGTATGTCAGTGAAATCTTCGCGATTCAGTCTCGCATCATCTTCTGCTCAGCCTTCCAGTACCAGTATTTTACATATAGCGACAACCTATCTGACCTCTCCAACCAAGTTACTGAAAAATCCCATACCCCTCGGTAAGACTAGTTGTCTGACTTTCAAACTTCCGACTACCTTCAACGACTGTCAAAGTTCTACCAAGTGCTATTCTAAGCACGCAGGGAACTCTGTATGTAACGAATGGTCACCCATCCACGGGCCAACCTCGGCAAGCGTTAAAGATCGAATCCGTACGATTGTTATTATTGGCTACAACATTCAATCTCATTATTGACAAACAATGTTTTAACAACATTGTCTATTAAGCATTGACTATCATTCAATAATGATGTTGATACAACATTGTTTGTTTGTTTGTTTATAGAAATTCACAATTGTTTACAAATGTTTTTGAATGACAAGTCTACTATTAATACCATGTTGTGAATGTTGTGATACATAAAATGTGACAATAACATTGTCACCAGCGCAGTCTTGTCGATGTGATTCAAGCGTTCTTTGGGTGTAGCACATTGTCATCTGGAGGGCGTTGATAGCAATCATTTGTAAAAATTTTCATGACAATTGTATTGTATAACAAGTTAGCGGCGATTCTTCCGACTCACGCGTTATTATAAACATAATTATAGGAGATATTGGGGCAAAGTTCCAACTTTTAGACACGTTTTTTTAAAATACATGTTTTTAATGTAAGGTTTTTACTTTAAACACATCCACGACCCTCGTACTATTCCATCAATTCATCAGAACAATGTTTTGAGTGCGTTACATTGAGTCCTACCGTAAAACGTGATTTTCCACCCCAAAAAAAGTCGTTTCGCAGAAATGACTTTTGCGTATAGATACTTAGTTTGATGTACAGAATGCTTAATTGACGGTTTCGTGAAGGGTCCTTTTACACCCTGTATGAGTGTAATATTTATTTTATTTTTATTTATTTACCTGGGAAACGATGCATGTAATGGACTTGCAGCACCAAGTACTTGATGGGCGAATCCTTGCCTATAAGGAAGCCGACGTCCTTGGGTAGATGAAGACTGGGTGCATCTCGGGCCCAGGCGTAAACGATCTGAAATGATAGGGAGATTATTATTATTGGTAATGATAATCACAGTGGGTACCAGAAGACGGGCGTCGTCTCCGAGGAAGGCCTAGAAAACGCTGGCGGGACGACTTACTGGCGTTTGTGCCAAATTGGCCGGAGAAAACCGCACGGAGAAAAGAGTGGAAGGCTATGGGGGAGGCCTTTGCCCAGCAGTGGGACAATATAAGCTAAAGAAAGAAAAAAAAAGGTTATACCAGAGGTTCAAGCTAAGTGGCAGTCACTTTCAAAACGGTTCGTATTACTACAACGATTTTCAACAAAATTGACATAAGGGGGTCCACTAATTACGTGAGGCGTTTATGAGGGCGAGGGGTCGAGTCAAATCTCACGAGGGAGAGAGGGGAGGTCTCGGCAAATAACACGTATTCTAGTACAATCTTTCGCAATTTTCATAGCTAATTCGAACGCTTAGTCATGGCACCACTGCTGGTCCAATCAAGAGGAAAGGCTAGATATTTGTGATAATCTTAGGATAATTCATTTGCAGTGTGAACACACTAACATCACATAATTTAAGTCCCTGAAGGGCTAGGCAGCGGTGTCCCATGCAATAAGCGGCAAGTATATTACCAAGAATTTCAAGAATAAGGTAGTCAGTGGCCCGATCGAAAGTCTGACCACCAGCCTTACCAAGGGGTATAGTATTACCCAGTACTAATTGGGTTGTGGAGGTCAGATAGACACAATCAACTGGATGCCGACCCCAACACAGTTGAGAAAAGGCTAGGCAGATGATGATATTACCAAGAATAAGTCACACATCCAGACTCTGGGCTACAGTTAAGAAATTCTTGATAGAAAAACCCTGTGACACTTTGCCACACCTGGGAATTAAACCTCACGAATTTGATCACAAGTTATATTGGATAGAGGGGCGGTTAAATACGAAGATAACACAAAAGATTACCCATGAAGCCATGAGGCGGTACTAAGCCGTATAAATTCTGATCGATGTCTACGTAATGTAATTGATTAAAACGCCTACGTCGCGGCCTCGTGGAAAATACGATGAAAACCCATTATGGACAACATACACTTGAATTGAGAAGGCATATCTGTTTTTTAGGAAAAACGATTTTACCTGTGTTTATATACGTTTTATAAAGTAATTATCGTGCACTATTCTCACAACCAATGATCTCACTACTAAAGTTGAGTTTGAGATTGGATCTGTATAATTTTAGGATATACTATGTATTTGAAACAATTATTATTTTTTTATTAACTTATTTAATTTGTTAATGTTATATATCTGTTTGTTAATTAAGTTGTAATGTAAGTACTTAATTTTTTTTGTTGTATTATTGCAAATTACCAAAATTTTATGAAGAGCTTAAATTGTAAGTACTTACTTACTTATCTTTTTTGGCTTTGTAATATTGTATAGGTAACCATAATTGGTGCATGTTGTGTTAGCCTGTAAGTAATTTTTGCATTCATAAACGTACTACTAAGCAAGTAAAATTTTAAATGTTTTGTGTAAGTAATTGTTGGCTAACCTAAATAAATAAATAAATATTCTGCTTCTTTCGACAAACCAGATGTATTGGTGTAGTAATTGAAATAATGCAGAAGTTGCGGTACGTTTATATTTCGGAGATAGTATATGAACTCAAACACAAAAATATTTAAAAAAACAAAATGTATGTCCCTGTCTAAAGTAAATACTAGACACAATGTAAAATGGACCAAAGTAAACAACTTCTGATTATAATTCTTAATCACACAGTTATACTCTAATCAAATAATAATGACTATTAGGTGCTTACTGCCAAGATTAATTATACCTAGAAGCGTGACCTATTACCACGAGGCAGGGTAATTCCCTGTTCCACAGTGTTGTTATTTAACCGAGTTTATCAGAACACGCGGTCAAGTAAAAAGCAATATTTTGAGTAGATAAGTATGTATTATTTGATATTTTGTACCTAATAGGCCCCCCACCGTTAGCTTGGCCCCTTCTCTCGACACCGGTGGACCGCTATTTTTTTTTAAATGTTTTTTATGTCTTTTTTTTAACAAATATTTAAAAATGTGTAGAAAAATGAATAAAGGATGGAAATGAAAATTAAGAAAAAAAAACATAAGTACAAGAATACCAAAATATTACGACTTGGGTAGGTAATGAATAAAATGTGAATAGTATTTTCTATTTAACGTAACATCGCGAATGATTAAAAACCTATGTAACGCGAATACCGTGACATATTATTATTTAGCTTACAATTTTATTCGCTGATCGCTTCGAACGTACCGTCTCTAATCAACAAGATTGATAACCGTTCAAATACGAATGAGAAAATAAACTTCTTAAAATTATGAATCCCGCATAATATGACTCCTAGCGAAATAAATACTATTCTTTTTATAGTATGCATTTATAGAATTGTAATCATTAAATTCATCTATACAACCCTCTAAGTTTATTAACTCCCATTGAATGACTATTTCATGAAAAAGACATTCAACAAGAAAATTTGAATTTTCGCGGTCTACCCTGGTGCTTCCACCTTAAGACCTTAACAGACCGGTACTTTAGTAACCACCATAACTGTAGTCACTGGCCTATTAATATCGAAATCATTCACGTGTTTCAAAAAGAAAACCTACAAAAACTCAAGTACAGAAACCTCGCATAATTTCCCTTACGAAATCTATTATGTAAAAGAACGGAGTTCGTTTGGAGTTTGCATAATACCAACCCCTTTCATACAAAATGTATGAACCTTACCTGAGACCCGGACCGGCACGGACTGGCCGTGGTGTATAACTTGTCTATCTCATTATTCTGCATCTCACCACAGCTCCTATAAAAATACAGTACATGAATTATTAACGTAGTCCTTGGATGATGTATGAACGTGGCCGTGGCGACATGAGTATACGGGGTGTAAACAGACCCTTCACGAAGCCTTCAACCAAGCATTCTGTACATCAAACTAAGTAACATTACGCAAAAATTATTGCTGGGAAACGACTTTTTTTGTTGGGGTCAAAAATCACGTTTGACGGTAGGACTCAATATATCGTACTCAGAACATTGTGCTGATGGATGGATTGAATAGTACGGGGGTCGTGGAAGTGTTTAAAGTAAAAATCTTACATTAAAAACATGAATTTAAAAAAAAACTTGTGCAAAAGTCGGAACTTTGACCCCCAATATCTCCGTAACTAGAAGGTTCCCAGGTATGGTCTAGAACAAAAAAATGATCGCAATAACGGGGAGAACAAGTACCTTTCGGCTTCGTTAAGGGTCTTTTTACACCCTTTATAAGGATTGTGACAGGTGGCGTTCTGTAGATTCCTGCCTAACCCCATGAGTAAAGGCGTGAGTTGATGTATGTAGAGTATTACCTGTGTATATTCTTCTAAGATTTTTGATCGGAACAGAGCCGTAAACGTAATGACGACCCCACATGGCAATTTTTCATTGGTTATAAAAAGAAACAGCTGAAGGAGCTTCACACTTAAGTAAGCTATTTTACGCAAATTCTTTGCAAAGAACTAATCTCAATTTCATAGAATTTACTATAAATTATAGACAAAACAACAAAATTATCTCTTACACATCCAAATGAACAATTGCTTTAGAACCTACGAGGAGATCAAAAATTACGCATTCAACGATTTCGTATCACATAGCGGTGTGTGATTTGGTTTAGTGACGTCAATACGTCATCAAACTACGAATGTAACGGTTACAGCCGCAGATATCATATCGACATGTAGGCACCAGTAGCGAAGGTACCAAAGAACTCGATTCCTTCCGGCTTCCCTTTGAAAAATGGCACAGTCCATATTCTATAGACAAATAATATAATCACATTAAAAATATGTACCCCAGCTTACCTCTCACAAAAATTGACCCTTCGCTACCAGTAGCGAAGGGTCAATTTTTGAGGCACATACTTAAACACCTATAAATTACCATAAGTACTATACTTTCATGGTGTTGTGTTATGGCATCGCCTAGTATGAGGTAATAACTATGTTATCGTGTGAAAACTTTACCGTAACGGCAAGCAAGAATGTTGCTTTGTGTTTCGGTTTGTGATTTAAAACTATTCAGAGTTTATATTCATTGCCCTTATTGTTTCAGCGTCAAATTATGAGTATTGCATGCCTATTGGTAAAATATGGCCGAATCTACTTTTTATCTGTTTATCACCATGTACTGTACCGGTATTTGCAAAATAAAAATTACTTACTTATTTGAAAACTGGGTAAGCAGTTTTCTGCGCTAATTTGAACTGACATGAGCAGAAGAACACATGCTTTTGTCTACCTCAATTGAATTATCAAAATTATAAGGCAAGTGACTAAAAGAGTGAAGACACAGAGCAAAGAGAAGAAAAAAAAAATTAGGTGTTTAAGCCAACATACAAGGTGTAATGTAAACGGACCCTTCAAGAAGCCGTCAACCGAGTTCTGTACTTACATCAAAACAAGTAACTCTACGCAAAAAATATTGCAATTTTTTTTTGGGTGAAAAATTATGTTTTACCGTAGGGCTCAATGTAACGCACTCAAGACGTGGTTATGGATGCATTGAATAGTACGGGAGTCGTGGAGGTATTTAAAGTAAAGGTATTACATTCAAAACTTGTATTTGGACCCTCAATATCTCCGTACCTAACTAGAAGGTATAGTCCAGAACAAAAAAAAAACGCAATGAAGGCGAGAACAAGTGCCTTTCGGCTTCTTTAAGGGTACTTTTACACCCATTAGACTAAAATATTTGAATAGTGTGCAATTCCAACAATATGACATCCATACGGTCGAATTGGGAACCTCTTTGATTATAAAGTCGGTTAATGATTTCGAACTATTGACTGGGGAATGGAAGAAAAAAACTCGTTGCGTCGATCCCAAGTAAAATGGGACAGAGACAGGAGGATATTAAATCATGTTCGCTATCATGTATTTAATCATGTGCACGTGTTGAGGTAAATATATTAATTTGTTCAATTAAACACACCCGTTTATTGCAATTTATTTCAATGTTTCCTTATCGTCGTGCACTCGTGGCTAGATAAGTAAACTTAGTTCTAATCATTAGAATTAAACGCGTAAAAAACAGATTTAGTATTTAGTCAAGAAACCGAAACATATAATTTCGAAAATACTAGAATAAAAAACCTCCACTAATCAAAAATCCTCGGTACCTGCGAGTAGACAAAAACATCTTAAGATATAATGTACTTACACCTGTTCAATAAATAAAGAATACTAAGATTTACAAAGCATGTAGAGCATTTTAATCATTTAACCACAGCGTCTCCATGTGCCAAAGCAGTGCCAGTAGTGGGATGGGAACTTTATCCGCTGATTAAGATGAGGGCAAGTAAAGCAAAGTGTCCATTCAAGTTTTGTCTATTACTTTTCTACTTACCAAACAGATTCGTTAGACCCTGGCTCCGAGCATCCATACAGCAGCATATGATGAGCAGTATTCATGGTAGCATTCGGTTCAAATCCCACTGAAACAAACGTTTAAGTTTAGTCAACGGCTTTGGAGGTCTTCTTCCGTACCCAGCAAGAACTAGTACCGTGGATAAACTCAAGCCTTGATGGGATCCAAAAAGCCAGTCTTTTTTTCTGTGATGTTGGTACATCGGTGTTTCTGTTGGCCCGAAATTTCGCCACTTCCACGACGTCGTTGGTAGTAGTGCATAGGTCACTTAGACTGCATGATTTGGAGCAAAGAGAACACGAACCGAATCTTTCTCAAGTCTTACCCCAATGGCTCTTTTAAGAGTAATCTCCGGAATAGCAAGTCAATAAGGTGGTAGTGAACCAGCGGGATGGCTGTATGGACAGACCGCCTGCCCAGACTGTTGAGAAATTAATTTGGAACGCACAATCGCAGGTTTCCAAGGGGCAACTGCTGATTGTTAAAAAATACGGATTATAAGGGACAAGAGTAGGGAAACACGAACAGACCCAAGAAAATATGTTAGGAGAAAAATCTCTCATCAAAAAAGAGTTTTGAAAAGTCCCCAACCAGGCCACAACGCAAAACTTTTAGGCGATCGTTACAAAAGAACTTATTCCGAGCTATTTGGGACGTAAACATGATTATGATCTAATTTTAGATACAAAATGGGATATTTCGGTTTGTTTACATATTTTAGCAGACAAAGCAGCAAAATATATTTTCTAGTAAAATCCTTTTACACGAGCGACACAAGTTATTTTCAGAAACTTTCAGCAGTAAGATAGAAGCTCAGTGTCGTGGGAGTCTTGTTCATAAACATGATATCGGATGATAAGCTTATAAATTGCGATGAAGCTCGGGGAATTCCTTCGTAAGCAAACACAATCACGAACAGCTCTGAGCCATTCGAGAGGCGGTTCGGAGTTAAGAAATAAATAAAACGCCACCAAAATGGCATTGATTAATATGCTCTTAAGTTTCTTCGTTTTCCTAGCTAGAACCCGCCGTTTTCGTGTCTAAATTGAGTCAGACCAGAATTCAGCGACGAGTTTGGCAGTTGTGCAGATAACAGGGCATGCAGGACACGGTATAAAGTGTCCCATCATTTGTGGAACAACACTAAACTTTCACTCCGGAGCAAAGTCATCTCTGAATCCCTTAAATGAGCAGGTTTACCTTTTTAGCGTGGGAGACCGAATCCCGGTTACACTTTCAGGTATATGGTAAGTGGAAGGTACGACCACACAAATTTTGAGAAGAGTTTGGCGTTTGCTAGAGCCTAGATCCTTGTGGACACTAACAAGGATCTTTCTGGCTATCAAAGCATTAGATATTTGGTTTAATGATTCTGCCACTTCACGTAGGTACATTAAAAGCCTTTGATATAAATTAGATACAAACCTACGTAGTAGTTGCTATGGGGAGAAATCCTGATGGGTGTGCATAGGTAAAGTTCATCCTGGAACAAAAACATATTGCTTAGTACCATTTCCATCATCAGAAGTGGGATTAAATTAACATCTGGCCCTGAAACCTCTCCACGCGAAGAAAACAAGCTAGCTCGTATCACGTATGTTGCACTTACGTGCTAAATAGGTTAAGTACATCTCTAGAACAATCAATGGACATTGTTTAACCACATTTTTATCATCACACTCATCTACAAACCCAGTTTAGATAACACATAGCTTATAATGTTTGTTATGTAAATATTCCGTTGGAATTACCAGAACGAAGGATATAAATAAACAGTATTTTTCCTTCTTATTAGAGTACTTAACACAAATTATGTATATTTTTACATAAACATAGCTAGGTAGGGTCCAGCTCAATAAAAATGGCGCAGGGAGTCTGAGCTAAGGGTACAGAATGACCTTTTAGACAATGCAGGTGGGATGCGGTTTGCTCCGTTAAAAATAATAAAAGGTCAAATCTGGGTGTTGTTGAACGTTTCTGAGAAAACTTAGAATAATATGCGGCTGAAACTTTTAGATGTCCAGTAACAATTAAGCCGTTTATGAATAAAAATATAATTACAGAAGAACGTGTTAACATGACACATGATAACATCTATGTATCAAATAACTAAAATTGAAGTGTCTGTTTGTAATTTGTACTGGTACGAGTACTTATAACATTTTTTATTTTATTATTGTCTGTCTGTCTGTTTGTTCCGGCTGAACCGAGTTTGACAGGACTTTTACTGGCAGGTACCTGATGACATAAGGAGTAACTTAGGGTACTTTTATTTTAGAAAATTGATTAGGGATCCGTGCAAAAAAAAAAGAATATTTAATATGAAATTGTTAACAAAATCCGATTCAAATAGGATAGTCATGATTTTATAATAATTTCACGCTGACGAAGGTCACGGGCTCGCGGGCATTAGTTGATAGTTAGAGAATCATAATAATCTACCATTTACACGTTCACAATGTGAGGAATTCCATTGTTGTTAAGCTAAACCACGTAAGTATCTCGTAGATACATACTTAATGATAACATTTCGTACGTAAACTGTTTACTAATGGAATCCTACTTTCACGGACATGTTTTTGTCGATCTTATTGATTAAGTTTGACATGCGGGCAATTTTATGGCAAAACGGGCGGTCGTTGGATTAGCTGCACTGGGGTCCCGCTGATGCAAATGTACGGGTTTTTCCAGAGCCCCAATTTCAGAGTATTAAGAACCGTGGGGTTTAAGCCGGTAGGAGTCCGGAATAACCCTTCGTTTTCCCCAGACGACCACTTTCAATAAGGATTTCCCCACAGTAGAATAAAAAGGTCCTTCCCAACCTATTAGCAAAGAACCTTTACTAAATTAATTATTCTTTCAAGGACATAAACAGCTTCCTTTTGCTAAGAAAGAACCAAAAGTTTCCTAAAGCGCAAGCCACATAAAAGACGTAAGATGCGGACGGGGCGCAGACATAATGTCAAATGTATAGAAGCGTCGTGTCCGCGCCCTGTCTTTTCTATGTTTTGCGTCACGACGCTTCTATACATTTTGTATGAAAGGGACGCGGAAGAGACCTATGTCTGCGCCCCGTCCGCGTCTTACGTCTTTTCTGTGTGGCCTGCGCTTTAGAATGTTGAATGGTTTATACGATATCGGCAGCACTAGTTTTAATCCGGGTGAAGGGAAACTTACGGAATATATTTAATTAATACTTAATTATGGTCTGTGTACTTATGGACGTTTGTAGATCATTAAACTATTAGGCCTAATCGTTGTAAAATTAAAGGACTTTTCTGGACTGCATCCTAATCGATCATAGAACAGACATAGATTTGAAGATAAATATTCTAAACATGAATTTCCAAATGTAAATTACTTTGACGGAACTACCTATTACACGATAGCTATGTTGATATTTACCCTCACAGCCTCGATCGGATACTGGATAAAACCAGGTCGAGTCTATAAATAGCCTCAGCGGAGTGCTCCAATCAATGTTCAATGTTATCAACGATTGGAAGTTATTGATCCTGATAGGGCTTTCATTTTCAATAACTCGTAATAACTGGTGGTTCTCGTCAGAACTTTAGTGTTTTAGCCTTTGAGTTTTTGTCATTTAGATCTTTATTTATTTCTTTTGTGCCTTAAGCTAGATGCGAATTCCAGAAAAGAGGTCTATGTATGAAAATTGGGTGGGGAACACTGTTCGATTGGACTGTCGACATACCTAAGCCACACGTAACATAACATCACGGCTGTATTCCGCGAACTACACCCACATTTAGCCAGTTATGTTTTAAGTCCCATGTAATAGGGGGCGAGCCTATTGCCATCAACCAAGCACAAATCCAGACTCAATAGCTGAGCATTTTTTGGAAATGAATTAGTCTTCGACTGAAATAGGATTTTCAGCCGAAACCGAAATCGAACGTTCGGCCCTGGTTTCAGTTTCAAATTAATTAACGCTCAGATTTTGGAAAAAAACCTTTCTGGGAACTCTAGACGTCTTCTTTTATTACCGCAGCTTATCTTTTACCTTGTACCGAGCGGGTCACACTGTAGGAGACCGCATGGCTTGGCGACGTGTCATATCATGTGGTCGCGATCCTCAGCAGTGAGGGAACGATGAAGAAGAACTACCCATAGAAATAGCTCATAGCGTGGTAAGATTAGTACCGAAGACAGTCAGTAAAGTAAGCTTAACTATCAAGGATATGAGAGATGCACAATTGCACATAGGTGTAGTGTACCTATGGAGAAAAATATTCCACCCATGCTGGGTCCGCGCGGGGCCGCGCGTGGTTGGTAATGGCCAATTCCGTCTAAAAGTCCCTAACATAGTGGAGGTTGTGACCAGCAGTGTAAACGTTATAGACTGATTACGATAAATACCCAATGTATTTTTCTTCGTGATTCAAATACTTAGTTAGTTGTCACCCAAAAACGAGACAAAAAATAGCGAACATAGGTACGCAGTAAAAACGCCAAAGACCAAAAGGCAGGAGAGTATCTCCCGATGCGCAATTTAACCGATATCTGCAGAATGGTTAATAATTCAGCAGTTTAGACCTAACAGGTCAGGCCTTCTAAACTTACCATGTTGTTAATATTTAGTACGGACGTTGCAATTTGCTACAACCAAACGGATTTGACCTTGAGATTAAGTGCTGATTCGGTCACGCGGATTCCCTTGGAACCCCGAATCTGCGGAATACGAAACTTATGGCAGGAGGAATATCTTTTTTTTTTCGGATGGGAAATCATCAAATAACCCGGGGGCTCTGGGCGGAGTGAGAGGGAGTGTCAGACTTTTACTGACTAAAACCCATCCATGTTCCTTCTTTGCCCTTTATGTTCCAGGGCCGCGGTATCTCTTTCGAACAGTCCCGCAGCCCCGGGGAGGAATATCTTGAGACAAGCTCTAGAAATGTTTTTGAAAAATAAAGGGCAAAGTACCGTACAGTGCCATGCGAAATCATAAACATTCATTTTGTATTCATAACAAATACTTTTTCTTTCTTTCTTTTCAAATTCCATACCTATTACATTCGTCCAACTACTGAAGAATTATAATGTACGTAGCTTGCAAGGCTACAATTGGGTAACTAACTGCCTTTTTCTGGTTTTCTATGCTCGTTCCAGCATGCTCTTGAGCTGTCGCGCAGAACTTGTTGATATTAGCTATTTGATTGCAACCATGCTATAGGTACCTAATGACTAATCTTCAAGTAGGCACTTAGAACAGCCTACGCACATTATTGACCTTTTCTTATCAACAAATGAGGCTTTCATATGCGAGATAAGGCTATAGTGGTTACACTCAATATAATTTATCAAAATTTATTCGATATTTGACTGTAGCCTAATATCAACATGGTGTAAAGGACAGCCCTCCACAAACTGATGGGGTGGATACAGTATATCATACTAAGATGACTGGTACAAGAAATTATTTCAGGAATGTTATGGGAATCCAATAAAATTGATTTGTTTTATTTTCTCATACGCAATGTATGCCGTGGCAAAACGACCGTAGCGAGCGGCAAGCGCGACGACGAGTTCGATATACTCCGTAGGCAGGAAGTGAACAGCCGATATTAACTTCACTTCACTTTGCAGAAAAATTCCAGTGGAATATGATTCAAAATAAGGAGCTGAATACACCCTGTCAGTTCGTGGAGAGCTGTCCCTTACACCCTGTATATTGTTTATCAACATTATAAACTCCAATGGGGGTTGCAGAGGTGTTACCATTACAACACACAGTTTGTAGGATCATCGTCTGCCTAGCCTCATCCCAACTATGTTGCAGTCTACTGCCAGTTTAAACAGATGCAGCTCAGGACCAGTAATTGACATGGAAACAGCCTATGTGACCTCAACGACCGAGATACTAGGATGTACGTTACCCCTTCTGACTATAAACGGCCAGTGACAACTGTCAAAGGTTGCCACATTTTGCTAGTTAGAGATCAATCAATCTTATTATTTTGATGTCATCATCTGCCTAACCTTTTCCCAACTATGTTGGGGTCGCCTTCCAGTCTAACTGGATGCAGCTGAATACCAGTATCTTATATGGAGCGACTCCCTATCTGACCTCCACAACCCAGTTAGTACTGGGTAATACAGTACCCCTTGGTAAGACTGGTTTTCAGACTTTTTGGGCCACTGACTACCTATAACAACTGTCAAAGATCTATAAATGTCAGCTGGGACCAACGGCATAACACGCTTTCCGAGGCACCGAGGAAACTTGGTATGTAATGGGTGGTCACCCATCCACAGACCAACCTAGGCAAGCAGGGCTCAATCGAAAGATCGACCCGAGCGGTTGTTATTATTTAGCCATTTAGTTCCTCCATCCATTAGATTATTTTGATACTGAAAACTAGATACATCTCATAAGACAAGGGCTATAGCATAAGGAAAAAGATTCCTAATAATAGGTAATTTACCTGCCATTCCAACATTCGCTAAGAAAAAGGTATTTGTAACAAAATATTGAATTTAAGTTTAGTGCTTGTTAATAGAAACTCTATGCCATTTTATTACGAGCTATTTCACAACTTTTTTTGGTACCTTAGATTCAAGTATTGGTGAATTGATGAGTCATATCTATGGTTGAGTTAGCAGGTACTTACGTGACCTTTTAAACTAAATGTCAAATATTCCTCACAAACACAAATCACAGTTCTGCAGATTATAATTATTATTAAGACTATATTTCTGGGCAATAAGTATATTATAAGAGATTTTCACCAACATTTAGTCATTTATTGCAGCCCGTTAAATCCTAAAAAATATCATCTGTGTCACTGCTTATTAACATGCTTCATCTTATTGACTAATGATGAGCCTTAAAAACAAAATGTAACAAAAAAAAACACATTTTTTTTTAATGCTTAATGTAAGGATTTGTTCCTAACAGTGCGGAGAAGCTTACAAATTTATTCAATTGTTATTTTGGTACACATAAATCTTCTGATTATAATTATCTTGATTTACGGAGTGACAAGAATATTTTTTATTGCAATAATAATACCATTAGCAGTGAAAGGATGAGATGTTATTTGCAAAAAACATTAATAACAACTTTCTCCTCTCAGCTTTAGTGTTAAAAATCTTTGCATTCATTGGTTTCTTGTTCATTTTTTGAATTACTTAGATGTAGTTATTCTGTTTAGAAGATAGCTCAGGGATCAGAGGATCGTCTTAAGGGTTGATCTTATGATCTGAAATAGTTTAATCATTTTTGTCTCTTCTATGTACTACTTAATGATTTTTTTTATCCCTGTTGGCACATGACACTGTGACATACTCTCTGTAAAATTGCCTGATGAATAAAAAATATTTAAGCAACCTTTTGTAATTTTATGTTATTAATTTAATAATAAAGACATCCAAATTTTAATGAAACACTTTTAAAGCTTTAACAAAAACTAAATGGTAAGTGAAATAGCTACTTAAATGTTTAAGTTTAAATTATGGTAGAAGACAACTACGACGTTAACACAAAATTTGTATTTTATACTATTAAAATTGGGTTAATTAATTAAATTGAGTGGGTGAGAACTTACCTTGTGTGGATAAACGTTAGGCATCAGAAAATCGTAAGTATCGACTTCTAAAGCCGATACTAATAAAACGCAGCCAAGCGTGGCAAATAAAACAAATACGATTTTTTTATCCATCATTTAAAATTCGAATCAAATTTAAAAAATAAAGTCACTGGCGCACAATATACCAACAACAAAATTACGAACTTTCACGCTTTTATCACTCGAAGAATTGCAATAGGCTATTTTATTTATTTAATAACGTTTGATAAATACTGCCGCGTTGCCTCAATATTGATGCATGTTTGAACCGAGAAGCGACAAGTGTTTGTATAAATAATTTCGCAAATAAAATCGATCAATACTGGAGCAAGTTTACTAACGTCACAACTATGTTGCCAGACTCCTGATATTTTTCCTTTTTATGGGGAATGAAAATCATTTCATGTGCGATATACGTAAATGTTTTGAAATAATAATCTGTTCGGTTACACTTATTTTCATTTATTACCGTATCATGAGTTCCTTTTATGCGATTTAGATTATAAAACAATCTCACACTAGGCACTGGTTTCAGTGAGAACTTAATAAAATAAGGAGATAAATTTCTATTACTGGTATTACTAAGTCGTTCTGAAATTGATTTCATTTGACGTTACGAAAAACGTCTAAAAACAAATGCCATCTGAAATTGATATTTTTTTATTTTTTGTATTGAAAAATTATACTCACCTACAGCACAAAAATAAATAAAGATCCTAACAAAAAGAATTTATACTTTTTTAAGATCATTTCAAGGACACGCAGCGCCATCTAGTAGAACGTGTCCATACTATTTGTTGAGTAAATCATATTTAGATTGGTAGATGGCACTAGTGAGAAAAGAAGCCGCTGATTTTGGGGTTTGTCCAAGGTTTGTGATTGCGAATTATTTGTGAGGTAAGTACATTATGTTCTGAACAGAAAATTCTATCAGACTATTTTACAAAGAAAATGTTATGAATGTCAAAAAGTTAGAGCTGGACTGAGTTTAGGTGCCGAGAGCAATAAACTGTTTTTAGGGGAATAAATCCTACTGCAGGGGAATGTGGTAGATTTTTTGCTTTATTTAGTTAGTTAAACACTACAAAACTATAGAGAATGGATATACACAAGAATGTTACACTATCATTAGCTTTAAAGTTCGCTGTCTACCTTGGTACCCGCTATTTTTAAGCAAAATCCTACCTACTTAGGTACACCAAAATGTACATATACCTACGGCATCCACTATAATGGAAGTATCATGTAGTAATAAAGTTAGATATTCCGCCAACTATGTAAACTACTCACGACGTCCCCTCCTAAGAGCGATTCCGTTTAGCAATATAAATTGACGTCGGCGACCAGCCAGCAGGGGGGCAATGGCTGCATGATCTGTCACAATAAGGCCAATTTGAGATGATGGATATATGTAGATACCTATAGATCTGTCTGTGTTATGGGTACTCTCTCTACCTTATGCCACTGTCTTTTACCGACTACGGCAGCGAGAGAGGATTATGGTCACTGTAAACTTAGTAAATAGGTGCTTTCCCAAAGAAGACCTTCATATTATCCTTCATATTATTCATCCAAAAAGTTGGCAACGTCGCAAATAGCTGTCAAATATTTAGGTGTTTTAATCAATTTGGCAATATTACTGTAAGCCAAGTCAGAGGCCCATGAGCGGCATAAAAACTCTGACACCAGGTTAGGTACTAACGACACGATAAAGAAAGAAGACTGTATGAAATTAAGAAACATGGCTAACTAATGAACTAGAATATTAATCATGAATTGCAATTAAAGTACTGAATTTGATGTTGTAACCGTTTTGGGTGTAAAGTCACTTACTCACTGCGGTCTCTCTATAGATTCAAACATTTTCTCCCATCTAGCACTAAATTAACTTTGGTCCAGTCACTTGTGGTTCCCATTATCGACTATGCTGATGTTTGTTACTCTGATCTATCCCAAGAACTTTTAAACAAATTGGATCGTCTTCTCAATAATTGTATTCGCTTTGTTTTTGGCCTTCGCAAGTACGATCACATCTCTTCATATCGTTCTCAGCTTAAGTGGCTGCCTATCCGACTCAGGAGGTCCCTCAGATCTCTCTGTATGCTCTTCACTATTTTGACGGATTCTCGTGCTCCCGATTACCTAAAAGAATATTTCAAAGTGTTGGGCAGTTCACACAATCGTAACCTTCGAGCTTCTAAAAACATACTCCTTGAAATTCCCTCACATCGTACTGGTTTTATGTCCAATTCTTACGCTGTCTCAACTATAAAGCTCTGGAACGCGCTACCCCTTGGCTTTAAAAAAGCTGAAAGCAAAATGGCTTTCAAAAGAACAGTACGGAAGTACTATTTGAAATCTGACTAAATTGCTCACATGCTTGTCATTAGTAGTCATAGTAATTATTATAATGTTTCTCGTATTTTGGACTATTTGTATGTATTATAATATATATTAGTTTATTTCATTATATTTGTATATATGTATTAGTATGTGCCTATTTATGTATTTCAATTTATGTTAACAAAATGATATTTTTCTTATTTATTTTTTTGTACTCTATCACTATGCTGTCCTATTTGACCCCAAGGTTGACTGGTAGAGAATGCCTTGTGGCATTAAGTCCGCCTATGTACCACTTTTGTACATGAAGTTTAAATAAATAAATAAAAAAGGCATTTGGAAAGTTTCCAAATACTTTTTTTACATCTAAAACTAAATATTCGGTGTTACGATATTAATTATTGCATTTCATAATCAATATTTTAGTTCTCTAGATAGCCATATTTCTTATTTCCATACAGTTATATTGCCAAATTAATAAAAACAGCGAAATATTTGACAGCTATTTGCGACGTTGCCCACTTTCTGTGTAAACGCTCTTAATGATCTTTGTTTACGAATGCAAGTTATGTCATTTTGTATTTTTGTCATGACCCACATGAGCACCACCACCACCGCCACCACCACTACAGATCATTTATTATAGCTTGGGGAAATGATCATGAGCATTCAACTTTCCATTCAGGACAATCTATTGAAGTCGTAGTACAGATGCCAGCACATCAAGCTTCCCGAAACTGTCAAATCTTCCCAATCAACCTTGAACCTAATGTTTTAGCGATAAAGTTGAAAATCTATTAAAGAAATTTGAAAGATTGTAGTAGCTTGATTGGCGTCCGTACATTGAAATGTCAGATCGCTACTTATTTGTTTTAACTGACAAAGAACCAGTAATCCTCCTGTAAATTACGTACGATAGGTCTGTACAGTTTCTCTAGTTAATTAAATTGGCCTTTTATACTACGGGTTGTAAGTTTAAAGTACTTAAGGTTGATGATCCCAATAAGGTTGACAGGTTTAACCTAAGGTCTAATGATAATAGTCTAAACAACGATCGAATCGAATCAATCGAATTATCAAAGCAGCAGTTTTATTCTCCTACCAATCAATGATCAAATCTCACCATTACCCAGAAAAACATTGAACAAAACAAACCGAATAATGTCGTAAATATATCTTATTTCTCAAATAAATATCCGTGGCGTGATTCCGAAACGGAATCGCCCATCATTTTATTTGATACATGACGCTCACATATTTTGTTTGAAGCCTACTACGTGATTTGGAAGCGAGTCGTATAAACGGCCTGGAAAACTGAATAAAATGGCCTGTTTTTAAATGTTAATGTTAGAAAATCTCTTGGTTGAATTTCATTCTTGAAGTTTTGATCATAACTTTTAAGATTGTCTCGAAAAGATCGCGTTTAGCGGTAAAAAAGGCAGAAAGTAAGTAAGTACTTTACGAGTAGTTTACTTTAATAATAAGCCTGTAATCACTACCTTTTTTGTGAATTCTTTATTTTATGTTCTAGGTTACAATTACCTATAGATAAAAGTAATTCTAGAACGCCGTTCACTGCTGAATGAAGACATCGCCCAGCTTGCAACAGCGACCAGTCGCCAGCCTTCCATATCTTTCTGAAACTCTCATAACGTGCATTATGTGGCCCAAAAGCTATATAAAAAGCCATCCGAAGTATTATTATTGGAAACTTCACGAAGTTCCACGCTATTCGAAATGGGCATTGACGTACGATGACCGTTGGGGTAGACGTGTTCTTGAGTGGAGATCGCGAATCGGCAAACGTAAGGTGGGACGCCCTCAGGCTCGGTGGAGTGACGATCTTCGCAGGGTGGCTGGTAGCAATTGGATGAGAGTTGCTGAGAATCGAGTTGAGTGGCGTGCGATTGAGGAGGCCTATGTCCAGCAGTGGGCTGCTATGGGCTGATGATGATGAATGACGTACGCTTCACAAATAAAATTACAGAGGTTTTTAACCTCCTCATCCTTCACTAGCCAATCGAATATATTTTAGTCTTGCTTCACTGCGTGCTAGACGCATTTATATTCATGAAAATGCAACATAATTCTGTAGATAAATATGTATAGATTTCCCTTAGTGACTGGAGCATGAACATAAATTGAGTTGCCACCATTAAACCGCGTTAAAAAAGTAAAGTGCGGGTCAAAGATCACGAAGTGCTGTAGGTACTTTCTTACTTCATTTTGGTATGACTCTTTTTCTCTCTGGAAATGGTGAGTTATTGGATCCTTCAGTCAAATAGAGCCATCGTAGTTTACTGGATTTATAAGATTTATTTATTTAAACTTATGTACAAACGTGGTACTTAAGCGGACTTAATGCCACAAGGCATTCTCTACCAGTCAACCAGACCTAGTCTACCAGATTTGTATGTGGTAGTTCCACACATTTGTTGTTGAAAGAGAAGTCGCAGATTTTATCTGTCTATACAGACCTAATCAGTACAAATACATAACATAACGGTTACATAACAAAAGGACCACCAGTCATGTTTTTAATTATCATATATAAGGGGGTGAGCTTATTGCCATCAACCGGGTACAAATCCAGACTTCTTGACTGCTACTGAGAAATTCCTGATGGAAAAATCCAATCACACGAATACAGCGCATTTAGGATGTAGGTGATCAGGAAAAGTTTTGTGTAATTAGATAACGTGCTGTGAGCTGGTGGCTGTGAAAATGGATTATGTTTTTTTATATTTTAAACCGTAAAATAAACTTAATAGTCACCTCTTCCAATAATTTATTACTAACCCAAAAAAAGCGATTACAAAGATTATATCTTAAGGAGACATCCAATCCAATTGTTACCTCCATACGTAGATATCCAGCAATGATTGCCCTCAGGGAAATTCTGCCAGAATCAATTCCTAGAACGCTTCTAAGATAAGGAAGAAATATAGAATGATATTATTTTACGACGTTCGACATTTTGGGAATACCCACTGAGGGTCAAAGAACATCAATAACGTAAGAGGTTTTGTTTGATTTTTTTTATTACAAAATGGGCCTGCTCTTGACCTCGATCACGCCTGATGGAAAGCGGTAGATGAGGTCTATGATGGAACGAGAGTACCCAGAAGATGCCTGTATATTTTCAAATTATTACTTGAGTGAACCTAACTTTAAAGCCCTAGCTTAGAAACTTTCCGCGTGTCAGCTTCCCTGTGTTATATCATATGACCTTAGAAGTTGGTTTTTGTTTATCCTGTTCTTGTAACGCAGTGTCCTGCTTGAGCGACGAATACGACCCGATGCGACGCGACACGACACGATGCAATGGGACGCGATGCGACACGCGACAAATGTCCTACGTGATTTTGGTCATTACTTCTCGAATCATGGAGAAGTACAGTACAATTTTGCTTGAAAGTTTCTAAAATGATGAAGGAAACGATTCTAAAATGGTCAAGAGTTTTTTGTCCCACAACAATCTATGCTCACTGCGGCGATCAACGCTTCTGAATCAACCATTTCGTAGTTCGTGGTGTCGCGTCTGGTCGCCCTCAAAACAAGTACGCGTTACGTCGCGTCTCGCCGCAGACTGTCATATAGGCCGCAAGTAGGGTATGCCGTTGAGTTGATAGCGTTCGTCGCGTTCGCAGCGTCGCGTCGCGTCGTATTCGTCGCTCACGCAGGACACCCCGTTAGATTAATGTGCCGCTTTAATTCTTGTGTTCACAAAACAGTCTCATCTCTGCTTTCATAACATGCAGTATGCAGGGCGAAAGTCCCCACCGACGCACAAACGACTACCACATTATTCAGTACATCATTCTGAACCCTCCCACAAAAAAAAAACTGCTGTTCCTTACTTTTTGACCGTGTAGCTATAGCCCTTTTGTAGAAAACAGCAGGTTTAAAAAAAAAATCGATGAAGAATTTTTATGTGGGGGGGGGGGGGGGCTCGGAATGATGTACTGAACATGGTAACCATTTGTGCTTTGGTGTCCCTTCCATCTTGTATATTATGAACGCATCATCTAGGACAAACGACCAGGTGATTTTTCGTTGGATTCTTCTTCTGACTATGGGGGAAATAAGTTATGAAAATAGGGAGTGGGTGTAATGTGGTTCAGTTTTGTTGACTCAGTGATATACAGCATATCCTACGTTTTTGATAGCAGTTACATCCTAACGTTTTTACCCTGATCATCTTCTAAGATCCCTCCAGATCAACATCCTCGCTGAAACGAACCGTCTCCTCTGCCTCCTCATCTTTGCCCAGAAGTAGTTACCACACAAATCACGTACCCGGCTGTATCGGCGATGTATCAACCCGGTCGTATGTTGTACGACCTTCAACTGATTTACGTCCGGACGCTAACCCGGTTAATGGCGGCCTTAGTGCTCTATTGATATTTTTACGATGATCGGAAAGTGATGGGGTCGTGGTAAAATTAATAGGTTGGTTTAAGATTGTGTGGGTACTGCAAAGTGCTTAAAATAAACAGCCCTTAGTAAGACGTGTTCATAGCTCTCACTGTACCAGCATCATCTGCCTAGCCTTTTCCCAAGTATATTGGGGTTCGGCTTCCAGTCTAACCTTGATGCAGAACCAGTATTTTACATGGAGGGACTGCCTATCTGACCTCCACAACCCAGTTAGTACTGGGTAATACCATACCCCTTGGTAAGACTGGTTGTCGACTGTCAAAGACCGACAGACGATCACAAAAAATGACAGGCGGGATCAACGGCTTAACATGCTTTCCGAGGCATGGAGGCAACTTTGTTTGTAATGGGTGGTCACCCAGACACGGACCAACCTAGGTAAGCACGGCTTAACCTAAAGATTGATCCGAGCGGCTGTTATTATTTAGCCACGAGATATAAGATATAAGATCCCTTAAGTTACAAGTTGCAAAGTCAGTACAGTCCTAATTTTGTTTTCAATGGCAACGTCGTCGTTAATCTCAAAATTCCAAAATACGAGTATGTAGATGACAAATAGTGCAGGGAAACATCGTGACGAAGCCGGCATGTAATAGAACCAAAAATTCGAAGACATGTGGATGGCCAACCCGCACTGCGCCCCCCGCACTGCGCTGAGCCAGCGTGTTGGATTACAACCCTTACGCTCTCAAAGAGAGGAGGCCTATGTCCCAGCAATAGGAACATTATGCTTAGGTTATGCGAGTTTATTAGGTATTTCAGCTATCCATTAGACCTCCAAATCATCTTGAGTATGCTGGGCTGTTCGTGAGACTGCTAGTAATTTGACTGAAATGTAAAATGTAACGATAGCGACCGTGGCAAGGCTTTCATCTTGTTATATTATTTTGTAGGTAGGTACGTGTTACCAATTCCTAATTTAATACTATGACTGCCTAGTTGGTCTCGCAAATGAGACTGCTGAGCATGAAGTCGGTGGTTCGAGTCCCGGGTCGGGCAAAATGTTATTGGGTTTTTAAATTAGGAATTTCTCAGTAGCAGCCACGGTGTCTGAATTCGGGCCCGGTACATGGCAATAAGCTCGCCCCCTATTACATGGGACTCAAACATAACTGGCGAAATGTGAGTGTACTATTAGGTACACCTCTACTCTACCTAACCCTTTGGGGATTACAAGCGTGACGTTGTTTTTTTTTTAGTTAGTCCTTATTGTCCCACTCCTGAGCAAAGGGCTCCTCCATTTCTTCCACTTCTCACAATGGTGTGCTTCTTCTCGCCAACTCGCGAGGAAGCCATCCAAGACGTCCCGCCATTTTCTCTTCGGTCTACCGCTACCCCGTCTAGTTGTTCGGTGCTCCAGTCTTGCGATATTCGGGCCCACAGACAGATATTGCTTGCCCAGTCCCATTTTAGCCTGGCAGCTTTATAAGCTACGTTGGCAATTTGCATACTGGCATGCATGAGGTTAGCGTGATGTTATGTCATGTAAATCCTAATTCAACTTCTACGTCCCATAAAAGTAAAACTGTATAGTAATCTTCAAACAAAATAGAATCATCAGTGCTCGTAGTTGGCTGTAACTCATTAAGTTAATATAGGTACCTTAACTAGCAATAAACTACGAGTTATAACACCGTTAACATTTCTACCTAGCTAATAAAGAGTTAAGAGCAGTAGTAATGAAGCTAAAACCTCGTTCAAGAGCAGGTTATTGAGCATAAAATTCAATTACGGTATTAGCAGCGCCCGCGGCTTCGCTCGTTAACGTTGTGAAAAAGATGGGTTAGTGGTAGTCTTTTTATCCTTTCATCTGCAGTTTTGTGTGGATTTTTCTTATATATTCTGAAGGATTTTTGCATTATTCTGGAAAAATATTAGAAAGCCATACCTATTCCACTTACAATAAAAGATTAAATAAGACCAGAGATATTTAAAAAATATTTGTTCATAAATTAACTGGGTAGGTAATGGCACAGACACCACACATTAATGACCGGTTTCAGTAACATTTGGACAAGTTCCATTATGCGGAAGCCAAAAAAAATAAACGAAAACTGCTGACCATAATTTTCAATAACATATTCGATTTTTTTTATTACCATGACCTCATTCTATGGTGGTGCCCGGAAATAGGAGTGTATGTAAGGGTTGAGTTGATTACCTCCTTTTTTTTGAAGCCGGTTAAAGGCAGGTAGCCTATCAACATCTTAAATAAGAACGTCTAGGTGTCAAAGGGAGATGTGGCACACACGATTTTGTTTTTGTTGTGAATTTCTTAGTTTTGCACACGCATACCTTAGCCTTAATAAATGACAAAATAAAAACAATTTTTTCGAAAATTTTCTATTACCAACCAATTTCCTTTCTGCAACTATTTTCCAAATCGTTTTACAGCCCCTTCGCAGTAAAACCGCCCCAAACGCACCCTGTGACATACCACTCGTCAAATAGGGCTGATTTCTAACAAGCTATTTATTGGACATCGAATCGAACATAAAATTTCCGGCTGTTTCCTTTGGCTTATGAAAATTCTGCTGAGGATTTGGTACAAACAAAATGCGGTAGCGTTGATTGTTTTGTTCTTGCAGCAGAAGTGCTGAAATATGTTATGAAGGAATCAAATATCGAACGGTAGAATAGATTAAGCATAGAGCATGAGCAATGAGCATAGCTTGCGAATAGGGGTTCCCATACCTGAGCACAGCATCTTTTCTTTGAGAAAACGTGTGCGTGAAAAAGCATGCGGCGTCTATCAGGCGGATTTCATGTCGTAGAATACAAAACATATGTGTGTGTAGGATGAAATTAACAAAATACAGCTCAATAACTGCATGTGTAAAGTACACAAAAGGATAATACGGTGGATATTTGTTACTTTATTTGACGCATTGTAAGAAAAGTATGATCTGTTTCTCTAAATTCCAACCACTCAAATTTTCAATATTGTGTACTAATGCAAGTAGATACTTTTTGAACACCGCTTCTCGTTGATCACTTACCCCACCCCTTATCATAGCGCCCTCCTCTATTCAAGTGGAAAAAATCAAAATACCAACTCCCATATCAGCTGGTTGCAATCGTTGCATTCAGCCCCAAAATGCTTCGATAGGCAACATTTTTATCAATAAAGAAACCCTCTAGATGGGGTGCAATGTGTGAGATAGGACATGTGGTCCGGCTTTTATTATTTGTAGGGTTGTTGACGTTTTTTGAGGTTTAGCATTATGTTTTATGGTCTATGTGGTAACTTTATAAATGTATTTTATATACAAAACTTGGAGGAAATATTATACAGGTGCATTTATGTATGTGTGTACTTATAAGAACTGTGTTTTTTTCGTTTGGTTAGTGCCTAAGCTGGTGTCACAGTTTTTATGCCGCCCATAGGCCTCTGCCTTGGCCTTTACATGCCTTCGTGTAATATATCTTATTTTTGCTGGTTTGGTTTCCTCACGATATTTTTCCTTTACCGAAGCAAGTGATAATTATACGATACGCACACAAATCCAAAAAATCAGAGCGTGTCTTGGGTTTGAACTTGAGACTTATGATTTGGCAGTACGACGGTCACACCTCTAGGCCATAACTACCCGAGAGCTGGTACAAAATATTGTAAATGGAGTGCGGAATTCCAGCAGTCCAATAATATTTAGGGATTAATTTGAAGTATTAATAACAATCCGCATTAGCCTAATCTAAACAAAAGTTTACTATATTATTACTATCGTCATTCCTAAGGCGCGAATTACACAGAAAAGGCGTACAGCGAAGGTGCGACGCAGGCATGATGCCGCTTCAATAAGTTTTCATACAAAATGTACGTAGGCGACGTGTCGTGAATTACACTCAAGCGGCGCGGGACAGGCACGCCGTCCTTTCGTTTCCTTATAAATTTTATGCCCGCGCTGCGCCTTACGCCTTACGTCGTTTCTGTGTCATTCGCGCCTTAGACGTGAATCACGATCAAAATAAAAAACATCCACAAATCCCTACTGGGGCTTCAAGGAATGTGCCATGATAATAATATCCATGTGTTAATATCCTTTGAATTTCTAAGTACCTACTCAATAAGGAAAACCTTCAAAGGAAACCATACCGATGCTTATTTAAGGGAAAAACGTACGCGATACAAAAACTTAATTTATTACCACCCGTGGGAAACAAAAAAAAATACGAGTAAATAATTGTGTGTGAGTATAAATACTAAGGAAGTACTCGATATCTTACCCTTTTAATTAAGTTATTTTCGGTGGCCAAGTACAATTTCCTTTTGTCACGCAAAGCAAGGTCATTCCTTTACAAAGGACCACAGCTTAGTTACCAACTAACAGAAAAAATATACCAACTGTATTTTTCCGTTGTATACTTTTTCGAACTTTTCTCGTCTGTGACAACTGTATTTTTTTAATGCGAAGTGAACAATTTATTAGTGATTCGCGTGCATGCGTGTCCTGTAGCCATTTTCGCCGTGAAAACATCTGTCATAGAGTATAACTGGTGACCGTAGGGTCAGTGGGTCAATTGCCCCATTTTAGAGGCTCTTTCCACGAAGTTTTGTGGGCAGCTAATTGCGTGGTGATGTGTATAAGTCGGATAAGTCCTTGTTTATTTCTCCTCACGGGTTAATAAAAAAGTCGTTTGCGAGAGCTTCCTAGGTTCTGTTTTCCCGGGTAAGCTAGGTGGGGTAATTAGGGAGGTGCTCGTTTGTTTTTAGAAGTGCTTCTTTGTTTTAATGGGGAGCGTTTTGTATTTTTGGTTTTTAGTGTTGGAATCACTTTTTGGTAATGAAGTTTATGGGTTTTTGTTTTTTTTTCTTATTTCGTTTAAAAAGAAAATGGGTGCTGAACAGACAAAGAGGCGAAAGTGGTCAGTTAATGATAGTGACTGCCTCGTTGGTCTAGTGATCGCAGTTGCGGCTGCTGACCATGAGGTCATGGGTTCGATTCCCGGGTCGGGCAAATTCTTATTGGGTTTTTTCCATTAGGAATTTTTCAGTAGCCACGGAGCTAGATTTGTGCCCGGATGATGGCAATAGGCTCGCTCCTTATTACATGGGACTTAAACAAAACTGGCGAAATGTGGGTGTACTATAGGTACGCATCTGCGTCACCCTTTGGGGAGACCAGGCGTGATGTTATGTATGTATATATGTATTAAGTGATAGTTGGTGGATGACTGCCTAGCACTCATAATACCTACTAAAAGTTTCTCGAGTAGTGAGATGAAATAACTTCTTGAACCTGAAATAAAACTTCTAAACCATTTCGCTTTCCACAATACCAAAGAATATCAATCAACATAAGCCAATAAACAATTAAACTAACTCCAAAATCCTTCATAACTTGACCACCCGATTTTCAATCACAAATATTTATATACTACGCACAAAACGTAATGTACCGTCAAAAAATAAACAACTCCAACTTCGGCGATTCTCGGCTACACTCGAGTATTTCCGCCTATTTCCATTTGTCCCTTCCGCTCCGATAGATTTTCCATATTGTAGTTGCGAACCCCAATTTGGAGAAATTTGTTTGCTTTGATGCTTGATTGGCTATGCAGACCTCTTTGGTATGTATTTATTGCTTATTGAAGCTGGAAAAATACTTTTGAGGTACCTGTATTTATGTATTTTACCCTGCTGCAAAGTTGGGGTTTTATGGGTAATAGAAAAGTGCTAAGTTGAGAGGTTTCTTGGGGACCAGTACCTGCACGACGGAATTGAATGGATAGCCGATGGGGCTGACAAGTTCTGGAGTGGCGACCGCGAACTGGAAGACGTTGCGTTGGAAGTCCCCCCGCTAGTTGGACCTATGACCTGGTGAAGGTTGGGGTCTACTGGATGCGAGACGCACGGGACCGGTCAATGTGGTGACACTTGGGGGAGACATATGTCCAGCAGTAGACGTCTTTCGACTGAAATGATGATGATGACACGGTGTGGAACATTGTGGCACAGATTTTTACCATGGATTCAGTATTTATGATTTTAGGCGCCACAAAGTGGTCATTGTTACATTTTTATGTTATTAAAAACCATCAGTATACCTGCGAGATATATCTTGACGCCATGTAAAGCCAAGTTAGAGGCCCAAGAGTGGTATAAAAACTCTGACACCAGGTTAGGCTAATAACCACACGATAAAGCGAAGAAAAAAAGAATCTGCTGGTATATTCAGAGGTGGCCTGGCCTACACGTTACACAGTTTATTTGTGTCAGTCACTATTTGTGTAAATTGGGAGTAAGCATCATCAGCCTGTAATGTCCCCACTGCTGGGACTCACGGCCTCCTCTCTATGAGAGGGAATGGGCTATAATCTGGGTTGGTAGATGTCACATGTCTTTGAATTTTTGGTTCTAGGACATACCGGTTTCCTGGGACAAGAAATTGCGAGTAAGCTCAAGCTTAATCAGATTATTTTTAATCTGATTAAGCTTGAGCAATCTAATTAGTCTTACTTCTTGTTATAATATATAATTCATAAATGCGAAAGTTCGTGAGGATGACGGATGTTTGTTGCTCTTTCAGGCAAAAACTACTGAACGGATTTGGATGAAATTTGGCACATAGGTAGTTTGTAACCTGGATTAACATCTAGGATATTTTTTATCCCGATAGTATGATCCCATGGAACAATTACCGGACTTCTCGCGGGTCAAGCAGCGATCATAAGCTAGTTCTAGTAATAGCTTCATAATTATCGGTATCATACTAAAAAAACAACAAAGTTCATAATTTTAAGCTGACCAAAAATCGTTACTTTTCAGCGACATTGTTTTAAAATATAGCCCCAAAGTCACCCTCCCTACATCGCGTACCTAAATTGAGTTTTGGATGTCCGATGACAGGAGCTCTTAAAATATTATCTACCTACATGTCTGGCGGAATCTTGTTAGATTTTAAGCCACATATAATTAAATTAAAAAAGGGTTAGCAGAATAAGTGTAAATTGGAATATCGACGTAGGCAATAGGTAGGTACGTATTATGTAAGAACTAGCTTGTGCCCGCGGTTTCGCCCGCTTGGAGTTCGCTAATGTCCCTGTAGTAATCAACATTTATTGTTTGTATAACCAGCCTTATTTCTTATAAATGTAATCCTTTTAATTGTTAAATCATTATAATAAAGACAGGATTGATTCAGCTCTCGGTGTTTCAGTATCTCCTCGAGATTCCGCCTTAGGGTTGAACTACATCTATTAGCACAGAATCGCATTTTTCCATGTTCCTATCCTTTTCTGTCGCTCCGAACTGTCATGTGCTAGAGCGAGAAACAGAGCGTGCTGCCGAGCGCATCGTCGATGCTGCCTCGTGCTATAGCACTCCCGCTCTATTGTGTGTTCTCGGTTCTTAACGACAGAAAGGGATAGGAGCATGGAATGATGCGATTCCGTGCTAATAGATGTGGTTCAACCCTTACAGTCCCAAGTGATCGTACTAACGGGATAAAAAGTAGCCTATACAGTAGTATCCAGGTTATTATTATAAACTATCTGTATGCCAAATTTCATCCAAATCCGGTCAGCAGTTTTTGCGTGAAAGAGTAACAAACATCCATTTATCCTCACAAACTTTCGCATTTATAATATTAGTATTCTAAGCGTAGCTTAGGAATAATAAATGAAGAATTTACATGTTTGCAAAATGATAGACCAAAGTAAATATCACTTTAATTAAATATTACTTTGATAATTAATTGTGACGGTTCTGTGTTTATCTTGTTCGGCCTTGAAAAAAGATTTCATAAAATAAAATATAAAGTATGTTTTTTTTTTCTTTATTCCATTTTTTTAAATCACAAAAAGCTATGTTTCCGCCCGGGATCGAACCGGGGGCCTTCTGCGTGTTAGGCAGATGTGATAACCGCTACACCACGGAAACGATGTCAATGCAGCTCTAATTTTCGACCAGTCGCCGTGCAACATACGCGTAGATATTTATAAACAAACACGTGTTCACCTTTCACTCGCGTTCACATACCAATCTTAACACGTAACGAATGTTATGTAACCGGCATAAATGAATATTATTTAAGATTGTTGTGACAAACTGATTAAAATGTAACAAGTAATTAAATTACTTACGAGTATTGTGAACGCTACATCTTTGTATTTACGAAATGCAACATTTAGGCAGAAGTAGATTTAACCTATAGTACATTCACCGTTAGTTTAAGACCCATTTAATAGGGCGAGCCTATTGCCGTTAATTGGTCGTAAATCCAAATTCCAGGAAACTTCTGAAGATTTCTACCCGATCACTTTAAAACAAATAAACTTATTTACTTCGTATTATTGCCTCATTTACAAGTAGATAACAGCATTTAATATAATACTACTAATAAGTTCATAGTAAATATTATTCTCACAAAATATAGGTAGCATTATCAATAAATTAAACTATCGAAAGTATACCCGATGTTATCAAAATCGTTATCTCATTGATTTATGGGACCTCAAATAATTTATCACCGCTTTGGTCATTTTATCAATAGGTACTGTCCTACGTTACTGATATCAAACTGATAACCATAATTTATATAATTAGATAGTGCTTACCCACAAAATAGTAATTTTAGAATAGTATTACTTAATTATAAAGATTCGGTTTGATAATTACCTAATAAGATAATGTATAAGGAAACGTGTATATTAGAGGAAGTTTAAAAGTTGCGCCAGTAACACAAAAATTGAAAGGGAATCGTCCTTCTTAGTATGGACCTGTGATGAGGAGGGACGAATCGCATGTGACTAAAAGAGTGATGAATATAAACGTTGATGGATGGAGAGGGAGAAGAAGACCAAAGAAACGATGGATGGATTGTGTGAGGAATGATATGAAAGATAAAGGAGTAAATGATAACGTGACGGTTGACAGAGGAGAATGGAAGAAAAAAACTTGTTGCGCCGACCCCAAGTAACATGGGACAAGGGCAGGAAGATGATGAATTACCTAATAAGGTATCCATCTGCATCTGACAATTTTTTTCAACTATGCTTTTCCGATTAATTTCGTTTCGGTATTTGGCCGGATACAAGACGTACTCGAGTTTGGAAGCCCTTTGGCTTAGCACGCACTGCGATTAAACGCGTGCGGTTTAGGAATAGCTGAAAACGCAAAAACGCGCATCAACACGCACTGCGACTAGCGTTTTGCTTAAATTTATTTCATTTCACCATGGATTTCTGGCGAGCAGCATGTGTTGTAGCTTTGATATTGAAATTAAAAAATAGAAAACGCAAACAACGCCACCGCCATAGGTACTGGACTGGGTGCATCCACTAACTGATCAAAGACATTTGAAAGGATACTTTTGCAAAATGTACAACAACGTGCGTCAACATCCCGATAAGTTTTTTAATTACTACAGAATGTCGATTGGCACTTTTGATAAATTATTACAAGACGTGAGCCAGTATCTACAATTTGAAGACACTTCTCGATTAACCGCCGTGCGTGCGCCACAGTACTATTACTATGGGACACAAAAAAACCGCGCGTTTTCAAACCGCGGTAAAACCGTAACAAGTTGCGTTTTTAAAATCAGTCACTGAAAAAAGTCACTAATGCGTGCGCTTGTATAGAAAGCTATGTGTTACATTTTTTTGCGATTTCAGACCTGCGGTTAAACGCGGGTGTTTAATCGCAGTGCGTGCTAAGCCTTTGGTCTTCAAGAACATTTAAGATTTTGTCAGGAAGTTCCTCCATATGGTGGGAGAACAATAATGAGACGGGCCGGTATTTGGATCGGTGGAAGAACCGATCTTATATGGATCAGGGGCCACTTCAATCCTCAGATTTATGCGGAGAGGATTGTTTCAGACGTAATCATCATAGTTATTGTTGTATAAGTGGTATAACAATAATATTTTGTACTAACACCTGATGTCTGTAAATAAACCACTACTAGCTACGGGGGCTCAAAGAATCTTAAAACAAACTCCAATTATTATGCCTTTTTTTTTTACGGATGGGAAATCATCAAAATGAGTTCTCCCCCTCTGGTGGGTGTTGAGTGGGAGGGAGTGTCAGACTCTTACTGACTAAAACCCATCTATGTTCCTTCATTGCCCTTTGTGTTCCAGGGCCACGGTATCTCTTTCGAACAGTCCCGCAGCAATTATTATGCCTTATGTTTGCAGAGCAAATGAGTAAATAAAATGTTTTAGACAAAGGTAATAACTGGACTTTTATCAATCAAATCAGGTTTCTACTGCTGGTCATAGAATCTCCCAAATGGTTCGAATTCCATATTCACTTCGATTTCTTTCGAATTTGGTCTGCTTGCGCCTTCTATTGGTGTACCCTTGCTATTGCTGCTGTTTTAGCTGTCAACAGACCTTCGGTAGACATGGCCAGTCTACAGCTTCATCTACATTCTACATAATATCGGCGACTCCAGTTCCCCTAAAAGTGTTCTGTGTTCGAGGATACACTGGAATACAAAAGTGCGACTAATTACCTTGTATGACTAAGTTTCGATATCACGCCAGATTTAATATCATACGTAGAATATTATCGAAGAACTTTCAGAATATTTTTACTACTGTGGACTGGCATATCTTCTCACTACGAGATAAGGAAATTTCGTACTAAAAAGCCAGCAGACGAAATCATTTCAACGAATCATAAAGCACACCCCTCGCACGCAAATACACAACCCGTTCTATCAACCACTGCTCCAGAAAAACCCTAATAAAGACGAAGAGCCTCAATACCACAACCTGACCACTCAGAGACCTCCTTACTCACCAAAGTTAATATTTACGGTTTTCTCGAGCCACAGCCTAGGAAAACAAAAGAATGGCGAGGAACCTTCTCGAAAGATTTATAGGAAACGTTAAGTTAATGGTTGGAACAGGGAAAGACTTTTTGGATGCTCCCGCTGAACATCTGTATACTTGATACAGGATAAATATTACATTGTCTTTGTGGGTGTAATTAGGGAAGTGTCTTTTTGTTAATGAGACCAGTACATCATAAATTAAATTGAGATTAAAGATACAAAAAGTGCGGCAGTTCTAGCGACACCTACTCAGCGCTTAACTTTCGATTACTTCTTTTAAAAAAAATGGTGTGCTTGAACCTGGTTCAAATAAATTTATTTTCTTTCAAAATGTTTAGATTAGTAGACAAATTTTTATGTACAGTCGCTAGAGCATCAAGTTACCTCAAACTGTCAAATTTTCTCATTCGATTTTGAACTTAATAGACAATGTGTTATGGTTTAAAATCATTTGGAGAAATTTGAGAGTTTGTGGTAATTGATGTGCTGGCGACTGTACCATTCCAAAAGTTTATCTTCATCTGCCTAGCCTTTTCCCAACTATATTGGGGTCGGCTTCCAGTCTAGCCGGATGTAACTGAATACCTCCACAACCCAGTTAGTACTGGGTAATACGATACCCCTTGTTTGTCAGACTTTTTGGGCCACTGACTACCTAACGACTGTCAAAGATGTACAAATGACAGCCATGGACCAACGGCTTAACGTGCTTTTCGAGGCACGGAGGAAACTTGGTATGTAATGGGCAGTCATCCATCCACGGACCAACCTAGGCAAGTGCGGCTTAACCTTAAGATCGACCCCAGTGGCTGTTATTATTTAGCCACGAGTTCCTCCAAATTAGATTCCAAAAGTATAATCAAGTAATTTAAATCCAAAGAGATTTAAAACACATATAGAGTGGACATTGGGAATATTGTCATACAATTTTTCATCCTGAACATTTTCGATTTTGACTCACGAATGCTACCTGACAAGCGGGCGTATGACACTAGACAGACCAACTTGTTACTAACACTAACTCAGTAGTAACAAGTTTTAGATTACGATTTTCTTCGTCTTGTCCTGGCTATCGCTTGGAAATATTTGAATGTCTTTGTTTAAATCAGACTTTGGCAAAGCAGACAGCTCTTCTATTATCCCCAAAATTGTACTAACAGATACTAAAAATTGAAGCCAAAACAATTTCCAGTTGCCAACCAAAAGAAAATTATAAAGCGTAACACAAAACGTAACCCTTTGAAACGTGATAGGCCGGTTATACCAAAAACTACGTTCAAACTCCCCATAATTGGTTTAGTGTCGCCCTCTCCAACTCGCTGGCGAAAACGAAAGTAATGATATTATATACGAGCTTTTAGGCAGCGGACCCCGACATAATTGCATTAAAACGTTGCGAAACGCCAAATAGATTTACCTACACTCAGACGCTTTTTAATATTTAAACAAAAAATTAAAAGGGCTGTATTTACTTTGAATCATGCTTGGTCTTCAGAATCCAATATTCGGGGGTTAAGTACTTTGTGGAATGAGTTTTGAGAGGTCCAATTGGAGTGTCTGTGAATTGGATATTGTTTTGAGATCTAGATTGTGGGGAGGTATTTTGTAGAGTTCGTTTTTCCAAGAAAATTTTATGCGGTCTTGTCTAGTGTATTTCTTAGAATTGAGTTGAAAGGAATATTAAAACGTAATGAGAGAAAATCGTCTGGAGTCTACATTTTGTAAGTCGCTTTTGCAAACACAATTACTTTACTTTTTTCTAATTTCAACATAAAATTCAATAGAATCATCTTTTTAGAAACATTGGAAAATTCCAAGGTATTTAAAAAACTAAAATTCTTTTTGATAGAGAAGAAAAGTCGGAAAATATTGTATTTATAAACCTATCTTCTATTTGATTGCTTCGTTGCTGAGTATGAGGTCCTGGGTTCGATTCCCTCGTTGGGCAAAGTGTTATTTGGTTGTTCCATTAAGTATTTCCCAGTAGTGGCCACGGACTTGTGCCCGATTGATGACAGTAGGCTGTCCTATTACATGGCACTTAAACAAAACTGGCAAAATGTGGATGCACTATTAGGTACACCTCTGCCTTACCCTTCGGGGATTACAGGCGTGATGTTATGTTATGTTGTAATAGAGGGTTATGGAAGACGAAGACACACTGCACTGACTCTAAATGAAGATGGATGATGATGTTGATGGCGACGACTTTAGCTTGACAGTTTTACAAATTGCAATCTGCAATGGTTTCGTAAGCAAACAGATTAAACTAAAGTCTTCAGTGTTGCTTAACCTGCAACCTTTGGCATATGACCTACGACTATGCCGCGGTGGGCCACGCACGCTACAGTTGTACATAGTTGTGGGTTATGTACTGCTGTAGAAACGTAGACCCACGTTGTCAAACAAATGAATCCACGCAGCTAAAATGCCCCGCATACCCGTGCACAGCATGCGCCGCGGTGGGTTTGCGCCTTTATGCCGTGACGGCAAACGGCATGACTCTGTCATGCCGCGATTCCCCCTCTTCACCACCGCTTATTTTCTTTCTTTTATTTAAAACCTTATTTCTCAAACCGACTCATTTATTTTCTACCTTTAGCGTCGCTCCTCCAGATCCTAACAACCTAACATCGTATCTTGTACAATACGACGAAACATTTCAATACGAGCATGTTTGTTGTTCACACAAGTTAACGCTTGCCTGCCTCGTTTAATAGAAAACTGGGTAGGTTTCCACCCGCCCAAACGAGACTGGGTAGGTTGGTGCCGCCCAAACGTTCTCCGCTTTTGATCTCTGTTTTATTTGTTTATTACAAATAAACAACGAGGTATGTGTTTGGTGTCTTTTTGTGATGTTGGTGTGGAGGTTTGGTTATAATTTTCGGGGGAAATTTGAACTTACTTATAGTCCAAAGTCATATTTACAATGGCTCTAGACAAAGTGATATTACCAGTGTTATTGATGATATAATTAGCGGCAGTACTTTCATACAAGCCTAAAAGCTTGGCTAAAAGCTTGGCTTGCCCTTATAACCTACTACTCTTCATGATATTAGGGTTCCTGAATAGTCTGCTAGCCTTATGAGCTTGCCATATTGTTGGTATAATAATAATTTATTTTTACACAAAAAAAAGTTGTACAGTGAAGCCATTATAATATTAAAATGCGGACTTCTGCCTTCTAAACTAGGCTAGAAGCCTGTGTTTTAGGAGCCAATGTTCCTTCATATGATTGGCATAGTAATGGTATTGATGATATTGATAATGATACAAAAGCTAGTTTAAATGTTGTTGAAAGCCGTAAAAGGACTCAACGTTCTAAAAGCGATAGCCATTTGTCAAATTTAAATAAAGAAAAAGAGAAAATACAAAAAAAAATTGGATACGTGTCCAGCTCAGCTTGTATTCCATCACTCGGTTTGGATATTTTGTGATGGATTGGATCTGAAAATGCTTCATAAGCAATGTTATTTGTTGTACAGTCAGTACAGTAAGATTTTATGCTGCATGAAGTATTCTGGTTCGGGTAATTCTTAGAAAAAGACTTCAGTCTACGCAAAAATGTAATGGACCCTCCGTCATCTTTTGGATTTTAATAACACCCGGTCCATGGAATGAAATAAAAATTGAAAAATAGTTAAACGTCAACGAACTGTTTTTATGAGATTTATCAATAACCAATCAGAGCACTTCCCAAGAGTTTAATTCTGACTAGTCGTTTTTTTCGCGTTTTTAGTGCCTAACCTGGTATCAGAATTTTTATGCCGCCCATGTGCCTCTGACTTGGCTTTACATGCCGTCGAGAAATATCACGATGTTTTCCTTCACCGAAGCAACTGATAATTATACAATACAAGTTATAAAAGGTAAGTCGTTGATTTCTCGTTACAAAAACTGAGCCCTATAAGATGAAAAAGTTCGAGGAAATGAAAAATCTAATCAGACGCATTCCACGGAAGCAGATACCAGATCAACTGCATAATTACCTCATATCTCACTAATTTCTTAAATTTTACTTTATCAAAGTCACACACAATGAAATCTAAGTCAAATCCCGGCCGTATTATACTGGCAGCGCCATTCAATGGGGTTGTAGGCACCCTAGTCTACGTAATTAGCATCCTTCCACGTCTGGGAGATATTTGAATAAGGGGCGGGTGTCATGGGTTAGGGTAGGTGTACAATGTTGCTCGAAATACAATTAATGTTATTAAATCGCAGTTTGTTACCTATGTTCGCATTTTTTTTGCGAAATAAGCTCCAACATGCGTATTACCAATTTTATCTCTGCTAAATGAAGACCAACTGACTGTTTTTTGTCAGTTTGAGTCAGTTGGTCTGACTGTTTTTTGTTTTTGACATCGCGCCTTAAAAGTCTTTCTACAATAAATGTCATTTTGTTTTTTTTTTGTCTTTACGGTGGTCATGCTGCGCGTGCAAGAGTGACTACAGTCCTTGGTATCCTAAACGAATACCTGGGTAATGGTCTGTTAAGTGGCTTTATGTATCAATCATGTTTTCTGTATTAGACAATGCAGAATTATCTAATAAATGAGGATGCTATTAAATTCAAAATTACAAGTGTACTATTAGTACCCAGTTTAAACTTTTATAAACGCAACTACCATCCATTACAGGGGGTCTAAAATGGCTGCTGTAGCAGAATAATAAAAGGATAATAATATGTATCACGTTAAAATTCTTAAAATGGTCACAGACGCGGTTAATATCATGAAATTGTCGCTTTGTGACCACTTTAAGAATTGTAACGTAATTAGTATCCTATTATGATTCTGCTAAAGCTTTCGCACTAGCGCGAGCAAATTGTTGCAGACAAATTCAGACAATTGTCGTAATTTAAGTACTTCAAGCGCAATAGCTATCTCTGTCTGTATCATACGTTCCGTATTATCTATAGCAGTCGTAACTACGCAACGATATTTGAACGCCGCTCAATATGCACGTAGCGTATCTTTCTTTATAATATCATTAGCTAAAGCAGTCATTTTAGACCCCCAGGTCTTCCATCTTTCTATGAATTCAGAACCGCTTGCGGAAGTATTCGCATGAAACGACACAACAGTCTAAACCCATCCTAGTCCCCGGCTTACACAACTCGCATCATTCAAATCCGGTCTCATCATGTGAACTAACCCTAACACGGGGCGTGTACGCCAGTGTACTCCGGGCGTTAACGCTTCTCTGGACACGTTAATTGAAAACGGATTGGAGGTGACAGTGTAGAACGGGCTTTTTATACGATGCAACCTCACTTCTGGCGGTTTTTTTTAGTGATTTATCTCACGGGGCACAGGGGATTTTAATAGAGAATTAAAGATTATTGAATTATTGTTCTATTATGTGAAAGCAGATGCGTGTGAAATAATTTTATAATAATGCGGAATATTTTTAAATAAATTGTTTTGTTTAGACTGCCTCGTTGGTCTAGTGGTCGCAAACACGACTGCTGAGCATGAGGTCATTGGTTCGATTTCCGGGTCGGACAAAGTGTTATTGGGTTTTTCCATGAGAAATTTCTCAGTAGCAGCCTAATCTGGATTTGTGCCCGGTTTATGGCAATAGGTTGGCCCCCAATTACATGGGACTTAGCATAACTGGCGAAATGTGGGTGTACTTGTTAGGTACACCTCTGCCGAACCCTTCGGGGATTGCAAGGCGTGACGATCTGTTTGGCGCAGTCTATTGTCATAATATGTATCTGCATAACTAGGATGCACCTAGGGACTAACACCTAGCTAGACTTCCGTTATCGAAGGGATAAATAAGATTAGTGTTCTGGGACAGTTCAGTTGGAGCTTGTATCCATACTTAATAATATAAATGTGAAAGTAACTCTGTTTGTTTGTTACCTTTTCACGACTAAACGGCTGATCGGATCGTAATGAAATCTGGCAAGGAGATAGATTATATCCTGGGGAAGAACATAGGCAATCTTTTTTTTTCTCACACGTACATATAAAAACATCCACGCGAAAGAAGTCGCGGGCAACAGCTAGTTATTTCATATATCTATGACGTTGCCTCCGACATTCCGATGGCTATGTAGTAGGAAGCTTATGCACGATTTAATCATCTCCTTGCACTTTTAGTAGTACAGTGATAATTTTTAAATAAACTGCTTCTTTCTTTCTGATAACCAGTCTTACCAAGTACTAACTGGGTTGTGGAGGTCAGATAGGCAGTCGCTCAACGTAAAATCCTGATATTCAGCTGCATCCAGTTAGACTGGAAGCCGACCCCAACATAGTTGGGAAAAGGCTAGGCAGATGATGAAATTACTTCTTTTTACCTTTATGTTATGTTAGTAAAAATGCTATTCGACAAACTTTTATATGCCTCGTTTGTCAGCTTCTATCAAATACAAAAATGTCAGTAACCTAACATAATTTCGTACTGTATTCTGTACTTCATCAAAACATAATAAGTAGGTCATCACATGCATATTATTATTATAGCTCCCTATATCCTATAAACGTATCGTATCCCGTCAATAGCATTACTGGGTTCAATACCGTTATGAAACGTGTCAGTAACGTTATTTTGCTCACAAAATGGAGTAGATAATAATATCGTTAACAATAGCGACTGTCTACATAATATTATGTTTGATATTGTCGAATGTGTACCTTCTATATTAAGAAAGTTCTTCTTAGAAAATCACTTAATACTTTGATTGCTAGGGACTGCCTCGTTGGTCTGCTGGTCGCAAGCGTGACCGCTGAGCATGAGGTCCTGGGTTCCATTCCCGGATGGGGCAGTGTTTTTGGGTTTTTCCAACAGAAATCAATACCAGCCACGGAGTCTAGATTTGTGCTTGGTTGATGGAAAAATGTACAAAATAAGTGTCCGCTGGTGTCGGGAGCAGAGCCCAAACTACCAGTTGTTAGGACTCCAGAGGCAGGAACCTCCTCACAAAGCGAGCCGTACCGAGGAGTACTGCCTTCTGAATAAGACTCTTGATCCAACCGCCAAGCGAGAGCCTCAACAGATGTTGGTCGAGGCTCTTGGCTCTCATCGAGGGCCATCAGGCCCTTGGCTGAAACGACAATCGGCACAATGATAACCGAGTTCACATTCATATCATCTCATTATCAACACTCCATGAAGACAATAAATGAGCAATCACACATTGGCACAGCTTCCTAGCATTCCATAATAAATTGTATCCTTTCAAAGGCGTTACTGGCTAACATAATACCAGGAGTTTAGGTGTCGACGAAGTAATATTTTCACGAAATGTGTCGCGACACAAAATTCAATGTTCGTCGCCAAGAGAGACCGTGCCTCTGGCGCGATCATAAGCGTTTGGTGCAAGCTTATAAGATATGGAAAGGTGAAAAGAGACGTCAATTCGGATTTTCACTTCAATACTGGAAACTGCTTCTAACAAAATGAACCAAAAACGACTAAAAAAAAAAAAACAAAAAAACTCAAAAATAATTTCGACTTTCGGAAGTCGGTGACTTTGTTTGTTCCATTGATTTTTTTGCCACCGACTTCCGAACGTTCCAAAAAAAAAGATGCTGGTGGAAAAAATAACTTCCTCCTGTTTTGAAGTCGGTTAAAAATTTCTGATTCCGGGGCTGCGGGACTGTTCGAAAGAGATACCGCGGCCCTGGAACACAAAGGGCAAAGAAGGAACATGGATGAGTTTTAGTCAGTACGAGTCTGACACTCCCTTCCACTGCGCCCAGAGCGGGACGGGTCATTTGATGATTTCCTATACGAAAAAAAAAAGACATATAACTTGGCAGTCCGACGATCACACGACTAAGCTACCACTATTCTACCTTTTGTATCAATGACTTAAATAAATAAACCTTGCAAAAATAACCACCCATTTTTATTAAGTCCAACTTAACTCCATACCACAATATTTATTCATCCCAAACCATACTTACGGAAACAATAGCCAGAGAAAGAACCGATTTATAACCTCTCCTCTTCCTCTCTCCATTGTGTCACCCTCCACCATCACGCACCTGTACCTTAAACCAGATCTTAAGGGTCTCACAATCGCTACCCATTCTGTACAGGTCTATTCGCGCGGCAAAATGAGATATCACTGGATATTGAATGACAGCGTTACTGTGAACGCGGTTTCACAATTTTCGGATATATATTTCTTGACTAACTTTTGTTCGCGGCTTCGGAGAGGTCAGAAAAGAACAAAAATACAAAAACTGTAAGAACACGCCTGTTTTTCTCGATGGTTTAGTGATAGAGACAATATAGAACACCTACATTTAAAGTCCCATGGGGGTAAGCTTATTGTCATCAATCGGGCACACTTAAACCTGGGCAAGTGCAACTTTACCTGCAGATCGACTCGAGCGGCTGTTATTATTTAGCCACCAGCTCCTGCCATACACCTACGTACTATGGAAATAAAAAAGTATCCTATGTAGGGATATAGGATTATTTTTATCCAAGTTTTTATGTAGGTATGTATGTGTTAGCATGCCAAACTTCATCCAAATCGGTTCAGCTGTTAAGTCAAAAAATATCGTCGCCAAAAAATATCTAATCACACAAACATACAGAATTCCGTATATCAGATATTAGTAGGATAATATTCTTCCTTTTTTACAAAAGGGTTTTCGGTATTGGTGTTAAGGCTGCAATATAGGTATAATATATTGTATTGTCCAATGGATTAGGGGTCGTCAACAGTTTCTTTGGAGACGCAATGACCGTTTCGGCTTGCTCCTTATCTGGTATTTGGGGCCGGAATATTTTGTGTGGTTCAGTGTGATTGCTGGTAGAAATTGGTGTGCCGTGTTATTAATCCAATATTATTGGTGTGTGAAAAATAAGAGATTAAAGAAACTTGAGATTTCTTTATTAGTCTTGGGATTAGAAGAAGGCTTGTTATCAAATTAATCTTTCTGTAAATTAACATTTCTGTCGAACACCATAGAAATAGATATAATTTTTTTTTTTTAAATGGAGTCTATCGTACTTTTATACCAAACAAAACCGTGATCTACATATAAGTTTTTTTTTTCAATAACTTTGTATGTACCACTGCTGGGCAAAGGCCTCCCCCATATCCTTCCAGGTACTTCTCTCCTACGCCACCTCGAATCAGCCTTCGTGATTTGCGTCTAGATCATCTAGCCACCTCTTTTAGGCCGGCCTCGGCGGCGCCGTCCATCCTCAGGCATCCCTCGTGTTGAAACCTTTGCCCAGCGGTCGTCAAATATTTTTGTTAAAATATCATGATGACAGGGTGATTCTGATTTTTGTTAACAAAATTGCTATCGTTACTACAAGCCACTCCCAATCACTACTTGTCATATATACACCGTGACTTTTTAGTCGTCTTACAAAGGTGGTCCACTCAATTTGCCCGACATAAAATAGCTCTAGGCGCGATTTTTTTTTTACCTACCAAAAATAGGTGCAAAGAAATATAAATAAAACATTAGAAAAAAATAAGAAACACCCTGTTAATGATGTTTACGTGTCAAACGGGAGAACATACCTACCCAGCGCTCGAGTCCAGTAGATCATCGCTAACAACAGGGTATTTTAACTACGTCATGCGTCATAATACTGAATAATTATGTTTATTTTTAAATTATTAAAATCTCATAAATACCTATTTTTTTGTGAATGTTTAGTAGTCATTGGATACATGAAGTGGGCTGCCGTTGTAAGACGACTAAAAAGTCACGGTGTATATATGTCTCGACGCCTTTCACAGCAGTTACATTCCTCCTCAGCTTAACCAACTTCATTAGAAGTCTATCGAAACTTAAAACGGCTTTACCGCTTTAAGCACCAATCGAGGACTAAATAATTTGTATAGGAACACTTGTTTACACCCCAAAGTTTCCAGTCAGGGCCTGTCAGTAACAGCAACCATTGACGAGGGTTGCTGCGATTACTTAGTTGACCTCGGTTTGAGCTGCTAATTTAGAAGCTATAGTAGCTGAAGGTGGCTTTGTGTAATCGATTCATGATTTTGACAGCTGAGTTGTTGAAGTTTTGAATACTTCAATGGGTAAGATGTTTTGGGGAGATAGTTTTGACGTGGCTTAAGTACTTGGCGTCTGATCCTTTTCAGAGATGTAGGACTTCATGAAGGCACTTTTGAATCTTCAAAACAAGGACTTAAAACAACATACCTTACAATAATTGATAATACCAGCCTATTGCTGTTCGTCTGCAGGACAAAGGCCTCTTCTCATACAGAAAATGTATACAAGCAGTTATTACTACCTACGCTTGCTCAAGAAGTCAATCGGCGATTTCAGACTTATATTGTTGGAAGTCCATATGTTTACCTTCAACGATGTTGGCGATGTCCAAGATAAACTTATCAAGTCCTCGTGAATTGAAAAATTTTCATTGGTACTTGTCCTGATTTGAACCTACAATCACGTGCCTTTTAACTACAGATCATCAATATATATCATTTATATATAAACATATATATTATGAAATTACAAACTATTTATTAATAGCTTATGCCCGCGGCTTCGCTCGCGTGGAGTTCGGTAATATCCAGGATAAAAATAATTCGATGTGTTAATCCAGGTTATAAACTATTTGTGTGCTATTTGTATCCAAATCCGGTCAGTAGTTATTGCGAGAAAGAGTAACAAATATCCATCCATCATCACAAACTTTCACATTTATAAATTCATTTAGTAGTAGGTATTAGTATTTTATTACATGTTTTGAATCATTCCACAAAAAAACCGGAAAATATCTACGTGGAACATGTCCTTTACCAAGTCTCCTATAACATAACACAGAATATCATTTTCCTTACCTGATATTGGCTGGGCGTCCAGCTCGGGTGTCAAGCTGCCTCGTGACATCGCGACGGAAAATAAAATGCTCTTACAGATTTAATATACAGGGAAACTGCACGGCCTGAGAGATTTGTTTGTTTTTCAATTCTTAGGAATTTACTTTATTTAAAAACAAGAATTTGTGTGTTTGTGAACACTACAATTAAAAAACCCGACTACTGAAAAATCATGCTCTAATTAAATTTGGGGTTTACAAGGTAAAATCGACTCCTCCTATTGCTGAAGTCGGTTAAAATGTCTATAGCCAATGTTACCCGGTCCATAATAACTAATCGATTGACACCTTATTTATCAAAATCGGATGACTAGTTTAGGCGCTACGGAGGAACATACGTAAATACAAACATACATACATAGACTGCTAAAATCATAACCCTTCCTTCTGGCTTCGCCGTAGTCGGGTAAAAAACCTACTTCTAACCTATTTTACTGCTAGTTTACTGTCATTGTTAGAATAGGGAGTAAAGGTTTTATGCAAAAAGTCTCAAGTTTAGAATTATAATAATTTCGTAAAAACAAAAACACTCAGAAAAAGTGTTTTTCGTTGCTATGGCGACTTTACGACTTATAGAAATTACTCTTCAAATATTGTGTGTATGAAAACATAGACCTTATACAGGATGTAAACGGACCCTTCACAAAGCCGTTAACCAAGCATTATGTACATCAAACTAAGTAACTTTACGCAATAATTATTGTTGGGAAACGACTTTTTTTTTTGGGATGAAAAATAACGTTTTACGGTAGGACTCAGCGTAACGCATTCAAAACATTGTGCTGTTGGATGGATTGAATTGTATGGAGGTCGTGGAATTGTTTAAAGTAAAGTTCTTACATTAAAAACAGTATTTAAAAAAAAAAACTTGTGAAATAGTTGGAACTTTGACCCCTAATATCTCTGTAACTAGAAGGTTCCCAGGTATGGTCTAGAACAAAAAAAATGATCGCAATGACCAGAAGAACAAGTGCCTTTCGGATTCGTTAAGGGTCTATTTACACCCTTTATATTGGAAAACATAAACGTAAGTTTGTAACACAACTATTCTCCGTCTAGTTCTCTCGTCCAGGTGTTTAGATATTGGCTCCGATACGTCAGGTGGCACGGACCTCTGAAATTGAAACTTTGTTATTGATTTTCTATATTGTGCTATATGTTATTTAGGTATCGCTTAGTGAACGAAATATTCGCTTTATAATTTTAGTATTAATATTTTGCAGAATGTAGGACACCATCAATAGTTTAAAAGAGTAATAAAAACAAAATACTAAAACTACGACAAAACGGCAACTAAAAATGTGTAAACAAGACATTTTTTTTTTTGTTTTCCTATAACCGAAGTCACAAGTCAAAACTAAATACATATTTATTAAAGATGATATCATAGTTGAGTTTTAGTTTTGTACTTTATTCTTTATTATATTGTACTATGTTAATACATTCAGAAAGTTTTTTTTTAAATATTAAATAGGCCTACTGTTCACCTCGATCTAGTCCTAAGGACAGAAATGAGGTCGACGATGGAACTATTATTAGTTATCCTCTTTCATGTGACATCTCACATGATAAGCTAGCAAAAAAATTCAATGACCCACACTTTTTTGGATATAGCACCCCCTATTTTGATTCTGTTATGAGCATATGTCACCTGGACCGTAATAAGAAAACGATTACCTCATTCACCAAAATCAGCTCAGTAGTTTAGGCGCTACGGTGGTAAACATAGACTTCTAAAATTCTTTGGCTTTGCCGTAGTCGGGTACAAAATTGAAAACAGAAAATTTAAGTTTCACAGGGACTGCAGCCATTATTTCAAGTATCTAAAAACACAATAGCGCCAACAAGGTAAATAGTTTCAAGCATTCGGTAACTTTTTGCGATCCAGCTGAAAGGAAAATATAAATAAAACCAATAGAACGTTTTCGAACTAAAAACCGTGATTTGGAAAGAGCAGGAAGTTGAAACCGGATGTAGCAGTCTGCTGCAGGGGCGCTGCAACCGTCGCGCCGAATATTCACAGCTTCCGGTACGATGTAGGATCAAAACAGAAGGTCCAGTTTATTCCTTCGAAAGATAACTTGTACAATTTCATCAGAAGAAGCGTTGGTTTCACCGCTTTTGTGCAGACAAATTGTGTCAGACTGCTATTTATTCTTCAGATGAAACATGACATTCTCGCCTATAATCTTTTAAAGGTTTGGCAGAGGTGTACCTAATAGTTAAATTCAAGTCCCATGTAATAGGGGGCGAACCTATTACCATCAACCAAGCACATTTACAAACTGCGTGGCTGTCACTGAGAAATTCCTGATAGAAAAACCCACTAACACTTTGCCCGATCTGGGAATTGAACCCAGGAACTCATCCTCAGCAGTCACATCATTCAAGTGGATCCTCGACAACTCTTATCCAGCTATGCACACACTAATATAATTATAATTCTAACTACTAGCCATCCTGCGTAGATCTTCGCTCCACCGAAAATAATTGAGCTCTGCACTTGAACTGCTGCCATGCACCTGTGCAGTATATTTCAGTTCTCAACGTACGAATGAGAAGCTCAGAGGAAATGAATACGTCTGCCGATTGAAAGATACTATTGAACTTTCAACGAAAATCAAAGGAATACTACACGTTCTCTCATATTATTGCTCATTGTTTTTCTAAGTATCATATGAAAAAATAATGAGTCAATCTCCTGAAAAACTATCGAGGTTTAAAAGGAGACGATTATTAAAGGAAATAAAATACTTGCTTCAGTGGTTAAAGCGTTTTTGATTGTGGCTAAAATCTCTTCAGTTTTATATTTTTTTAAGATGGTACTGTTAAGGAAACATCATCAAAGATCCCCTTTAGTCAAAATTACTTGTTTGTAAGCGATCAGTCGCGCGAATACACGATCGTCGCAGTTACACGTCACTCATTTGTTCGGGAAATCGGAAGGTCGCCTCTGGCGCGGTCACGTGTTCACCGATCAAAATGAATGTGAGAGGCGGGTTTGCTTTGGTTGGAACTCAGCCCGTTGTTCTATTCAAAACGCGTTTGTAAATTATTACCTATAAAATAGACAAAGTACCTAGTTAGTTACTAATAAATTGCTGTCAGTTGCACACAAAATCTATTTCGTTTCCATAATCAAATAAATCATCATGACTATTAGTAAATGGGTACTCTAACAGTCATCCCGAACAAAACATGTGTACTGTGTAATGCGCTTTTATTAATTACAACGCGAATTTATCATTAATCAGATCAATGTTAATTAAGTTTCAATGAAATTGAAATATTTTGCTGCAATAAAGTACTTACTGGAACAAAAAATATATGAGGAGCTCGTGGCTAAATAATAACAGCCACTCGGGTCGATCTTTAGGTTAAGCCGTGCTTGCCTAGGTTTGTCTGTGGACGGGTGACCACCCATCACATTACTATTACATATAAATTATACCGAGTTTCCTCCATTCAATGTCTGATCGCAGCGGAGTTGAGATGTCCTGGAACTGTACCCGATTAATTGTGCCCCGTGTTAAAGTGTCAAGTTGTAATTTAAAGTAATTTGTTAGTTTAATAGAAACAATGTATCGCACCCATTGTATTTTCATTGCAGGAAACCCATCTTCTGCCCACATGATGTACGAGCCTTACGGAATAAATCCTGACAACCCGACATATATATACATATTATTCAGATATAATAGTGCAAACTACTAGCACACCTTTACACAAGCTGTATTAAACGCCTAACGCTAAAAGAGAAGCAACCAACCGCACTTAAGCTCAAAGCATGTAGCTAGCCAGCTAGGATGCCAATCGTGAATAGCTTGCCTGTAGCTGATTACGTTCCCAGTTAGCTTAGATGAGCTAACCTGCACAAAAAGTAGTATAAGGCTGGTGACTGAAAGGTAGTGAATTGATATCATGTTTTTGAACTATTGACTTAAAACCATTCTTCGTTTATGTTGAGTGGTTAATAAGATTTTTTTGAACATAATGTATGAAGCAAGGGATTAAGAATTTCCTTCAAAATCCATGGAAAGTGCGCAACATAAATTGGGATGATGGTTTAATTGCCTACCTATACCGTCAGACTGTCAAGTCATAGGTCTCGAGATCGAACCCAAGAACACACCTCTAATTTTTCGGACCCATGTGCGTATTGTACAACTATCGCTTGCTTCGGTGAAGGAAAACATCGTGAGGAAACCAGAACGCATGAGAGATATTTCTCGACGGCATGTAAAGCCAAGTAAGAGGCCCATGGGCGGCATAAAAACTCTGACACCAGGTTAGGCACTAACCACACGATAAAGAAGAATACATACCTAATAGATGTAAGGTCTGCCCTAATCTTATCAATCAGTGCTTATTAAATCTACGAAAATTCTTCTGTCATGCCAGTCAAGTTTAAAAAAAACAATCGAGATAAAAAATATAGTTATACTAACTTATGTATTCACTATACAGTATGTATGTATCTGTATGTATCACCTATACAGTACATGAAACCGTATAGGAACATTCTCGATACACAATATAACACACCATTATAGATAAAAGCTTCCACGGAGACCGAGAGTACTTGGAACCCCGGTAATCATGTTACAATATGATCGAGTTACGATCTTGATTCGAGGTTGATCCCGGTTCCTGGAAAAGGCCGACTGAAATTTTTTGAAGTGGATTAAGTTATGAGATATTTCCTGTAGTTTTAGTAGTCGTTCTTTAGTTTTTTCTCTTTAGTTTAGTGTGGTTTGGTAAAAATACCAGTTTACTAACCGCTTAGCCACCATTTAGGGCCGAACTTCACCGAAGCGGAGACGAGATGAGAACCACCAAGAGAATTTCGTTATTTACACTTCTTGTCTCCGCTTAGCTTTAGTGGAAACTGTTGAGCAGAGAGGGGAGGAGATGTCTCGTAATTGTTTAGGCGAGCCTCCGCAATCGGCTGTCAAGCGCACAGCTGAGACGTGAGCGGCGTGTGAGCAGTGTGCGGTGAGCGGTGTGAGGTGAGACGCGTGCTGTGGGCGGCGTGAGTTAAAGAGGTGTTCTGTGTGCTGTGAGCAGCGTGCGGTGAGCGGTGTGCTGTGAGTAACGTGCCGCTTTTCACATCTCCGCACAGTTTCGGTGAATACACCCTAGCTCTTACGCATCTACTCTCCTCCCCGCTTCGCACCTCTCCATTTGCCTCCGGTTTGTGGGAATTCAGGCATTACACATTGACTGCCATGAAACAAATGATAGAGAATGCCTCAAGTGCAACGAGACTTGTTTAGCAAACAAATGACGCACGCGTGTAGGTTGATCGCACCCGCTAGTCTTATCCTTTTTTTTTTTTTTTTTACGGATGGGAAATCATCAAATGACTTCTCCCGCTCTGGGTGGAGTGGGAGGGAGTGTCAGACTCTTACTGACTAAAACCCATCCATGTTCCTTCATTGCCCTTTGTGTTCCAGGGCCACGGTATCTCTTTCGAACAGTCCCGCAGCCCCGGCAGGCATCGGCCCTTGCGGGCCCCATCCTGGTTGCTGACATCTCTTTGAGGCGCGCGTGGAACACGAACGCGCCGTCGACACGGCCTGTCGTCATAAGACGGACGGACGGTGAGCTAACCACTAGTCTTATCCTCTGAGGTCGTGAACAGGGTGTGACCAAATAGAATGCTAAAGACGAATTGTGAAAAGTAATTTTATCTTTGCTCGATTAATTTACCGTAAACCTTCTTAAAGTATTTGATTAACTCCTCGATTCCAACTTTCAATGATAAAAATCGCTTTCTGCTTATGCATTAAAAATCTGCTCATGAGACTCGAAGCTACGAAACGCCATAACATTGCCCGATTTCTTTTAAAATACGATTTTTCGTTGCTTACGAGTGTGTAATCAATGTCGTATTATGAATTTAATTTATTATTGGCAATTTTGTTTTAATATTGAAAATGTAATCATTCAATCAACCTTCAACATGTAATATTTGTTAGAATTTATTCGTTTGGGAACAAAATAAAAATATATATATTTTTAAATTATATTTACAGTAGTCGCACATCTGTGATCTTTAGCTAGCCTAGTATAGTACAGAGTCAGCGGGCACAAATCCAGACTCCGTGTCTGGATTTGTGGCTAATTGCTGCTACTGAGAAATTCCTGATGGAAAAACCCAATGACACTTTACCCGCCCTGGGTATCGAACCCAAGATCTCATGCACAACAGTCGCGCTTGCGACCACTAGACCAACGAGGCAGCTATTTAGGTGAAGTTCAATTTTTATATTTAAAGTTTACATTCTAAACCTGTATGATCAGCTTAACTGCATTTAAAAAATAACTAACCCATTTCCCTCAACCAAAAATTTAAAAATTTCCCGGAAAACCGTGACAACATATCCTCGCAGATGACGCCGGTCGGTACAAGCCCCTCTACCCCGTCACCTCACACAAAACCCTTGATTTTTTGCCCTTCTCCATGTTTCTGTCCGGGAACAATTTTTCAAAGCGCCCATCACGTGGTGTCATTCGCAGTTCGGTTAACAAGGGTGCACATAATTTCAGCAGCCCGTCGGACACCGAAAACTTGACAAATCCGCTTAAATTTCTCAAATACGTGCACCCCTTTGATAGGGCACGCAAATATTGGAGTAATCTCATTAGTATGAGTTGTTGTGGATGGGTGCTTGTATGTGAGGTAAATAATATGATTTTGGGTCCGTATATGTGTATTGATATACCTACCTACAAATTAAATTGTAAGGGATACAAATATCCTTAACTGACAGACACATTCGTCAAACATTCCGAGATATCAGACAATGCAAATAAACTATCTACATTATTTTAATTTCTTGCAGGGGCGGCATAAACCATAGGTGCAAAACTGGTACTTCGGTATGCTTTTCATGAGGTATTCCATCCAGTATGCCTTCTCTGTATGAGAAGAGGCCTTTGCCCAGCAGTGGGACAGTAACAGGCTGGTATTATTTATTTATTTATATTTATTCCATCCAGAGCCCACAAAATAAGTGCACACTTTTAAGAGCACGAAAAGAACAGGACATAGACTATGATTGAAAATATTGATAGTTTAAAAAAAATGAGCTGGTGCAGGAGAAGAGTACCTAGAAGATGAGAGGTGTCCCTCTCTTAGTGTGCGCTTTGTGGAATACTTTTCGTGCTCTTGAAAGTGAGCTCTTTTTTGTGCTCTGGATGGAATAAATCCAATAATTTCAAGCGATACAATAATCCCAATCAAGCTTTTATTTATAAAAAATCAAGCTCATACACTTGTTATTATAACTATCCCCTTTTATTAACAAAGTCTAGTGAAACTGTATTATCATTCACAAAGTAGCATCTATCAATGGAGTTCATAATCACGTCCCATACCGACATGGAATAGTAAAAGAATGGAGAAGCTATTACATTTTTCTGTTATAGATACTGCAAAACGTTATACATTAAAGTTTAATGGAAATAGATGCTTACAATTATTAGATTTAATAGTTAAAATTGCGATGAAAGATTTATGTGTAGGATATTGAATTTGCAGTAACTTGATTACGATAGGGGCGGAATTCGACATAACTAACTATACTATCAACAGCATAAATCGTAATCAATGAAAATCCACATTCCAGACGACGTAAAACTGTCCAAATAATTATAAAATCGTAGATCCCATATCCAATAAATAAGTTGACGATACGAAACTTCTAAGTTGGCTCTCCATTTGCTTTGTACTCTGTGCTCATTGCAGATTCAGACCGATGCAATTTATAAGCCATCAATAATACTGCTAATGACCCAAACTTCAATGTCAATCGCGTTGATTAATTTTATTCACTTTGTGATTGCCATATTAATTTTGTTTGGATTATTCTAGGACTCAGGTTTGTTTTCAATTGATGGTATTGTGAGAGGATTTAAATCTGCCTGGAGCAGATGCGTAGTTATTACAGTGCTGTTTCAATTGAACAGGTACGTAATTAATTTTAAATGCAATTTCTTTGTCTTACAAGTAACTCATTTGTTTTGCTACAAAGAGAAATGTCTGATACAACAATCCTTTTTTTTTCCGATATAAAACAGACTTCTAGTTATTGAGAAATGCTTGCTTTGAACTTTAGGCCATATACAGATCGATGAAGCAAATGGGTTGAGCAGACCTCACGTAAAATGGAACTAAGGTAGGAAGACGATGATGACTTTAGGCAAGGTACAAGTTCATCACCTTAAAAAAATAAGGTACAAACGATGAAAAAAAAAACTGACTTCCAAACAAAAAAAATGCAAAATAACTTTACGCCCGGCAGTCTGTTATTTTTTTTGCAAAAAAGTGCTTAATTTCAGTCTTTTGAGTTGTGATATGATGGTATCTCACACAAATACTTGTCGAATATTATTTTATCAAATGTTAGTAAAAGTTATTAGCAGATTATCCACTTAATTATACAGAGCAGAAAAACAATGTATTATAGAATCAAAAAAATCTTAAATCTTCCCAATCAATATAAATAATAATTTATATTATTATGGGATATTTGGCACCATCGCGCAGTCTCCGTCTACCAAATGCAAAAAGACTGACGTAAATCGGACCAGTAATCACGGATTTTATATGAGGTAACAAACATGAAAAAAAGAATAAAGCCGAATTGAGAACCTCCTCATTTTTAGAAGTCGGTTAATAAGACCGCTGTATGAATCCCATATTCCCTACTAATTATTCCTTCGAAAAGCCACCAAATAACCATTGTATACAGTCGCACGTGTCAAGTGCGAGAGTGCGACACAAACGCAGCAGTAGTCAAACACCGTAGCGTCGCGGTCGCGCCGTGTGTTGCCAACTTTAATTAGCCGCTATACTGCAGACGAAGGGTTAAAGGGAAGATGGTGGTGGAATATTTAGGGTTAATATGGTGATTATTGTTTGTTAAGGGCTGATTTAAATATCATGAATTGTCTTCTAGGATAGTGTTTTGTAAACTTTCTGTGTTCAAGGTACATCTAGAAAAACGGAAAATGTTGCAGATAACTGAAAATCTATTTTTAGATCATGACTTATTTATAAAGTTTTGCGGCTGTTTAAGTAGGTATTTTTCTTCAGTTTTTCTATTTAACTTTAAGAGGTAACTTTATTTTTCCGAGGCACACCAACTAATGACCACGATACACCAGAACTTTGCGGAACACTGTTCTAGAAAATCGATGGGACGCATGTGTAAAACTGGTTGGTATTTCCTTATGCAAAAGACAATGTGTCATAGGCGAATCTCACACGACACCGCTCGTCGCGCAGTCGGGCGGTGAAGCAGATCTCATGTCGCATTAGCTTGTATGAAATCCATTGACGTCGGCAGCTGTGTACCCCTAATTTACATAAAGCGACTGCCTATCTGATCTCCACAAGCTAGTTCGTACTGGGTAGACTTACCGATTTTCAGACTTTCGGGCCACTACTACGACTACCTTTAACGACTATCAAAGATCTATAAATGACAACCAGGATCAATGGCTTAACGTGCTTTCCGAGGTACGGAGGAAACTCTGTATGTAGTGGTCGGTCACCCTTCCACGGACCAACCTAGGCAAGCGTGGCCTAACCTAAAGATCGACCCGAGCGGCTGTTATTATTTAGCCACGAGCTCCTCCAGACTGTCAAGAGTATGTTCAGACTTAAAATCTATTTAATATAAAGTTGTTAACTTACCCTTAACAGTGATAGGGTGTGTCGAACGCAGTGACGTCGGAGAACTTTCATTATTTGCATGCCGCTTTCTGTCTGCTGAGTTTCAATACAATTGTGTATAACAATAGACACCTTATAATAAAGGATATAGGTTCCTATGTCGTATAGCTAGCTATCATCTACACCAAACACCTAGGTGAATCATGAGGTTAGCCTGTGTCCAGATATTAAAAAGAAGAAAGAAAGAAAGAAAATACATTTATTTGGCACATGCCACAAGTGCACACAATATAAAACAAAAATAATACAAGACAAAAATTTAAAAAAAACCAACTGACACCATTACCATTACATCCGTAACCTCTCTAATCCAGGTCCAGTTGAAAACCAGCGTCAGGCACTAGCTGCCCGGCATTTTGCTGAACTGGCCCTATTTGGTGCAGCCGTGAGGCACACAGAGTAATTTTTTTTTGTTTTAAGTTTTTTTAAATTTTTTGTCTTGTATTATTTTTGTTTTATATTGTGTGCACTTGTGGCAATTGCCAAATAAATGTATTTTCTTTCTTTCTTTATTACTGAGGCTATGTTGTTTGAAAAAAATTCTACCGCCGCTGGTCCGGTTCTTTCTATACGCGTATATCGCGATATGATAACTCGTAGATCCCTTGGCTATGCTTATGTTAACTTCCAGCAGCCCGCAGATGCTGAACGGGCTTTGGGCACTATGAATTTTGATATGATCAAAGAAAGACCCTATTAGAATCATGTTAGCTTAATAATATTTAACCAAGTTATTTCTCACATTGGTATCATTTAAATCTATTGCCTTGACGTGAAGTGTCACTTTTGATGTTTATCGACATCAATGTGACAACTGTCTAAAACTTGCCCGCCATATTGAAATGAGTTATTCTTTTGCTGGCTTCGATACTCAGCGGTCGAACTGTACGGATTAAATCCAAATAATTTTGAGCAATCTGTATTTTATTTCAGTGAACCTGCATTGATCCTTTAATCATGTGGTCCCAACGAGATCCACCTCTTCGCAAATCTGGCCCTTCGGAGATTACAAGCGTGATGTTATGTTGTGTTAAAAACCAAAAGGAACAACAATTAATATTTCAGCAAGAAATCTGAAAAACATCATCTAGTAAGAGTTGGGAGGAAAATACACCTTCAAGCAGGAGGAGCAGCAATGCATAAATATACAAGTAACAAAGTTTATAAACAATTCTAGCCAGAAGTTTCATTTAAATACATTTATCACCCACAGTTGTATTTTATACTACTAAAGCGTAAACTACATTTGAAAACTACATAACTTTCTAACAGTAAAACTGAAACTAGGTTTTAGCAAAACTGTTAGAATGAATACAACGACACAATTCTACTTTTAGTTCGCATTGTAGAAGCTAGAATATGTTGTCGCAAATTCAATGTTATGTTCTGTACCATAAAGTACTTTTTAAATTTTTTGTTACACTAAAATTCAAAGTCCGTAGCACCTTTTCGTAGCTCGTAGCTCATGCTACGCATCTGCGTAGGCGCGCTACGACGCAAATATCTCGTATGTGTTTTTGAGGTTACTACTCCCTCAATATTCTAGGGACTTTGGACCTAGCCTAATGGCAAGTGGGTACTTCTTAAGAAAATCGTAAAACAAAGAAAAGCTAACAAATTAAAGCATCTGAGAATTAACAAGGCCTGCATCCTTATTACAATAATATGTATTTATTAATAGGAGAACTAACAGGTATAATCTATCCGATCTGATCTGGTCCGATCTGTTCTATTTATTAAGTACTAACATAGGATAAGTTATATTGTTACTAACACAGTGGACTTCTCTGTAGTCTGGTAAATAAATAAATAATAATAATAACATATGGATAACAAGTGTATAAGTAGCACAGAGCACACGTTTAAAAACAAAAATAAAAGTTGTAGAAATCTTAGGATCACTAACAAGCACGATAAAAAATAAAATAAAAGGAATTAAAATAAGGTACAATAAGCACTATATACACACTCTGACACCAGCTTAGGCAATAAACACACGAAAAAAAAAACTACGCGCTTTAAAAAAGTTCAGTATTCAACGAGAAGATTCTATTTCATTTAGAGGAAAATATATACCAGCATGGGACACTTTCAAAAACCTAAGGACCTATAAAACATTACATTTAATGGGACTCAAGGGATTCATGTGCGTATTGTATAATTATCACTTGCTTCGGTGAAGGAAAACATTGCGAGGAAATCAGCATGCCTTGGAGATATTCCTTGACGGCATGTAGAGCCTAGTCGGAGGCCCATGGGCGGCATAAAAATTCAGACACCAGGTTAGGCACTAACCACACGAAAAAGAAAAAAGATGTGACTAAACAATAATAATGTAACTTTAATTGGTTTACCCAAAAACAGAACTCACAAATTAATCATCCTATTACAAAATTCGGACTAATTACTATACATGCACTCTCTAATATTAAAGTGTAACACTTCTGTTCGTCGACTATTAACCGTCCATTACGATATTGTTCGTACATACTGATAATATAACCATTTGGAAGAATTGCTGTATCGGAAAACTGTGACCTAGTTGTGTCAAAATTACTTTATTATGTACTTGCTGTAGCCCGCGACTTTCGTTCGCGTGAAATTATTAGAAAAAAATATTACATTCCTTTTTTAATCGGATTTTGATAACAATTTCAAGGGTTTTCATTTTTTTGCACGGAACCCTATTTATTTTTCTTAAATAAAGTAGTGTAAGTTAGACCTTTAAACATCGTCTACCTGCCAGTAAAAGTACTGCTAAAATCGGTCCAGCCGTTTCGGAGATTAGTAGGAACAAACAGACAGACAAACAGACAGACAAAAATTGAAAAGAAGAGCCGTATATATATTCATATGCATTCAGCAAAAAGCTGTTGTTTACAAACAGACACTTCAATTTTATTTATTTGCATAGATTTTTCAATCGTTTGTTTCTGTTATTGCACCTAGAGAGCTAATTAGGAAAATTTTCATCTTGTTGTTTTCTGTTTGCTGATTACAAACTAATTGATCAGGTTTATAATTACCAGCCATTGCATTGCTAAGTCTGAAATAAAATATTTGAATTTGAATTTATTGCTTGCATTCCCATTGGTTTATTGTTGCTACCAAAAAAACGATGGATGACTGTGTGAAGAATGATATGGTAAGAAAGATGGAGTATGATGAAATTACGTGTAATAGAGAAGTATGGAAGAAGAAGACATGCTGCGCCGACCCCTAATAAATTGGGTTAAGGGCAGGAGAACGATGATGATTATGCTTGCCGTTTCTCCCGTGGTGGTTGGAAACTATCTCACGGGAATATAATACTACCAGCATAAAATTTTGCTACGAAAAATTAAAAGAAATGTTTATTATTTTAACAAGTAAGAGTTTTTTTTCGGATTGGAAATTATCAAATGACACCCCCCCCGCTCTGGGCGGAGTGGAAGGGAGTGTCAGACTTTTACTGACTAAAACCCATCCATGTTCCTTCTTTGTCCTTTGTGTTCCAGGGCCTCGATATCTCTTTTGAACTGTTCCGCCGCCCAACAAGTAAGGCTTAAGGGAATAGGGGTTACGATTCTATGTATTTCCTTTTTTGCTACCCGAATAATGTCTCTAGTAGAGTAATCTTTTTTTTTCATAAAATCAAGGTCTGCTGTATACACGTATGTCAATATGCAGTATTTATGCTGTGATTTTTTGTGTTTTGTACACCCAGACAGAAACTCAATATTTATTTTTCCATTTTTAGTTGTGTTATATAAATATTTGCGAATTTTAAACGTTTTTTAATACATGGCATTACGTAATGCAACAGTGTTTGTACTTGCTAGAAAGTGATTCTCAAAAAGAGCTTCAAAAATACAGTTAGGTACTAAAACACGTGTTCCCAGCCAGCAAAAATCCATAAATTCAAACCCATATAAACATTACTTTAATCCAACTTGTTAACAGTTTTTATATTTCAGTAAACGCGTCGTAAATCCATTAAATTAATGACAGCAGCATGATCAAGCAGTGATAGCCTAGTGGTGTGACCGTCGGACTGCCAAGTCATAGGTCTCGAGTTCGAACGCAAGGCACGCACCTCTGATTTTTCGGATTCATGTGCGTATTGTATAATTATCACTTGCTTTTCGGTGAAGGTAAACATCGTGAGGAAACCAGCATGCCTGAGAGATATTTCTTGACGGCATGCAAAGCCAAGTCAGAGGCCCATGGGCGGCATAAAAACTCTGACACCAGGTTACGAACTAACCACACGATAAAGAAGAATGACAGCATAAACTGATGATGCAGGCTAACCGTTTATGGGAAATAATAGTTTTATTAACATGGTTATGTTTCATTGTTAATGTTTGTAGTTTTATTGTGTTTTTATATGAAACATGGGGCTAGTTTAATATGAGGGATGTTTTTGCTGATATTGCGATGGTAAGATTGTTATAGATAATGCAATGAGATGAGGTCGGTAGCTGTTCCGGATGAATCTCTATGTGCACATGACATGAAACAGAACATTAAATTTTTAATGTTTCTCTGAGGGATCGAATCGGTCGAAGAATGGTTTCAAGTGTGACTACTGAGCATGACGTCCTGGGTTCGATTCCCGGGTCGGGCAAAGTGTTATTGGGTTCTTCCATTAGGAATTTCTTAGTAGCAGCAACGGAATCTGGATTTTTGCCCGGTTGATGGCAATAGGCTCGCCCCCGTTACATGGGACTTAAAGATAACTGGCGAAATGTGGGTGTACTATTCGGGTAGGTATCTAACGGAGTTGACAGGCGTGATGTTATGTAATATTATAGTTATCTCAACTACATTATACCATCATGAATATAACAAGCAACATAATATATTTACCAACAAAATGGTCGTCCTTTCCCACCAAAGGAGTGGCGTGTCTACGAACTCCTAATAATGTTCTCGGCTATAATTTATCGCCGTGGACCGCCATAGATCACTTTGGAGACACCGCACAGACTCGAATCTCTATTTATAATATCGGAGAGGTAATATTATCTGTTTTGTAAGCATGATTAATACTGTCGACAGAAGAAACCTAGTTTGGTTTAGTTACAACTGTAATAAATGTTTGTAGTGGTGTTTTGAGATGCCCCCTTTGTGCTCGGAGTTTTTCAGCCAAAGTTGTGTATGCTAGCCACTTGGAGAGCACACCAAAGCTTTCGACAACCACCCACCCGAAAGCCATCGAATGCAGTTGCTGTGGCCGATATCAGCTAGTTTTTTTTAAAACATTGCCCCACACTAGGAATTTCTCATGTATCGTGGGTGCGTTTACAAACATTTAAACTCACATACACAAACAGCCAGACCACGGAACAACTACTTGTAGGCCATACAAATATTTGTTCTGTGTGGGAATCGGACCCGCGGCATGAAGCGCAGCAGTCAATCGCTCAGCCACTGCGCCAATCCGTGCCGTCTGATGGGATCATCATCAATAAATGTTCTAGGTACTTATCATAAACATTATCACCCTATAACTGTTGGGGCACAAGCTTCTTACCTATGGAGATTTGACGGGCTGTATTCTGCTAGGCGGGTTCAATGCAGCTTGGTGTAATGACATACATGTCTTCGACTTATTTTGGTTCTAGAATCTACCATTAATACTAAAACAGGAGATTTGCCATGTTGACTGTTTCTTTAGTGTTAATAATAGTGTTAGTGACCACGTCAGTTTCAATTCTTTACGATGTCTTCGTTCGTCCTCCGTGTTGGGAGCAGTGGTGACGAAAGTGGTGGGAAAACGAAATAAATGATATACAGGGTGGACGCACAAACTGTTTTGTGTTTTGTACTTCGGTGTCCCTTCCATTCCATAGTATAGAGTCTGTATGGTTTCGGACTTTCAATCTACAACTTGTAAACCCACCACACTATTCTCAGGGTACGAAAGTCTAGGCCGTGGTTGTTTTTCTTTATTTAATTTTCGTTGTAGTCTTACCACTTAAACGAGTATGTTTATTTGGTACGTGATACAAGTACAAACAAAATAAAACAGAAAAAAAAGTTAAACCTAAACAAAAAGAAGATAATATCATTATTGTTTCTCACAACTGCGGCAAACAGGCCCAAACAAATAGCAAATAGCAGAGGCAAATAGTTGACTAACAATAATCATGATTAATCTGCAAAATCATAAATCGGTGGGAGTTCAATCACCCTTTCAAATCACCATGTTGAGTACTTTACAGACGAATTAGTATGTACCTGGTCCAGATACAGTTCGTTGGTCTTATAAAAAGGATATTTTTCCGTGAAAAACAAACTAATTTACTTTTGTTACAGAAATAAATCTGAATAGTATTAAATCCCGGAAGTTTTACTTAAGAAAACGATTTCTTTCAATAACACCGTAAATATGTTTTAGAGATAATTCTGTTTAATTTGGTTGTATTCATTGCTTGACATAAAAAGCTACGTAAATACCTCTACGAAAATAACAAGACATAAGTCAACCCTGTTATCCATGAAGGGTTAGACAGAGATGTTTCTATGTAGTACACTTACATTTCGCCACTTAGGGGTGGCGAGCCTAATAAAATCAACCGAGCACTAATCCGGACCCTGGTCTGCTACTGAGAAATCCCCATGTAAAAATACAGAAAACTCTTTATCCAACCCAGGAATCAAACCCAGGGCGTCATAATAAGCAGTAGCACTTTGCGCAACCACTAGACCAACAAGGCAAGTTTTTTTTTATAATCCTTTCCCCAACTTGGTATTTCTTCTGTATCGTGGGTGCGTTTACAAACATTTAAAGTCACACACAAACAGCCAGACCCTGAACAACTACCTACAAATATTTGTTCCGTGCGGAGATAAAACCTGCGACACGCAGCACAGAAGCCAGTCGCTCATCCACTGCACCAACCGTGCCGCCCGCCAAAGTATCACCAAAGCACGACCAACGTAAATACTTTTAAGAAAAATAATCTGACACATACAGAAAAACAATTTACGAAGCAATACGACAGTAAAACCCGTCAAACACTTCAGCAGAACACACACAAAAACAATACGATAAAAACCGAAATATATTTTCATCTAAAATCTACATTCGTCTACAAATCTTGTAAGTAAGCTTCAACAAATCTCGATAAAACTGTTTGCCTCCACAAAAAACTACCTACCGACTAAAATCTGGTAAACTCCTTGGAACTGTGGGGGTAGTAACAGCTCTTGAGGGCTCTCGAACGACTGATGTTGATCGTGGGGTGCGAACCTCTCTAGATAAATACCTTAGGGATGTAAGAGGTTATAATATGAAATAGTTTTTTGGTAGGAACTTTTTTGAAGTTGTGTTTTTTTTATTTGATTGTTTTGAAGGTAAATAGGTAATTAAATGAATTAGTGTTTAGTAGTAAAAGTTGCTGAAAAGTTCTTAGTAGTTATAACAGTAAAATTGTGACTTAATTCATTGTCATATTTAATTTTTTTCTATTTTGTTTTGCTTTGTGTCTTTGACATTAATTGATTGGATCTGACATTTATTTATTTCCCATATTTTTACGTCATTTAATTAACTTTATTTATTTTGTCAAAGTAATTAATCTGGCTGTAAAATTTACAAAAGTGTTTGATTGTGTCTAATATGGGTCAATGACCTGAAATAAATGAATTTTGTTTTATTTTATACGCGTGTAGACTGGGACAAGACAAAATTACGTTTTCATGTTATAGTAAAACGAAATAAATAACTTAAACATTTTATGAAGAAAGTTAAGGATTTTTTTTCTGTCCCACTGTTGGGCAAAGGCCTCCCCCATATCCTTCCAGGTACTCTTCGCCTGCCCTACCTCGAACCAGCCTTCGTGATGTGTGTCTAGATCATCTCGCTCGGCAGCGCCGTCCATCCTCAGGCATCCATCGTGTTGAAACCTTTGTCCAGCGGTCGTTACCCATGTGGCTCACCTGAAGGAATTGTGGTCTTTTTTCTTTATCGTGTGGTTAATGCCTAACCTGGTGCCAGAGTTTTTATGCCACCCATGGGCCTCTGATTTGGCTTATCTTGCCGTCCAGGAATATGTCTCAGTCATGGTGGTTTGGTTTCCTCACGATGTTTTCCTTCACCGAAGCAAAAAATAATTATACAATACGAACATGAATCCGAAAAAGCAGAGGTTTGGTGGGTCTTGGGTTCGAACTTGAGACCAATAAACCACTAGGTTATCACTGCTTATATACAGGAATTGTGATTTAAGGTAGGAACTTATCTTTCCAAAAAAAAAATACTAAACTTTTGAACACTTTCAGTTTAAAAAGTTTTGCTTCACAGTTTTAACGCAGTATGACGTAACATCACCGTTTCCCAACATCAAAAAGTTGTCATCTTCTCCTAACATGTAACAATATTCCAATATTATGTAAGCTTTCAAAAACAACAGAGCATCAAGAGTTTCCCCTTCAGCGGCATATTACGTGATTAATCGTATCCATCATCGAAAAAACACCATGTTCCCACTTCCGGAACAACGTTGTCTTCGGCAATTTCGTTCAGAAACTCCGCAAAAACGAAACAGCCAGCCAGCCAACTTTCATCTTCATATTTTGCTTGCAAAATCTTTGTGGATGATCTGCTACCAAGTTAACTAGACACCCCATCCAGTAGACCTCCAACCTTAAATTCCCAGTGTTAAGAGTGTTTGAAGTCTTTTGAGAGGTCAGGTTGACTTGGTCAGTGTGCCAACTAAGTGAAATCGAATATTTTTTTTAACATGAAAAAATGTTTTGTACGGAAATTGTTGCTGTTGGTTGTTTTAAATATAAATAATACGAGATATCGGAAGTTATATAAGGTTGTCTTATTTATTAGGAGATCAGCCTAGCTTATCTTGTAATGTATTTCTGGAAATAGATAGGACTAACCCCTAAGACGTAACACACACAGTTAGATTGGTGATTAGGTCCTTACCCAACTATTTGGTTCATTTGTTGTTCCTAATGATAATCTTTTTGATATTAAACTTCATGGACTTGTTAACTAATGTTGTTAAAGTACATTAATTTCCGGAACACTGAAACTTCAAAATTCTACGAAGATTGGATAATTATAAGGGCTCTACATGACCTATTTAAAAGATAAATGCCCGCTTTCACTAACAAATCCAACACCTAAATGAACGGGCGGGTTAAAGACATGGAAATCCAAAAGTGAACTTTTATTCACGTGTTTTGTTAAGAATCGCCTAGCAGTTGTAAAAACGAGCCAAATACTTATTAGCTACAAATGCGCTGCTAAAAACTGTATTTTTTATTGTCATTCTATTTGCATTATCTATACATACAAATAAACAAAATGTAAGTGTCTGTTTGTAATTTTAATATAACAGCTTTTTACTGAATGCTTTTATACGGTTCTTATAACAAAAAATATTCTTTTATTTTTTGGCTGACTCGTTGTCTTCTGCCTGTTAGTTCCGGCTAATCTCCGAAACGGCATGACCGATTTTGACGACGATAATTTTACTGGCAGTTTATAAGGAGTATCGTAGGCTACTTTTATTTTAGAAAAAAAGATAACGGTTCTGTACAAATAAATTAGAACCCATGAAAATGTTAACAAAATCAAATTCAATATTTTTATAATAATTTCACGCGGACGAAGGTCGCGGGCAACAGCTTGTTTTATAAATAAGAGTTTACCTACAGTATACGAAAAGTAGTAAGAACAGTCATGAGCACCAATAGGTATGTAAACACTTAACAACTTTCAGAAGTGTTTTTCTCCTACTGTTCTGATTAAAATTTCATGTTGTTACGAACATAGTATTTTGTAACTCATATTTTTATGAAAAAGATCCCATCTCCAAGTTACAATCGTTTTTTCTCGCGAAAATTACTTTTAAATTTATTTATTTATTTACAACTAATTATAGCAACATTACAGACCAAGTCCAATACGATGCTATAAGACATAAATAAAACAATATAAAAAAAAAGTAAAATCACACCCAGTAAAAATATTAATAGCTATAGTTAAACATGACCAAGTTTATAGTTGCAAACCTTTTTCAATTTTCATTTGTGCCCTTTGAACAAATGTCGGCAGGTTTTGCCCAAATATGTCTTCCGATACCGTTATAATATTAATAATATGTGCGGCTCGCGACATAGGGGTAAACTTGAGAAAGAGAAAGTGTAAAAAAATGTTAAATAAAAATGTGTGTTTTTCACAGGGTGTAAACAGACCCTTCACGAAGCCGTCAACCAAGCATTCTGTACATCAAACTAAGTAACTTTACGCAAAAATTATTGCTGGGAAACGACTTTTTTTTTTTGGGGTGAAAAATCACATTTTACGGTAAAACTCAATGTAACGCACTCAAAACATTGTGCTGGTGGATGGATTGAATAGTACGGGGGTCGTGAAGGAGTTTAAAGTAAAAATCTTACATTAGAAACACGTATTTTAAAAAAAAGTTGTGAAAAAGTTGGAACTTTGACCCCCAATATCTCCGTAACTAGAAGGTTCCCAGGTATGGTCTAGAACAAAAAAATGATTGCAATGACGGGGAGAACAAGTACCTTTCGGCTTCGTTAGGGTCTTTTTACACCCTTTATATATTGGTGCTCGTGACTATACATTGTAAATACATACACTGATATTTTCGCTCGGACACAAACTGGCTAGCCGATGCTCTTATCTTTCTCGCTGTCCGACAGGAAGTGAGGGGGACGGCGGGGGTGAATTGACGCCAACTTTGATTCCTGCAATATCGATTGATACTCAAACTATGTTCGTATTGATTATTGTAAGTCAAATCAAGTGTAAAGTCAATGAATCGTGTCTTCGTTGGTCGAATAATCGCGAGCGCGACTGCTAAGCATGAGGTCCTGGGTTCGATTCCCGGGTCGGGCAAAGTGTTATTGAGTTTTCCCATTAGCAATTTCTCAGCAGCAGCCGCGGAGTCTGGATTCTTGCCCGGTTTATGGCAATAGGCTCGCCCCCTATTACATGGGACTTTAAACATAACTGGCGAAATTTGGGTGTTCTAATAGGTACACCTCTGCATAAACCTTCAGGGATCACAGGCGTGATGTTATTTTATTACTAACCTACTTGTTCCCTAAAATATTTTCCCAAAATCCGTCTAAAACTAAGGTAAAACTCCCCACACTATTTCCCACTGTCTACACCAGGGACCACATTAAAGCCACATAATTAAAATTACTAATAACTGCTATAATTATGTGGGTATCATGAACCACGCTAAAATTGTCGGTGAACTGGCGACAACTAATAAACTAACTTCATCAAATAACGCTCTGGAAACTTGTCCAGTGAGAATGTTTTCATAATATTATTATGGAGGAGGATAATGGACCTGGTGGTTTTGCTGGTATGGAAAAGTTGTGAAACATTATGGAACAGGAAAAAGCTTTAAACTGGATTATAAAGGGTGTAAAAAGACCCTTAACGAAGCCGAAAGGTACTTGTTCTCCCCGTCATTGCGATCATTTTTTTCTTCTAGACCTTACCTGGGAACCTTCTAGTTTCGGAGATATTGGGGGTCAAAGTTCCAACTTTTTCACAAGTTTTTTTTTAAATAGGTACATGTTTCTAATGTAAGATTTTTACTTTAAACACCTTCACGGCCCTCGTACTATTCAATCCATCCATTGAGTTTTACCGTAAAACGTGACTTTTCACCCTAAAAAAAAAAGTCGTTTGCCAGCAATAATTTTTGCGTAAAGTTACTTAGTTTGATGTACAGAATGCCTGGTTGACGGCTTGGTGAAGGGTTTGTTTACACCCCATATGCTTCTAACATCATCGAAATAAGCAACATAAAACTTAACCATGTAAGTAAATGTGCATTCGCATATAATCGGGGTTGTACCTATATAGACTCTATTCAATTAAACAAAATTAAAGTATTCTGTTTGTAATTTTGAAATAACATCATTTTACTGAATGCTTATGAAAAAAAAAAAACATTTCTTTTAATTTTTGTCTGTCCAATTGTTCCGGCTCATCGCCAAAACGGCTGGACCGATTTTGACGGCAATTTTAGGGGCAGCCGATGGTATAAGGAGTGACTTAGGCTCTATTTATTTTAGAAAAACAAATAGCGTTTCGTAAAAAAAAATGTGAACCCTTGAAATTGTAACAAAATCCGATTCAAATATATCCATTTTTTTTCACGCCGACGTAGACCCCGTCAAGTTTCACGTGGACTCCTGGGGGTCCACCTAGATCACTTTGGGAATCACTGCTCTAAACAATAGTAAAAAAAATATCAAAAAATCGAACCTGCTGTGACTGTCTGTCACGTACTCCTAATTATTAAGCAAATATCTTAGCCTTGATTCTTATTTCAAATTCATCACACGGTATCGGACACGTGCAAAACATTTAACCTCTACTTTATTGCTTGACAAGTTCCCGTAATAAACGATGGAGCGTCCTTTATTCCTTTGAATTGTAGAAACAATAGAGCATCTTTTGGAAACGCATAAAGAATAAGGGTCTCACAGGTCAAAAGTAATAATTCAACAGATTCTAAACAAAAGATAAAAGTATCTGATTTCTAAACGCAATTCTGAATACTGCAACATGTGTTTGCAATTTACTTAAAACTTTGCCTGCTCGAAGGGCCCTTAAGACAATTGAGACGTTTGCACAAAAAAGGGCAATAAACCAATTCTGTAAAAAAGTATGGGACCCATGCGGGATGTATTGAGAAAGACGGTTGGCAGGAGAAAGCTTGGAGGGAACTCAGGGCAGTTGGTTGAAGATCGCGAAAGGGTCGACACGTGGAGAGGAGTCGAGCTAAGTCAAGGCAGTTGGTTGGAAATCGCGAAAGAGTCCACACGAGAGGCGAGTCGAGCTAAGTCAGGAAGTCGGTCTTACGCCGCTATAGGGTCCGGGCGATATAAGCTATTTTAGTTAAGTTAGGAGACGTTGTGATAACCGAGAGCCTATGTCCAGTGGGTTATCGTAAGAGTGCGATAATTATTGAATAACTTAAATATAGTTGGGTTGCAAGCCCTGATTAGACTAATCTAGTGTGTGTGTGTGTTTGTTGGTGAGCCACTGGGTGAGTCCTTTATTACAATAATTATCCTAGGCTGATGTTGTAATTGAAGTTCTTAAAACTGCACAGACAGAAACGTGTTGCTGGGGAGTTTGTTGCGCCACTTCTTCTCCTCAGCCCCAACACTAGGAAGTGGTGAAGGGCGGGCGCTTTTGGGGCTGTCTATAGGGTTTCAATAGAGTGTATCTCCAACTCTATTGCAAAATGGTTCTTGAGTAATGATATTAACTCTATAATCTGTTAATTCTTGAATTATGTATTCATTAGCTCTAACCAACAGTTCAGCCAATTTGCCTTTTGAGTTTTGATTCTCAACCCTATTATGACCAACCGTATAGTGATTTTAGAATAATATGTTCTTTATCTCTGATAAATGATTCGGTCAGGCTGACACGAACACGAGCCTTGTAGATACGCTAGTTGTACAAAGAGAGCACATGATCCATGGGGTGGGATTGGAATGGTTTGATACCACAACTATTATATAACCAGTCTATGGACTGTTAGGGACCATGTCTACTAGTTAGCATGATGATTGACGTTCTGCCGCTGAAAAGCCGCCCTTGTCACGTTCACCAGTTCGAAAGAGCTGCTAGGGACAATGCTCACTAGGAGCATGATGTCGACGCTTTGCCGCTGAAAAGCCGCCTACGTCACTTATGGAGGTGTTGCTCTGAGTGCTCCAGGTGTAGATGTGAAGAATGGTGTGAGTCACGACTGACCAATTACCTATTACGCTAGCGTAAGGGTTATTAACAAGAACTATTGGTTGGCATATGATTATACATTGCATCTCCCAGTTTTGTTTTACCCTTCTGAAACCACTTTCAATATATTTCATAAACTATGAATTCCCTAATCTAATTTACTATATCTTTCAATCCTTTCCTTGTTCTAATTATGATACGAGGCATTGGACTTCTTCATGTTAAGGAATTCAGTTCTCTTAGTCGGCGGAGGGGCGGCCAGTCTGGAGTCGAGCCCCACGGTGTCGTGCGGAAGGTTGGGGCGCGACACGCTACCGACAATAATAATATATTATATTATATACTAATATTAATATGATTTAGGAAAAACGAAAATTTTATCAGCCTAGGGTAATTTAGGAACAGTCACACTGCTAATCAAAACAATTTATTACAATAATCAATTAATACAATAGGGAATATGCATGTAATTTTTTCTTCACTTAATTCAATAAAATACAGTACTATCAACCCAAGAAAATAATTAAAACTTAAGTTCAACTACTGCTTGTCGCTCAAAAAATAAATTAAACTCCTACAATTTTCTACGACAGTTCAAACGTCCGTGACTGTCGCGGCCATTCATGTCATGTTATGTGACGTCATTTACCTCTATCTGCCTTGTTTACATCTAATTTTTTACCCTTAATATATTAATTTGGCAAATTGCATGTCCTTTATTCAAGTAAACATTGCAATAACAATATTATAATAAAATCTTAGTGAAACTTTAAGTACTTTTCAAATAAAAGTGTTTCTTTGACACATGG